>OX454421.1:15092021-15717888 GCA_949715475.1 Microchrysa polita | reverse complement strand
TACATATCTCTGTTCAACATTTGGGAAAAATATTTTAAAATATATATATATATATATTAATCCACTGAAGATGGCAGCAAATAGTTGCCGAAATACGTATTTGGAAGATAAATCATCTTCATCGACAATAAGGAAATACAAGTCTTTCAACTTAAAACTGAGCTTGGTCGATGCAAAGGAGCCGACAACACAAAGAAACATTTTAAAATAATTGTTGTACAAATATTTTATAGTGAAAGAATGAGCAGGGTAGGAATTGTTTTTTTGCGACGGACAGTCCTATCAGTGCTCTCACCTGAGACGATATGGTTCCATGGAGCAGATCGACGTTATTTAAAATTCTTTGCAGATTTTGTTGGTGCCTAAAATTCTATTTTTCTTGTGCATTCACAAACTTTGCTTCAATTGCGGTGGACGTAAATTACGAGTGTGCATAACACACGCGTTTCTACGACATTAAGCTAATAAACATGACATCAAGCTTAAACTATGGTATAGCAAAAATTCTAGAAAATAGCACCATCACCCAACTTGCGAAGGCAAACTCAAATGTCTAGTAATATGGATGGCCTTAGCCCCCTCCAGGGCGGATTCCTGGTTGCGCCACTGCTTGCAACATTATATACACTCCGAAATGATATGCAATGTAACGTTGACTCGAAATTGCCTATAAACGGCTGAGTTAACGCACCATGGCCCCACATGCGGCTATACGGTACTGAGAAGAAGTACTTTAGAAAGAATGATTGCGTAGTCACAATGCAACGTCTTTTCCGTCAGAATTTTAGAGTTGAACGTAGAGGTGCAACGTAATTTCCGTCAAAATTTTAGAGTTGAACGTCCGGGGGAGAACTCATGAAGACTGCAGCATCTGCATCTTCCGTAAAAATTTCGGAAATACGGAATCAATATGTTTCTAAAGTACTGCTCAACAACGAACACACGATGTGATGTAAGTTTTTGTTTTTGTTTTTCACTCAGAACCTAGAAAATCAAAGTTTTTATAGGTATTGATGGTTTTTGACAAGACTCAACAAGTATTTTCGCTTTTGGTATTTTTTTGATTCCAAGCAAAACTCAGCTACTAGAAAATAGCCAGGATATCACAAAATGTTATTGTAATGTCTATATCGATCTTTAAGAACGAAAAATTTAGATAAAGTTTCGGAAATCGAGGCTATTGATGGTCAATTTCACTCTGCTTTTTATTTGTTTTTGATATTGATTGACATTTTTGTGTAGTTACACGGATAAATAATCTAGGATTATTTCATCATGAAATAACTAAAATTTTTGACATTTTATGAGATATAAATGACTCATATACGATAGAGGTACAAACAGCATGAGGCATAGCGAACATGTTGAGAAAACTATTCGCCAAACAAATTTCTTCCGTTAAATATGGTAAACATAAAAACTGGTATTTTCGATGAGTAATTTGTCAAAAACCATACCAAAACAGTGACACCTAGACACCTATGTCCTATACCACACTCAGAAAAATTTCAATGAGAAATCCTATTAAACTAATTATTATTTTCTCCCATTATTTTTGGTCAATATGGGAAAAATTTGATTACTTTAAAATATAAGAACCATTGCTTTTGCCAGATTGTTCCAATAGTTGCACCCATGGACGTATCGAGCAAACATTTGTTGGAGGGGTGAAAAATAAAATTTGCCGACTACATTTGAAAATGCATCAATTATAAATACATAATATACGACTATTTTTTGAGCGTTCATGAGTTCGAATCTCACCGTGGATCATGGTGTTTTTCGAACTCACGAGCTTGTGACGGACTATGATCTCACTCAGATGTTAAACGAGTACCCATTTATGGGGATAAATAACACTGCTCAGTGTGATGCTGATCTCATTACCTCAACAAAAAGCAGATAATATCTTGGAAATAGGATGTCACTAACACATCCTGCGGCCTTAGTCCAATGCTGGATTGTCGCGCCTGTTATTTATTTTATTTTTTTATATTTTTTTAGCGTTCATGTAAACATCGAAAAGCACAAAGACAGAAACATGATCGATTGTAAGAATATATAGAAATTTGATTCAACCAGTTAAGTTCTGACCCACCGTACCTTAATGTTGGACGATCGCTGTAATCGATGTAAATCCATTGTATCGACAATATTCTTCGCAGAAAACATTAGCATCAAATTGTCTAAACGTTCGTAAATGGTTGGTTATTAATCTTAATTTACTAAATGGTCATTCGCTCGAAGCTGATGTCACTGGATATGTCAAAAGAAGCTGAATAATCTTGTAAGCTTTCGGTCCTTAGTCTGATAGCCTCTCCCGCTATGTCCCCAAAATTTTGACACTCAACACAATTATCAAGAAGAATTCGAATTTCAGAATGAAGGCATTCAGGGATCTCTGGCCTTGGAGATGAAAACGTCAAGAAGGATTTTGAATTAATTTCGGTAAAATGTAGCACGAATCAAGTCAAACTACAGCCGAAATACACGGCTGTAGTTTGAGTTGATTCGTCCAATTTATTCGGAGTACGACGAGTTCGGTGTTGTTTTTTGTAGTCCAATTCAGGGTCAATATCTAATTTACTTCCGAAAATAATGGAGCTTTGCACTAACCCATTGATTTCGCTGTCGTTTTTTGTCCTTAAAAGACTTTATTGTACTGCGAATGAGTTTAATGGCTTCGATAAAGTTATGGTCCTAAGCTTCCAAATTTTCAGTTAAATTTTTCAATTATTACATTACATTAGTTTAATGTTTTTATACCTAATAGTTCTGTTAATAAGTATGTACATTCAATTACATGTACTTTTAATATTGCAACTTTCAAATGTTTATATCCTTAACCATCGATAGGTTAATTTACAAAAGAATGTAAATTTATTAATGCCAAAATCGTTATCCCACATATTCCCCCTGAGGTCAAGTTTGCCAACTGCAGACGAAAATTGAAAATGTTAGTCGCTGAGAAAACCACCCCCTATCCCCCCTTAGCTACGTCCCTGGTTGCACCGTTTTAATACAAACAGATCGTCTAATTGTTGTTCAATAGGGTATATCCTCTTTGATTAATAGGAGTCATACTATTTATGAAAAAAAAAAAACGATTTGCGCGTACTTTGATCGAACTATAATTTTAATAAGGGATACCCATAACACTACCATTCACACTACGTTAAATTCGCATTTTTTTACATGGGTTTTCGCTAAGCCGAGTATTGAACATCGGATTCGCTAGTATTGTAAAGAATTTCCAGAATCATAAAAAGGTATCCGTACCGTCACATCTACAGAGCTGGTTATCGTGTAAAATGCATCTATGTGCTCGCGTTTCAACTAAAAGAAATCTAAAACTTAATAAATTGATAACACGAAAATTATTAACACTACGTGATGCAAAAACTGTTAAGTATACTAGATAGGCCAGTCAAAATCGACATTAACCTCGGAATAAATGGAATACTACCGTTCTTGCGCTTATCTGCTTTAGAGTATTACTGGCTATATAAATCCAGATTTGCAACTCTGGGGTGGGGACCCTGTGCTAATTTTTTGGCGAGCGTAAAAGAGCCATTTTTTTGCTCTTTTTTTGGTAAGACGCATTTTTCAGAGTGCATTTTCAAGACAAATTCATTTTTTCTCAACACAAATTAACTTTACATCAAATGAAATCAACGACTTCGCAAATGAAATTAACGCTTTAACAAGTAAAATTAATCATTCTGCAAATCACTTGTCAATGTCCAATCGTTAATTTGTCTTGTTAAAATGTTAATTTAATTTGTGAAATCGTTTGGCAAAAGCCCGGCTTGCTTCCCTTTCAAGCGGGCGCTGTTCAGACTTCACTGACATCACCTATTGGCGAACTCCTCCAATAGGAATTTAACTAGCACCATTACTTATCGGTCTGTGTCTCCGTTCTAGGTTTGATTTGTACATTTATATGCTTTATTTAGGACATATCCTCTGACCTCTTTTGATCTCTTAAGAAATAAGTTCAACTAACTAACCTAAAATGCTCACAATGCGAACAATTTGATACATTAAAAAACCCGACTAAAGACTAAGCCAACCTTGAACATGATTTATCAAGAGCCTTGCTCGTCAGGTATATTCCATTCAGATACAATATTTCTCTCCGCTCCTTTTGGCTAGGCTAAAATTAAACATTTTAATTTCGCAGGATCCTAATTAAAAAACTTTCAAAACACTTTCACAGCATAGCAAACTTCGTCAGATTAATCTCATTTTAAAATTTCGCGACGAAGACACATACACATCTCTATTAAATTTGATCTCTTCAACTTAGTCGGGCAACTTCTTCATTGTCGCACCTCTGCTACTTTTCGACTTGACTAGTCTAGAGAAGAGATAGACCAGACACCAGAGACAATAGTCTAAGAGCCCAAGTGGAAATTATTTACAACTATTTCCTGGCCATTTTGTTACACATTATCGCAAATTTCATGATTGGCGATGCCCCAAAACGGTAGTCTGCCTCCTGGACAAGCTAACCATCTACAGGACTACAGGTATACCGTCAGGGGAGCACCTAGCCTTTCGGCCTTTATCTCCCGGTCCCTCGAAGTGTTTGGACCTTCGGCTTTTTTACTGACACGATGTTGTTGCCAGACGGGGATTTCTCCATCCGGCGAATGCACTCACCTTCAGGAACCCAACCCCGGGGTTGCCTCACTAGCTGGATGACTTTGGTAACAACCTCCAGCCACTACGAAGCCAACTCCTTGATGGGAAAGGACCATGGTCCCCTGGGCACACCCATCCCCGTAGTTCACTATTCGCTATAGACTTCTCTATAGCAGGTGTGATCCTCCTTCGGCCCCCTATTGGTTAAGCCTCACGTGAGAATTCAGATGTGCACATCCCAGGCTCGTTGGACCTGTGACTACGAGCCTGTGCAGACTCGTAGCGCTGCTTTTCACATCCAGGTGGCCCCTTCAGTTTACTAGTCAGCAATGCGACTCGGGCAGTGTGGTCATCAATCCACAAACTAGTTAGATATAGGCGCGTAGGCATTTACCACCAAGTCCGTTCTCCCTAACTAGCCCCTTCAGGACTCGGGTCATGCGAAGCCGTCAACTCCGAAGCTCACACGATTTACCATACGATGCACTCCCCCACCAGAGGACACCATAATCGTGCTTGGCCTTTAGTGACTTCCCTCCCGCAAGTCATGGGAGGAGGTAGGTCACGCCATGAGCCACCCGTACATAACTCAGGAGCTCGGGAACGTTACCGCCCGAATGGTCTTTGTACAGATCCTCGCCATGGCGTATCAACCATGCTAAGTAAATATTTCCAAAGGCAGACATAAAGTATTAAAAGGACGATCAGCAGACGAGCCCTTAATTGGGGCAAAACCTGGACTTTTGCGAGAATCAACAATTATATCTCGCGGCAGCTTTTCCCCCTAATATCACAGGGATGGCCCCCAGCAACGATTCTTTCTGAACGGCATATGACTTAGGACACCATGCTAAGTAAATATTTCCAAAGGCAGACATAAAGCATTAAAAGGACGATCAGTAGACGAGCCCTTAAATGGGACAAAAAGTAGAATTTTGCGAGAAACAACAATTATCTCTTGTGAAAGCATTTCCCCCTAATATCATACTGATGGCCCCCAGCAACGATTCTTTTTGGACGGCATATCACTTACGACACCATGTTTATTTAATATTTCCCAAGGCAGACATAAAGCATTAAAGGACGATTACCAGACGAGCCCTTAAATAGGGTAAAAAGTGGAATTTTGCGAGAAACAACAATTATCTCTCGTGGCAGCTTTTCCCCCTAATATCACACGGATGGCCCTCAGCAGCGTTTCTGTTTGAACGGTATATCATTTAGGATACCATGCTTAGTATATATATCTAAAGGCAGACATAGAGCATCAGCAGACGAGCCCTTAAATGGGACAAAAAGTGGGATTTTGTGGGAAACAACAATGATCACTTTTTGCCACAATTTTAGGCACGTCTAATGATCGTCCTTTTAATGCTTTATGTCTGCCTTTAGAAATATATACTAAGCATGGTGTCCTGAATGATATGCCGCCCAGAAAGAATCGCTGCTGGGGGCCATCCCTGTGATATTAGAGGAAAATGCTGTCACGAGAGATAATTGTTGTTTCTCGCAAAATTACACTTTTTGCCCATTTAAGGGCTCGTCTGCTGATCGTCCGCTTAAAGGATTTTGTCTGCCTTTGGAAATATAAGCTCAGCACGGTGTTTTAAATGATATCCCATTCAGAAGGAATCGCTGCTGATGGCCATCCGTGTGATATTAGGGGAAAATGATACTATTTGCTGTATTATATTTCCTGTGAATTTACTTGTAAAATAGTAAAATTTTGATTGATGAATCAACCGGGTTCTAGTTGGTATTGGGGAGTGAAATTTGGCTCAAGTACTGAGGGAAGTGTCTATGGAAAATATTTAGGCTCTTACTGTACCTATATGGCTTAGCATGATGGAGTTAGCGTTAGTTTTGTAGGAGCACTTCCCATTTTTCATACAAATTTCAATTTTTGGAGCGTGTCTGCCAGCATGTCAGCCCCCTAATATTTGTCTACCTTTTGGAGTATATATACGGGGACTGGTCCTCTATGAAATGGCATATGAATCAAAGGCCAGGAAATAGTTGCAAATATTTGCAACTATTAACGACTTTGAAGTTGTCTGTCACCCCTTTAGCCCCACTGTCCAGGAGGCAGACCACCGTTTTGGGGCATCGCCAATCATGAAATTTGCGATAATGTGTAACCGAATGGACAGGAAATAGTTGCATTTGAAGTGTCGCTGGCTCTAGGTCTACAAGACAAGGTGCGATATAGTCTCATTGACATTGCTATCATAATTCATGCTGCGACGATGCTGTAACGCTCGCCGTTCTGAAAATTGCACCACGCAAGAATTCATTTTAAAAATTTGTGAAATCTCGTCACTTGAGGTTGAGCGTTCAGCGTTCGCTGTCAAGAATGTAGTCATGTGAAAAGTGTTCGTATGCCATAGCGGAAATTGTAATGTATCATAACACAGTATAGGGAGCTCGGAAATACTGAGCAAAAAAAAACATGAAACCTCATCGTATACTTCCGACATCCTTGAACCACACAGTCTCGTCATACATTGTCCTTCCGTCATCATAGGTCGTTTCGTTCGTGAGGTAACGTAACTGTATACACACATTCACTCACGATCGAGGTTCTGTCGCTTCGTTTTATTGAAATTGAAACGTCAAGAAGTGCATATTCACTTGGCTCAAGCCAGGACAATTTCACCCATTTATTTTTTCCCATGGCAGACGTACGAGCTTTGGATTGTCGTTGTCCTTATAATATTTTATCCCGATTTTTCCAATATCCACAAAACGTCTACAAGGACTCTGGACTCGCTAGTGTATAGTCAGCACAGCACACCACAGCAAATCAGACACGAGAACCAAACAGTCAGGCCAGCCAACTTAGTCATGTCCTTATATGCGTCTATATGAGGGGGGAAAATGTGGCGTGCGGCATAGATAGAATCGAATTCAGTGGCTGACTTTATTGAATTGACATTCCTCTGGGACGTGGACACATGTGGTATTGCCATGGTGGCGACTATACATATAACAACAGCGCAGAATATTATATTGAGGAGTAGGTAAAGCGCGTTGCTTGTAGCCTTATTCTTTGGAAAATGATAATGTAAGGAAGTTGCATGGGAAGTTGGAAATATGTAGAGGGCTGATTGTGTTGTCATACATATAATAAATCAATGAGAGAGATTGAGCATGGATTTAGTTGGTTCTTCGTCGGAACGAAGTTTTCTGATGTCCTGTGTGTGTACTCAGTGTATGGTCCTGCATCGACTCTAGGGTATAATTCATATATATGAGTACGAGGATGCAAACGGAAGTTTGGAGAGGACTCAAGCATATTGGATGACAATGTCATACAAGGTTTTTTGAAAGACATTTAACGATATAATGAAAACACGATTGGCTTGTGGATTCAAAATTTAATATTGCGAGGATATGGGACAAGGATATAGAATTGATAGAAGGACAGTAATCGGTTGAGTGCATTGAGATTATGACGCACAATAGTGGATAGTGAAAAACATGTCGGAGATAAGTGTGTTTCATTTCGTAGAAGCGATATAGGATATAGGACTATATTCGAATAAATAACAGTTTCAATTATTATTATTGAAAAATAATATTCGATTGGAAAGAAATAAATGCCGTAAGTCTAGAATTTTCGGCATGCTGCTAAATATCAAACCTTCACCTCCAGAAGTCGTATTAAACTTTTTGAGATAAAATGATACAATATCCTTTTCCTTTGGAAATGCACTAAACAAAATCCCTGGCTACATACAAATGCTGCATCTATCTTTTAAACAGGACGAATCGGAAACACGCAGACAATACATAATTAGTAGCTACCGTTAAAAAAATAATAAAGTGCCAAGTTGATATAAACCACATACAAATTACAAGTTATTGTCGCATGAAAAACAAGAAATTCATTTTAATATACCACCGAAATTAAAACAAACTTCTTCGCATAATACTCGGACTATTTGCCGTCGTCGTCAACATGTTCACCATATGGAACGACACGTTTTATAATACAACTAAACAAAAACACAACATAAAACAATAATGAACATTTTCGCGGAGATACAAAAACAAAATGCGAAATAAAACCCGCGACGTACAAACACAATGTTTTGTATGGAGAAATTTACAAAAACAAACCATTTTGTGTGTAGCATACAAAAGCGAGCACATTTCCTTATCAAAACAGTGTTTTCTACTGGTACAGAAGAATATGTTGCATCACACACATATCAACAGTTTCATAATATGCATAATGATATTCAGCCCCTTTCCCGGGCTCCTTTTATGACATCGTAATATTCTTTATTTCGATATTTAAATGAAATGCTATAAAAGTAAAGCGTTTCAAAAACAGGATTATGTTGCAAATGGAATAAATGGAGCAAAACTGGGAGAATCCTGAAAGTTTGAGGATTCGTGAAACATTGCAAAATTTACATAAAATGCATAAGAATAGATGTGGCATTATGCTGTGACATGTTTGCAATAAAGCGCAGAATATGTACAACGAATATGCGTGCGGAGAGTTTCTTTATTGCTAGGAAATTATTCTAGATTAAGGTGACCAGACTCCCGAAGGCCTAATGCTGAACACATACTTGCAGATAGGCCTGTTCGATTAATCGATTATTTTAGTTTTGATTATACGATAATTCGATTATTAAAATAATCGAAAAATAATCGAAAAATAATCGAAAAATAATCAAAAATACGATTGATCGAAAAGTAATCGAAAATACGATTAATCGGAAATACGATTAATCGAAAATACGATTAATCGATTAAAAATTACGCTGCAATCCTCCAACGTGGTTGTTTCGCTGCTTGGCGGGAGACGTCTGGCAGTAGACGGAAATGACAATTTTCATGTCGCCGAACGAAATTGGTGGCAAATGAAAGGTCTCGACTCCCTATTCACGATTACGAAGTCATTTCTCCATAGTCACTCCCGTTCTCGCGCTGCAGCTCCACAAAGTGGTTGTTTCGCTGCTTTCGGGAAATGTCTGGCAGTAGACAAAAATGAAAATCTTCGTCTCACCGAACGAAATTGGTGGCAAATGAAAGTTCTCGACTCCCTATTGACGACTCCGCGGTCATTTTTCCATGGTACAACAACCACGTTGGGGGATTGCAGCGGGAGAACGGGGGTAACCAGGCAGAGATCACTTCGGAATGGTCAATAGGGAGTCGTGACCTTTCAATTGCCACCAATTTCGTTCGGCGACATGAAAATTGTAATTTTCGCCTACTGCCAGACGTCACCCGCCGAGCAGCGAAACAACCACTTTGTGGAGCTGCAGCGGGAGAACGTGAGTGACTTGGGGGAAATGACTTCGGAATCGTCAATAGGGAGCCGAGACCTTTCATTTGCCACCAATTTCGTTCGGTGAGACGAAGATTTTTATTTTCGTCTACTGCCAGACATTTCCCGAAAGCAGCGAAACAACCACTTTTTGGAGTTGCAGCGTGAGTACGGGGTTGACTAGGGAAAATGAAACGAAATCTTCCGCTAAGCAGCGAAAAGCCTGTTTTTCGATTAATCGTAATTTTGATTATTTGTAGTTTCGATTAATCGTATTTACGACTATTCGTGTTTTCGATTAATCGTATTTTCGATTAATCGTATTTTCGATTGATGGATAATTTTTTTCGATTAATCGTATCATCGATTAATCGTATAATGGATTATTTTTAATAATCGATTACAATCGATTATTTTGAATAATCGAACAGGCCTACTTGCAGAACTCGGTTTTGAAGCAAATCCTCAGTCAAACTTCCAGGTTCCAGGTCCAAGGTCAACGTGAGCGCAGAGTAGGGCGAGGTACAGGATCTGAGTGTACGTATGGACGGGCCAGAGTTCTAAATTCTACAAATTGCCTTTCATAGACTCACCGCTCGCTACGCTTGCCTTATCCTATTTCCCAGCAGCGCTACCTATCAAAAATATTTGCGTATTCTGAAAAGCGCGACAGACAGCGAGGTCTGATCGGAGCGAAGGGCGAGCTATAGGATTTGAGTAATCCTAAGGACGAGCCAAAGGTCTATACTTTACCAATGGCCAGCTATTGGTTCACCCCTCGCCTTATTCACTGCCTACCAGCGCTGGTCGCAAGGATGTTGGCGAATTGTGAGTTCTGAACGAAGCCAAGGGTGAGCCACAGGATCTGAGTAAATGTATGGACCTTATTCTATTTCGCAACAGCACTGCGTCGCAAAAATGTTGGCGAATTCTATAACAGACAGGGCGAGCCAGAGCTCTAAATCTGATCTAAACCTGGTGGCAATATTTCTGGAGCAGAGTATGCATTTCTCGATGGTTGATGCTATGCTCTTACCGTCGTTTTCAATTGACTCTAAGGAAATGTGAAAAAAAAACTTTATCTAACACCCATGCCGAGTCCTTTCTTTAGTATAAATTTTCCTATAGAGGGTGATAAAGAAATCGGATAGAGTATAGTGGCTGATTTTTCAATCGTTTTGTCATAGGGAAAATAAATTAAAATCTCATCATTTGACGGTTGTAACTTGTGAACCTTGGCAGCTACAGCCTTGAAATGTTCAACAAATATGTTTGCCAAATTTTAAAATTCCACTCAAGAATTTCCAAGTTATGGACATTTTTCGATTAGGAAACACAGAAGTGCAATTTAAGCAGGTAGGAGGACCGTAAAATTTGGAGGAAATATGAGCGCCAAGTAGCGCTACAATTGCAAATTTTTCAGAGAGATCGGGAAGGGCTCCCGATTGTCGAAAATGAAAGATTGACAAACAAAAACGTGCGATTATCTCGCTAAATATCGATCGCACAGGGTATAGGGGTCAAACTTTACACATTGGAGGCAGACATGATTGTTTACAGGCCTCATCGAAGAGGTTATTATGTAGTGAATTAGGTTTCATTGTGTGACATGGGGAATGCTGTACATTTCCTAATGCTGTACGACACGTCAAAATGCTGTACTGAACAGCAAAATGCTGTACGTCTGCTCAGCTTATTCTAGATGGACAATATGTAGTTGGAATTTTAAGGAGCAGTTTTGATGAAGATAAATATTTTTTTTGGTTAGTTTGGTGAAAAAAAGAAACAAAAAGTATAATAAATGTTTAGTTCTCTCTCCCTGGTTCCTCTTAACCCCTTGTGGAACATAGCGCGCCTAATTTCCACCTCGTTCTGTTCTGTACAATCGTCTCCTCTTGTTTAATGAAGCAATCTCGATCAACCGATTTTCTGCACGTGTTTCTTGGTCTTTTAACACCGGCAAGACGCATTGGCTCCTTGTGGGTTCCAATCCAGGGCCTGTTTAGCAATATTTCTTGGCCCTCTTCTGCGGTTATGATATGACCTATCCATTGCCACTTTCATCTTAGATTATATTAGATTTATGGAGGGCACAGGAAACAGAGTTGCCCTAGGCACTGCGACCGATGGTCTATTGTACCATTGTCCCTACTGTGAATTAGATGAACTCATCTAACCGACTACCTTCGATAAATCGATTCAGCTGGGCCATATTTATAGTGGTGATATCCTCTTCCAAGGGAAAAGCGATACCGAAACATTCCAATCGGCACCTCGCTAGCCTCTCACAACTCACACAGGATGTGAGAGGCAGTTTCGTCGTCAGCTTCACAAAAGTGACAGCTGGCGTCGGTAACAATGCGCAAGCGCTTTAAATTACCATTTAAACGGCTGTGCCCCGTAAGGAGACCGCATATAATCCTAATCCTGTTTCTGCTCAATTTCACCAGACCAAGGGTACGTTTCGGTGAGTAGTAGGCAACGAAAAGTTTTGACTGCCTAAGCTCTGGAAGAGCTTCCCAGTGTGAGGTGGCTTTGGCTTTTTCCCCACTCACTAATTACATTTCTGCATGTACAGAGTGGTAGCCCACAGTAGGGTTCTGGGCCATAGAAGGGGGTAGTGAATACTCTTCCTGCGAGCTCGTCGGCCTGCTCATTGCCGTAAAACCCAGAGTGCCCAGGTACCAAAAAAGGGTGAGACTGTTGAGATTGCCCACCTGTTGGCGGATTTCCTGACAAACTCACACGAGCTTAGATGTAACAGTACAGTTCGTCAGCGCTTTTAATGCTGCTTGGCTGTCAGTAAAAATTGCTATTTTCTTGTTGGTGTAACCTTAGTCAAGGCATCATCTAGCACACACTTTGATTGCGTGCACTTCCGCCTGAAACACGGTCGGATATATTCCCATAGGAATAAAGATATTAATATTCGGGCCAGTAATTCCAGGTCCTGTATCGGTCCGTCCGTCCGTCCGTGTAAAATTTAATGGTACTAGGGTGGAGTGATCTGAATCTGTCAGTCCAGTCCAGCCTTTCCCACATTGCTGCACTATAAGAAGGATCAAAACGGAGAGTTTTGACCTGATGGTCATATCCAGTAACCTGCTGTTACTTAACCATCCTTGTTGAACTGAGTTCAGTGGGGACGCCGCATCACATGCTTTGAGCGTAATGACGGCTAGCCTTGCCACTGCCTCGATGTGTAGGTGGAGAGAAGGCAAATTTAGCAGGACCTCCAGGGCGGCGGTGGGGCTAGAAAAGAAGGCTCCAAGGACAGCTAGACAGGCCAGAATTTTCTCGAGACCACACGACCGCCCCATATTCCACAATAGGTCTAACAATTGTCTTGTAGATCCACAGAACTATGTAAGGCTTAATACCCCATGCCTTCCCCGCATAGCTTCTCCTGATCCCCAAGGCCTTTACTGCTTTCTCTGTTACCAAACTAAGATGCTTTTTCCAGAGCAGCTGAGCAGTTTCTTGTCAAGTGTGACCCCCGAATACTTGACAGTTTCTAGCCGTGCATTATACATGGAGGGACACTATAGTGTTTGGAGAGTCCCCTTATTGCTGAATGGTATCACCGCGGCCTTTGTTGGATTGACGCACAGCCCATTTGCTGTACACCAATACTGTACTATGTGCAGAGCACTCTGCAGAACATCCGGTAGGACCTTCTCGAATTTGCCTTTAACCGTGATTACCAGGTCATCCGCATACCCCTGTGTGGAGAACCTAGCTGACCTAAGTCTCCACATCAATCCATCAACTACCAAACACCACAGGAGGGGGATAGTACTCCTCCTTGGGGCAGCCACGAGTGGCTAAAGCAGAGAGAGTAGTATCGCCTATCCTGGTAAAAATAATTCTCGACCAAAACATACGCTGCACCCAGGTAATAATGGTATTGTCGGCTCCTTTGGCTCTTAGTGCCGTTCCTATGGATTCGAAGGACGTGTTATCGAAGGGGCCTTCTATGCCAAGGAATGTACATAGTGCTGTTTCCTTATTGGACATGGCCACCTTGATCTCTTCTACCAAGTTATGTATGCCGATTCCGTGGATTTACCCGGTTGGTAGGCGTATTATTTTGGCCGTGTCTTTAGAAGTGTAACCCTGATGTGGGCGCCCAGTAGGTTTTCCATAGTTTTCATGAGAAAGGATGTAAGGCTGATAGGGCGGTACGACTTAGGGTTGTCTGCCGGTCTTTTACCCACTTTGGAGATGGAAACTACCCGAAATGATATCCAGGCTGTCGGAATATATCCCAAAGCATAACTACTTCTATAGATACTAACCATGAATGGGATCAGTTCACTTTGGGATCTTTGTTGGAGCACCGGAAAGATTCCATCCATGCTCGGTGACTTGAAGGGATCGAACGTCCCAATTGCCCACCTTATCCTGCCATACGTAAAGATATCTTTTGATGCTGCCCAGGCAGATATGCTTGCTCTATTGGGCGGATTCATGCAACTGTGACCATCATTCACGTTATAGTCTAGTCTGCAGCTGGGGAAATGGTTTGCTAAAGGCAGCATGCCTGTGCATCCCTCGTTATGTCCCAAATTGCACCCTTCAGAGTGTTGATAGAGCTGCAAACATTCTTTGCCATAACTTTGTGCAGTCTAGCTGCTTTGGTAGTATTGTTGACGCTGTCGCAAAAGTTAGCCCAACTTCGGCTTTTAGCGTCCCTGATCTTTCTGTTGTATTCCGTGAGGGTGGATCGATACAGAGCCCAGTCCCCGTTGCGCTTGGCCTTGTTGAACAGTTTCCTCGTTTTTCCTGATGCGAGCTATCTCCTGGTTCCACCACGGAACACACACACTTTCACCTTTTTACAGCAGTGCCTATCCAACTCAGCCCTGTGACATTAAAGAAATCATCATTCGAAATCATCTTCGGCCAGCGGATTAGTAGGAATGCGTACGAAAGTTTGCAGCTAAGTTGTTATCTCCTTGGTCACGTGCCAAATTGCACAGCCATGTAGAAGCACATATTTCACAATTGCTTCGTAGATTCGGACTTTGGAATTGTCGTTATTTTGCCAGGAAGAGTCAAAATCAAGAAGGCTGCCTTAGCCTATTTGATACGAAATGGCACATCAGCTTCCCCCTGGATCAGAGTTCAAGAACTTGGTCTTGGCAGCGTTTCCATTTTCATAGTAGATCGTTAATGAGTATGAGGAAAAGAAAACGTAACAAAATGCAGCCTTGTCTATCCTACGAAGAGCTCTCCAGATATACTCCCGATCAACACTATCGAGTACCTGCTCGAAATCAAGTTTCGCTTTCCCAACACTCTCTGCTGAGAGTAAGCTGAATATGCGCTGTAGCATTTGCATCCGCTTAAAATATTTCAACCGGAAAACCATCTACCCCCGGCGTCCATAAATTCGAAAACTCGCTTTAATTACGAGTTAGATGGTCGTCTGGAATAAAGATCGGGACGTCTCCCTTTGCCGATGGGGATGCCCCGCAGAGGGGGTCTGGGTCCCTGTGACTCAGCGCGGCTATGTACTGGGACACATATTTTTGGTGATTTGCGACACCCAGGGCCGGATTTACCCTCTGTAGCGCCCCTGGGCAGTTGTCGAGTTGCCGCCCTCCGTCTTTATTTTAGGCTGAAAGTAAATCAGTCGTATTCATGGGAGGTGTACAATTTTGTTTGTACATACGTTGATTTCCGGCGTTTTTGGAAGTAATAGAACTTAAGCGAAAATTTCAGAAGTATATGTATAAGGTTAGGTACTATATACATTGAAGGTGAAACTAGATACTCCTTAGAGCTCAAACGAATATTTGTAAAAAATACGAATTTACGCATTGGATGCATAAGCAACCCCTAAGACTGTCTCATGATGGGAAATACAGTGAAAACTAGATAAGTCGAAACTCTTTAACTCGAAAAACACGTTAAGTCGAAGAGAACCCGATTCCACCTTTCTTTTGAATACAAAACATAGAAAACTAAACTCTTCAACTCATACAAAAACTAAACTAAATTCTTGGTTCGACAGTCGACAGAGACTCTATAAGGCAAACTGTTTGTACGAGAGACTCTATAAGCCAAAGTTTCTAATGATGTCTTCTAAGAAAATATTTAATTCGCTAAATGAATTCCATAAACGATGATTCCTTGAATTCATACCCACAAAAAAAATATACTGGAAATTTACAAATTAAACGTAGGACTCAGCTTGTTGTTGAAAAATGTTTTACTATTTCCCTTAGAGAAAGCATGCGTTAGTCCAGAGTGAGCATCAGAAAATAAAAATGGCACCGTTCTCACACTATTGCAGTTCATAGTATGCGTGAAAATATTATTCAAACGTCAATTTTTTGTTTACAATTGAGAATATAAAATCCGCGTAATATTCATTACTCTCTTAAAATGCCGACGTGACATTTAACCCTTCTGTTGGCGTATAGATCCAGACAGACCATTGGTACTATATCTTGATGAAAAATATCGTTCAATAATATTTTCCACTCCTTTCCATATAAATATCAAAGGAACCGACGACCACAAATGCGATCAAACGTTCGGCGAAATGTAAACTATGTCTAAAGAATCGAAAAAACGGCGCATCATCGTAAGACACAGTATGTAAACTGTTTCTAGAACCAAAATTACACCTCTTCAAAAAATAAGATTGATTTCACAGAAGATTCAGCTACACCTTAGGCATAATAGCTCGTAGGTGGCGTCAGAAGGGTTAATAATTGCATCGACAATATTTTCACATTTGAATTATTTCGTGGAGTGTAGTGTAATAAATTTGGAGTCAAACACATATGGGTTGTGTGATCACATAGCCACTCTGGACTAACGCATGGCATGAGTTGCTATATGTTTGTATTTCCATAGAAGTGATTCCTTGCGTAAGTATTTACGAAAAGTAAATAACAAACATTATGTCGAATTTTCTATAAAATTTAACTCGAAAGCTCGATGCCTCAAATCTCTGTAACTCAAAGTAAAGCACACAACCCATCAATGTCGAGTTATCCAGTTTCCACTGTAATTCGATTTATAAGAGCTCGCAGTCGGTGCCGGTACTGTTTTATTCGTTATTTATTATTTTAACATCGCGAAAGGTTTTGAGGGGCGGATCTGAACTCTTTTTCCCTGGGGTTACCCCGTTCTCCTGCTACATCCCACTAAATCGATTGTTTGCAGTACGTTAAATTGAAGTCAATCGAAAGGTTTCGACTCCCAAACAATGGATATTAAGTCCTTTTTCTCTTAGCCGCAACCGTTCTCTAGCTGCAGCCCCAAGAAAGCTATAGTGGTGAACTGGCAGGCTGAAGCCCACGACGGAATTTTTAACGCCTCGTGAACAGACAAAACAATTATAGTTCAGCTATCAGACTTTATTCCAATTTTAGAAGTGTTTGCTTATTTTGTTAGCCAGCTATATTGAAATAATTTGGGAGTCAAGGATCAATAGATTAATTGTTGGATTGTAAAAACAAGGGGCAAGATCGGTAGGGCGGCAAAAGTCGAAACGCCTACTGACGTCAGATATGTAAGTCCGCCACTGACCAAGGGAACGACTTTTGCAGAGTTTTCTTTACTGTTTTTTCTAACTTACTCGTATTTAAACTGCCTCCTGAAATATCGAAATGTGTATATTTCACAGAACATTATTGATTCAATGGAAGGATGAATGTTTCAGAAATATGCCGCCCTTCAAAATTGGCCGCCCCGGGCAGTTGCCCATATGGAAAATCCGGCCCTGGCGACACCACGTACCTGAGCAGCGCAGGGAGGCCCCTTGTATGGTTGATACGCCATGACGTGGTTCTGAACAAAGACCATTCGGGCGATAACGTTCCCGAGCTCCCTAGTTATGTACGGGTAGCTCTTGGAATGACTGACCTCCTCCCATAATTTACGGGAGGGAAGTCATATATAGGCCGAGCACGATAAAGGTGGATCCTTGGTGGGGAGGGATCACCATACGGTTAATCGTGTGAGCTTCGAAGCTGGTGGCTTCGCATAACCCGAGCCTCGAAAGGGCTAGTTAGGGAGAACGGCCTAGCTTGAAAATGCCTACGCGTACATCTAACTAGTTTGTGGATTGATGGCCACACGGCCCTAATTGCATTGCTGACTAGTAAACTGAAGGGGCCACCCGGATGTGAAAAGCAGCGCACAGGTCCAACGAGCATGGGATGTGCACATGTGAATTATACGTGAGGCTTAACCAATAGGGGCCTAAGGAGGATCACAACTGCTAGAGAGAAGTCCTTAGCGAATAGTGTACCTCGGTGATGGGTGTGTCCAGGGGACCGTGGTCCTTGCCCATCAAGGTGTTGGCCTCGAGGTGACTGGAGGTTGTTAAGCAAGTCATCGAGCTGGTGATGCAGCCCCGGCGTAGGGTTTCTGAAGGTGAGTGCATTCACTGGATGAAGAAATCCCCATTTTACAATAAGACCTTATCAATAAAACGCCGAAGGTCCAAACCGCCCGAAGGTCCGGGAGATAAAGGCGAAAGCCTAGCTCCGCTGACGGTAAACCCCGTAGATGGTAAACTTGCCGATGGGGATGCACTTGCAAGTCCAAAGTAGTTGTTTAGTACTAAGAAAAAGCGATCTTTCCATCTCTGCAGCTGCTGTTCTTCCGTAACAAGCAGAGGCCCTTTATCTTTATCTTTCACGGGATAGTCAGTAGGCAAAAATTTACCAATTATTGGCTGTCACCACGGTACGGTAAGTCGTGTAATTTGTCTCATTCGCTAAAGCGCTGATGTGATTGCGCTTGTCACGCCACTCTACACGCCCATTTCTAATGAACGGAATTCAGCTCTGAGTTGATTTTTGGTTGAGTCAACAGCAGCAGAGTTTATTTGTAGCTTAGCTTTGAGATAAATAGTCTCCCACTTTGATCCAAACGTGCTACGATTGCTTCGCCACACGAAGTAAAACCGTTGCAAGATTAGCGTATTGTGAGTCCTTAGGATCGCAGCAGTTCGTAGGTGCATTTTTGAATTTTTGGCGAACGGTATAAAAAATAAAACCGGGTTTCCGGCTAAATTTAGCCGTTTTCTAAATTTTCAGTTGGCAATACTGGCTAGTGCGTTTCAATTTACTGCAAAGAGTCAGTCCATCAGTGTACTACTCAAATCTGAAAAATGATTAGAATAGCCAAAATGCCTCTCACCAGTTGACACCCATTCGTACTTCTGCGCTGCTAATCACCCGAAAAAGTAATCCTTATCTCGACAATTTCCATCTGCTTCCCATATCCTACTTAATTTCTCTTGTACAAATAATAAAAGCACAAAAAAATATGACGTGAACTCCAACCAGTTGATCAACGCTACTTTTTCTTCGTTAGGATAATACAAGGATAAGCACAGTTAAAATAATCCGACTCTCTTTTACTAATGCGTTTTTTATGTTGCACCAAGGGATTAGACATGGCCATGTTTCGCTTGAATTTTGCTCCGGTGCTACGACAAGAAAAGTGTAGTGTCACAGGACAGCGATCCTTTTCGGCATTCCGGCCATATCATTCCTGGTACATAAGCTTGTTCAGTTATCCATTCCACGCCTTGTTTTTCTCCATGCCGTGAAAAGCGAAATGAAAATGAGGCATATCTCGGTCGTTGCTGGTGCAGAGACAAGTACGCTAGTTGTGCGCTAGTGGTATAGTGCAGTGCATTCCGATCTTCTTAAGTAAGTCGAACTCATCTTAATTACAAAATGTCCCTGAAACTATAAGTATATTCGCTCACGAAAACGCGCTATGTGCATTAGCATGTACTTTTCACGCTTGCTTGTGTTTTTTTTTATGAAAATGTTCCATTAATTTGTTAATCCGACAAAAGTTGACTATGACTGCTAATGGCATTGCCATTTACACACGATGCCCTTGCATTTAGCGTTAAATTTTTCGTCACAACAAATGACAAAGCAATTATCTTAAAGAGGGTAGGATATCGCGTTTGTTCTGACTATGTCAGGACTTGATCCTTTCTTTTGTTTTATGCTTTTTTTTGGGGACCAACGAACGCACTGCTGACGCTGCCGCTTTTATATTTTTCGCTTGACATAAAAACGGAGAATGTATTGTCTTTGTCATTAGCGAACACAACTCACAACACTTTTTTGCTCTAGACTTTTTTTTTCGTCATTGTTCGCCGCACTTTGCCCGTATATATTGAGACGACAGGAAACAGATTTAAGATATTGCGACAAGGATATACCAGAAGACGGTAGATTTTTTCTCTTGTGATTGTGTCCCCTTCGAAACAAACAAGAATCACGCTTATCAAATTTAATTTTCTGTGACAAAGATAACTTTCTTTGTGAGCGACGCTAATTTGGATTATACGCTACAAAAGGATGTATACCGGTAGCCAAGGATGTAATGATGTAGGAGAGAGGAGGCGTTACGCGAGATGAGATTATGCATTAAATATTCAAGCGAGCAGTGTCTTCGTGTTTTGTGTGCGAGGGTTTTGGTTTTCTTTTTGGTCAAAGTTCCATTCATTTTATATTAAGGGCGAAATGAAATTAAATGAAACCGAGGGATATGGCTTATTGCATTGCCCGCGGAGGTGTGATCAGAGATATTCTATTATAACGTTCAGGTTAGGTAAATATTTCGGGGGCGTAGGGAATTTGACCGAACTAATTTATTTATTTATTTTTGAAGACAGCAATGTCGTGCATTGCTGAAAAAAACTATAACAAAAAAACTACAACTTCGAAAACTGTTTAATTTTAATGGAGCGTCGCAGTTCTATTTACATAAAAGTAAAATCTAAACAAGATTTCAAAATAGCAAATTTTAATTAATTAATTTTTGTTGATATTCATCTAATCAATTCTCTTTTATTGCAGGTAAATTTCAATTTCTGGAATAAAAAATTAGAAAAAATCTTGTAAGTACCTTTCAGAAAATCACTTCATATTTCCATTAATGCTTCGTATAATTTCAACTCATCGGCTGAAAATCAACGCGGCACTTCGCTTAACCCTTAACTACATTCGTGGGGTAGTTTTCTAAGGGCGGAATTCACAGTCCTCACTTATACTTAAGGGAACCCTTAAGATAATCCTTATTAATTTTGCTATTAATAGTCGCTCATACTTAAAAAATAAAATTTGAATTTTGCTACTACTAGATAATTTATTATAATTTATTTGTCAGCTACTATAATTGGGCTCCTGAATTAAATTATTTTATTGAATGTGGCAATGCTTTTATAAGTGACGTTTTGCGCGAATAAGCTTGCCCTTTTACTTATTCCTTAATGGAATCCTTATTCCTTAAGTGATGACTATGAATTCCACCCTTAGAAAAAAGTTCCAAAATGTTTTTTAAATATTTTTTTTTTTCAATAAGGAAAAATATTTTTTTTCTACGGAAAAATATTTTTTTTCTACGGAAAAATAGTGACTGGCTTGAAGAAACTCCATTTATAACTCCATTTCCTTTAAAATAATAAAATGTTTTGAAACAATATAAACATAATTTGAATTTAAATGAATGACTTGTTGTATTTCACCCTAAAGCTTCTTAATGTATAGAGTATTTTGCAAAATATACCAAACTATTTATTGGGGTAGAAATATACCCCACAAATGCACATACGTTGGTAAAAATAACGAATGTAGTTAAGGGTTAAAGCACAATATGTTTTTGTTCTCCAATCCGTACTCTGCATATTTACAAAAGTTCCACTTTATTTGCAAACGTGGCATTTTCTTTTATTTATAGATATACTCAACTCTCCACACGTAGTCTATATATTGCCTCCCGAGGGATAGGGCCTCCTCTATTTCCCTGCATATTATTTTCTATTAAGTAGCCTCATTTACATTCACTTCCGATGCGTATATGTGCGGGACTTCTTCAGTCTTCACTATTTCCCGAACGACCCATCACGCGCGCCTTTATTCATACATTCACAATCGAGTCTGAAAAGGACCCTATATTGGAAGAGCATTTTCTGTGCATATAGGATAGGGTTACCTAACAATTTTCATATTTCCATACATACTTCTTGAACCGCAGATCTCATAAAAAAATTTGAATAATTTAATAAGTGGCAATTTGATGAACCATATCTATCAGTCCGTACTTCGGTCGTATGTTTTCAAGAAGCGTGTAGCATAAGGTGACCAGACTCCCGAATGCCCAATGCTGTACACATTGCGGAATTCGGTTCTCAGGCAAACCCTCAATCATACTATTATTATACCCTATTACACCCTCCCCCTTTCACGCCGATTTGGAGAAATCATAATGTGTCACGAGGCTACCACCATTATGCATGTCATAAAACGACCACATATTCTCCTTTCTTTCATAAAATGATATCTTCGTAAATATCTGATGTACCTTGGAAAAACCACGTTCTGTTGATACTAAACAGGACCCATAAAGAAGCCCAAAAGTGTGCCTCAGTGTCCTCATTGACAAAACACACAAAGCTATAACAAGCAAGTGCGTAGCGTAGCCAGGATCTCGTTTAGAAGGGGCAAGACCAAAATCTGTTCATGAGCCCGGAATTGCTTTTTTTTTTAGAAAAGATGTTACAAATTTTAAAACCTTATTTTAAGAAAGGACAATTGAGAACGACCTTTGTTACATTTTAAGGATATGGCTGGCGGGTTGCGCCTTTTTATTTCAAAGCATAGTTTTGTTTCGTGTATTGCCATAGGTAAACTGATACCTACTGGTTGGGCAGACAATTCTTAAGCGTTTGGCGGCTCTCCTGGCACATCTACGGTGTGGAGTTGGAGGAGAACCTCCAGAGCGATGGAAGCTTGGCTTATCCTGGTTGCGATGTTTCGGAAGGAGGCTATGCATTCCTCTATGGTTATATTAGTGATGCCATGCCGGTCCCCTGAGATCTCATCGCCATTTTATTGGATTTTATGGGCATATATTGCTGGAAAAAACTTTATCTGGAAATTATTGAAGAGTCCTTTAGTATGCATTTTCGAATAGAGGTTGATAGACGAATCGGATGGAGAACATGATGATTTTTCCATCGTTTTGTGAAAAATTATAATTGTTTATTCCACGGTTGTAACTTCTGAACCTTGGCAGCTATATAGACAGTTCGGTGCTCCACCCAAGTAACAATTCGTTCGATTTAAAGAAGCACCCACACTGTAGCAATCATATCGCTTAAAGAAATATTTTGTTCCGATAAAACATCCTTAAAGCATTTTCCGGAAAGTTTCTATCATCATTATGGAATCAATTTAACGATTGTGGTATAAAACTGTCTCTAAACGTTAACCTAAAAAGATACTCCTTTAAATACCTTTAAATCCACTCTTGTGTTTATTGGATGATACAGCACACACATGCAATAGTCTCTCTAAGTTAACTCACACACATGCATATATTCGTCTATAGCACAGTCGGTTTTTTTATAGTGTAACATTCGTATGGTCATCCAATAAATGATTCACCGTAGTTTTATAAAAGGATGGACTTTGTGATTTTTTAATGAATTGACACTTATGAAGTGCTCTGAAATACACAATTTCTTCAATAGAAATCCTTGAAATCTTGCATGAAACCCACACTTACTCACTCATTCTTATCTTCTGAACCAATTAATGTGATCTCTGCGCATAGAAATTGACTCTATTTTACTGATAAATGTATATAGATTTAGGGTGCATTGCAGAAGATTCGATAAAGAATTGTCAAGCATTTCTATAGAATCAACTAAACATTTGTAGTGTTTACGAGCAATGCTGACTATATGTGAGGTTGGCTGAGTGGTAGCGTGTAGGACGGACAATCAACAGACACGGGTTCGATGCTAGCTGCGGAAATTTTGTTTTTCTATTTTTTTTTTGCAAATTCGTTCAATGACAGAAAATGATGATATAAAGCAAATGACGTACGCCTTTTTTTAAGCATAATTTAGTGCTACAATAACGTTCTATTGGAATAAAAAACGGCGCCAAATATGCCCTGTAAAGTGCCCCTATTAGAAGAGAGTATTTTACGAAGTATTATAGGGATGAAATTGTTACTTGAGTATACAAATCTGTCAAATTTCATAATTTCCGCTTCGAGTTATGGACAATTTACGATTAGAAAACAGAAAACTGCAGATAGGTAGGGCCTTGAAATTTGGAGGAAATCTGAGCGCCAAATAGCTCTACAAACTACAAAATGCCAATTCGGAAAGATCGGTCTAAGTGTTCCCTAGTTATCGAAAATGAATGATTTAAAAACATAAAAGCGCTATTATCTTGCTAAATATTGATCGTGCTGATGCAGGAGTCTTAGTTTACACGTTAAATTGCATCTTTCGATGGCCGTAACTTCTGAAACATGACAGCTAGAACGTTGAAATTTTCACCAAATATGGGCAGTGTGGTGCTCAACAAGTTTCAATTGGCACGTGTAACTGTCGAACGCGATTAGGTAGGACTTTAAAATATTGAGGAAATGTGGGCAGCAAGTAGCTCTACAAGTGCGTTAAATTTCAGAAAAATCGACCATCCGAGTTATCGAAGATAGCCACATAAAAGTGCGATTTACACTATTTTGCTAAAAAGACCTTTAAAACAGACAAGACTGATCACAGGCCTTACCGAAGAGCTTCTTAGGTTTCTTTGTGTGGCATTGGGAATGCTGTACATTTTGCTGTACATTTACTAATGCTGTACCACAGGTCAAAATGCTGTACTGTACAACAAAATGCTGTACGTCTGGTCAGCTTAGTGTAGCATATGTGTACGCAATGTACACACACAACATAGGTGTCGAGATATCGTTTTTTTTTTGCATCCACTACGAGTACCCACCCCGACAACCCATTAGCCCATATATGTTTTTGCGGTTATAACCCGTTTCAAATGTCCTCCACGTATATACCGAAAAAAGAAGAACCAACAGAAAACTTGAAAGCTGAGTGTCGTTTTACACGCACTAGAAATTTCCAACAGCAGGTCACCGTTGATATTTAGAAATGGCTAAAAAATGGCAAAGTGTCAAAAAGTGGAAAATGAGCAGGATAGGGATATGGTGAAAGGCGTAATGTGAAACTTTTGTCAAACAATACAAAAAAAGTGAATGACAGGTTTAGTTGGAAAAATTGTAAAGAAGGATCTGATGGTATTGGGAAAATATAATAACATCAGTTGATATGATTAGAAAGGATAATGTCACGTACATTGTCTTTCCAACAATGGTTTTTATCTTGGAGATTTAAGGACCCTGAGTTGAGATCTAAAAATCTATCGTAATTAAGTCAATGCGTTTGTCTACATTTTGTGTAAAGCTGCGTAGTATCGTATCAAGAGACGCCAGAGCGTCTCGCCCGCCAAAGGAAAAAGGAAAACGAAAGCGAACAAGTCTATGATTACCGGAGACAACTTGCTTTTTTGTTTGACCAGGCTACAGCCTTCCAGGCAACAGCCCCCAAAAAAAATTTTTTACCAAAATATTCCACATATCCTGTTATAGTGCCTTTCCAAATAAAATCTTCGATCGGCACAATAACGGGTAAGATATATGCAATAAACGGTGAAATTTTCAGCCTCACAGACTTAAGCGAGTAACCCAATTTCAGAATGAAGTCTACAGTTGCAGAAAGACTTGCTTCTACTGTCTCTCTTCGTGATGGAATTTTTATGAAATTTGGAACGAATGATCCTCTGGTGGTCCTTCTAAAGAATCAATGTCTTCCATTTAGATAAGTGGATGGAATAACGGTAAATTAATAGGTAAAGTTAACCCATTAGCGCCCAAGACAAGAAAGACAAGAAATACTTATCGGATTTTTAAGAAAATTTAAACTTTTGCCATTAATAAGGCTTAGAATCATATTTTGAAAAGAAAAAAAATTTATTGTCTCAATTGTGGTCGTAATGAAATGTTGCGTATACGCAAGATTGGGCGCTATAGGGTTCAAAAAATTGAAACGAGCATTTTTTCTAATAACGCTTTTATTCGTCGTTTTATTTTATTTTCTTTATTCTTTGAATTCTGGTAGTGTGTTTTTATTTCAAATTGTACATTTCGGGTTCTATACAAAATCCAAAAAGACAAAATCCAAAAAAATTGAAAAATCCACAAAGTCAAAATCCACAAAGACAAAATTCACAAAGACAAAATGCATAAAGTCATAATTCACAACATTGGGATATTATCACATTAGGATACTGGGACATTTGGGACATTGGGGTACTGGGATATTAGGAAATTGGGGCATTAGGACCTTGGGACATTAGGACAGTTAGACATTGGGATATTAGGACATTAGGTGGGAGACTGGGACATTGGGATATTCCGATACTGGGACATTGGGACACTAGGGTAGTGGGACATTCGGACATTAAACCATTGGGGCACTGTGATATTTGCACATTGGGACAATAGGACCTAAATTGGGACACTGGGACATCAGGATATTGGGACATTGGTACATTAGGATATTAGGACATTGGGACACTGGGATATTAGAACATTGGGACATGAGGACACTGTGACAATGGACCTTAGGGCATTAGGGCATTAGGACATTGGAACATTGGGACACTGTGACATTGGGACAATGTGACATTGGGACACTGGGTCAGGGGGGCATTAAGACAGATCAGTAACAGAACGTTAACAAAGCGTTGGCAAGGCAACAACAGAGCGTTATCAGATCGTTAACAGAGTGAGTGAGTGAGTGAGTGCTGGATGTTCTTTTGTTTTAGGTGTAAATGCTGGAGAAGTTTAAATGTACAGGACTACTTCTTAAAGTAATTTGGAGGGAGCCGTCAAAGTGGCACTGAATAAAATGTTAAAGCTCCCACCAAATTACTTGAAGAAGTAGTCCTGTACATTTAAACTTCTCCAGCATTTACACCTAAAACAAAAGTACATCCAGCAAACAAAATTAGATATGAGCAGCGGATTGGAGTGATATGTATTCTTTTTGCGGCAGATGAATTTTTCTTTGGCGGGGTAACTTTTACAACTTTGTTGTTTTTGGTCAGATGGTAATGTCTACTGCTAACAAACAACTCGGCTTCATTAAAAGGCGAGCGAGAGAATTTAAGAATCTTTGGGTTACGAAATCTTTGTATACCACATTAGTCCGACCCCTTCTTGAATATGCTTGCGTTGTTTGGAATCCGGTGTATGAAATTCATTGCAACCAATTTGAGTCGATTCAAAAACAATTTCTCCTCTTTGCTCTAAGATATCTGTATGATCCTGCGGATTTCCGTAATCTTCCCTCATACGAATACAGATTAGGTATTTTAAATCTAATGTCACTCTCTTCAAGAAGAACGCTTCTTAGTGCATGTTTTACTTTCGATGTAATTAATGGTCCAGTTAATTTGGATTTTCTATCCAACAAAATGGTTTTCAACGATCAAATTGGACGTACAATCCTCCTTGCCTCGTTCTTTATACCGCTCCATGGTTTCGCGTTGCTCGACCTGCACCCGTTTTGGCGATAATATCTCAGCATATTTCTACAGGCAGCTCTATCTTGGATCGTGTCATCGCCGAGACCAATGCGTTGTTGTTGCTTTTTCATTTGACACATCCAGGTGTTCTTCGGTCTGCCTCAGGCCTTGGGTCCATCAAGTGGAACTTCCATTGATATCGCTTTCTTTGCTGGGTTCTCAGGCAGACGCCGTTGAACATGGCAATACCAATCCATTTGTCGGTCTTCGAGCTTTTCGGTGATTGGTTGGTCTATGGACAAGCTGCCTCGGATGTAGCTGCTCTTGATGTGGTCCCTTTTCGTTACACCAACTGACATGCGTAACATTTTCATTTCAGTCGCTGGCATTTGTTTCGCGTAACCTTCAAAACATGGTCCAGCATTCTGATCCATACATGAGTGCGGGACGTACAACCGTTTTGTACAACTTGTCCCTTAGCTTCAGTGGCATTTTCTTATCGCAGAAAACTCCAGAGTTTTATCGCCACGTCATCCACCCAACCTTTGTGCGATGTTTGATGTCATCATCGCATGTAGCTCCGTTGTTCACCATCGATTTGGTTGAATAAATAAATAACTAAAACATAAAATCTTCCCTTTATGACAACGGTAAGATATAATTTCGATTTTCCATAGTTACGAATTTTATATTCCAAAATTACGAATTTGGTGTTCCAAACTTTTGAATTGAATTTCCAAATTCGACTATGATCGACATCAACATAAATTTCCAAAGTTATGAACTTAACCGAGAAATTTTACAGATAGTATAGTGATTTTAGCTGAAAAAATGATGAAACCCAAACATCCAAAAAAAGAGCTGACTTTTGATGCCAAATTGTTCTATGGCCTGACCGCATTACGCAGTAAAAAGTTAGACTTTTTTGCGCGTCACATTTGGGGGGGAGGGGGTGGCAAAGGGGTGAAATTAGGATTTTTCGCCAATATCTTGTTAACTGTAATATTTACAGCAAAATGTTCTGAGGACGATTTAAACTACACAAAATTTCCTTTCTAATGATATATTATATCATATACCTTCTCTTGGCAGATTATATACTAGACCTTAAAACATTTGGTGTAATTTAGATTTTTTGATAGTTACATTTGGCGCTCTAGCTCCTGAAGTAATTTAATTGGAGCCATGGTAATTGGGATAACTATTCCTAACAATATGTAGCTGTACCACACGGAGACTCAGGCTGCCCCGACAAAGCATTCCCCTATACTCCCTATTAACATTTAAAAAAAAGACATGCCTGTAACTTTTCGCCGAATCACAGCAGGCGGAAAAAATTTTCGGAAACGTTAAGGCTAAGTCCCATTAGACCCTCCACCAAATATTACTTCGATCGGATTAAAACAAAGGGTACCTCCCATACAAAATGACCGGAAAATTGCCTACGAGCAAAACTTTAATTTTGGTTGACTTGTTCCCTTATTTCTTAATAAACTAGTGGCATTGAATTTGAACAATTTGTATGGGAGGTACCCTTTGTTTTAATCCGATCGAAGTAATATTTGGTGGAGGGTCTAATGGGACTTAGCCTTAACGTTTACCAAAATTTTTCCCGCCTGCTGTGATTCGGCGAAAAGTTACAGGCATGTCTTTTTTTTAAATGTTAATAGGGAGTATAGGGGAATGCTTTGTCGGGGCAGCCTGAGTCTCCGTGTGGTACAGCTACATATTGTTAGGAATAGTTATCCCAATTACCATGGCTCCAATTAAATTACTTCAGGAGCTAGAGCGCCAAATGTAACTATCAAAAAATCTAAATTACACTAAATGTTTTAAGGTCTAGTATATAATCTGCCAAGAGAAGGTATATGATATAATATATCATTAGAAAGGAAATTTTGTGTAGTTTAAATCGTCCTCAGAACATTTTGCTGTAAATATTACAGTTAACAAGATATTGGCGAAAAATCCTAATTTCACCCCTTTGCCACCCCCTCCCCCCCAAAAGTGACGCGCAAAAAAGTCTAACTTTTTACTGCGTAATGCGGTCAGGCCATAGAACAATTTGGCATCAAAAGTCAGCTCTTTTTTTGGATGTTTGGGTCTAGGGCTAAAGTCACTATACTAAGATAGCATATAAATGCAAAGTGTTACTCACATAAACTAGGACGAATTCATTTGTGCCTAATTTATACATTTGACCTCCAAAACATGAGCGGGTTTCAATTGGAAAGTTCTTTAAAAAAAATCTGCTACTGGAATATTGTTTGATAAAAACTTGATAAATTACATGCAGAAAACCCACAAACGTAGAGCCTGATTACTCAATCAACGGGGAGTTTTTACCTTGCAAAAATTGGGGACTTCTCAAATTTTTGATATGTTATAAAGACAGGTGGGGCTAGTTAAAATCCAAGTTTGCGTCACTTTCCGCCCTAGGCTCCCGCCGTTATCTTGAAAAAAAAAAACATCTAAAATCGGCTCTTTTATTAAATTGCGGTCTATAACTCCTTCCCAGTCCATTTGAGTACGAATTGTGCCGAGACAATCTTGTAGAGCACAGAATTTCTTATAAATTTCATCTGACAAGTTTTACTCTACAATAAGGTGACCAGATCCTGGAGGGACAAATGCTATACCCAATATTGACCAAAACTGCACATCCCACCCTTTCTCGTTTGCTCCACGCTATTAGAGAGGTTCAAAACTTTACAATCCGCTTACTCGTCTAACTTTAAGAATCTAATACAATGGCTACCTCCAGTTTTCCATGGATATTTAGACAGTTGCGAGGTAAATGGTCTGGCTTGACAGGCCGCCTGCGCCTAATCGTGATACAACCTAACCTACGAGAAAGCACTGCATCAACGATGTTCTTTAACATTTTATTTTAGAGCCTCAAGGTATATTCCTAATAACGACTGCCTGCCTTTCATTCGTGTCAATTTTTCTTATAAACCTTGGATGTAGTATTTTTTTAAATCTTCTTTATTCGGTTTTTCTTGAAAATCTTCAATTTTGATTGGGTAGGTATTATTACGTTTAATAAATGCGTTTCTTTGTACTCAATTTAGATTAATTACATTCCTTAGATACAAATAAATAAATTTCCGAAAACTGTTTAAAATTTATAACAACATGTTAGTAAAAAGGACCAAAGTAGATTGGTGGCCTCTCAGGCCGGGTGCCCCTTGTTTTGATTGATGGTGCGCCCGACGGAGGAGTGCCCATTTCTTACACTACTATTATTCTTCAAGTTTTGCACCAGACTCGAATACTGCATTCAGTCAGCAGGATCTCCAGAATGAAAGGATCCTGTTTAGGCTTTTTTGTGTCTCGCTGCCTTCAGACTCTGGTCAATAAAGACTAAATTTACTTTTAAGAATTTCATTTTTTTACTCTGAATTTGGTCTGCAGTTTGGGATTTATTTCTTCTGAAATTCTAGAAATCATATTTGTTCACGAATTTGGATTTCTCGGGGAGAGTTTTATTTTTCTGTGAGTAGACACCAAACTTCACATAGGAGTCCGCGGACTAATGGTTGGGAATCAGATGTTGATAATAAATATACCGGAATCGAAGCAGAGTGCCCCAGGAAAATTGGCATTTCACTTCGGAAAAATTAGGGGAAACCTGGCTTTTTGCATGAGCCTTCCTTTCGAGGTCCTAAAAAAGACCCTAAAAGTCCCCGTCTCTACGAGTGCCGCTAGCGGTACTACAGAGGGTCAAAGACCCTCGAAAATAGTTTTTTTCTAAATTTTTCGATAACGGTAGCATATGCAAGAAAGTGGTGCATGGCAAATTTTCAGCTCTTGTGCTTTCTCAAAAAAAAAACGATGGAAAGACCGAATACGTTCGGACACTCCTAACGGTGCCAGAAGGTCTGACGGTATTTTTAACAAGGTTTCATGAAAATATCTATAACGGTAACTCGTACTAAAACTTTTGTATGGGAAATTATTAGCCTATGAAGTAATGAGTTGTCATGAGATTACAGAAGCAACAAAGTGTTACAACGTTCCTTCCCGAATGCGTCCCGTTATGATGAAATTCACAAAATAACGAAAAATACCGTTACGGTACGGTTCGAAACCTCATAGCGCCCCTAGCATTGCACGCATCAATCTGAAATTTAGATATTTAATTAGGCAATGTATAAGCTACAAATTCGCCATATAACAGTTTTGAATGCACGTTACCGTTATAGAGATATTCCCTAAAAACTGCTTAATTGTATGTTTCGACCCTCAAAACTTCGTTAGGGGGCTCCCATCTTTGGGGACTTTTGGTGTCTTACTAACAGCCACAGAAGCTACAAATTTCTCCGAGAAGACTATAGAGCACACTCCGCCGTCTTAGCGCCACTCACGAAAAACAAAAAAAAAAAACTTTTTTTAAGGTTTGAACCCCCATAGCCCGTATTGACATGAAATTTGGCATCTTTTTTTACTATACTTCATAGGCTACAAATTTTCCATAAAAAATTGTTTAGTACGAGTTACCGTTATGGATATTTCCGTGAAACTTTGTTAAAAATACCGTTAGACCTCCTGGCACCGTTAGGAGTGCCCGAACGTATTCGGTCTTTCCATCGTTTTTTGAGAAAGCACAAGAGTTTCAAATTTTCCACACACCACTTTTTTGTATATGCTACCGTTATCGAAATATTCAGAAAAACCTGTTTTCGAGGTCTTTGACCCTCTGTAGCACCGCTAACGGCGCTCGTAGAGACGGGGACTTTTGGGGTCTTGTTTATGACCTCGAAAGGAAGGCTCATGCAAAAAATCAGCTTTCCCCTAATTTTCCCGAAGTTTGGCCAAATTTCCTAGCGTAGAGGTAAGGACTTGAATCTCTTTTGGAATACTAATAAAATAAATTTAAATGCCGTTTTAATACTAAGCATAGGTTGCACCTAAGGGTTCTTAACATTGATAGGTAAATTATAGCGGGTGATGTAGTCTCCTCCTGAAAGGTCTGTCCTTATGTGAGCGGATTGGAGGTTTTACAGTCTCTAATAAGAAAGATGTCAGGCTTATCATTCATAATTTACGATCGATAATTAGTTTCAAGTACGTGTCCATAATGCTTGTCTGAGTGAGGTTGGGTCGTCAAAAATGCTGTACATTTTGCTGTACGCTTTACAATGCTGTACGATAGGTCTAAATGATGTACTGTACAGCGAAATGCTGTACGTATGGTCAGCTTACTCTACAATCAAAATTGGGAGAGTTATAGCGCAAAGAATAAGCTAAAAATTCAAAAAATCATTGCTAACAAATTTCAAAACATACTTCGAAAACTCTATACTAAAATGCAGAGGAGGCTATGGTATACAATGGGTTTTTGTGAATTCGAAATTTGAAATTGGCATGATTTTTGATATTTTCTACATTTACTAGGCGCTATAACTCTGTTAATTTTGATTGTAGAGTACAAGATCTTAGATTAAATTTGTAGAAAATTTTGTCCTCTACAAAATTGTCTTGGCAGATTTTGTGCTCAAATGGACTGTAAAGAAGTTACAGGCCAAAAATTGATGAAAGGACCGATTTTAGATGTTTTTTGAAGATAGCAGCGGGAGCACAGGGGGGGGGGGGAAAGTGACGCAAAATTGGATTTTAACTCCCCCCACCTGTCTTTATAACATATCAAAAATTTGAGAAGTCCCCAAGTTTTGCACGCTAACCCCTATTATTTCGTCTGTATTGATTGGAGTAGATGTGCAGCAAGCGTTTACCTTTGCCAACGTACGAACGTTCTCTGTTCAGCAAGTTCAACTCCAACTACATACTTAATAAATTGCCATCTTTTCTTTATTCTTTATCGTAAAAATATGATAGATTTAGGCAAAAACCTATGGAGTGAATTCGCATCCAGCTTGGTATTTAACGTAGGTTCTTCGGTGGTTAAAGCCTTGAAACGCACAAACATTTTGATTAATTATAATTGAATTGAAAACAATAATTCTACATCGCATTATAATAATGTGTTTTACATTTTACAATAAACTCGCACAAAAATGTCAATCCATATCTATTACAATAGCCACGAAGTTCCTTTAGTACTTAATTTAGAGTGAAGCTTTTCTTTAAACCGATATTTATTACATCCGTCCTGAATCTCAATCCCATCCGTCAGCCACACATCCTGACAACTATAGCAGCTTCGCATACTTTAGTCATTGCTAGCTCTAGTTGGACTTGCTGTTTTACAACAATGTATAACATACGCTTTCATGTTGGCTTCCAAAGGACGAGAGACGTTGTCGATGCGACAGCACATACAGAGAAAAAAGCTAATTTGTTGAATAGCTATCAGAGTTATCCGTTTTTCTATGACGACCTACCGCGTGTCGTATAGTGAGGGGATAGCAACGAGCACACATGCATACATACTGTAATCAGATGTCTTATTGTAAAATAGCTTTCTTATCGCTTCATATATAGAATCCTTCTTCTTCCTTATTTCGGTTAGTATAGTCGGAACCGACTTCAATGCGGAGGAACTATGCCATGGCAGCAGCTAAAGCAGATGGTGCAAAGGATTGACGTGAACGTGAAGTTTTGTAACGTATGTGAAAAGTAACATATTCTCTCGCTCGTCTATAGATATGGGGGCTCGAGGAATGTGTTAGCTTCCAACTTTGCGCGCGGCCCTTTATGAAGCTCGTAAGATTAATGCTCCCGTCCATATATAACACCGTAGTGTATACTCTTTATACATTGTATATTCCTTCAATTCGTCGTATATCAGCATTACACCATCATAGTAGTAACACGACTATGTATAGATATTTGATGCGAATGAAAGGACACACATAGAGAAACGAAAAATATATATGACTGTGTGTTAGAAAGTAAATGATCACATGCCAGTATTAAAATGGAGAAAGTATTCCTGGCATATTGGAATACATATTGCAAAATGACGATGGCATCTGTCGCCTAGAATATCTAGTTAGTGATTTATATTTTTTATTGTCATGTCTGCATGTATGGTCATTGGATTGTAATCTGATGTTGGCATGTGCTCTCCGGCTGAAATGACAGCAATAATGGAGTTTGTGATATTATGAGAGTCTTACAAGAGTGTAGAAGGATGTCTAATGGTTGTAATCAAATTATGATAACGATCGACGGAAATAACTTAAATATTAGTAAAATCAAAGAGGAAGCTTAATGCGAGTATAAGAAATTATCAATGATTAAGAGTCATTTCAGTAAATTCTGGATTTCCTTCACCCATCATCAATATTGTCTGGCTGGCTTAGCGGTTAACGCGCGCACCTTCGGTGCACAGGGTCATGAGTTCGAATTTCGCCGTGGATCATGGTGTTTCTCGAACTCACGAGCTTGTGACGGACTATGATCTCACTCAGATGTTAAACGAGTACCCATTTATGGGGATGAATAAAACTGTTGAGCATGATGCTGATCTCATTACCTCAACAAAAAGCAGATAAGATCTTGGAAATAGCATGTCACTAACACATCCTGCGGCCTAGGTCCAATGCTGGATTGTCGCGCCTGTTATTTATATCATCAATATTATCATACATGTCACAATTAACATTTTCGATAAATAATAAACCATTTTTAAGTCCTGTACTTGTACTAATTTCAATTAGGTACTCTTGAATTAATCAACTACCTATACCGACATTGAATGTGTGATTGTTAATACGCAAATATTAAACACAGATAATTGCCGACCAAGCATTCGGATATCATCAGATCAAATATAATTATGCACTTGTGAACCTTAATAAACGATGACATTCATTCATGATAGATTCACACCTACGTCCGTTCCGTATCCGCAGTTCACACACTCTATACGCCTCCATCCAGTCATAATACTCTTGTAGTAAGCCAATTTGTACATTGTGTCATGTTTTCCGGAAGTACGTAATTCATGTCGAGAGATGAGACTCGTGGAAATAATAATATTTTCAAGGTACATATATCGAAACCATCAATCAATTGACAATATGCCACATAAGCTTCATTAATAGAATTGCGGAGTCGTGGTTAATGTTATGTAACAATATGCACCATGTATCATCAATAGCTATTATAGTCGAGGCTTCAAATAGATGCAAAACTGCTACTCATAATTATTACTATTAACACCATACTAACCACAATAACTAACGATAACCATTATGTCCTCATAAATGAAAGATACAATATTCAATTACATACATCAAATCTATTGCAAACTGAATTGCAAATTAAATTGCTCTAGGAGAGCGTCATTATAATTTTTTTTTCGTCTACTTGATTTAATTTGCTCAGTTATACCGAAAACAATGCTTTTGCTATGATGGCTTATGTCTTTCTTCTTTTTTTTCTTGTCTTTTGCACGAGACTTTGAAAGTTAGTAATGATGTGTCTAAGGTCAAGGTGCGCCCGGTGTCGTTTTTTTGTCGTTGTTATGCTGCGTAAAGAGCGACCTTGTCCACAGCACACCATACCATACCATCATCATCATTATCTTCGTCAGCATCATAATCGTCGTCATAACGCCACACACACCGTCATACCATTGAATATGGTATGATGAACGCCGATGGCGTGGCGGCATTGAAAATGGTAAAAATGCATTTTTATATAATTTTTTTTTCTCTACCAGTTGCGGAAAAAAAATATTGTTGAATGACAGTGGAGTGAACAATAGTGCTGAAATAGACAAGTCTGAATGACATCCGACTACCGAGTGTATTTTAAATTATGCTTGAAGGAAAATGCATATTATTTATTGATATTGAAAAGAGTTGGTGGAAAAAATTAATTTTTTTGTCGATTTATTTATAGTTTTTGTTAATGGCTTAATTTCTAAATGCACAGTCATGTTTGGAAGTATGTATGTATATGGTATCATTTGTACGTTGCGATCATTGATACAGATGCGAGAAAAAATTAAACCAGTGGCGTAACGTTTCAAAAATATAATGGGTTCGAAATCAAAATGGGGGCCCCTACACAGTATAATCTCCAAATTAGCCAAAATTCACGAAACCTTTGTTTGAGAGGATCTAATAGCGGATACAGACTACCAACAAATCTTGCACTTGATTAAATTTAATCCAGTCAAAACCCTAGTATCCGAACGAATGTCACTAAATTCCCAATGCATCGTAAAATGTACTTGCATTATTCGAATTACAGTACAATCTGGTACAATTGCTAATAAAATCTAGGTTTTAGTAAATCCTGTCGGAAGTGTGCATTTCCCCTTAGATTTCAGTAAATCTAGAATTAATTTACAGAATTGACCAGTAAAATATTTTCCAAGATTTGGAAACATGCTTAGAGGTTTGTTAGGGTTTAATAAGAATTCATGCTGGTAAAAATGCACCAATCTAAAAACCCCTTGACAAAATCAACCTTTTGAACTACTAAATCAGATATTTCCTCTTTTAAGTTAATTTCCGCTTTAGTTATTTATTACAAAAGAAGTTGGTAGATATTGAAAGGACTTTTTTGACCAGGCAGATTTCGACCGGGTGTTTTTTTTTTTGTTCGTTTGATTACACTAAGATATTGCTCGAAGCTGCTGCTATGATACAACGTTTCGCACAAAAGTGCTCCTTCTGACTTGTTTAATAGCTTCAAACCCTAGCAAAGGCCTTGATTTTCACTCACAGCTCAAAAATTGTGGTTCCTCGTCACTACGTTCGATAGGATTGGATAAGATCTTTCCGACTGTCCACCCAATATAATCTAAATTAAAATCCAAATTACAGAATGGAGCCGTTAGGGAACCGCCTCAGATCCATTTAGAGCTAGGCCCATTCCACTGTTTTCCCTAGATCCGCTTATATAAAAATATCCTGAAGGCAATTACTAGGCTTTTACCAGGAAGTGTTGCTAAAATAATTTTAAGTAATTCTACCAAAAAAAGGGCGACGAGCTTGTGAAGCGGCGCGCGTCGCTGTCCTTACCTTTTACATAGGCATAATTGAGTGTGATGTAAAGGTTTGTTCTTTACCATTAACCCTCCAATGTGTACGTCAACTAAACGCTCCAGAGCTGCTTTAATTAGCGAGATAATCTAACTTTTATGTTTTCACATTAATTTTTTTCGAAATTCCATATTTTTTCACAGCATAAGAATATTAATTTGTTAAGTGAAAGAATAAAACCTTGCAATGGGGTAAAATTGGAGCTTAATAGTGTTATTTACCGTTATTTTACTCCAAAGAGAGAGAGAGAGAGAGACAGACGCAGAAGTAACAAAGTATTTTTTTTTTTGGTATGTACAGTAGAATTTTATACCATATCCCAATAGTTTCTTAAGTAAAAATGAATACTCGGAAAAAAAATAATTTAAACCGTAAGTGTAGTTTTCGTACCCACGCACACACAACTAAAATAACGGTAAATTCTGGAAATTGATTTTTAATTAAATCATTTTAAGGATTGATTTGGCGAAAAAAAAACCAAACAAAAATGTCCCTCTAGATACATACAATTTTATTTGAAGTATCTACTTCTATACCAGTAAAAAATACCGTTACCCCAAATTTTAAACAATTGAAAAAAATTATTTAAATAAAAGAAAAATCAAATTTTCTCTAAGGCTCAAATAACAGTAGGTATACATTGCTGTCACATATCTCTGAAATTCTTTTAATCAAGTTAAATGTACTGCAACTTGCGATTTGATTTTTCGCGAAAATTGGATAACGGTATTTTTTCAATTGTTCATTTAGCAGTCCAGTGTAGTGGCGCACCCACGATCTTATTCTAGAAGGGGCAAAGCTCATCCATACAGCTTGACATAAAAAGTTGCTATTGCAGATGGTTTGACTCTACACGAGCAAAATGCGAATTTAGGCACAAAGAAAAATTGGACTGAAGGTGGGCTAATATCGTTCTAAAGGATAAATAAACAGTCAGAGCACTGACAGTATTCTATTTCGCAAGGAACCAAGTAATTTCGAATGTGAATGTGTCTTCATCATCAATGTGGCACGATAGCCCCACTTTCGGTTTGGCCGCGTGACTGACTGAATGTGTATTAGGTTACGATATAACATCTAAGGATTCAACATTTGTATCCAGTTAAATTTTTAACACCTAGAGTAAAAATTTAAACGAATTCTTCCACAACTATTCAATTGCTGAAATTTAAATTTTGGGTGCTCATATATATTTAGAGCTCAGTAAAAATTAATATCGTAAACAAAGACTGTTACTATTCTACACATTCCTACCAAAATACATGACCATCGGTTAGGCCGTTCGAGAGTTATTTAGTGAACAAATTTTCAAGTGTCCGGGACACCCTGTTATCTTTGCCATACCAGCTTTTAAGTATTTCGCGCCAAAGACTGTTACTATTCTACACATTCCTACCCAATTTCATGACGATCGGCTAAGCCGTTCGCGAGTTATTTAGTGAATAGACGGACGGACGGACAAAATCAATTTCATAACAGTTTTTTGAAAAATCTAAAAAACCCTAAAAACGAGAACACGAACAAGTAACGCTGGCGCACAAAAAATGGTTTATAAAATTTTATCCCCCTGAAATTCCCCTAACCGATTGAAAAAACCCTAAATTTAAGCTTAAACCGCGCTTAACTTTCACGATTTTCGAAATAATTAGCAAAACTGAATATCAATTCACTCTTCCCGCCTTAAATCGCAAAGCACGCCCCTAGAGGGGGACTCGCAAATTATTGAAATATACATATTTTTAAACAAATATGCCGAAAATCAGCCGATTCACAATTTTTTTTTCGATTTAAATTACAATTTGTCTGTACTATTAACAATTGCAGCTATCTTAAATTTTGTGCATAAATACTTTAGAGTGGATTCACACTACTAACAGGATTTACTATAAAACCACTAAATTAATCGAGTCAAAACCCTCCTACTAGATTAAATCGAATGCCATTAAGTTCAAAATGCACTGAGAATGTACTTGCATTATTCAAATTGCATGTACAATATGGGACAAATCTAGGATTTACTAAATCTTGTCGATAGTCTGAATCCCCTTTTAGATATTTACCTATACCAAGAGGGCACTGCACTGAAATGTCTTTTGCCTTTTTGTTGTTGTTGTAGCGGTGCAGAAGGGTGTGAGTCGCTGTGCATGTCTGTGGATGTGCTCTAAGTTTCGTCGTGCTTCTCGCCTATTGTCTCAAGGGACAAGAACGTAGCAGCTGCAATAGGGTTGTCCCATAATGCCCTCGGAGTGAGGTTAGTGGGTGCAGTGGGGCGTCGAAACAAGTGGTCCACATCGTGAGGCGCACCACCGCAGCTCGGACAAATGCTCTGGAATGGTCCGGGTCTATTCGAAATAGGTACGAATTGAGGCGTGAACAAAAACCCGACCTAAGATGGGCTAGTGTCGCTCTTGTGGCTCTCGGGAGCCTAGTCTCCTCAGGCGATATGGGCACTGAGAGGACTCTATTCGGACCTAATCTCCCTATTGACCGATTCACAACGGTTGTGTGAATATCTGCGATGGCGGCATGGTATGCTGTGTTATCGAATATATCGGGAGGTATCCGTTTGTATCTCTGGACGTCTCTCTCGAGATCTCTGATTCCACTCCTGACATGTCGTGGAGGGGGAGTATTGTCCATGAGATGATGGTTTGGGTGATCCTCCCGATAGCAATCGACCAGATATTGTAAAGACAGGAGGAGATTGTGATCACGCACTGATAACATGCTGGTTTCTTGATGAAGATGATCCTGGGACGAAATGAGATGGCAACCTGTAGCGATACGTAGAGTAGCGGTCTGGCATGCCTGGATCTTATTCCAGTTTGTGACCACACCGGTGCTGCATAACTAGGGATTGTCCTACTTATCGCTTTGTAGGTGACCAACATAGTTTCTTTGTCCTTGCCCCAGAAACTCCCGGCTAGTGCCTTTAGGACGTTGTTTCTACTGTGCATTCTGTCGACTACGTCTGTGACGTGATCTTTCGACTTCATCATGGTATCCAGATAGACACCAAGGATCTTGGGGTTGGTTACAGTAGGAACAACGTCGTCAGCATACTTACCAGTACGGATCCCAAGCACCTCCGAAAATTCCTGCGTCCAGGTGGTGGGAAGAGTTGCAGTACACTTAGACGGAGAAATTACTAGGTTGCGGATATTGAAAAACTCCACCAGTTTCGCAATATAGTAATTCTAATTTATTTATGTCGCACAACTCTACGAGAAGTGGCAATAAGATCAAAGTCAGCCATTTTTAAAATGCTGGGGAAAATCCTCCTTGGATACGAATTATAAGCGCACACAAAATTGTTCACGTGAACACGCAATAAAGAAAATATAAAATAAAAATGTTTTTCCTATTTTTTTTATTTTTTCAAACGACACAAAAAATTTTCACCATAAAAGTTATCTATTCGGTGGACGAAACAAGAGAAGAAATGAACAACATTTTTGTTTCCTATTTTCTATATTGTGTTTTTACGTGAACAATTTCGTGTGCGATTATAATTCGTATCCAAGAAGGTTTTTCGCCAGAATATATGTATAACATACATACATATACATACATTGGCAGATTGAGCAAATTGTGTGTTCACCAACACCTGAACACACAACTCCCTTGTCGAGTTACCTCCCCAAATGGTTAATGGTAGCTCCTGAATGGACGAAACAAGAGGAGAAATGAATTGCCTTTATGGTGAATATTATTTGTGTAATTTTTAAAATGCGGCAATTATTCAGGAAACGAGACGACCTTTTTATTTTCATTCGTAGCTGATATGTATGACTTTTCACATACCGAAATTAGACAATTTGTCAATTTGGTGTTCAATTAAGTCAAGTCGACTGAATCGGATGCGTTTCGCATGGCTTGATCCTGTCCCGTTTAACTATCGTTCATTTTCATTACGATTCCCATAGAGCATAATGGCGCACTCAAGGGCTATATCAGTATCTATGCATACTAGCACATCAATTCGAGCCATTGCACTGTACTGCACATTAACGAGGACTCATTACACCACGTTAATTGTAAAGCAAGCGTAAAGGCAAGTGGGGTGAGATGGCGCGATTTATGCCATGATCCACCAGCCAAGTCAATAGTCTGGTCACCATTATACCAAATGCGGTGACCTAGTGTGGTATGCAACTAAGACTATAGTAGAAACCTCCATCGGCGACGAAGCTCGCCAGCACAAAACGCATGTTGACCCTGTCAAGTGTTTTTCAATTTGTTCAACTATGCACATTTTGCCATAAAGCATCACTGCAATTGTCAGGCGGTGGGGCCGCGAGTCAGTGCACATAAGAACAAGCGGGGCCAGCAAAATTACGACGACAATGTTAACAGTGGTGGACAGTGACTGACCATCCGTTTATAATGCAATCATGCAGACCAGAGGCAGAGACACTCATACGTACAATACAAACCTTCAACTGTCAACGTATTTATTGTCGTAGAGTCGTCAAATTGCACCACCAGGCGCGTTTGATTCGTCCGTTTGTATTGGCGGTTGGGCGGTTGTTAGCGCAATTATGCAACGGTCAGTAAATAATAAATGAGAAAATAGCAAAAATAAGTAATTGTTGTCGTTTTGTAAAATTGCATAACACGATAATGTCGTGTCATTGTTTGTTTTGTCTTTACAATGAATATCAATTAATTTGTTTGTTTTGGATTGAAATACATGTTGTAAGTGTGTACTGTACGTATGTATGCATTGACACGGTCTAAAGAAGATTGTTACTGAAGGATAAAGCAAGGCAAACATACAGTTGAACCTTGTTCATCCTAACTAATTTCTCCAGGGATATTTTACATATTTATTTATTTTTAATCTTAGGATTAAATCCAAATACCAATACATATAAATCACAACACAAAATTTTGATTTTTCAAATGCAACACAACCTAAATCTAATTACATACATACCTACTCACTGCTTTGGGATCTTACAATAGCGTACACCAGCTTGTTCGTATACCTAAGCATCGTCTAGTAGTCACACCATTGCCTACATAATGTTTCAATATTATTGAACGACATATTGGGGTTGATTTGTGACACACTTTACAACATTTTAGAATTTTCAGCCTGTCATGTTGATTATTGTTTGTCTGCCAGCATTAGTCAAGCTACAAAGTCTCCGTGTCACACTTATGTTCACTTTGTCGCGTCATTAGTTGAGTTCTATTATTATTTGTGGTAAATACAAGCATTGCGCTATTTTTGTACACCATACAGAACATAATTGAATGAAAAAGAAAGTAGGAGTCTCTAGTTTCTATGACGGCGTTTACATAGTGGATGTCACTTGATTCGATTTTTTTCTTGTAGAACCCAATCTTGGGGTATTAAAAATCTTTAAAATTCTGCAACTACATATCTCTATTTTTAAATATTTTTACCTTGTTTTGCTATCCGTTCTCATAAGGATATTTTCCGCTATATGTCCGCTGTATGGTGAATGGAATCCAGGATGATGATGAAGACAAAGAAAATTCTTCTTCCGAGAGCTGATATCGTAATGTTCCTGTTTTAATATTTGAATCAGTGCTACGAGTATTCTCCACATAGACATTTAATCGCCAAAACCAAATTAAACGATGCTCTTTCAATTGAACTCTGACACGGACCAATGACCCATCACAATTCCTTTGTTGATCTAATAAAATTTCGGTAGTGGGTAGGAATTCGGTAAATCAAGGTATCCTGTATATAGTATAACGTAAGAATTTATTTCGTTTTGGGATTCAATTAGCCGAGCTCAGCAAACTATTGAACGAGTTTGATTTATACATGTTTGCTCAACTTTTGGTTGTGCGCATGAAAGTGATATGTACGATTTCCCACTAAAATAATGGTCTTCTCCTAAATAGAAAAAAGGACTAGAATTTTCTTTGGGAGGTGGGAGTTATGTAATTTATTAAAACTACAATTAAGATTCCTCTACCCTTGATAACCCGAAAAAATATTGTTAAAAAAGTTGTCAGCATTTTTAAGAAAGCAAGATCGAAAATTAGATTATTCACAAGATTGCAGGATCTGATATTAATGTCCCAGAAATTGGCACACGTGGGCAACCAGTCCCGGATGTCAAAGGATTGCATATTCTGCATATATTAACTAATCCGAATAATATATTTTTGCAGTTTGTAAATGATCAAAATCCACCTTGGAAACTGGAAGGATTTCCGTTAGGTACCTACTAAAAATTAAAGCATATGGCTTTGTGCCTTTGGCTAAATTACCTTGTTTTTTATCATCTTAAAATGATAATTTATATTTAATTTACAGGTGACATATAGAAATTTACAGGTTTAGTTTATTTTTTGTATTGTATTGTATTGTTTATTCATAAAATTCAAAAATTTGAGCTACATAGATTATACAATTTTAGTATAGGTATATTAACTTAGAAAATTACGAAAAAATAGAACATTTTGTATTCCGAACTATTAAAGTGTGGGAATAGTATTAAATGTTAATCCAGTTACAACTATAAGTTTAGAATTCAAATTACATGTGTGTGGGGTATTCAGTAAGTAAGTTATCTAAGTAATAAGTTATTTATATGAAGTCTATAAATTTGGGAAGCAAAAAAGAAAAAAAGAAACAATTCAAGGTTTATCACTACAGTTACACCAGAATGTTAGAATATAAGGACTCCAAGCTCTTGTGGTCCGATTCGAAAAGCCATTCCTTAACACATTTAGCAAATCTCCCAGTAGCTGTTATTGATCTAATTGACAGCGGAAGCATATTAAATATTCGACAGGAAGACACAATAAAGAATCTTCGAAACCTAGTAGTGCGAAAAAAAGGGAACCGTAACGATATACTGAAAATTTCTCCGAAGATTATATTCAGACCGTAATCTAAAATTAAGGTTACCTGATCTCGCAAAAAAATGTTCAATACAGTAGTGTTCGCTTATAACGAACCCGGTTATAACGAACTTCCGGCTATAGCGAACAAATTTTTAACGTACGAATGGAACCCCATTTATTCACAATGCATTTAGTTCCGGTTATAACGAACCCGCTTATAACGAACTTTCCGGTTATACCGAACTTTATTTCACTTAAAAATGGTAAAATAACCGTTTATTACGAACTTTCGGTCATACAAATTGGGGGTTCCCCACATTAAGTCTCATTGATTGTTACATTCCGTGTATACATGTTTTCTATTCATGCGTGTTCCGTTCTCGTAGCGAGAATTTGTTTGTTTGCAATATTTTCAGCTATACGTCGCATATCGCGGGTACATAGGACAAACCTGTAATATTCTCCCGTGTGTTTTCTTAGTCATTTTCTTCTTTAGTTTGAATTTTCAAATATGTCATCTGTTGAAAAACAAACGCGTTACAGTTTCCGGTATAACCGCTTATAACGAACTTCGGATTTTCAATTCACGGAAAAGAGTGAAGCTAGAATGTCTCCGACTTTTCCTGCAAATAATTTTCACCACGCCTTTTTGTAAAATTAAAAGAGTTTCTATTTTGTTAAAATAGGTGCCTCCCCAACAAGCGATTCCATATTGCAGTTTAGAATGGAATATTGAAAAATAAATAACTCGCAATAAGTGGTTAGAACACATTTCGTAGAAAATAAAAATATCTGAGGGAATTCCGAAAATATTTACCTAGATCTTCCGTATGTTTAGCGAAACTCAATTTAGAGTCAATTGTAAGACCCAGGTACTTAACCCTCGGATGGTTCAGTGGGGTCTGACAGACCCCAGAGAAATTTAAATCTTAAAGTTTTCATAGAAAAACTTGTTGAATGGTAATTTGATGCAAATGTAATTTAAGTAACTGTCACATACGTTCATTTAAGCCTGAATTTGTTTGAATTTGTGATTTTGTTAATAAGTTATAGCACTTTGAAATTGCTCTGGGGTCTGTCAGACCCCACGAACCATTTACGTATGTCTTTTTTACAAAAGTACATTTTTCGTTTTGTGGGAAATTTTCAAAGTATGTTATTTGGAAAACGATAAAATGTAAAAATAATAGTCGGGAAGTGTTGAAACTTTGTAATTAGAGTACATTTGCGAAATTAGAAATGTTAATTTTGAAAGAAATGAAAAATTTAGGGTGTTTTGAATTAGGGGGTTTTAAATTTTTTACTCAATTCATTTAAAATTATGCCGTTTTTTTAACTGGTTTTCATTTATGAGGATCTCCTTTCAATATTGTGTCATTACCTTATGTTTTTTTAAGTCAAGACATAAATTAATGACTTTTATGAGCGTAAGAATTAGGTGGGTATTTTACATAATCATAAAGCTTCCTCAGCAAACTTGGCTATACACTTGTAGAACCTCTTCTAAGAAGGAGGAAATCATGGGGCAAAATTCGCCGAAGCGCAGCGCCAAATATTGAAGACATTTTGTGCATTATTCAGCTTGCACCCCCCCCCCCCCATGGGGCTAATGCCCCAGGTCCCCCAATGGGGTCAGATAGTACCCAAAGAGGCAACAATGTTTTCTATGCCCACGACCAAATGATCGGAAGACAAAATACAATTGCAACGAGTGCAAGAAGCCAATTTGCGAAGACCATCGAGGAAAAAGCTGTGAAGAAGAATGCTCTAAATATTGACTAACTTTGGATCCCGATTTAAGAAAAAATATTAACCTTAGCTGAAAAATGTTGATGTACTTATCTTTGTTAATTAGTATTAAATAAGTTTTGACTAATAAAAATAAAATTTTGTTAAAATTTTAGTTTTTATATTGATTTATTTGTGATAAGTTCAAATTACCCTCAAATTTGACACCACCTAATTTTTTCTTCCACATACTAAAAGCTGCTGTCCGAATTCCACTTTTCTTATATACCACTTAATCAAAAGGCTTCAAAGTTACTTCTAGCTCAAACAAATGTGGCGAAAAAGCAAAAATTTAAGTTTTAGAGCGATTTTTGCCTTGGGGTCTGTCAGACCCCACTGAACCATTTACGTATGTAAAATTTACCTGAACCATCCGAGGGTTAAACGTATCTACATTTTCGATTAGAAAACACTTATCGCTGCATTGATAGGTTTCGTTAAACATTATATTATCATCTGGAGATAAAGAGCAGTAACAACCATTTAATTTGAAACCCGAACAATCTGGAGAATGAAACCAGAACTCGCCGTAGGATACACTTTTTGACGATAAATTGAAAAACATTAACTTCGTTTTAAAGCTGATTACAAGTCTATGGTCGGAAAACCAGGCTCGCAGCAAATTAAGGTCCCAGTTTATGTCAGCAGTCAAATCTAAGGCACTTTCGGAACGATAGGTACACCCTATATCATCCGCGAAAGCGGTTACAGACCCTTTGAAATCTAATTGAAATAAGGAGTTGATGTACACAAGAAATAATATGGGTCCCAAGACAGAACTTTGTGGTACTCCCAACTTAAGAAACTTTACCTCACTTCTTATTTCTCCAATCTTTACTCTTTGAGATCTATTTTCAAGATCAGATTTGAACCAGTCCAGCATAAACCCACGAAAGCCTATTTGTTCAAGTTTCCTTATTAGAATGTTATGATCGACCATATGCCATATCGAACGCTTTAGTAATATCCACAAATAAACCAGCTGTGCACTTTTTACTATCAACATTTATATATGTATTAATATTTTTGGAAAAATATTAAGTGCTTTGCAAATACTAAAATTAAGATGACCCCGCGTGGATAATCCTTGATTTTTTCATTTTCATGAACGTATGTTCAGTGGACTATCTAGGGATTTGCCTTTGTTTTACAGAATACAGAATTAAATAAACATGTTTATACCCGTCACTATGTGAAAGGGCATATTAGCTTTGTCATGAAGTTTGCAACGCACAGAAGGAAGCCCCTCCGACTATGAAAAGTATATATGTATATTATTGATCAGTGTGACGCGTGAAATCGACTGAGCGATGTCCGTCTGTCTGTCTGTCTGTTTGGCCGTCTGTTTCAATAGAAACTAGTCCCTCAGTTTTGAAGCTATTGGCTTGAAATTTGGTATATAATTTTCTTTTGTGTACGTAGTGTATAGTGTACGCTGTATACAGGGTGTCCCGCAACTGGTTAGGCATAGACCATTGGTAGACTCTACAGGATGTTTTAGGAAAAATGTCACCGTTAACGAGTAATTGTCTTTTTTGTGATTCTTGTCAAAAAACACGACTTTCTTCGATAAACTCCTATTTTCTAGCTTCCACTTTAGCCAAATCAATGTTTTTCATATTTTTCTGAAAGTACATAAAATTTCCAATAAAAGGACATATCGAACGTTTCGAACGGTTTCGTATCTTCCGAAATACGATGTTTTGAACTTTGCAGAAATGTCAATTTCAATTTTTAATGTCAAAATTTAACCCGAATTTCGTAACGGGACATTGTAGTGGCAAATCTGCAAAGTTGTCAAAAGTTGGCGTAGTATCTTAGCTTTCGCACGGCATATAAAAATAAAGTACAGAGTCATCCAGTTTCTGAATAATATGTATAAATGAAAAAAAAAACATTTGCTATTACATTTTACAGTAAAATGTAATTCATCTCGATAGGTTTAAATAGCTACACGCAGCTTATTTTATTTGTCAGGGTTGTAAAAAGCCACCTCAGAAATTTTCAAGAAAATGTACAGCAGAATATCTTACATAGAGAACATATCTTAAAGCAGGTAAAATTTATCGGTTATTTGTATAAAAATATAAAATTTTCATATGACATACTCCCGCCAACGTTTTGCTTACCATATCTTTGCGACCACTACTATGTACCTCCTTCCAAGCTTTAGCAGAGGGCGGCAATTACGCTACTAGCCAGGGGCACCATATAGGCTCGAATTTCGACCCTGTTCATGACGGATAAGTGCACATGTTTATTAAAAAAAAAAAACATTTTGGCGATAGCACGATGGCATGGTTATCTGCCTCAATAAGATAGTCGGCAGCTTGGCAGAAGCAAAAATTTGGGTTTTCGTCTTTTTTGGATATATTATTTCTCCAAAAGAAGATTTTGAGAAAGCATGATGATGATTTTCATATTCATAAATTGTAATTTAAAATGTGACAAAAATTTCGTTCAAATCTTTTACAGATCGCCAGGTGGTGTGAACTCGTGCGATACAATGCCAAAATTTAGAAATACGTCGGCCTCATATCCCTACAAAATACGAAATTCAATTTTTAGTTTAGCGCACATTGAGTGACTCAAATCGAATTGACCATGTTTTGGAAATATCGATATTCGATGCTCATCCCTACTCAAACCCGTCGCGGTAATATTGCATTCATCTGCTAATTTGATAATGGGAAACTCTAAATTGATAACATTTTAAAAAGATGGGCTCCTTATTTGAAAATATTTGTTGACCGAGGCCGAACACTTTGCCAGAGTCACCTACATACACATGGCACTGTCCAATTTGATTGCGGAAATCATGAAAGGTTTTCATTGAAGTTATAGATTTTCGTGCCTTTTATTAGATGCTAACATCTAGTGCTCGTTACGCTCACAAATTGACACTAATTTAAATTTATGAGAGATTTAGAATCCCAATCAACCTGCTAACTATAATTTATTGGGATCGACTTATCGATGGTAAAACTAAATTAAATATGGAAATTTTTGGAAAAAAATCGGAAAAATCTACCTACCATCCCGCAATACCACGGATACTACACACCAAATTTCAAGGAACAGACAGACATTCATTTTTATATAATATATATTAGGAGCGTTTTCAACTATCCATAAGCAGGGCCGGATTTCCCATATGGGCAACCTGGGCTACTGCCCGGGGCGGCAGAATTTTGAGGGGCGGCAAATTCTTAAATTTTTTCATTGGTGTAAAATTATGGGAAAGATGGATTTTTAAAACTCAAATATAACTGTAGAAAATAATTTGCTTTTTTAATTTATTCTAGTTAGATGTATGCATATTCGTCTTAATTCAAAGCACCTAATCGCAACCTCAACTCAAATTTTAATAATATAATAATTACGTTAATTTGATGGGTGAAAAAATTATAGACGATCCGAAGAAGTTTTACGATTTTGTTAACACCAAACGCAAAAACACAGGTTACCCAGTTTCAATGCGAAGCGGTAACATTAGCTCTTCGAACCCACTAGATATATGCAACCTCTTCGCTGACCACTTTCAAAACAGTTTCTGCACACCCCCTACACACTCCAATGCAACCCCATTTGATGATGCCACCCCGATATCTATTATCGACAGTATGATTATCACTCAGGATGAGATATTAATAGCTATTCAGCAGCTAAGCTTAAATAAAGGTCCTGGTCCCGACTTAATTCCCCCATGTTTCCTAACGCAATGTGTAGACCAACTAATTACTCCTCTACACATGATTTTCAACAAATCCCTTGGTTCTGGTATCTTCCCATCTTCATGGAAACTTTCACATCTAAAACCCATTCACAAAAGCGGTGATAAGCGATCAGTTGAAAACTACCGAGGTATAGCTATCTTATCAATAATCCCCAAACTTTTCGAGAAAATAGTTTGTGATAAACTCACTCCCATTATTGATCCACTTCTCAATGAGCAACAACATGGTTTCCGAAAAGGCAGATCGATTACAACTAACCTCATGATACTAGTTTCAGATGTCCTCTGCAAAATGGAAAAGAGTGTCCAAGTAGATGCTATCTATACAGACTTTAGCAAAGCTTTTGATAGGGTTGATCATTTACTTTTAATTGATAAGCTCTACAGTTTTGGAATTACGGGGTCGTTATTGAATTGGATCTGTTCCTACCTCCATGAACGTATACAGTTCGTCAAATACAAGAGTCTCACATCCAAAAGCGTGTTTGCATCCTCTGGAGTGCCCCAAGGAAGTCATCTTGTACCACTTCTTTTTAACATTTTTATATCCGACCTATCATTTATATTACATGATATTCCTCATCTATTCTATGCTGATGACTTAAAGATATACCACTCCATCCTTACCCATTATGACTCTGCATTCCTTCAATCTAAATTAAAGTCCCTTGAACAGTGGTGTCATCGTAATAATCTACATCTCAACGTTAGTAAATGCAAAGTGATTAGCTTTTCTCGGAAAAATGAAATTATTACTAGTCCATACCTTCTCAACAACGTTGAATTGTGCAGGGTTGATCATATCACTGACCTCGGTGTTATTTTGGACAGAAAAATGCGCTTCAACCTTCAATATGATAGGGTATTATCCTTGGCCACCAAGCAGTTCGGTTTTATTAAAAGACGTTCCAAGGAATTCAAAAATATTTGGGTTACTAAATCCTTATACGTCACTCTGGTCCGTCCCCTTTTGGAATACGCCTGCATAATCTGGAACCCTGTCTTCGGTATACACTCCGATAGACTCGAATCTGTTCAAAAGCAATTCTTACTTTTTGCCCTAAGAGACCTTTATAATCCAGCCGACTATCTTAATCTCCCTTCGTACAATTACAGGCTAAGTCTCTTAAATTTAATGACTCTTTCTGCAAGAAGAACACTCCTTTGTGCCTGTTTCACTTTTGATGTCATTAGCGGCACAGTAAATGTTGATTTTATCCGTAGAAAAATCGTCTTCAACGATCAAACGAGGCGCACTAGGCACACAACCCTTCTTAAAGAATACCAACACTATACCGTATACGGTTTCAATGAACCTATTAATAGATGCTCCCGCACTTTCAATTCACTCAGTATTCATTATTGTCCTGAAATGTCTAAATCTGTCTTCAAATTAACCTTGACTAATGCTCTCCAATCATCCTAGGATCCAACCTCCTATCCCATACCCTATTATTTATAGCGAATTAAGTTAGTATTAAGTACTTATTGTTAAATGCCTTGTTTTGGTGAATGAATAAAATAAAAATAAAATAAAAATAAAATAAAATAAAATAATGTGATTCCGCCTTCAAAAATTGGGACTACGCAAAATTTTGCTGGAAGCATACACTTATTCACTCTGAATGTCGGTGGCCTTTAGCTCAATTAGAGTAGGAGTATAAATCATCTTTGGCTTCACTTTAAACATTATGCCTGAAGCCACATTAAATGATATAAATTCGCGAGTACTTAGCTGCCAGCGCCTGTTTTCAAGCCTCTAAAATTGCTCCAGACTTGAAGAAAAAAAACGAAAAATATTTTTGGTGAAGCAAGTAACTCATCTAATCTAACGACACATTTTCGTGTCTTCAATTACTTCTTAAATTTGTCCCCACATCAAATTCGCTAGGAGATTCGGTTTCGGGAGAGGTCCAAGTCTCGATATTAGAAATGCGGCATTGGCTATCAAATTTTTGAGTTTCTATCGAGTGAATAGGTTTAACTAAATTTTGAAGAATTTTTACTCTTAAATTTTCGAATTTACGATTTTTTGTTCAGAGAAAAAGGGGAAATTTCACCGAAAATAAAAAATAATTTAAAATAGTTGAAATCAGGAGAATCTAGAACTTTGATTTGAATTATTTTTGCTGAATAACATCAGTAAGTGCTTTCCCAATTCGTTTTCGTTATTTTTATCACCGAAAACAAATTAGGTCAAGGTGTGTTCAAAATTTACCGTAAGCTTTCTTAATTTCGGGATTATTCGCGGTATGACGTTTTCTGGTTAAATATGATGCTAATATAGGAAATTTTATTTGTTGGGGTAATTCGTAAATTATTTCCAAAACGATCGACAAAGAAAAAAATTTAGAAAACATGAACGCATTTCTAACGAAAGTGAAAAGCCGAATGTAATAAGAAGTTTACAGTTTTCTCTGTTATCATTGGAGTTTCAATCATTCCTAAAACAATTTGAAGAGGTGCACGGAACACCTGGATTCGTCCCCTGGGAAGCAACATAAAAAAAATTCAAGCAAACAAAATACCCTTACTAGTAGAAAATATGAAATTTTCAATTTTTCACATACGCCCGCTAACGTTTTGCCTACATTTCCTTTGCGAAGTGACAACTGCCACCTTCAAGCTTATCTATTGGTGGAGGGCGGCAAATTCGTTACTGCCCAGGGGCGCAATAGAAGCTAAATCCGGCCCTGTCCATAAGAGGACAGAACAGCGCAACCTCGGTACAAAATCGAACATGAAGTTGAGTACGCGATATTCTATACAGAAAACAACTGTCAAATTTGACTGGAAGTTATGCTGTTCTGTCCTGTACTGGATATATAGTTAAAAATGCATCTATTGTTTGGATATTGTTGATTTAAAGCAGGGTTGTCCACGTTGTTTCTTATTGGTCGAGAGATGGGTCTCCACATCATTTTGTTGTAATTATCGTAAAAAATAATTAAAAATTAAATTAAGAGCTATAATTCTCGATGATATTTTTTGGTTGAAATTTTTTGTTTTTGCAGCGAAGTCAAACTTAATGTTAGTTTAAGGTCGCACATACACGCCGATTCCCTGGTTTCAATTGGATTAAACTGGATTAAGACATACCGATTGGATGCGCTGCTCCCTGGCTATCCCAGTGGTAATTTTTGGAACAGGAATAATAATTTAAATGATTTAAAATATATAAATCATATTAACGAGGATATGGTAATATAGGGCATTCTGAGATTTTCGGAGGGAATTGATTTTCTTTCATTAATTGATGCAATAGGTATGCCATTTGTGTAGGTAAAAAATGTGTCCCTAAACTGCCGTTTCCATTATCAAAGAATGCAAAGCAATTAAATCGACTCATTCACGGCTTGTTTTTGAATAAACTGTTTCCACATTCGACAAAACGAAAATAAGGACTTCTCTCCGGCCTTGTTACTTTGATTCTTTTTTTTTCATCACCAAGACGCAGTAGAAAGCTCTTGACTGTATGTCCTGTCTAATTTACAAGAAGTACTTTCAGCTTGTTTACTCACTAAAATTCATTCTGACCCCCATTTTGTACACCTGTATTTTTCATTGTCCCTTTCTGGGATTTTGCATTAAATCTTCAACACATTTAATCCATCTAGTCCGGTAAATAATTCAGCCACAACAACAACAAAACACTTATTGCTTGAAAACGGACTCAGAAACATATTTTAGGCAACACACTCAGTATTTTCGTGCAAAGACCAAACCAAAACCTCTCGAATTTCAATTTCTCCGGGCATTTGACGCGTTCACAAGCGGTAGTATAACAAGCATGTACTACGCTATAAGGTATTCATCCTGTTAAATTTTCATTTCGTCCATTATATGGAAAAACACAAGAAAAACTAGGATACGATTACGTATAGTGAGAGCCAACCGAACTTTCAGAATTTTCTCGGAAAAAATTTCCCTTTAGCACTGATACCGGTATGGCATTCATCAGGCGATAAACCAAATCTGGTTTACTATATCCGTAGTTATGAAATTCTGGGAGGATTGGTAAAACCTAGCTGTGAAACAAAATAAATGCGTCAGCCATCGTTTTTCAGAGAATGTGCATTTGTGGAGCTAACACCGCGCATAGAGCAGGAAAAGAGCGTACACGAGTAGTTACTATAGCCGTCTGCCAACTACTCTATGTATGAATGTACGGATACGGGAGCATTAAAATTGCATAGGGAAACATTTCCTAATAACTTTGTCGGAGAAATAAAATCAAAGAAATATAGATACGATATGTAGTGCGAAAGATAGTGCAACCAGAATGGCATACGGATAAATTAAATTAAATAAATACGAGATCGAGGCGAATTTCGGGCGCGGCCGAAATTTGAATACCCGTTGAATGAAACCTAAGATTCTTTTTTCTTAATAATTTCTACCACAACCCTATGACGTGTTCCGATTCCATCTGTTTATATCATCTGGATATATTTTGAGGTTTTACTTGGTTTTGATTGGTTTGGTTAAGATTGGTTTAAATAAAAACATACATTCTTAGATAAGTCGCAGAGGACCGAGAAGCAGAAAGAATCGCTCACGTGGGTTTTTGGTGTGATTGCGAGTCTTCCAAGGATAAGCAGATCGTCAAACGGCAGCGCTCGTCGGAAGATCTGGTCGAGGGCCAAAAAAGATGAAAAGTCGCCGAGATAAACCCGGCTCCCTCATACGCGGAAGCGGCAAGGAGTTGGATAGAGATGGCTATTGTCGACCGCAATGACGCCGATTGCGTCTTGTCTGTAGAAAGATGGGTTATGGTCGAGGCGTTCCTGACCATAAACTTTCAATCTGTCATGGAGGCCTTTCCAGGGCTGCCTCCAGTTTGTGTAGATGGAGGTTGGTTACAGAGTCGTGTGAAACTAATCAAGTTCGCGGACGAGAGATCAATCTCTATGTTTAAATTTGCCATCACCAAGGCAGGGGAAATTTGGCCTGGTGCCAAATTAGAAATAAAATAAAATAAATAACAGGCGCGACAATCCAACATTGGACTAAGGCCGCAGGATGTGTTAGTGACATCCTATTTCCAAGATCTTATCTGCTTTTTGATGAGGTAATGAGATAAGCATCACGCTCAGCAGTGTTATTTATCCCCATAAATGGGTACTCGTTTAACATCTGAGTGAGATCATAGTCTGTCATAAGCTCGTGAGTTCGAAAAACACAATGGAACACGGTGAGATTCGAACTCATGAGCCTGTGCACCGAAGGTGCGCGCACTAACCGCTCGACCAGCCAGACCACGGTGCCAAATTAGAGGTCACAGCGAAATTGGTCGCGACCGAGAGCTCGTGTATGGCTTCCTCCCTTGGTGTCCGATAAGGACCAAATCTTGCGCATCATACAACCCAAACATTCCTACAGCTGATTGGCGAATCGTCAAGCTGGAAGATCCTGTCAATAACCGCAGGGGTGGGGTTATGTTGATAAATACACCCTCTTTAGCTCCTCTCACCAAATCAGGTGGGTCGTGAGCTTTGGTTTCCTGAAGCTGAGACTCAGGGTTTATAAGGGCGATATAAAAAAGGCTAACAAGCCCGTTTCCACACCTGTGGAGCATATGGAAGATGTCGCCTCAGAAAATTTCTGTATGGACTCCGCGGCCTGTATGTCTGGGGATGAGGTGGTGGATGACGACTGCATCTCCCTCTGCCCAGACTTGGCTGCTTTGGATACTGCGTCTGTACCGTCTCCATTTATGGACTCTCACGAATCCGGAACGGATGAAGAGAATGTGGTGGAGAGGACATAATGGTGAAGTTCCTACATATCAACTTGCACCATGCATCGTTTATCCCAGAGTAATGACGATATCGTTTTTATTCAGGAACCCTTAGTGGCACAAGATCTAATCAAGGGTCTAAGGTGTTCCGAATTTACTATTGTTTACGTTTCAGGGCAGGGTACACCGCGGTCCTGTGTTCTTGTTTGAAAAGCCATCAAGGCTTTTCTGCTGCCTAATTATAGTGATAAAGATTTTGCTTTAGTCTGCCTGGAGCTATAAGGTAAGATGTTACCTCGATGATGGTACTCTACCTTCTCCCAATTTAAAAGAAGCTATTGCGGCAGCAAAGGCTTCAGATACTAGCATAATCCTCGGGTGTGACTCTAACGCACATCATTATAGTCTCGGGTAGTACGGACACAAATGAGCGCGTTGAAGTGCTTCTCCAGTACCTTTTGGGTACTAATCTTCTAGTTTGCAATGTAGATTGTGAGTCTACTTTTATTACTAAAAACCGACAAGAGGTTTTGAACATCACTTTAGTATCAGAGAATGTAATTCATTCAATCAAAGACTGGAGAGTCTCTTCAGAGCACTCTTTCGCGGATCACCGGTATCTACAATTTAGCCTAGCACAGCACCCAGACGCGATCCCGCACACAGTGAATTGCAGAAGGACCGACTGGTCTAGGTTTCGAATTGCTCTCGTTGAAGAGTTGCCATCCCTACCTAACCTATCAGACAATAAGCAACAGCTGGATGAAATGGTAAATACTTTTACGGCAGCTGTATCTGAATTGTGTCCTGTCACTTCTTTTTCTGGCAAGCGAAAACCATCATGGTGGAGTAGCAAGACCTCCGAGCTAAGAGTTGTGTGCAGGAGAAGCTTTAACAAAGCCAAAACTTCGAGGATGCAGTCAGTCTGGACCTCCTATAAAAAACATCTCAATTCTTTCAAAAAAGGGGTAAGATCAACTAATCGCAATGCATGGAAAAACTTCTGTCAAAATATCAAAGGGGCCTGCGAGACCTCTAGATTTAGGAAAATGATGGCATCAAATCCATCTATGCCCAGCTTCCTTCAAAAGGAAGACGTATCGTGGACGTCCTCGAGCACTGAAACTATTGAGTGTTTGCTGGACGCTCATTTCCCGGGAAGTTCGGTAACATCCCCACCTGAAGATCCCTCGAGTATCACAATGCCGTGTGACAGTGAATCTATTCTATCTCGTGAGAAGATGTTATAGGCTATATAGGCTATAGCCCTTTAAATCGGCTCGACCTGATGGAATCATTCTTGCGGACTCGCAGCAATGCTTAGAGATAACCTATGCATGGATAGAAAACATACTTACAGCATGCCTTGGTCTAGTATTGGTATATTCCCCGCATATGGAGAGAGGTGCGAGTCACGTTTATTCCGAAGACCGGCAGAAGCTCGCACGCACAACCTAACGATCTTAGGCCAATTAGTCTCACTTCAAGTATGCTTAAGCTACGTTGTCCTCGACGCGGCCGCACGACAGCGACTCGCTCATTCCATATAAAAACTCGTTTTTCTCTCATTTTAGAAACGAGTTTTTATATGGAATGAGCGAGTCGCTGTCGTGCAGTCGTGTCGACGAAAATGTACCTTTAAGCTACTGGAGCGACTCGTTCATATTCATATTTACGAACTATCGTCCCACCACATCTGCTTTTAACGGCTCAACATGCTTACTGGAAGGAAAAATCAGTGGATACACCTCTGTATTCGTTAGTCAGCTACATCGAAAAATCTCTTTATCTTAGACATTGAAGGCACCTTTAATAATATCAGACTCAGGGCGATTAACGAAGCACTTCGGCGTGTCCATGTCGATGGGTCCATTTGTACACTCGTAAATACGCTATTAACGGCTAGACGCGTGCATACCACACTGGGCTCGTCGTCTGCAAGTAGGTATGTGTGTAGGGGTACTCCACAAGGAGGTATTCTATCTCCCCTACTCTGAAATATAGCTATTAATCAATTGCTTGTGGATCTTGAGAAGACTGGTTGCAAAGTCATTGCATACGCTGACGATGTCGTAATTGCTGTGACAGTTCCCGGAAGTGCTCAGTGGACTATTGGAGAACACCCTGTCTGTTGGAATCAATCCAGCCAAAACGGAGTTAGTGCTCTTTACTAGGAAACGCACTATTCCTTCTATTAATCCTCCCATGCTACAGGATAGGCGACTTACTTTTGCTGAAAAGGCTAAATTCTTTGGACTGTTGCTCGATACGAAGCTTAGCTGGAAACCTAACATTCAAGAGAGAGCAGCAAATAAAGCAACTATAGCACTCTATTCGTGCAGGAAAGCAATAAGAAAAAGCTGGGGCCAAAAGTGTTTGATCACTTAGCGACCCCTATACATAACCTAACCTTCTTAGAAAAACCTAATTTTGGGTTTCTTGGCAGACCCATGACGCCATGGTCCGATTCCATTCACTCGGACATATATACAGCGTTTACTAAAAAGAAACTTGTATACGAAATTTCAAGCCGAGCTTCAAAGCTATGGTAATAGTTTGTATTGAAACAGACGGACAAACAGACGTCTGTCTGTCTGTTTGACGGACATCGCTCAATCGATTTCTCGCGTTACACTGATCACTTATATTTATACTTTTCATAGTTGGAAGGTGCTTCCTTCTGTGCGTTGCAAACTTCATGACATTCTCATAGTGACGAGCAGTGGCGTAACGTACGGTGTTCCATGTGTTCAGTGGAACACGGGCCCCCAAGCCACAGGGGCCCCCGAGGCCGAAAATATAAAGAATATATCCTTGGGTAATTGTTCTTTTTTAAAACATTTATTTTTATTAGTTTGCAAGACAATAGACAAACCAGCTGCAGAATCTAGCATAGTGACAAAACACTCCGTGGCGTAACATTTTTCAAAATTTTTGTGTCCGAATTTAATGCAGTGTGCAGTTTACACATTTGAAATCCCACTGTCATCATGAATGTTTGTGTTGTCTATATAAAGAAACGGACCTGCGACATTCTGAGGGCAAATTGACGAATTCTTAAATCAAGTTTACGAGCTCCCATGTTCAATTGACGAATTTCAAAATTGTATTAACGAATTTCAATTAGAAATTGATAAATTTCCAGATCAAAATGACGAATTCCCACTTTAACCTTCCGGCGGGCGCAATACTAATCCTAACACGATCGGGCGCAATGCATCTGACAGATTAAGTGCAGAAAAAAGGATGAAACTAAGTTTCTGTATATTTTAGACCCTTATTTATTGTTGCATTGTCTTTTTGAAACAGTTCTATGAAATTTTAGAAACAAAAACTGACTCACGAAATTTGATACCCTTCACATTTTCAATTTACTAAGAATATTCCGCTTTCAATCGCTTCAATATGTAAAAAAAACTCCAACAACTCCACCGCTTAAAAAATGTGAGCTTATTTTACTAAAAACACACTATTGAACGATTTGGTGTTCCTAAAAGTCAACACAACGTTATTACGCAATATGAAGAGTGTAACAAGTCGACATTTTCATAGAAAAAGAGAAAATAACACAATCGGGCGCAATACATCTGAGAGATTAATTCATCCCCTCCCACCCCTCAGACATATGGTAGATAGAAACTTAAAACCGCTCTGGGTAGTTGATCGATAAAGATTAAGCTACTGTGAGTTTCAGATCTCTCCCTTCTCATTTCGCTGATTGGCGCAACAAAAGTGGTCACTTAATCTGTCATTGTATGCATTGCGCCCGCCCGAAGGTTAAATTGTTGTAATTCAATATTCATTTGACAAATTTCCATTACAAATTGGCGAATTTTGAAATCATGTTGTCGAATTTCCATGTCAACTTTACGAATCGTCAAATGATTTTTCCAGATCAAATTGAAGGATTTACATTTCAAATAAGTCTTAATTTGTCGTCAGATTCGTCAATATGTGATGGTAATTCTTCAATTTGTATCGAAAATTCGTTCACAATTTCGTTAATTTAACATGGAACTTCGGCGCTAGGACATAGAAAATCGTCAATTTGCAATGGAAATTCGTCAACATCATTTTTAAATTTGCCATGGAAATTCGTCAATTTGAAGCATTTCTATGTCAATACTTTTAACTTAAAGCATAAGTATTAACTTTAACTTAAGGCGAAAGCCGGTGGAAATACATAGAAAACTAGTAATTTTTTGCACGGGAAAGCTTGAACTCCGAAGCATTTATGTAACTATGGATACTGGAGAGCCGCAACTTTGGAATAATTTTGCAGGCTTTAGTGGGTAATTGTCTAAATATCAGCTTCTCTGGGTTTTGGTCACGAAAATATTGAAGAGATATAAAGTTTGCAAAAAGGAGTGCTTATTTTAAAATGCGTAAAATTGAGCCATTGTGATACAGTTCGTTGAGTTTTTGAATACTGACACAAAAGGGACTGCTCCATCAAGAAAAATATGTTTACAATGTTGTGGATTGTCGAAAGATCATTAAGCCAAAAAGTTTTCTTTTTATCTAGGAGTCATAAAATCAAGAAATATGCATGCCGCTAAATCCTTCTGTCCAGATAATGGATCAGTCGTTACTCCTACGGGACGCATTTTTCTTTGAGGAACTCTATCAAACTTCATTTCAATCGATGAAATTCGCCATGGAGACGCCAACGACTTAACTTAGCCAGGGTCGTCAGAGCTGTGAGCTAGCTGACTTAATCCTCAGATTTAGGGTAAGAACTTCTAGTCAAGGATCAATGACAGTTACGAAACAGGCGCACTTTTCGAGGTGATGTTTTTTTTAGTACTTTCTATTAGCTTAGCGATAAACAGTCAAATAGGACATATAGATTATCTTTACAAGTTCTCCAGTATATTTATTCAAATTTATATTTTTGTCTTAAATTATAAAATGTTGGGACATGTTTCTCAAATACGAAAAGTCGTACGTGGGCGCCCCCATTAAAATTTCGAACGCAAGAAATTTGGGAAACGTTACGCCACTGGTGACGAGTATAAAAATAAATAAGTGCGGATAGCAAAAAGCTGGAATCTAGTCACAATCTTGAAACCTTCTTGTTGAAACCGATGAGTTCAACGTTCATTATGTAACCAACTGACCAAATACATGCTTTTTTTACGAACAAGAAACATACATAAATATTTTTTCTTTTTTCAAATAAGTCCAGTACACGAGATATGTTATAAAAAAGACATTAATTTAGCGAAGTATGAACAGTTCAGTCCATCTTTGCCTAACAACTTAATTTTACGTGTCACATATCCAACATTGTTGAAAACACCTTACACATTTAACCTCAACACCTTTTGCGAAATATGATAGGGACATCACCACAATAGAGTTACATCCTTGGATATCCTTTTAAAAACAGGTATATATCCAACAAAATTCACACAAAAGCCAAACAAAAAGGGTCGATTTTCCGCACCTCATCGTGCACGACACAAGCGAATATAGACTCTTAGATATAGGTGACTCCTGTGTGGTTTTTTTTTCTTCTCCATCAACCGCAAGTGAAAATTCGTGCTATTATTTTTGAAAAAGAGATAAACGTGCTGGAGGCTATACCTCTGAACTGCTTCAACAATACGTGTAGTACCTACGTAACGTATGTGATACCTTCGCATGATTTTTTTTTTATACGAAAATGACTAACTAAAGGTATTTCAGGAATGTCACTTCAGTGGATAGACATACGCAGAATGAACGAATAATATGACGAATACCAAAACCCAACCCTGTCCTAGATGGTTGACAACGGACAACGTGACAACGATGACGACGACGAGAGGATATGTCTCAAGTGATACGAGCAGAAATTTTTTATGACAACACTAAAGAGGATTTTAACAAGCAAAGTGATGGAAGCTCCTGTACATACACATAAAGTCTCTTGGGTTCGACGAGGAGGTATCGCTTCTGGGACAACGGTTGTGAATCACAGCCATATCGCTCGACGCCTATAGATAGACAACGTCGTCGTCGTCGTCGTTGCTTACATTGTAACAACCGAGCCACAATTCACCCTCTACTATTTTATATGGGATTGAATGAATGGGAACCGATAAAGGTGTGCTGTAAAATCTTCATCAATCAGGAGGAAAAGGTATAGAATACTCGTATAGTAGAGACCCACCAACGGAGAGTCTATAGCTTAAGCTATTTTATATGAGCTAAAGGGTGGATTTGCACCATACTATGCAATCAATCACCAAGTCTGTTCCGATGGTGATAATTTAGTTCTAATAAGGTTGTGTTCGAGAGGATAAATGGAAGTGGATGGGAGGATTAAAGTTTTTGAAGACATACCAAGACTGTTCAACGTGAATTTTAAAATCGTCAGTATGCACTAGAAAATTTATACGGTTCGTGTGTGGTGTAAAACTTTAAGACTTTTCACATGAAATATTTAAAACATCCTAGAAAAAAGTAGGGCGAATTTTAGTGATGTCGTATAACAAGAGTGGTTTTGTAATTCCCGGCAAAAGGCGAAAGTTCAAAAGGGCACAGTATTATGAGTATTTATAGGGTTCGAATACAAACGGCAAACAAAATTCCGATTTTTCTGTCGTTTCATATATTTCAAATCTTTGCAACCGCAGAAAAGGCATTTAAAACGAAACGGAAATAAATCCCTAACCGGGGAAAAAATCAACTTGAAAGATATCAGAAGGAAATTTAATCCTTCTTATTGCTTTAGGTATATTAAGCTTTTTTTAAAGGGTTTTAAGTTCATTTCATCGTATAATGGCATCGGAAAATCATTTTCATTCAAGTGAAATATTTATGAAGGACTACACACAAACATCCTGAACTACATTTCTGTATACCAACATTCATATCTGGGAACATGAAACTCGCACGTACATATACACACACCGGGATACCCTAAAACCATTCGCTCGAATAGTGTAAAACAAAAGGGAGATAACCACAAAGCATTGGCAACGGTAGCAATGGTATAACCACAAAAGGATCAAACTGCTGTATACCGATTTCAGGAGAAAACTCTGCAAACTGAATTTCCTGCCTGCACACATATACACAAACGGGAGGGGATTGAAGATTTTTACCTCTAGCGAACAAACTTACCCGTTGCGAGCGAAAGGATTATTTCAAAGTGAATATACCCCAGTAAAAGAAATTAAACAAAACAACTTGTGAGCTTTCTGAAACTATAAATGGGAAACTGAAAATCGGACAAACGTTTGAAAGTGGTTTTCGAGATAACACTTTGAACAGAGAAATTTTGTTTTTCTTTTTTTGTGCTATGTGTGCTGAAGTAGTGGTTCACACAGGATCAACTGTTCGGATATTTTGACCTGAGGTATTAGGCTTGAATCCTTGAATTTCTATGTATAAAATAGACAGTAGTTTTGATAGGCTTTTGCTGTCTTTTGAACCTTTGCAAACTTTTGTCTGTGTACGATGAATATTGAACTTTTTGACAAAGATTCACCCTTCGTATATTTAAATGGTTCTTTTCGGTAAATCACTCACGTTAGGAGAATTATTTATATGTATTTAGCAAAATGTTCAACAGGTTTGCTTTGACTATAGCATTCATCATCATGGTTTAGGATCCTTTGAATCATTGCACGTTCCTACATAACAAGACGCCCGCAATGAAGACAGTTTCGTAGCCACGGGAGGTATAGAGGAGTCCGTACCCTCCCGGAACGTTTAAAAAACATTGGAATTGTTATGGTAAAATTGAACTTAAAATAAGGCACTGTAACGTAGCTCACCAATTGTAACGTAGCTCAACGTTGGTCGCCAATTGTTACGTCGACCCTCGTTGATTATTACTTTATTCGTAGATCCTTCCAAAGTGAAAACAATGTAGTCAATAATTCTTATGATATTTTATTTATAACAGACTATTCAAATACAACAACAATACAATATTAATATAATTATAATAGGCATATCAAATGACGACGACCGTCAAACACACAGTCCGGATGGTAGCATCCGATGCCGCATGGACTATGGCTATTCGGCTCTCGTTCCTGTGTTGCAATGATGTCGGATGTGGATGCACTGATGCCAAGAGTAGAATGCTGACTTCTCGGGGCTGTGGCTCGCCTTTTATACTCTCTGCTGTGCCTTGGCTGTGCGCTGATGAAACGGTTATCGCTGTTTCAGTGTTGCCGTGTAAGCTTGTTTTGAGTGTAGGGTTTTGAGTTCAGGGTTGCCGCTGTCGATGCTAGTTGATTGTGTTACAGCACCTAATTTTAATTCAGTTATGTTTATAAAACTGTTTGTCTAGACATCATTAACGTCCTCTATAAATTGTACGCAAATATCGATATTTTGTATAATCTGGATTAAATTTGCTCTACATTTTCATAGATTTTGTAAAAAGATTTTAACCAAAATCTCCAACAAAATCTCTACAAAATCGTGGTAAAGTGTGTGGTGAATTCCACCATAAAAAGAATGTAAAGACAGCATTTCGCTCGGACTGCGGTTCTTGCCACGTAAGTGTGCTTTTTTTTACTTTTTTAACGAACATTTAAATAGATCAGGATTGTCCAACATACGACCCGCAGACCACAATCCGGCCCGCGAAGGGGTTGTATTCGGTTCACAAGCGACTTCGCAAAAAGTGGACTTATATCCCTCTCTTAAGAGAAATTTTACACATTTTTGTGTCAACTGTCCTCGTCGACAGCTTTCACCTGCTTATCGTTAAAAGCGCCGTCAAAAACAAATCCCACCGCCCGTCATTACATTTTTTTCCGAGGGACACCTTGATTAAATTTGTTAATTGCCTTGGATCGCCAATTTATTATTCTTTGTTAGTTTTCAATATTGACTCATACAATTAACACGTTCACTGTAGGAGAGACACGTGTCCGTTGCATTCCTCGACGTTCACCATCTTTGTTACCTTGTGCATCACAAAGTCATCGATTTTTGGATGTCAGGCGGTACGGGGTCGATTTTCTTTCCGAACTTTATTTTACTTTATTTTTTATAACCTTAGGGCAACTATTTTTACAATAATTCACCGAACCCCTGTTCATCTTTATTTGAAAACGCTTGGAAATTAAATTAGAAAATCTCAGTAATTAGAATTGGCAAAAACTTTTTTTTTTTTATTTTTGAGCGTCTACTTTGAAATGCACAGCAAATTTTATGAGAGGGCAATCGATATTTTCTTTTAGTAAGACTCGATATCTAGAAAACTCGATGCCTCGGAAACTCTATAACTCGAAGTAAAATACATTCGCCTTCAGCTTCGAGCTATCGAGTTTCGACTGTAATTCCTTTCATAAATTCGAGAGGTATTAATTTCTAGATTGTAGTTTAAAAATGAGTATTTCCCAAAATAATAATAATACGTTCTGGGACTCTCAAGTTTTTAGAGAGATTTGCGCCGGAATATGATCCACATCGGATCTCAACACCCCAATTTGCAAAAATTTCGATTTTAAAACATGGAATTGGGTCAAAATTTGCACTTTTTGTGGGATCTTTGGGCGCCTCAAATCTAATCGAAATTCTCGAATATTTAGGATTTCTCAACAATATTGAGAGTCATATCGATCAAAATTTGCACTTTGTGTGGGATATTTTAGTCCAAACGGTGACAGTTAAGACTTTAAACTTTGTTGTGAAATGCACGCCGGAATATGCTCTTCTGTTCTCGGAGAAATCGTTTAGTTGCCTTGATATTAATTGGCTTAGCGCCCGTTTGAAATGGAGCCCTGTTCAAATGCACAATCTGCACATAAACTATTAGATCCGGCCCTGGTCAGAGCTAGTATTTTTAATTCATCTCTCGTGGAACTCAACGATTCCTCAGACCACAAATACGAATATCGACAGAAGCACTAATTCTTGCAAACACATTATGCTCCAGTATGCTCGCTCATTGCCAAAATTTTTCCAATTCTCGGTGTCCAGAAGAGTGATGGTAAGGCTTTCGAACAGTGGCGGATTTATACATTTACCGGCACGAAGCTATTATTTTGTTACCCTGTCTAGGCTCTGCAAGTATGTATTGCTGAGGGCACGCTTACCAGAGTTAGGGCGCTAATCCTTTTCCAATTATATAAAAAAAATTGAAAATAAACTACACCTGGGATGATTGAGGAATACTACTAGGACCGATAGTACAATGTCATGAATTTTTTATAACAGGTAACTAACTGGTAAATCTGTCAAGCTTAAACTTGCTTAAGTGCCGCGAATTTTGCATTTACGACGTGAATTACTTAAAAAAAATATTTGCGCTGTTTTTGCCATGCGTTAAATATACCGTCCTCCGACCTTCTGAGCCTATTAGTAAATCCGTCACTGCTGTCAGGGTAGGCTAATACAGTCGGACCTTGATAATTCGAATCCCGAGGGACCGACAAATTCATTCGAGTCATGTATACTTCGAGTTATCAAAATTCGAGATATCGAAGCTTCAAAAAGTAAACTTCGAATTATCGGGTTTTTCTCTGAAATATCAATAAACGCTTAAATAAAAAGTCAAAGATTTAGTCAAGTTACATATAATACGTAACAAAGTAAATATAACGAGTGAATTTAGGAGAGATTCAAATAAATATACATAGTTTTCAGTTACATTAATGGAAACTAAAAAACATCATTCAAAACTTATAATAACAATAAAAACAAAACAAAAATTCAAATTCAAAAATATAGAAGAGTCATAAACGGACTTAACATTTTTTTACGCAGATCTTTTCCATGGTTTCCTGACGTTTGAAGTTTTGATGTGATTTTCTCTCTATAAAGTCTTCTACTTCGCCAAACCGTTTAACATTTTATCCTTCACGCCATCAGAACCTTCTAAATGAGCACGAATTACGAATGCGGCTGCTCGAGCTTCCTTAGAGGTCGGTACTGAAACTATTTCCGATACTTCCTCGTCTTCCTCTTGAACGATATCCTCCGATCTCGCCACAGCGCCTGTTACATCTTCAATTATGTCTTCCTCGGTTTGAAAATCGTCTGTGGCTAAGGAATTGTCTTCTGCAACGAATTCTTCAGAAGAAGTTGTTCCAATATCTATGGCTCGAGATAAAGTTGCCAGCTCTTCATGCATATTATTGGAACTTATTTCAACAGGCACTTAATTGCTAGAGAGAAATCCACAACCCCTGAAGCAATTCTTTGATGTAGCTTTTGTTACCCTCTCACATGCTTTTTCGATTAAACGTATTGCTTCCAATACATTGATAGGTTTCAATTATACATATATTCCGTTTAATTCTCTTCTCATTTTCCTTATGAGTTCCTGCCTGTAAAATACCTTAAAATTTTTGATGATTCCCTGGTCTAGGGGTTGTAATATTGATGTTGTATTCGGAGGTCGAACGAACGAACGTTCCAATCCGTCAGGAATAATGTGCGTGGGGCAGTTGTCAATAAACAATAATGCTCGCTTATTTTTGTTTTGCAGCTCCATATCCCAGTATTTCAGCCAAATTAAAGACGACACCCAAGCATTCTGATTAGCTTCATAAAGGACTGGTATAGGGACTTAACGTTCTTCATGCATCGCGAGTTCTTATATTTGCCGATTACCACAGATTTTCTTTTTTCTGTTCCAGCAAGCAGAATAGTCAGCCTCTGCTTGCTGTTTTCCACCAAAGTCAGGGTTTTGTTTGGTGTACAACGAAAAAACCTGTCCTGTAAATTTCCTCTGGTAACTAATCTTGGATTAAACGAACCAATTTTTGCTTCCAGTCGTTGCATATAGTCATATCAACTGTTGCACTTTCGACAGAAACCGTCCTGAATACTATCGAATTCTTATTTTTGAAGTTCTTCAAGCAGCCATTACTGGCCCTGAATTCTGGATGATTCAATTTCTGGACAAAATAAAGAGCATTTTCTTTCATCAGTGGGCCACTTAGGCTAACGTTCTTTCTTCTACATTGTTCACTGGACTAAACATTTATCAATGTCCGGAAATTCAGCTTTTTTAAACTGAAACGAACCGCTTCGGACCGTTCGATGAGCCTTGGTTCTTAACAGAACTTTATTCTTGTTTTTTTTTAAATAATTGACAATGTATTTGCTGGAAATTTTGAACTCGGCGGCGATTTCAGCTTTCGAACGCGATCCTCGGTTTTTACAGCTTCATTTAAGCGAACTTTACCCGAAAGAGAAAGTGCATTGCATTTTTTGCAGTCATTATAGCAAACTAGACAAATTCACAGGATGATTTTTAAACATCAAAACAAATTCTCAAGTTGAGACACAAGCGTTGGACGCCAAACAAACTGAAAGATGGCAAATTCCTTCCGTAAACCCCTTGCATTTTGCACGGAATTTCTAACGGTAAATTTCCTAAAGTAGCGGAGACTCTAAAAACATTAAAATTCAAGCTGTAAAGGTGTCCTTTATTGTGTTGTTTTGTAAATTGGCATTCTCTTTCTTGTTCCAGAGCCTTAAATGCATTCAATGTTAAACTCTAAAATTATTCGAGTAGTAAGGGCTCTAAAACAAATAAAATTCGAGTTATGAAGGTTTTATGTTTTTCCTTGTTTTTATGTTGAATTGGCTTTGAACTTCGAGTTATAGAGGCTTCCAAACCATTTTCTTCGAGTAACAGAGGTTTATGCCTATTGATTTGCCCGAATTTTTATTCGGGTTATTTATACATTCAATCGAATTATCGAGTTTGGAATGCCGAGATTTACATAAAATAAAAAATTCGTAGGACCGGAAGAGTTCCTCGAGATATTGGGGTATTCGAGTGGTTGAGGTTCGAGTTATCGAGTCTCGACTGTATTTGTTTGCACTTATTCTACTCGACCCTTATCGTATTTGCGTATATGGAGTGCATACCATTGTAACTACGTCCCTGATTGAAGACATGCTACACATTCGTTATTTGTTACAGGTTCCTTGATATCGAAAATTTACCAAAAACTTTTCAGTGCATACATAAAGTCAGTTGTGAGATGAAAAGCAGTGCATCTGGTCACGTCAGGAGCGCACTATACTTTCCCAAAAGCAAAATGTTGCAAATTTAAGATCATATGCATATTAAATTTGCAGCATTTCCATATCATTGCAAACATTCGCAAAATATCTGGCAAAAAAAGAATTGTTTCAAACATTCTCGAATTTAAATATGTATATACAACATTTCGATCATTTGGGAATATGTTATGCATTCGAATAATAATTGTGTTGATCCTTCCGTTAGTCACTCTTCCTTGCACTTATATATGTATATAATCGTATTCACCACGCAACAAAGTGACTTTGCTCATATTAAAACAATATTTCCATCCATACACATCAAAAAGTTAAGTTTTTCCGTCAATAAAAACGAAAGCAGAAAAAAGGTCCTGTTCTCTGGCATTGCGTAATTCAACAACATAAGAGAGAGTTTTTTTTAGTGCTTTTCTGTGCAAAGTAAAAGAAACAAAAATTCCTTTTCCTTTTCACTACTTTTTTTTATATTTTTTGCAATGCACAAGTTCTCCTAAAAGGAATCCACACTTGAACACCCCACATCCCTAGTCGTATCGTCTCTTCCACGCAGAATTAAAAATTAAATTCACGTAAAATATGCAAGGGACTATAAGAGAACATTTCTTTGCCAAAATTGATACTTTTCTTTTGTGCTGTTGTTGGCTGACGACATAGAACATGAATTGGAGAAAATAAATTAAAATTTAAATAAAATGAAAGTGAATGAAATGAAAAATATTAGAAATGAGAACTAGAATTTTATTGAGACCGTCTTAGATGTATGGTTTGCCGGGAACATTTTTTTTTAACTGACAAGACTTGGATTTTCATCATTTCAGTGCGTGGAAGCGAAATTGAAATTAATTAGAAAATGAATTGAAAAAGGACACAATAATTTGTATTCAGAATATTGATCAATGTGAGTATGAAATGAATGGAGCCGATCTATCAATTACTATGGATTTTCATTTGGGTTTCAAATTTGCACAACGAGAGAATCCTTTAAGCGCATGTTGGTTTTTTGACAAGCTTTTAGATTTTTCTTCTAATGAAATTCAATATGAAAGTGGCATGAACAAGGTTTTGAAAGGCAGGATAGACAGACAGACAGTGGATGCAATGTTTTCAGGATTACGAAATAAGCCTCTGTGTTGGTCATCGTGCCCATGTTGAGTGAGTTCATACTGTAGGAAAATTTTTAAGATTGATTATAATCGAGCTAAATTAAACAGGTACTTGATTATACATTTAGACCAAGACCACTAAACAAAAATTTTTCTAACGTCCTCAAACATGCTAATGTAAATCAGTTTAAAAGTAAACGTTTCGGTATAGTTGCCGGGGCAATTAGTTGATTCGACTATGATTTTGTGTAGCCTCCTGGTTCCTGGACTAGGAGGCCATACAAAATCATAGTCGAGTCATCAAACATAATACGAGTAGACTGAGCTCTATTTTTCAAATGAATATATGTATATATTTCATTTCATGTGGCAAGAACACCCAATGCAGTCGAATTTGACTAAAGTATACAACTCACAAATCAAAACGTGTGATGATATCCTATTGTCAACGTTATTTTAGTTTTATTAACACAGATATTAGAATGGTGATTAACAAAAATGAATTTATAAAACAAATGAGGTAAAAACTAGTTCAAAAACACTCCAATGGAAGTAAAAAATTTATAAACAAATGCCATTGGCAATTAATAATGCCTATTCACTAGTACATAACTCCATGAAATAAAAAATAATAATTTTAAATGTTGATTAAATTTTTTTTTGTATTTTCAGGTAAATTTACTATTTATTTAAATTCGCATTCATGGTAAGTGTTAATTTCATAAGCAACTTCTATACAGGGTTGGAGAGTACCGCTATGGCGCCCCTAGATAGTATTTAAATATCGTCTGATTCTTTTACGAAATAGCATGGGCGTAGCTAAGATTTCGGCTAGGAGGAGACAAGCCCAACACTTTTTCATCATCATGATGAACCTCCCTTTCTTAGAATGGCCTTATAGATAGATCCCCAATAGTGAGTGACTGTTACAATTTTTTTATATGATTCAGAGAAATACCTTACCAATACTTTTGATAAGCTGGGCTAATAAAAGATAAAAAGTAGTTTACTCAATATGTTCGCTATTTATGAGACACATATGACTCATGGCGGTTGCCGCTCTGTCGTCTATGAGTCATTTGTGCATCATAAAATATAAAAGGTGTTCAGTTATTTCATGTTAAAATAATCGTAGACCCTCAAGGGTCTCATCTTGGTGCATTTTTGTTTATCTTGTTTATAAATGATGTAGACGAATTTATTGGTAGCGTAAATGCGGGAGAGTTGCTGCATGTTTTTAAAAAAGCTTACAGTTTTGAAAAAAAATAGTTTATTTTAAGTTTTTGTTCTATATTAAATTCTTTGCTTTGTGTAGATTAAACATTTTAAAACTAAATCACATTCATTCAGTCAAAACATAAAAAATAAATGATATTCGATATCAATACAAAGCGGCGTCTACCCCTACCCTACCCTACCCTACCCCCGGTATAGATGCCGCATCAAAATCGGAGGGATGCCGCATTTCGGACAAGAGTTGGCATAGTCGGAATTGGTGATGCTTCATGCAAATATTTGCATCTGATCTGCATGCCTCTGTATCAAAAACAAACTGCACAGGTGTTATCGAGCGTCCGGAAAATGAAGTAGTCGAGAGGACATTTGCAGTTTCAGACACTATGGCTTCAACAACTACGGACTTTGAGAAAAAGTGATCAGGTATGGCATTCGGATCAAATGGAAAGATACCGGTGGCTTTGAATCCACTAACTGTATTACCAACGCTAGCTGTTTTTAACCACGCCTTCCCAATAACTTCCCCAGCCTGATACCTAGTAAAGTTTCGGTTGCTGTGATTTCGCATCCATGTTTGCGCTTCTTGATTAAAATATGCTTTCAGCGGCCGAAAAAAACTTTTATCCAAAGGCTGAAGAGCATGCGTGCAATAACTAGGTAGGCACAGAGGTATAATATCATTGTCGTCGGCAACTTTCATTTCAACGTCCAAGCAGTGGGACGTATGTCCATCTAGGATCAGCAAACACTTTCCTATATGAACTGCTCTTTCAACCAACGCAGGAAAAGATCCGAGTTGATCAAAGATGATTTTTTGTTCATATACACGTTGGAACCAGCTGGCAAACCAGCAAACCAGGAAATCGAAAAGTTCCGATTTCCGGTTCACACCCTTAAAATCAATACAATGTGGTGGAATGTAATTACCGTTTGCACTACAGCATGCAACGACTATTACGTTCTCACCGCGTTCTTTTGAAGTAAGCAAATGTACATCTTTACTTTACTTCCTTTTAGTGTTACAACCTTGCCGGGCTTGTTGAGGAGCTGAACACCCATATCATCCATATTAAATATATGGGAATGGGAAGGCTTATCTAAAAGACCGTTTTCCGTGATAACTTTTCCCAGCAGTTCGAAGAAAGCTCTCTGTCATCTGAAAATAAAGACAAAGAAATCATCAGCACCCCTCTACCTATTGGGTGTCAAGTCAAATATCTTGGAGTTATCCTTGACAGCAAACTCTATTGGAATAAGCATGTCGAGGCGGTGGCGGAAAAGGCCACCAGAGCCCTTTGGATATGCAAAAAATACGTAGGGAAAACCTGGGGTTTGAAACCATCCATTATGATCTGGATATACAAAGCAATAGTTCGACCAACTCTAAACTATGGTGCTGTGGTCTGGTGGAAAAGAGCCCTAACTACGGAGGGCAAGTCCGTTCTAGGTAAGGTACAGAGACTAGCGTATCTGATTACCACCGGTGCTCTCCGATCTTGCCCTAGCAGTGCTCTAGAAGTTCTACTAGATCTATACCCAATTGAAATCCACCTCGAGACTCAGGCAAAACTAGCAATGGTACGACTCATTGCTAATGATGCCAGTCTGGAGCTCACTAAGGGGCAGCTCAGATGCCTCGAAAGCAGCACTATCGCGAGTATGCCCTCCGACCACCTTGCAAAAGAGCTCTCATTCGGACGCTGCTTCCGGGCTGTTATATGGAGCAGGGAGGAGTGGCACTCTAACTTCGCAAGGCTGCATCCTCAGACCATCAAATGGTTTACTGACGGCTCCAAGACAACCGATGGCTCAGGAGCGGGTGTGGTTGGCCCAGCACATAGGATATCTATACCTATGGGCCTCCACACCACTGTCTTTCAAGCAGAAACACACGCAATAGAAACCTGCGCGGATCTCTGCCTGCGAGAGAACTACGTAAATAAACGTATAGCCATTTTCTCAGACAGCCAAGCGGCTATTAAGTCCCTCACTAAGTACACCGTTACGTCTAGACTTGTTCAATGCTGCCTGAAGGCGTTGAACAAACTAGGCGAGAACAACAGCCTAACACTTTTCTGGGTTCCAGGTCACATGGGCATCGCAGGGAACGAACAGGCTGATGAGCTAGCACGCACAGCTGCATCTTCCCCTTTCTGCGGACCTGAACCCTTCTGCAATATCTCTCCATGTTTAGTAAAGAGAGCTTTCAGAGACCAAGAACGACTCAAGGCAACTGAGCACTGGGATAAACTACCAGGGCTCAGACAATCGAAAATGTTCATAGCAGGGTATTCCCACAGAAGAACGGCTGAGCTGCTGAAATTAAGCAGAGCAAAAGTACGCATCATCTGTGGCATTCTCACAGGTCACTCCTGTTTGAGATCACATTTACGCACAATGAGAATTGTGCAAGATGCGAGCTGTCGATTCTGTGAAGAAGAGGACGTATTATGCGAGTGCGATGCACTGGCCCAGCGTCGATGGTCACACCTCGGAGTGGCCTTTCCAGATACGGACGACATAGCTTCGACATCTATTAACGACCTAAACTCGTTTCTCAGCACGATCAACCTTGATCGTCAGGCGTAGTCCTGCACATCTGCGACTAGGGCGATAGCACAATAGGCCCACTGGCTTCAGTGCTGCGAAACCCTTCGGGTTCACGCCCCTCTACAATCTACAATCTACAATCATCAGCAATCCACATGGTGTAAATTTATTTATAAAAATATAACATAAACAATAAAACTAATCGCATTAAAACCGGATTAGTGGTTTTTACTGATCTGCAAACGCTCTGTGACTCATTCGGTTGTGTCGCACTCTACGATGCTAGTAATCTAGAGTTCCGGAGATCGAATCTCGGTGTGGTTCAAAAATTTCCGTACATGTGCGGATAGGAAATATATAGTGCTTGCAACATTATACTCGTATACACTCCAAAATTGTATGCAATGAAACATTGACTCGAAATAGCCTATAAAGGGCTGAGTGAATGCACCCATGCCCCTGGTGGGTCACTTTGTATGGGAGGTACCCTTTTTATAAGGATGCGGACCCCCGATCAGTGGTCACTTTAATCTGGAGGCCATCACCAACAATCCTGCAAAAAACCAGCGATATAAGATTTTTGCCGCTCGATGGCCATAAATTGGGTTATTTTTCTTCTACAGCAGACCGCGATTTTGAAAATCTACGTGGGAAAAACCATTAAAAAAAAACATAAAACCATGCTGTGCTAGCAGGAAATTGTCTTCGCACAGCTCTGATTGTCAGGCCTGTATTGGAATATTGTTGTGTACTTTGGAGACCATGTTGTAATTGTTATTCTACAATGCTGAAACGCGTGCAGAAAAGATTTTTAAGAACGATCACAGTACGCTTGGGGTATAGTTTTCATGAAGTCCCTTATGATTCGCTTTATATTCAATTTCACATCAGTAAACTTGAAGTTTGAATGAATTTGTATGATACATGCTTTTTACACAAACTACTCAATAATACGATAAATATCCCCGAATTCCTGTCAGAAATGGATTTTAACGTTCCAAGTAGGCTTTCGAGATCTAATAATATCTTTTCTATAGCGTTTCAACGAACAATTTATCTTTTTAACTCACCGATTACACGTTGTACGCGTTTAATAAACACATATGCACCCTGCTAGCCATAATCGGTGAACGATAAATCCAATCCATGGCTACACACTAAAAAATCAGGCGGTGCGAATCAAAATTTGTCCAAATGGGGACAAATAGGACAGTAATGCTTACTATCTGGGATTCCCTCAAAAAAAAAAAAAAAAAATCGAAATATCTTAACCACTGGAAATATTTTATTTTGTCACATTTTGACCCTACCCTACTAGCCATGGCATAAGGAATGCACCGATGCCGGTATCATGAATCTCTGGATGAACCGAATCATTCCATTTGTTCTAGCCGCGGGACTAAATTCTCTTATATATTTTTCAAAGATATGGTGAACGACTGCATAAAGACCACGTGAGCACGCTTTGACTCACTTGGTTGAGTCGCACTCTACGACGCTAGTAATTCAGACGTCCGCAGATCGAATCTCGGCGTGTTCCAAAATTTCCGTGCGGATAGGAAATATATATATTGTGCTTGCATAACAACCTCCGAAGCTATATGTAATGTAACGTTGACTCGAAATAGCCTACAAATTACTCGATGCAGAGGCACACAGTACGAAGGTCAACTTTAAAGTGAAAAAGGTTGCGCTATAAGCCTAGTACTGACCTCGAGAGTGAAATTTTTCGCTGCATTTTGTTCAAATGATCTGGGGAATCTGGTTTCCTTCGACTTACGGAGTTTTAAGTTATACAGGTTCAACTGCATGTAAAGGGTGGCCCAATTGAACTGCAACCAGTAGGTAACTGTAAATCTGTGACCGCTAATGATAGCGCCCTCATATTTTGTTCCACGACAGTTCACCTTGTTGTGTTTAAGCATCCGCAAGCGTTTGCGCCTGAGTGTTGTGAAAAACACTTTATCCGTGATGGAAGTAAAACGTAACAGTGTGATTGGGCTATATTTGGCTGAAAAGCCGCAAGTGGAAATTGTTCGTGCTTCAACATCTAAATATCAACAAATCTTTCGTGTCTCGAACCATAGCTCGTTACAATGAAACTGGTAGTGTTGCTAAACGATATGGTGGTGGCCGGAAAAAAACTGCATCAACGCCGGAAATGGCACGGAACATCAAGGCTCGAATTCGCCGAAATTCTCGACGGAGTGGCAGAAAAATGGCTGCTGAGCTGCACATTTCGAAATCAACAATTCAGCGAATATTGAAAAATGAGCTTAAAGTTAAGCCTTACAAAATACAAAAAGGACAACATCTAACCGAAGCCCAAAAAATAGGTTAGATTCGATAGGGCGAAAGAGCTATTGCGATGGCACGAACGTGGCCAATTACCAAATATCATTTTCTTCGATGAGAAAAATTTCCCTATTGAGCAATTTATAAATAAACAAAACGGTCGTGTCTACCTAACAGAAAGGTCGTCCGAGAATTTAGATATACGGATGGCCACCAAAACTCAATCCCCACCGTTTGTGATGGTTTGGACAGCCGTGACGGCGAATGGTCGATCTCCGCTAATGTTTTTTGATCGTGGCATCAAGATGAATGCGAATGTTTACCGAGAAATTGTTTTGGAAGGTGCTTTGAAGCCGTGGGCACGCAGACATTTTACTGAAAGAGAAAGGACATTTCACCAAGACTCTGCACCGTCACACAAAGCACGCGCAAACCAAGAGAGAAGTTGTTGAAACTTATTAACACAATTAATTTCTCAAGCGAAGTGGCATCGCTAGTTATTTTCCGGTACATCTCTTTCTTTATTAGGTTACATATTGAATTAATTGTATAGAGACGTGTTTCTATTCGAAAAAATACGATATTTCATCATCTGGAGTCTTTTTATTTAGGCACATAAAATTACGGATAGATCACCGGCCGCTGCCCCCAACACTAACTACGCTCTTGTTTTGCTCCACAATCGTTCCTGACTAATCACAAATGTCAGCCACACAATAAGCTTTCCATTCAAGTAACATTATTAACACAGAAAATCACCAATTAAATCATCCATCACTACAAATGAATTTAAATTTCTTCTAAGTCCTTTAAATCACCTTTCCTTATACATACATATTTAGTTAGTATTTGAACTACATTTGAAATAAGGTCTTCTTCCTTCTGAACTTGGGTAAGATGTCTTATCTTCTGGTCAGTTAACCATTTAGCATTTACCTATATGGTCGTCCAAGGGTAATAATCAAATTCTCTTTTGATTCCCAAAAAGGTCATTTACAATTGAAAGACACTATCCTTAAGGCTAAAAACAAATATGGACGTCCAGAGCATTTCCCAAACCATTTTGTCCCCATTTTAGCCCTTCGCATCGGTCAAAATCATACCACTACATTCTACATAGTCCTGACCCGATGCTACTACACACATACGAGTCCACATATTATGCATAAATACGTATGACTGCGGTTGTATACACAGTTTGTTTCGAAAATTCCAGGAAAGATTTCTGGTAAATCGGATAGCATGTATAAATGACATAAATTAGCATTGTGTGCATTTTGACATAATTGTGTGTTGTCCAATTATACTCGTATTAAATCAGGATGGTCAGTGTGCTTATTGTGCCTCAGTATTCTGTATTCATAATGCGCTCATTTGAAACCAACCGGTGTACGTGTTCGGATACGGATTCAACATTCATACCTTTCATTTTCAATCCGTCATCCATTTCAGAATGGTTTCCGTTTGGATTTTGTAAAATTACAACCAATTGAACTATTTTGTGGTACATGTAGTGACTATACCCAAGAATATTTATGCAAATCGAAAGCAGGTTTTATCGTATACGAAATGCATCCGTATAATATTTATGTGTCAATTTGAATTCAATGCTTAGGAAATTTGTAATAATTTTGATCATGTAGGAAGGGTATGTATACACTAGGGATGTCAAAAACCGTACGGTTAGTCCGAAAACCTTTACTTTGTGAATTGTTAACCGTTTTTTCGGTTTTTTTCTCCTCCCGATTTTAACCCGGACGGTTGTTTGTCCATCCAGTTAAAATCGGAAAAAAATCTTTCAAAAGTCATACATTTTTTTATATTTTCTTGATTTTTCAGTCAGCAATTCTATTACTTGAGTCGGCCATTTGCAAACTCGGTAAATCCAAAATTGTGAAAAATTGAGTTAATGATGCCATTTTATTCCACTTTTGAACCTCTATAGGTAGGATTAAAAATATTCTAACTAATTTTAATAATTACGGCGTAAAAGGGCGATAAAAACTGCAAACTGTACTGTTGCAAAATACGTTAAATCCAACCACAATATTTTGGTTTCAAAACTCGTTAAATCCATCAAAACAGGTGGAAAATACGTCAAATCCTAATTATTTTTTCCGGTTTCTTTGAGATATTTATGTTAAAAGTATTTAAAATGAATTGTTCGAGGAGCTGAAAACGCTAAATTCATGGATTTATGTAATAAAACGAATTCATTTCGGAACATATGCTTTGAAGTCATGGTTTTGAAAAATGCCGTGCGTCTGTTCACACGATAACTGCCAAAGTAATTAAGCTGGCGGTTTGAAATATTAGTCATTATGTTGTATTTTATAAAATCTCAAACAGTATTCAAAATTGGCCAATCCGACCAAGGGTTCCCCTGTCTCCCATTCAAATAAACCCTTCGATCCCTCGGCCATAACTGTCGACAGATTATCACTAGCGACCTAAAATGTTGATCCATGCCTAATTTTGACATACCCGTAGAATGGATGGATGGAAAGTAGAATAGGTCCAGCGCAAGGATACCCTACCTTCCCTACAAAACTATATCCTACCCCATACAAAAAAAAATGAAATTAAATATTTTGAGGTTTGCGTCCCTTCTAGGTTGGTACAAGCGTGGGTATACATTCATCGTGGTGTTCGTACGATTAGAACTCGCGGGTCTCGTTAAGAGGTATATTTTGGAACGCAGAGTTGGGGTACACACAATATACTACTGTTTTGTGTGTGTAATGCCAGTAACTACATGAAATAGAGATATCCTTTGATTTATACATATCCTGAAATTGATTCGCGAATTCCAGCTAGATCGAAATAGGTTCAGGTTTCAACAGAAGGCTTTCGGAAGCTTGCAGCCGGGTTTCTTCGGCCGAAATTAGTCAAGGACTGCTAAGGCCACTCGATTGTTCTGATTCTGATTGTCTCATTTAAATCTGCTGTACGGTTTTCACGGCTGCTTCATCGAGCACATTGCTAGGATCGCAATAATATCCCTGGGCTTTTTTATAATACGGAATAGCGTGATTTTTACGAAAACCTTTGAGCGTTAAATTCAATCGGGTGTTGAATGATAGATCCAGTATTGGCTGTATTCCGCAAAGTTGAAGGTTGAAGCTTGCGCTATCGTCGAAGGTTCGAAAGGTACCACGGCCCTGAAGATATGATCGCAAATGCTAAGTGTGCCTGAAATACGAGATAAGCATGTTTTTGTTGGCCTCCAACAGCGTAATTTCCTATTCGTACAAGTTTCGCATTAGGTTTTCAAAAACGTTAAGATGACGGTTAATGAAATTAGCCTGTGGAAAAAAAATTCTCGGTCAATTTAGCATTTGTTTACCGATCTTCTCGAGCTTTAGAACCTGTCGTTGGAAAATCGATTTTGTCGGGCGATCGCGTATCTATACTGTAAGAGTAAATGACTAACAAAAATCGAACGAAGCAGTCGCACCCAAAACAACATGTCCGCCAGATTGACAAAATAGATGCGCCCTTATGAAGAACTCTTAATTAGATAATCCTGGAATTAAATCAGATCGAGTCCACATCATCTAACTTTATTTTCCGTTAACGACGGACTTATCAGCAAATCGAATTCTGGGTATGCGGCTTCATTAAGAAGCATTTCTCCAACATTGAGCGCCTTCCTTTATTTCAACCAAAACAGGGCAGCAGAGAAACCTTCCGTCTGAGAAACCCTCAAACCAGGCGATATAAATGGATGTTACACTTGACGAACCCAAGGTTAAAGGCAAACTGATCAACACTTGGATGTGTCAAATGAAAAGCCAGTAACACATTGCTCTCTGCGATGACACGATCAAGATAGAGGTGAAATAGGCTGAGGTATTAGGTACCACCAGAAAGGGCGATGTGTCTACATGTCACCGCAAGCAACGCCAGACCGTAGGGCAGTATAAGGAGACGGAGAAAAAGTAAAGTAGATCACTGTAGGTCACTTTGTACGGAAGCTACAATTAATTTTGATTTGATTGAGTTGATATTTGGTATGATAAGTGTAATGAAGCTTTGCCTTAAAGACAAACCGAAATTTTCCTCCTTAATGTAATTTGGAAGAGTTACGGGCGTGTACATATTTGTTTTTTGATTTTAAATAAGGATGAAACAAGGGCCACAGGATCAAGATAATTTTCAGTAAAAAATTACTGGAGCTTCATACATTTACACACATTGCACAATTATGTACATGGCTTAACTTTCGTATTTTCAGGAGTAATGATGCAAAATGTACCTATCTAAAAATACCCAGCAGGATATTTTCCAAAAACAGGTCGAGTAATAAATTTTATTACTGCCAAGGAAATTTTATTTAGTTTAGGACATACTCGGAATATTTTCATATAGATTTGACCATTTTTGAAATAGACATAAAAAAAACTGAAAAATGTCACTTTTTCCACTTATTTCTCCTTCTTATATACTCCCTGTTCAACAGGACTTTTCCCGCTTATATAGAGGGCAATCCCCAACAATCCTGTCAAGTTTAAAATATACACTATTGCCGCCAATTAATGCATATTTTCTAGGCTACATTTTGAGTTGCAAAACTCGTTAAACCCCATCTCCAGGTGCGAAACTCTTTAAATCCAAAGAATTTTCTAGTTTATTCAGAAAACTACGAATGTAGGTTTATTATGCCATATCGCAGCAATTTATTTAGATGGTCATCCTAAATATATTTCGAGAAGAAAAAATACAATATATGCACAATAAACTTTTCACCGGTTTTTGCGATTTTCTCTAAGTAAATTATGCTTAACGAGTCTTGCAACTTGACAACCCTCTTATTAAGACATTTTTACATTTTCTAAATTATTTTCCCTATTGTTCGAAACAAAAAATGTTTGCAAAAAATTGAAAACAGTGTATTTTATTTTGAGAAACATTATTTTCATATTCTATTCTCATTCAGCTGAAATTTTGAGTTGCAAAATTCGTTAAAAACCTTTTCCAGTTGCAAAAGGCGTTAAATCCAAACTTCTCCTTTCTCTAGTCAGGAAAATATTAATCTAGGATTTTGAAGCTGTATCTAGTTTTACTTGAAGCACAATCCTAAACGAAATTTAATGAAAAAGTAATCATAAAAGTTTTTTAGAAACTTACCAGCTGTTTTAGCAATTTCCACAAAATAAACTACATGGCGCTTAACGAGTTTTGCAACTGGACGACTCATTGTCCCCTAGGAAAAATGTCGTTTTCAAATTTCAGTCCTTAAACATATTTTCGAACACTCTCCTTACGGCTACAGGGTGCGCCAGAGAAATTTATTTGAAAGATCATTAAAAACAGAAGTACTTCATAGTCATTGTTTTAATTTTTTTTTATATTTGAGAATACAATATCCCAAGTTTTTTTTCCTTCGGTCTGGAAAATGACATCGGTTAAATGGCGACTCTTTTGTGCATATTGAGTAGATTTTTGAAGCTCGCCTTCACTCTTTGCAGGATATCAATCGGTATGTTAGCAATGGCGTCGTGAATATTGTTTTTAAGGTGAGCTATGGTCCATGGTCGATCGACATAGACAAGGGATTTAAACTCACCTCATAAAAAATTCGAATGGAGCCAAATCTGGAAAGCATGCTGTGTGCCTTGTAGTGTGGCTCCATCTACCTGAAGCCACACGTCCCTAACGTTCATTTCAAAAAAATCCTCGATCATCTTCCTAGCGAGCGACCGTTAGAAAAGAAGACCAGAGCATGATTGTAACCGACTCGAATGAGAATCAAACTTGGGGACATCTCTCTCCAGATGCGCCCCTCCCACCCATCTACCCGCCCCATTCACTGCTCGGGAGTTTCTTCAAATAAGTAAGTTTCTTTGGCGCATCCTGCACCTGAATTTTGATTTAATTTTGCATATGATACGAACACCAGCATTACGAGTGTGTTTTTACTAAAATTCTAAGCAAATCGATGAAAAGACTAGGTTAATCGGAAAACCGGTACTTTGAGCCCGGTTAAAACCGGACGGTCTAACCGGTTTTGCAAGAAACCGGGAAAACCGCAAACCGGGTTATGGGTGGGTTTTTGACATCCCTAGTATATACACCGATGTGCATACAGAGAAAGGCATTTGTGGTCAAATCCATGAATTTATAATAATTAGATTTCGGTTAGTAAAATTGATGGTCGGTTGGACGCACACATTTTATGCGTTATACGTTGTAAATTGATCAATCGGGTTCGGGAGTGAAGTTTGGGTTGTGGCATGTTCTATGGAATTTGGTGAGAGGATTCATTTATCATTAGGTTCAATTAGTTGTTGATTTTCTACATCTTTGTATGGATTTCCATCAAATCCCATTTAATTGAACAAAAGACTATTTCAAAGTGAAGCCATTTAAATGCGTCATGGTATGTTTCTACATAAACATAGTCGGAATCATAATAATTAATAAGCTTACCGTTTCAGTTCAAAAAACAACTGTACAAATAATATTTTCTTGCGCAAGCACGTTTACAATTAGCATTACGAATTCGCAAGAATTAGGTGACACTTTCTGAACTTGTATACCTACTACGTAAACGTTATCAAACGGAAATAATCAGGACTTTTCCTATAAAATTTATTAAACATAATTGATTTTCATCCCTGTAAATATAAACATGTCGTCTTAGTTTCATATTTCTCGGAAAATTCGAGGATTGCCTCGCAAACATAACAAAACAGAGAGAAAAAAAAGTTGCCAAGTCAACGAAAAAGTTCTTCATTTCTAGGCATTACTAGGCCATACTAACTGTACTGTACGTCTATAACAATCCCGGACCAAGTTTCATGTCACACAATATGGCGTATTTGACCTGAAATTTTAACTTTTTGGATATTGAAAATCGTAAACAGTTTGTTTACAGACAAATTGCAACAAAACAGAAAAAACAACAACAACAGCAACGAAATAGTATACGGAACATTCGATATATTGAATAGAAGAGATGTCCTCAAATATGGAATGTCGCAAACTCATCTGAAGGATAATTTTGTCGCACTAAGCGAATGGACGACAACGAGGACGTCGTCGATGGACAAAGTTTCTTATCGGGTAGCAAATGTTCGGTTCTTCGACATCGTAGCGGGCAGTTAGTTTTCGTGGATGAGAGATTAAGTTTTGTCATATTGTATTTATGGCAATCGAAAAGTAGATTTTCGTCTACATATGTATATGCATATGTATGGGTGTACTGTGGACTGGTGTGGATAATTTCGAAAAGTTTTATTTAAGTTTGTTGAAGCACTACACTTTTTTTTTTCTTTTTCGATAAATTGGCGGTTATTGGAGAAATGTGTGGCTTCTATTTTGTCAATTCTACATTTTTCAATTGAATAGAATGAAAATTGTTGGATTTCCGTTCTTTTTCATTTTAATGCGATTGGATACCATGGGATCGGGTATGAAAATTGCAGATTTTTGAAGTTGAATATTGCAATTTTGTTCTTGCTGCGGTTTCGGTGAATTAAAATTGAATTTGCTTTAATACATGAAGCAGTTTGTTCAATTATTTAAAAATCCGTGTTATCATCTACTAATAATATGAAATGGGTATCTCATGAGCTAAGCATAGTATTGCTAACCGAAAATTTAATTTTCAGCTAAATTTAGCCGGAAAACCGGCTACAATTTTTCCAAAAAAACGGCTAAAAATCTACCTAAATAGGTACTTACAGCTAGAAAAACAGCGCCCGCCCGAGGCAGGATGTCAAATTTTTTTTTGTTTCGAAAAGATTTATTTGAAGCGTGAAGCTCATTTCATCAGGCAGGAACTTTATTTTCCGCACTTTACATTTGAACAGTGGCGTAACGTACGGTGTTCCATGTGAAGTACGGTGGAACACGGGTAGTGTATCAGGTTTCTTGCAAAACGGGTGTCTACCATAGAATTAAACGATTTTCAACGGGTGTGGTGAGCATTTCCTAACTTTCATCCCTTCTACACTCAAACCTTCCAAGCTTCACAATGTTTTTTTTTAAGTTTTATTTCCAAGGATTTACAGTTTTGAATAAATTTACAAAAGACTAACGGTACATCTCATTTTTTAGCCAAGGGACTCCTCAGCAGCAGTTCGAAGTTTTTTAATTTTCTGGCTCGCTTGAACATACAAATTTTGGTCATGTGGCTTATGTCAGCTCCTCTGTTGGACACACCCCAGCTCTTCAAGTTCTTCTTGAAACTTTCACTCATCCAGAGAATATAACAAATTCTCCAAGCCAATTTTTTTAGTCAGGTTTAAGGTTAAAATTTCTTCGGCTTTCTATCGTTAAGTTATGTAAGAATCGTTAAGCCCCAAAATGACGCGTTCGTAAAAACTGAAAATTTCATATTTACATGTTTACATGTTTGACATATAGACGGGCGCTTTGGCGGGGTTCTGCTCCGGGCACCGAAATTCCTTCGCACGGCTCTGGCCTCTTTTGAAGGATTTTGCGTAAAATTGAGACATTGTGATTTAGTTCTTTGAATATTTGACTCTTGAAAAGAAAGTGACTGCTACATCAAGAAAAATGTGTTCACGACGTTTATATACTCGTAAAAGGATAACTTTGAATCTTTCGACCCAAAGACTGTTTAATAAGGTCCAAGCCAGGAGAACTTTGTGTAACTAGGACTCATGAAATGAAGAAACAAATGCCTGCCGATATACCCTCCTGTTCATATAATGGATTCACCATTTCCCCTGCATGACGTATTTATCTTCGGTGGAGCTTCACGAATTCGATTTTAGTCGATTTGAATCAAGATGTGGACGTATATACGACTGGTTTTCGTTTAACTTGCCCATAGGGGGCTCTCCATATATTAATCTCAGATTTGCGGTGAACACTACTCTAAAATTAATGACTTTAAGGATTGTTGTGCACGAAATGTGAAAACTGGTGCAAACACATCTCGCGAGTAGTGTTTTGACAGCAGCACGGCTCTCGCTCGTCAAGAGCTTCCCATAAACGCCAATGCATTTCGATGTGTCGAGCTTGCGAGCCGTTTTCGCGTCGTGTGCATGAAGCCTTACGATACTGGCATGAAGAAGAGTTCCTCAAGGTATAGTTCTTTTGCCGCTGCTCTTTAATTAATAAGTAGCTAAATAGTCTAAATAGAAAAAAATTTTAAATGTTGCTTGAACATAAAATTTTTGTTGCGCTTGTTTATTGCTGCACTGCTTTATATGCGGGTTTTGTCAATATTTGCTGGTTAAAAAATCAAAGATAAGGGGCCGCCATCTAATTTCGAACACAATAAATTTTGGAAACGTAACGCCACTGTTGAGTCATTCTTTTCTCCGACGAGGGTTGTATAACCAAACGAGATCTGCTTCGTTGAATCCGGCGAAGTTAGCCCTTAAGTCGTATCGCGTTTTCATGCAATCTGCATTGAATCGTAATCGTGCTCGCACCAACTTATGCTTATTGTCCAAACGTTGCCTTAGGGCTTAGGTTGTACTCAGCATCTGATGTGGGATGTTTCGCTGGCGCTATTTCGAATTTCCCATCCGCACGGGTAATCGTGCTGTACATCCGAACAGAATTTTCGATGGTGTTTCTCCTGTTGATGTGTGTTCGGCTGCATGGTATAGGCAATGAGGAATAGTGGTATGTGTTGGTCCCATGTTCGCGGATTGTTTGACAAAACTTTGGCTAGGCGTTCGTTCAATATCTTGTTGAAACGCTCGACCATTCCATCAGACTGGAGGTGTAGAGACGAAGTCCTAGTTTTTCATATTCCCAATAATCGGCATATCTCGCTGATCATTCCAGACTCGAAGTTTCGTCTTTGATCAGAAAGAAGCTCACAATTTACTCAATATCCTGCAGGTCCAACTTTCGACGAGCTGTTCTGCCACATTTATCGCTTCTTGGTTGGGAATTGCGTATATTTCTGTCAATTTGCTTAAATGTGTACCGGTTTCTACGATCGGTTTCTGGAGTTTCCCTGCGAGTACGTGATGGAAATATTTGAATATTTGGTATCGGGTACCGATCTTTCCGTGTCACCGCGTTGAGGGCTCGGTAATCTCCGCAGGGACGCCACTTTTTACCATCGTTTTTCGGGGCTATGTGTAGAGGCGATGCCCATTGACTCTTAGACGGGCGACAAATGCCTTTCTTCATCAGGTATTCTAATTCTTCCTTGGCTATCTTCAGCTTTTCTGGTGATAGTCTTCTGGCTTTCGCGAATACTGCAGTTTGTTTGCCACGTCGACCAATAGTTTGTAATGGCATAGAAAATCGGCGCCAATGATGGGAGTCTCGACGTCTGCTATGCTGAATGTCCACTCGAAATTGCGGCGTAGCCCAAGATTTACTTTGATGGATTTTCTGCCGTAGGTTGCGATCGATAAGCCATTTGCGGCGTGATAGGTTTTATTAGTTTTTTCGTTTGAAGCGGGTGGTATGACCAATACGTCTGCTGCCGTGTCGATCAGGAATGTTCTGGCTGTTACCGGATCTGTCATGAAAAGGCCGAGCCAATTCCCTCCAATCTTGGCTCGACGACTGGCTAGTTTTCCGAACGTTTGCTGGGTTGTCGTTCCGTGTGGAAATTGCATGGTCGTTTGCATTTTTTCGCCTTCGAATTTGAAGAGCCACCAACACTTGTCGAATTTCTGCCGTGATGGTGCGACTAAAATTGTTCGTGTGGCGTGTGTTGGTGTTTTGCTTCGCCGAACGCTGATTCTGTCTCTGGACCTTGAGCGCGAACAATGGGTGCCATTTTGTAGTTGGTGCAATATTTGCTGAACTTGTGCGCGCATTGTTTGCATTTCCGCGAGTAAGGATGCAGGTGTCGTCCGCTCCTCCAGCGTGTATGTACTTGTTTTGACTGTGTTGATCGCTTTGCTTGATCATTGCTCCCAGATGCGGTCGGCCATTGTTGCTTTGTCGCTCAGGGTCAGACTTGTTTCTGATGCTAGTACTGTGCGCACTTGCTCTGGTAGGTTTTGTTGCCAGAGTTTTTACAGTAGATTTTCCGCGACTGGTGGATGATTGGCATGTGTCCACATTTGTGTTAAAAGCTGAGATGAGGCTGAGGCTTTTGATCACCTAGTTGCAAGCCGCCAAATAGTTTCCTTATCTTGGTGTTCGTGCTCTCTGCGAACTCTTCAGTGACACGTTTTTTCAAGGTGGAATACATTTCGCTGACGGGTAGCGGATTTGAATGTAAGTCTACGAGTTTGCACATCACTTTTGTTGGAAGTTGGCCGATAACTGTATTATACTTTCTTTTATCGGTCGTGATTCCTTCTGCATCAAATGTAGCTTCCACAGAGCCAAATGTCCGTATGTTCTGGTGTAAATTGTGGCAGTTTTATTTTTGCTAATGCACTAACACATAGCGCTACTCGGTAACAACACTTTCGGGATAGCACCTTTTGGGCCGCTGATGTTTCGGAGTTTCTTCGTTGTCGGACATTTAGCACCGTGCGTCTATTGTCTTGGTCAAGATAATGGTCCGTGCAAGATTCGAACTATGTACGATGGGTTAAGAATCTTTTCAATATCACTTTCAAGATTGCGAACATGCGGTCACTTGTCGCACCGGTAAAATTTTAGTCCCGTTGTTTGAGTGAGTTGCTCGAATGTCGAATGGTGGTTTACGATATGAACTTTCACAAGGGCACAATGTTATTACGGCGCGAATTCAAGTTTGGTCACTGATTGTGGTGTCTGTAGTTTTGATTATTATCGCCGCGTGTGCGAGTTCACTTTTTGAATTGCACAAGTTGAGGCAACAGTAACACTAACTGTTTTTTTACCGCGTGCGCGTTCACTTTTATATCGTGGTCACTGGGTATGGTGACTGAAAAATATTTTTCGTGTGCGCGTTCGATTTTTATACGTCGGTGTCACCAGTTGTTGGTGTTGGAGAGATTGAAACACCGCACGTTTTATTTTAGTTATTTTCTTTATTAATTAACTATCACAGAGTTTTGTATATTTGCTAGTTTACTGACGACTACTGGCTTGGCCGGCGGCTCGTGACGAACTGTCTTGCTGGCTCGGTGCCGTGTGATAAACTGTGTGTATGGTTGCCTGGCGGCGAGTGTCGTTGGTTAATATGGCGGCCGTCTTGTCCATCCGGTGTTGCTGCCACATGTCCAAAGCATTCGGAAATGTATTCGTAGGCAATCCGCTCAAAAAGTTTGGAGAAATTAGACAAAAGAGCGACTGGATTTATTGAATATTATAGCAAGTGGAAATGGCGCTTTGCGTTTGTTTTTTATTTAATTGCCGTCAGGACCCGAAAATGAACCATGTTTCAAGGAAGCAATAAGAGACTCAACATAGGAAAGGTCAATTGATGAAAGTGAGCAAAGGAAGATTGGTGGAATAAAATTAGATAGTGCAGAAGAGTATCCCCAGGGGAGTTAACAGTAAAGTTACCATTTGAAATCGAGGAAGGACTAGAGCACTATTTCTAACATAGGACCAGAATTGAGGAGCCCTTTATCAGGTTGGGTTTAACCAAAACAAGAGGACAGCGACGATAGTCAGTCAATTTTCTTTGAATTCGTTCAACCTTAAGCCAAATTTGTAATCTAGAGAAATAAAACTGTCGAGTTGTGATTTAAATTGGAAGGTACACTTGGTTTTGCTCCGAATAAACAAATTTTTGGTGGAGGCTGTCATGGTACTGTGTCTTGACGCTTAACCATACGTCGTCGTCTCCAGAGCCAGGAACGTAGCTGTTGCGATGGGCTTATCCCACAATGATAAAGGGGTAAGATCAGTGGGCGCATATGGACATTGAAACAATTTATCCACACCATGAGGTGCGCCTGCGCAATTTGCGCAGATGTTTTGAATACTCGGGTCTATTCGAGACAGGTTACATAAGCCGTGAACAGAAGCCTGACCGAAGTTATTGCTATTGTCACTTTGATGGCTCTCGGCAGCCTAATCTCGTCAGGCGATTCAGGTGGTGGAAGTGCTAAAAGGACTCTATTCGTACCGAAACTCACAATAGGCCGAATGACTTAATCAGTGTATGGTATGGTTCACCGCCTAGAATCGAAGCCTCATCAGATTTACTGAAATGCACATATTTCTTATTAGCAAATATACTAAAAACCAAATTTTTGATTAACTCGCCTGTATTTGCTATTTGATTTTGTTTGTTTCGACTTCAGAGCTTACTGAACATAACCGCTTCTGAACTTATAACAGTATCAAGAAACACTCACCCTTTAACTGCTCTAATCACATTAAGTGTGACTATACTGTCGTCTACCGCATTCCTATATTAATTACATATCCTCAAACATGCACACATACATATCTTCTACAAACTCGTTAAATCTTCGTCTTCCTCAGAATTTAGCCACAAGCATTCTATCATTTTACAAAATAATTGGCTCAACTTGAAACTTTTCTCGTGACAACATTATATTATACGCTAGTACTACCTGTGTCTGCATTACGTCATTGCACCCTCCTTCGTCTGACTTCTCGTCAACATCATATATACGCGCCCTCGTGCTCTTAACCTTTATTATTAAATTTACTTAATAATCCATCTTGTCGCAATTTTCCATCAAATTTAACAAGTTTTCATTATGTAATTTTTACATATTGTGTTTACTTCTGCGGGTTAACTTTCCGTACACACTCTCTCTCTCTGGCACTTTCTCTCGCGGTGTGGCTGCCGCCAGCATCCGAATGTTAAGGCATCAACATCGGTTGTCGAGATAATATTCATCAAATCCTCATCCTCTCCCGGAAAGTTTTCACCTCCCTCTCGCATTTGCTATCTAATAAATGTCATATGGCTGCTCAAGCACTGACAGATTTAGAATGTAATTCATTCTTCTCCCCCGTATAGGTATACTCGCCAGCCCAAGACGGTTTTTGGATACATGAAATTTTCTTGCGGGTGTTGGGAAGTTTGAGGTTAAATCTGTTTTGGCGAATTTTGGTGCGTATACTACGAATACCTACATAGGGCATGTGATGCCGAGCCGACACACAACCGATGTCGGTTGTGGTGTAAACTGTGATGGTGAAAAGATGGAAAGTTGAAATGGAAATTAGGTATGGCTAGACAATTTGATTTCGATGAATAAATTGTTTTATTCGAATATGAGTCATTGTATTGTTTAAACGGCATAACAAGCCGCGATCTACGCCGTTGAGGTGAGGGGTAGGAATATTTGAGTACATTTTTAGCTTCTATACACACTTGAATGCGAAGATCGATTCTTTACAAGTTAGCAAACTCACTCAATTAACTACCAATATGTCAACATAGAAAATGTATAGAAAATGACTCTGATGACTGAATAGTAGGGATAGCAAGTATAGCAATCTGGACGTACGGAAATTATACCCTGCAGCAAAGGATGCCCCAAGAACTAAGAGGAGCTGTAAGAGCAAAGGTCAACGACATAGGTATATGTTTACAGTTGTTTTGCTCTGCAGCGATGAGATGGCGTTGATAGCGAGCAATTTCTAGGCTGGTGTACGACGCGAATAAAAAAATCCCTGTGGGCCACGGAATCGAGCACCCTGAGGAAAAATAGGCGAGGGAGCATGCTCCTTGCGTTTTCACAGCTGGATGTTGTTCTCACGAAATCAGATCGGATAATAATACCTAGGAGGCGAAATATGGGATCCATTATTAGTGATCTCACATTTTACAGCAGTTCGTTGGCGCCGTTCATGGAGTGGCACGTCAGGTAGTTCTATACTCAAAGCGATCATCAAGCAATTTTGTATTCTCTAGCAAACAGAGAATATCGACCAAAAACGAATATCGACCAAAAACGTGCCATTGCATTGTCTGCAAGAAGATTTTACAAGGCACTCGTGAACGTAGTCGTGCTTTAAAGTGGATCAATCGAAGGTTCTCCGGAACACAGGTCTGCAAAAATCACAAAGTAGCAAAGTAGTATGGCTCTCATTCCTGATATAACTGACGATGAACTTTGGCAAGCTGCTCCGAATTTAGAGGAGGGCAAAGCTTTGGTACTGAGATCCCGAATAATGTAAAAAACCGACAAATAGAGCGATTGTTTTTTTTTGTACCTAGGGTCCACAGCTTCTGGCGAAAACGTTATTAATATACAGGTATTCTGGTAGAAAGCCGAGGAGGGAACCACAACCTCCTAGCAGTCACAGAGGGGGATCAACTCAGGACCGGAGTACTGCGCTTCTACTCACGACTCATAGGAGAGACACTTTCCAAGATATCAGATACTGAGAGGGAAGACACCATAGCCTCTTAAACACAACATGAAGAAGGGAGACACCACAATCTATTCAAACATCAACTCAACATGGAGAGGGGAGACACCACAACCTCTCCAAAACGTAAACTCTTTGCAAAGAGGGGAACACCGCAACCACTGGAGTTTACCACCACAACCTTTCTACAAACACAATGCTGAGAGGAGGAAACCACAACCTCTCAACAACTCAATCGGAGGAAACCAACTCCGAGGAGCACACACGACTCTAAACAACTCACAGAGAAAGGAGACACCACATCCTCTCAAAACAACAAACTCTGCACGGAAAGGGGAAAACCACAACTTTTCTAAATACAAACTTCACCTCCATTCGAATACCTCTAATTTTCCGTGCTCTACAGACAGAGCAAAACTCCACCATTCTATAGCCTATTACGACTATATTCCTAAGGCAATTATCAAACATTCAAATATTCAATTTCCACAGCCTACTATGAAAACATAAGAAATTACTAAGTATCTTACAATAAGGTGTTAAAGTCTCCCAACCGTGCAGTCCTTCATAAGTTTGAAGAGGTTTGCTTGACCGAAAGCAGCTTTTCTATAACATGGACGCGGCAAAAGTTGGTTCTCCTTCCCAAACTAAATAAACCAGCTGGAGAACCAAGCTCATTTCGGCCAATTTGCCTGTTACTGTAAATTTTTAACAGACTGTTATCGGTAGTGGAAAAAGGTAATTTACCAGACCGACTGTACGATTTTAGACGGCCGCCGTATACCTTGGGTGCAATTGAGTTAGCGTTGGACGGACGGAGTATAAGGTCACAACGAGGGTTTCATTTTGAAACTTTTAGCGGCTAGAGGAGTGCGTACATTTGTGACCATGGGACACGTCGGTTATAATTCGAGAGATGTACCGCCTAGAGGATGAGGGTGTCCTCTACATAAGAGAAAAACTTCGCAACAAAGGTGCCTCGTCTTTGCTGGAATGATCTCAATAGGAATTATGGTTGAGGGGACACGCTAATTGTACTGCGGTCGACGTAGCGAGATTGAACCTGAAAATTTGAATAAGCTGGTGAAGACAGGAAACTATGAGACAGTGGCATTTTCGTTAAGAATGACTCTGTAGCCGGTAGTTAGATTTACGAATAAGAGACCGCTATATAGCAAAATGGGTTAAACGCAAACATAGCGAAGTGATCCACTTTTTATCTCAATTCGTAATGGATATCGGTAATACTTGCGCCGTTTCAAGGTAAATGATTCGATAGTTTTTCCTAACTACAAGCGGGGTGCAGAATATTCATAGCTCGTATTTTTCGACTGCTCTAGATTTGCCACGTGGGGCATGCAATTGAACGATTGATTAGGAGAAACGCTAACTCCAGAGAATGTTGGGCGCCCTCTGTTGCCGTGACCACAATTCGGAGGCAGCGATTGAGTTTGTCCGTAGCATTCACAAGGAACTTCTAAGAGAAGACGTTACGCCGAACAAAAAAAAAGTATTTTTCCCAACTCTACAATAAAAAGAACAAATCACATGAGCATTTTTCAGGAATGTCACTCAATTACCACCGTTCGTGATCTGACTACCATAAGTTTACTTCCGCAAGGCAAACGCAGCAGCCGCAAGGCTTACAAAAACCGCTCCCTTAGCAATAAATGCTGTTAAGGTAATCCAGGCGGACCTCCACCACGCACAAGAAGCATCAGCCATCCTGTGCAGGTCTTTCGCCAAACATTTAAATACCTTGCTCAAAGGACTCCCCACTCTTCGCTAGGGGAGCACACCCTCAACCTCAATACCATCACGAGTTCCTCCAAGGAGGTGTACTCTCTTATTTACTGTGGTCCCTAATGGTAGATGAAATTACTTTCGCTGGCTTGTTCTGCTATCCGCTCTCATAGGGAGAACTTTTGTGTTTCCGATATTTTCGGCTATGTGTCCGCTATATGGCGGACGGTAATATAAGTGTCGCTAAAATCGATAAGAAGAACAAGAAAATCCTTCTTGTGAGAGCTGATAGCGTAATGTTCCCTTTCGCTACTTGAAGCGCAGGATTTCTTCGGCATAGGTGTCGCTGACAGCATTCTTATTGTGGTCAGGCTCCAAGTCAATAGATGGTGAACCGTAACATTCACAAGAACTCAAACTTACGATTGAACCCATCTACTTTCTATTTCTTACTCTAAATATGTTAAACGCCTTGGACTCACACTCAAAGGTATGCTAAATTGGAATAGCCGCTTAGAAAATGATTTAAGTAAGGCGACGCTTCTGGACACACTTGAACGGGAATTTCGAAAAGAATTGCAGAAAAAAGGAAGTCTGAAAATTAGATTTCGTACGAAATTCCCAAAATTCCAGCCAATTGAAATCCACCGGACTTAAATCCGTCCATTCAAAATCTTTTTTTTTATATATTTATACCTACATACATTTCATTTGAACACCTTTTTCTGTTTAGTTAAGACAATAAACTTTCCAATTTTAACTTTGTGAATTTGAATCGGCTGGATTTTTACCAGGAGTATTTTAAAAGGATTTAGGCCCTTTTGAATGGAATTTAACTACAGACCATCGAAATATAATATAGAAGCGAAACGCTGTATAGTTTGGAAAATCCTGGTTTACAATGGTTGATTTTTTATCTTTTTTAATCGCCCGAGATTTTCCTTAGGCCGCGTACACATACAGTGCGACGCCGAGCTTTTCCGGGCCGGGCGATGCGATGCGATTTGTTGCGAGCTGACGCGATTTCTTTCTATGGCAAGCAAAACAGAAAACAAGAAAAAATTTCGGGGTTGCCCGCCCCAAAAATGGTACCCCGGTTTTCACATCACCGTATGTTTCCACAACTGAACTATCTACCGCTGCCTTTAATAATTCATTGCAAATACATGCGCTGTACGATATTTTCTTATAAGCGTACGCCACAAACCGGGTTGTGCTGCACTGCATATTACCACAAATCTTACTTCTTTGACCCATTCATAGATACAACCACAACTGTCAAATCCGAAAACCCCCCTTTTTTGGGGGTACGGGTATGCTACGATCTGGGTTGCACAGCACTGTAGCACATTTCCACAAAGGCTATTTAGTAGACCAATCCATTATTACATCACCTACATACGGCTCTATCCCTTCATTTAATATCTACAAATCTCTAACACTATACAACACGTCACCTATGTATGTATATATGTATAAATGTTCCCAATGGTAATGCAACTCGATCTGCACAAAGCATGCCTCTCATGTAGATATCTCCCTATCAGCCTCTCTATGTACGATTACATACATACAATACACCATGCTACTACGAACCCGATCCAAACACAAATCGCATCGTCCATGTCGCTCACATCGGCGACAAGGCACCTTGCAGCAACTGCTGAAAGCACGATGATTCGACATGGAAAAGTTCTCCATCGTACAACCCGACGTCGCATCGCAAGCAGTCTGAATGGTACAAGCAGGTTCGTGCTGGTTCTACGAATTTTTTTTCTTGAGATGGGAAGCTTATCGCATCGCATCGCGTCGCCCGGAGTGTGAATGGGCTGCTAGGGTGGTGGTTGAAATCGTGAGAGTTTAAATCGATCGTCCACTCAATCCCGAAAAGCTACTAAAAAAATGTATGTGAACATAATCAAATTTCCCTGACCTCCAGAAATTGCCAGGAATTCGTCTTGTTTATTATTACATATACGTGTACAAGAAACATGTCTGCATGTTCACTGCAATATTCATCATTTAATTAACCAAAAGAGGCGTAGGTATACACAAGTCTTGGCATTTACCTATACAATAACGACGAAGCAATATAATTGAGAGTCTCACACACACACGATACAACCCGGTCAGCCACAAATCACTACTTATACTCGTAAATTCGTCCATTTCGAACCCCCTAAAATGAACATCCGACCGGGGCTTGAATCTATACGGAAATCACCACCCAGATATTCGATTAATTACGGTTAGCGTCAATTGTATTGCGGATGTCGCTGGAATACATATGCATGACCAACTAAACCGAAATGCTTCTGCAACAACTGCATCTAGACATCTAGTCTAGTCCAATTTAAAGGTATGTACCTACACGTACTACGAGACGAGTATAGTTATCCATTCGCATGCTGTGAAAGCACGTAGTATGTGCATATGTGATATGTGATGTGTATTCTGTAGTATGTCCAATAATGGTCTACACATACGTTATAATATAGAGATATGAATTAGCACGACAGTTTGGCATTACAATTGAAAGATTTATTATTGAATCATCACTGAAATACGCTCGGCTACTATTAATACGAGTATATTGGTCGTATCACATTCCATATACACATTATTATATGGATCCATTTCCATTTCCTTTGTGCGACCATTGCAATATTCAAACAATTCATATAATGTAGGATATGTATGTATGTTGGAAATAAATCCACAAACATAGATTAATTGTACGAATACATCATGGGCAAATAAACGACGAAACATAACGTACCTTACCTATATACATATCAGAAGTTTCATATGAAATAACTCAATGAAATACCTTATTGTCGTAAACTAATAAATATGCATATTTCCCATTAAAACTGAACATATTCTATATATAAACAAATTTTGTTTTAGTATGCAAATTTAATTTTAATTTATATAGAAGCGGATATAAATTATTTTTGGGAAATTTTAATGAAATCTTCCGAGTTCGCATTGTAATTCAGTAGCCAGCAACATAAATACATTTATAAACGCAATTAAATATTATTTATTTATCAAGAAATGTCCGCGTCTCGGCCGTTAAAGCAAAAAAAAAAACGAAACGCGACCAATCACATAAAACTAAAACAAAAACAAAAAACGAGACGCGACCAACTAAGATTACCAGACGCAACATGACATTCATTCATATCATTCTTGGAACCGGTCTTTTGTGCGGTGTGTGCCACACTCCGGTCGGTGTGGAGCCGGCTTAAGGATGAGAATTCTTAAAACATCAATCAGTAGCAATCAAATAGCAATATTCATTTTTTGTAGATGTCAAAGAAACAAAATATATAAATTTAATAAAAAAGTTAGGGATTTAGTTAAAGACTTTATGTAAATAACTTATATTATACAATTAATACATTACGTTGATACTATAATTGAAATTAATAAAAAGTTAAATGATAACTATATTCAGATCTGTGTATTTACGAAAATTGCACAATTTTTATACTAAAATGTCTGACCGTGCACTGTATCCACCCAATACTATATGAAACTGAATATGACTGGTGAAGTGATTGAATTGATGCCAATTCCTGTTTCGAAACTGACAAATAATTTTTCTTTGGCGCTGATACTTTTCCAACTTTTTGTTTTTTTTTTTTGTGGGATAAACTTTAGATTTAAAATAATATAGCGCAATACTTTCTTTATGAAATGCCGCGCTATATAGTTTCATATCTCCGGAGAAATATAAAAAACAATTCCGTCACTATATGACTGTACAAATGCTTGACAGACGTATATACATATATAACAAACTTCATCTTCTCTGTTTTATTGTCAACTATATAAGGACATCACATCGTACCGTGACTTACTTGCTTTTATGTGTGTATAACATACACGCTACACAAGTACGCGTACTTGATGACAACAAGACTTCACAATATGCCAAAAACCTTGTTGTGCCTCAACCTCCATTGAAAAACCCACACACCCCATCGAACTATGCGAGCGCTTCGTTGTAACAGTGCCGTTGCTATTCATGCTGAAAATATAAAAGAAAATCCTATCGAAACCTATACACACACGCATATACTCATCACCACTACATACACAAAGTTAAAGGGTAGGTACTTGGGGATATGCTTACAAATCTTGAACCAGTTTCCCATTAAGTGTAAGTGCATGGTACTCACCCCCAAAGTGTAGAGAGTGAAGGTGCCTACATACATGCGACTGTAGAGAACACTAGTATTTTCTATAGTTTTTACACTACTCCAGTATGTACGACATACATCATACAATTCTTATCCTGACATTCCTTAATGTAGATGAGTGTAATGTACTTACTATACATGCATGCATAGAGAGAAAGGATAGTTTTGCCGCCAAATATACTCTCTACCACTGCCATCTCCATCAATTCGAAGCTAGCTGAAACAGCATACTAACTATAGTCGTATGTCGGTATAGTACTCGCATGTTGCGACGAAAACAATGCTTCATTTCGAGATTGAAAGCAAGAACTGAAAAAAAAAGAAGAACGCTATTCAGTTTTGTCAGGAAGTTTCGGGTGAACAAAAATGTTCACATCTTTCTATATGTCGAGAAAGCAAAAATGTCCTTCTTTCGGGATTTTCAGCATGTCACTTGGAATAATAGCCTTTGTGTTAGCAAGACTCTTCTCTGTACATACATATGTGTCCTTTAAAAAGTGACTGTAGGACTTTTAGACGCTTTCACACGATACACGACATAAGTGATTGTTGTTTGTCGAGGTGAATGGGATGGAGTTGTAAAAAAAAGCATATGACTTCTTTTTCCTGGCGTGTCCATACCATGTGCTGCTTTAACTCTATTGAGAATGAAATAGCATAGCATACATGAACATGATATAAATTATTTCTAACTAGGAAACGTCTCGGTACTAATTTTTTGAAGGGTGAATAGCATTTAAGGAGTTGTAGATGAGATTAGAAAAAGTTCTAAGGGATTCAAAATTATGATTGAAACATTATTTTTGTATATTTCGAATTAGAGACCTTCCAAATGAAAAAAAAAAACTATTTTCTTCATTGTTAATTTGATTTTGTTATTTAATTTTTTAAATTGTTTTTTAATGTACAAATGATAATTATCATTAGCCCGTAAAATGGAGAAAATTGCCCACTTAGAACTAAAATTGAATTTCCACGTAGAATCTCATACGCCGACGACGTTGTCTAAATTCTAAATTTTGACAGTCAAAAATATAAAGACAAAATAAAATATTTAGGTATAACATTTCGACATGATATGAAATTTAACCTACATGCTAGAACCCAACTAAAGAAAGCTAAAAATGCAGCATTTGCACTGAAAAAGGTGATGTCTAAAAGAGCTATACACACCAGCACAAAATGTCTTTTATATAAAGCACTCATTAGACCTATAATCACATACTCCTTCCCTATATGGACTACTATCTCCCCATGTGTTGGAAAAGAAATTCAGATATTCGAACGAAAAATCCTCCGAGCGTGCACGTCTCTTTACCGTAGACCAGACAAAAAGTATTTCAGGAATAATATTTTATATAGAAAAGCCAACATTGTTCCCATACTTCAGTACATGATAACTCTAGCAAGTAAAAGAACATGTAACTGGATTAATCACCCTAACCAAATTATCGCATCAACTGCATTACGAAGTAGAAACGCAACGGTGGACCAACCACTGATTACCGGATTGTCATTAATAATGTCTAATTACTCGGACTTGTTTCAATTTGGCAGCAGCCCTTTATATTTACCAAAATTTTATGTCCAAAGGACGGATCAGGTTCGTAGAGGGTAACAAATTAATTATTATGCAAACTTACTTTTTAATCCAGTAATATAATTATCAAAATCTAAAAATAAATACTACTATATAGACAAAAATCAAAATTTCCCCATAACTTTATAATGTAATGACATGAATTATAATATCTATGTATGTATATATTCTTCTTTTTTATTTTTTTTTATTTTTCTTTTCTTATTAAGCTTAAGTTAGTCATAAGTTAGCTTGTAAGTGTACAGCATTTTTTTTAAACTCTTTGAACTCCTCGGGTGAGCTCTGTGGATTACTTAAATCCTTTCATGTATATATAATAACTTGTATGTTTCGTCAATAGATGTAACTGAAAATGAATGCCAGAGTGACATAATTGAATAGTAACCATAATTACATATGTATAGGTTATAAGTTTTCTCATGTACATTAATAGCTCAATAAAGATCAATTCAAAATTCAAATATATACTTTTGAAACATCGATAATTATCAGGCGACGAAACTAAATTTGTTGTGTTTTGACGTATAGGCTAATTTTTTTTAAAACAATGGTTGATAAATTATTATTAACTTAAATTTAATAATTGACAAAACTGCGTCGTTGTACTGGAGAAATAAATGAAAGTGTTCCACACTAGGAAATTAACGGTAAAATAATGTGCAAACATTTTAGAAATTCTATTCCGTAACGTAATTCTAATAGATAGATGTACTCTTATTAATTTTTGTATTTTCTTTTCTTACAGGCTTTCTGAACTGCAATTCAAATACCCTTCAGTCTCTAGCTCAACTGCACGGTAAGTTTTACTAAAGATTTTATTTCGTTTTTACTAAGAAATTTTTGTGATTTGTGCATGATCACCAATCGATTCAGTCAGGCATGTCAAATTTTAGCCCAAAAAGCACATGCCGCCCACATGGCAGTTTTGTGCGGCCCGTGGCCAGATCGGAGAAACACAATACAGCCACCGAAATAAATATAAGTTCACACACAAATTCTACCATTTTCCGCTTCTAATATTTGCTGGACCGTTATAAATTTCGAAAATTATTTTTATTATGTTGTTTACAGACTTCCGTTTCGAAATACTGTTACTTTGAAAAAATCATTTCCGTCAGTTTCCCTAAAGACTCAATAGTGTCCGAATCGTGCGTTAAGTGCTGCGTTCACGTTCGTTATTTTTCAATTTCTCGCACCGGAAGTATTTTTTTCGTCGTTTTTTTATGGAAAGCAGTCTGGTAACATCTAAACGAAACTTAAAAAGCTTTTTTTTTAATTACTGGTTGTTTAAGTTTTTTGGCAACATCCCACGTGGCGTCCCCCTTACAGTCGAAGAATAAGGTGCAATAATAGCGTATAAGGATTGCGGCCTTTCAAACCGCATTGCATTGCAGAAGAAATCTGGATGGATAATCTGGATGGCCCCGATGGTGTTCAATATTATGGCCTGGGTAAAACCGAAAATGACCGCGAGTGATTATGTGGAGATATTAGAGACATCGCTTATTGACCATGCCAAGTCAATTATTGGACCGGAATTTATTTTTCAACTGGATAATGCCATCGGGCACAAACGACAACAGAATGGTTCCAAGAGAAAAACATTACACTTTTAGATTGGCCAGCCCGTAGCCCCGACCTCAACCTCATTGAAAATTCATGGGGAGTACTTATCAGGAAGGTTTACGCCCATGGAAAACAATTTCAGACCGTATCGGAACTCAAAGGAGCGATCCGCCAAGCTTGGGAAGAAATTGACCAAAATATCCTGGAATTCAGTCCCAAGACGAGTTTTCCAGGTACTTAGAATCAATGGAGGACCGACAGGATATCAATTTATATAGAGATATTAGAGACATCGCTTATTGACCATGCCAAGTCAATTATTGGACCGGAATTTATTTTTCAACTGGATAATGCCATCGGGCACAAACGACAACAGAATGGTTCCAAGAGAAAAACATTACACTTTTAGATTGGCCAGCCCGTAGCCCCGACCTCAACCTCATTGAAAATTCATGGGGAGTACTTATCAGGAAGGTTTACGCCCATGGAAAACAATTTCAGACCGTATCGGAACTCAAAGGAGCGATCCGCCAAGCTTGGGAAGAAATTGACCAAAATATCCTGGAATTCAGTCCCAAGACGAGTTTTCCAGGTACTTAGAATCAATGGAGGACCGACAGGATATCAATTTATATAAAATCGTTCAATTTTTTAAAATTTTGAGCTAAAACAAAAATTAAACTAACAAAATTTCGAAATGAATTTATAATTATTTCGCACTAAAATTTAAGAAGTTTTCTATTTTCTCTAACTGGATGTACATTTTTTTAAATCTTAACCTATTTTTATTGATTTTTGAAGCTTTTTATGGGTGAAATTATAATTATTTCGGTGGCTCTATGTATCAGCACATTATGTAAAAATAAGAAATGTATATGTGTTGAACTAAAGTCTAAGGCCCGTATTTATGAACATTCCTTAACTCAAGGAGACATTTTTGTCTCCTTTGACCAGGGTTGTGCTTTGTTCCTGATGTCACCGCCGCTATGCGAAAGTCCACAGGTGAAGGAGACCTTGGGTCAAGGATGCCGAAATTCAATAAATTAAATGTCATTCCCCATACTTTTTCATAGAAAAAAAGTCTCCTTGAGTTAAGGAATGTTCATAAATACGGGCCTAAGAAATTTATTAAAACTCGTCAAGAATTCGATGGCTTATGCAAACTTAAATTATGTATTTAAAAATCCTGCTCTTTGTTCTAGGAAGCTAGCGGTTGTTAAAAGTATTTTTGCGCAGAGAAATATAGAGCCCATCATGAAATTGTTTTCTCTTGAAATTTATTCAAGAAAGCAGTATTTGCTTTGCCACAGTTGCATTATAACTTGTGTTCACATTTTTCAGGTACTCTACCTTTTTGTTCAAGCGTAATTATTGTCCACCGAATAATTTTGGATGATTGAAAGTTCGAAAAAAAGTCCAAAGGAGTTTTCATAATGTTTATCCTGCGACCCGCTCAATCCTGAAGATATTGACATTTGGCCCAGGTCACGTTTTAAGTTTGACACTTCTGGATTAAATTTCCCGTTTTTGCTGGTCCTTCATTGATTTAGGATCAGTGTTCATCATTCAATTATACCAGTACCAGCTAAATTGCGCCAAGCCTTCGAGTCAGTTCACTAAAAGAATTGAATTGTACCTTGACGCAGATTCAAACAAAATATTTACGGTAGCCAATGTTTTTTCTCGTTATTCGGCAAAATTTGGAATGCAAATTTCATTTTAAATCAAAAGGACATTTAAGAATGAACGTGATAGTTTAATTCAAATTAATTTGCGAGTGGTTTTGATGGTATTCTAATGAACAGGAAAGAGCAGATGAGCTAACTTATCAGACAACGTTCGACATCTTTAGGCTTTTTTCACACTCACTTTGAAAGATCAAGCATTGTCTGAGGTACTGAAGGGAACATCTCGACAACAAAAGAACTGGGATGACTCTTCAATCATTCGGAAACTAAGCTTCTGTGCAGAGCAGTGTCAATATTAATTGCGAGATTTCTGAAAAAAATTTTTTGTATTAAACTTTTTTGTCAAATCGTGGGTTCGAATTTAAACTAATTGTGGAAATTTTAACATATCGTTACTTCTATAAGCCAAATGCGGCGCGTGCCTATAGTACTATGACATCCAAGATTGATTGCGAGATTTCTATTTCCTTATTTAAAGTTTTATTGTGCGGAGTGCCCTGAAATGCTGGCTATCCACATTGCCTTTAACCATAGAGTGGGCGCGCTATGAGCATTTTGCCGCCCTCACCAAAAAAACTTTAATAATTCGTAAAATTATTCTTCGTTAAGTTTGCGCTTTTCAGTAGCTGCCCCTATTTTCATCCACAACTCATACCGAAAGACTGTACGTCGTCAGTGGGCGGAGTGGGGCTGGAGAAGGAGGTTGTTACCATCAGGCGGCAATTCGCTCATCGCGCGTCTTCTCACGTAGGTAAAAATATCTCATATAAAAAAAACATATTTTTGGCAAAGTTGGAATTTTGGGTATGTTTTATGGTGCATTTATCGTACTAACTATAATAACGCTGTTAATTTCCTTTTTTATGAGTCCTATTACATACGATAATGTAGAATATATTAAAAGTCTATTAAAATGCGTTGCGTTTTCGAAAACCTTTTATAAACCGAAGTTCTCAAAATAGATTTCAATAAATATGTCAATTTGTCATTGCTTATTTGTGGTTTACTTAAATCTGATGAAAATAAATTAATTCAGTTGCCTTATTCCTACTTGAAATGGTCACTGAACAGGAGCGGCAAAATGCTCACCACGCGCCCACTGACGTTTCTCGGAAAGACGCGCCCACTCTAGGGTTAAATATAAATTTGTTTTATAATACCTTACAAATACTGGGTTCAACTATCACGTGAATTTTTCGTTAAATCCATTGATTCGTTTCAATATACGGACTTTATGGAACAGAATGGATAACATTTTCGGAAAAGACAGCCATTTTTAAAATATTTTGTTTTAATTTATAACACTCCACTGTTTGCGCGAGCTATAATTCATTTCGGACTTGCGCACATTTATTGCTTAATTTGTTCATTAACACGAATATCTTCAAATTTGTTACACTCAATCTAAAAATGTTACAATTTTATGATATACGAGTAAATGTTAAAGTTAGAAATCTGAAAACGGCAACCCTGATTATAACCCTAGCAAATAACTCTCATGTTCGACAAAGCCAAAAACTTTTCCTGAACCAATATTTGGGAAGAAACAGTTTCACTATTTACCTGTCTCAGGCCCGTGCGCAGGGGGGGGTTTTGGGGGTTGAAACCCCCCCCATTGGCAAATGTTGCCAGAATTTCTTATTTAATACTATTGTTCTCATAAGGCAAAAAATGTAACTTCATAAAAATGTAAACTGGCGTTGTTAATTTATACCTTGCCAAAAGAATTTTCTCTCGCCGCTAGACACCATCCAGTTCCGGACAGTTCAAGCACATTCGTGGTAGAAACTCATAAGTGTTGGTATGCAATCCGAAAAGCGGTATTTTCCCTATACCGAACGTATTGTAATTTAAAGATAAATGTAACCGCGCGGCATGTGTAGATTGTAGTGGGTGAACTATTGTAGGGCATTGCAGGGGATTTGTTGTTGATTGCGACATTTCAAGGCTCTAGCTGCCAAGGTTTAGAGGTTACATCCGTCAAAAGATGAGTTTTTAAGATGAAAAAATCAGCCATTGTACTCTATTCCGATTCCTTTATCAACCTCTATAGGAAAATGCACACTAATGAAATGACTCAGCATGGGTTTTAGGTAGTTTTTTTTCCCAAATTTCATTAAAATCCATTTAAAACGGCGTTACAAGCCGTGCTCTGTGGCCATGATTGTTCGGTCACTACTCTGTGATATAGAGATTCATTAGAGAGAGAGAGAGTTTCTAAACTCGCCATGACCCGCCGCAAATTTATTATTCAGAAGAAGATGATAAGAAACATTCTTATTGTAGAATAATAAACTAACAATGCGACTAATAAGTGGTATGGCTGACAACCGTATCACACTCCGAATTTTGTTGTCTTTGTAACGTTGACGATTACACATGCCACACGGTAGTCGTCAACGCACCATCCTCCACTAGGAGTTAGGGTAAATCAGGGTAGGTAAAAGCATAGGGGAACGACATAGCATCCCTATCGTAACTATGAAGAAATCCTTATTCTCCTCGTGAAATATTGCCACCAGGTTTAGATAAGATTTATACCTCAGGCTCGTCCTTTGGTATTTGGTTTACTATAATTCGGTGACACACCCCTCGCTCCGCTCAGATCTCACACTGTCAGTCTCGCATTAAGGTACGTGTTCGTAGAGACGACTCTTGGGATGATCGCTCAGCGATCGTAGTTTTGCATCCAATTCCGAGCCATATTTGCATATTTTTGTAATGGTGTTACTTTCCACGTGTCGACTATAACATGTCTGTATAGAAAATATGCGCGTATAGTGGTCAGAACCGATGGTTTAACTGCGATCGCTGAGCGATCATCACATGAGTCGTCTCTACGAACACGTATCTTTAGAGAATTCGCCAATATTTTTGCGAAGCAGTGCTGTTGCGAAATAGGATAAGACGAAGTGCACGCGCAGCGAGCAGTGAGCTAATGGAAAGCAATTTGTTGGATTTAGATCTCTGGCTCGTCCATACATTTACTCAAATCCTATAGCTCGTCTGTTAACTAAGATCTCGCTGTCTGTCGCCCTTTTCACAATTCGCCAAAAATTTGATACGTAGCGCTGCTTGGAAATAGGATGAAGCGAGCGTAACAAGCGGTGAGTTAATGTCAGGCAATTCGTAAGCTTTATATTTCTGACTCGTCCATACATATACTCAGACCCTGCACCTCGCCCTTTACTCCGCTCAGACCTCGCTTTATCTGTCTCGCTATTTAGTATTCGCGACGTAGTGCTGTTGCGGAACAAGGTAAGTCCAGCGAGCGGTAAGCCAATGGATGACAATTCGTAAAATTTAGACCTCTGGCTCGTCCTTAAGTTTACCTAAATCCTGTGCCTTGCCCTTCGCTTCATCCAGACCTCGCCATGCCTTTTGCGCTTTTCAAAATTCGCCTAAATTTGCGACGCAGTGATGGTGCTAAGAATGATAAGGCGAGGTGCAAGCGCGGCGATCGGTAAGCCAATGGACGCCATTTCGTGAAATTTAAACCTATGACTCGTCCGTATAACCTGTAGCTCAGAATACTCTGCGCGCTCACACTCTGTCTGTCGTGCATTAGAAAAACAGCCAACATGTTTGCGACATAGACCTCGGACCTGGAACCTGGATATATGACTCTGGATTTGCTTGACAACCGAAATCCGCTAGTTTGTGTACAGGATTGGGCTTTTGGGAGTCTGGTCACCTTATTATAGCCTGTATATTTTAAACTTTAAATATACCTTTCAATGAAAAATTTGAATATATAAGTTAAACCCCCCCCCTTGGATGATTCCTGCGCACGGGCCTGACCTGTCTGTAAAAGATGACATTTTCTTAAATAAAATTCACTGCAGAGTAAGTCCTTGAGCATATGAGTAGTCTAATAAATAATTCAGATAGTGCACAAGTTCGTCCCAAATCCAACAACTCAAACACAGTGCCGTTTTATAAAATACAAAATGATGCCTCTTAATACTGCAATCCTTCTGGAAGGATATGTAAATTTACAATCGTCGAGTAAAAGGCATAAACATATTTCTGTTCATTTTCATATGGAAAACATATTTCATAAATAAGTAGGTATATATTCACTGCTGCTGCTCCATAACGCCCTCGGAGTGAGATTAGTGGGTGCAGCGGGGCATGTGCACAGGTGATCCACGTCCTGAGGCGTACCACCGCAGTTCGAACAAATTTCTATTCGAGATAGGTAGGAAACAAAAACCCGAGCTAAGCTGGGCTAGTGTGGCTCTTATGGCTCTCGGAAGCCTAGTCTCCTCAGACGATATATGTAGGTTGTAGGGGCTCTGAGAGGACTCTATTCATAACTAAATCTTATCCTATCGACCGATTCACAACGGTTGTGTGAATATCTGCGATGAGCGCATGGTATGCTGTGTCATCTAATATATCGGGAGGTACCGGTTTGTATCTCTGGACATCTCTCTCGAGATCTCTGATTCCACTCCTGACATGTCGTGGAGAGGGTGTGTTGTCCAACCATTGTCCAACCGACCAGATATTGTAAAAACAGGAGAAGATTATGATCACGCATTGGTAACATGCTGGTTTATTGGTGAAGATGATCCCTGGGACGACATCAGGTGGCAAGTTGTATAGCGATACGTAGAGCGGCGTTCTGGAGTGCCTGGATCTTACACCAATTTGTGTTACAAATGGTTTTTGACCACACCGGGGCTGCATAGCTGGGGATTGCTCTACCTATCGCTTTTTAAGTGACCAGCATGATTTCTTTGTCCTTGCCCCAGGAGCTGCCGGCCAGTGTCTTTAGGACGTTGTTTGCGGGGCTGCCTTTGGGAGTGGTCGCCAGTAGGACCTCAGGTCAGCTCAAGCGGATCAAAACTAAGGGTACATTCTGTAGTGACCCCAACTTTGTTTGGCAGTACTCGCCGATTTATAAAATGAGTAATACCTATACCAAACTCCTGGTGGCAGAAGTAGATAGATATTTATTGATTTCTACAAGTGAGCTGCTTTTTGCTCGCCCACATGGAGCTATAGGATAATGAGAAGAAGAATACCAAGCGTTTACATCATTACCATTTTCTTCGTTTAAGAAGGCAATAGCGAAAAAGACATTTTTAATACCACGCAGGTCTACAGTACCACCATTTTGTAGTTTCTCGAATCTTTCATTAACGCCCTCATGTTAATCGAGTAGTTTGCAAATTACAAAATTGTGGTGTTGTAGTGCTGCATTAGGATTTGGTTTTCTCGTCAATGAAAAAGTCTACGAAGTCGAAGTCTACATGGGAACCTGACGATTCTTAAAACGTCGTAAAGACTAAGAAACGTTTAAAAATATTTTCGTTTTTTTTTAAATCCATTTTAAAGAATTTTTCCACTTTTCATCATTTAACTTTTGGAGTCATTTTCGGAGACTTAAGTATTATTTTCAACGCATCAATACTCGTCAATAATCACGCATTAACACGATGATCCCAGGGATGGAACGCTAATAGCTCCACTATCCTGAACGATCGTTTGTATCGAATTGAAGTGGATCTGCTGCATAGAATTTGGGGCGAATGCTTACTGATGAAAATACACACTATTTGTTGGCGTGCAATTTTTCCCAGGGGAGTTGTTTCAAATCCTCGACTATACGTTTGCATACAAAATTTCGTAACATGAATTTTCAATTTTTATGTTTTAAAATGTTGAGTGCGATGCGATGTCACGTCAGACTGTTGGTCTTCCAAAAACTATATTCTTGTTTTGTTTTTACATACCGAACTGTAGTCCAAAAGTTCGCTCTAATGTAAAAAAAAAACAAAACAAGAATATATCTGAAATCCAGACGTTAGCATTTGTAAAATGACCTTTCTGTATGGTCACTTTAAAACAAACCGTTTATCAGCCCATGTAAAACTTGAATGTATTCATGTTATTACGATTCAGCTGTTTGCCTTGGCTTCTTATACATTTACCAAGAAAGCATACAAAAACATTCCTAAACGTAGAAAATGAACTAAAATAGTTTTAATATACAATTATCCATTATGTAGGGTCATTTTATTTCCATGTAATCGAGCGAACCCCTATTACAACGATGGAATTAAAATGAAACGAAAAACAATGCTAAGGCTCCAAAAAACGTTTTCTCGTCCTTTCTTGACAATCGGTTTATTGTCGAGAAGAGGAGCACTTTTGTGTCCATGCTATCATATAATTTTTTTTTAATGTATTAGCATTTAGGTAGGTACCCATTCGTGCGTAAACAAATAAATTTAAGAACGAATTCTTCCACATAAGGTTGGTTTTTTTTTTTGCTATATCCCGTGTAGTTTTGGGTAAGAAAAGAAAAATATACGAAAAATGACAATTACCCAGGTATATGTTTCAACCTGCACGGGAAATCAAATTTATTTTATTTATTTGTCTAATGCATATTGGCGTATGTGTAAAAAATAACAATGTGAGAATTTTCTCATGGTGGTTTTAGATTTTGCAAATAAATAATCGTCTTTGATGATGAAATTCACCAAATCTAAAAAAAATAAGGTCAATCAAAAATGTAGAAACAACAGTCAGGTGTCAGCTGTTTGAGCGAGCAGCAGGGCCGGATTTTTCCATATGACCTGAGCATTTGCCCGGGGCGGCAGATTTTGAGGGGCGGTAATATTTGAAAATATCCCTTGGACTTACATTCTTTGAAAGATGCATTTTGAAAACTCGAAAAGCAGTTGACATAATTAGACAAAAACTTTAATTTCATCTTTCCAATTTATTAAAGTTGTCTATATTCCAAGGAGCCCAATCGCACACTCAATTGAAATTGAAATGTGAATCTCCAACTTCAAAAGTTGGGACTTATCTTTCACGCAAAATTCTTTGAGCATTCATTCCGAGTGGCATACTGATGGCGCTTAGTTAAATGAGTCTAGCAGTTGAAAGTATTTTTGCAAAGAATTGTTTTCAACTTAAACAAGGCAAGGGATCTAGCATATAATTCAGTTCAGTGTCCATTTTATTAGGAAGCCTTGAGGAGCTTGTGAGTGCAAAAATCAGGGATCTGGAGCAGCCCAATTTTATCGCTCCGCTACCGTTCGAATGAATTTAAAATTTGCCATGTGTCTCTCTTACTCTTAAACGTTTGAATATTGTACAAATGTTACATGTAATTAAAAGTAGAATGAATTAGGCTAAAATGTCAATGTCCACTTCGACGTGCAAAAAAACACATCTCGCTCCGCTCTTTCACTCCGGGAGTTTGATTGATTCTCCGTTCCGGATCCCTGTAACAATCAAGGAATTCCTGAACCTACATTAAATCTTGTACTTATAATCACTACACGACTCGTCAAATGGAAGGGTATTTGCCGTTATTGTTTTGACCATTGTCAAGGTATACTTGTATAACAAATTTAATCTTTTTCGAATAGTACTTTGCAAAAAACTCCATTTCGTACTAAACGAGTCTCTCGGATAGACTGATCTAAAATTGGCAACTCTCTCCCACACATGGATTCTGTGTGGGTGGCCCAGTGTCCCTAGTTGGTAAAAGCTACACTGTAAAAACAAGGTTGAATTTTACATCGAAAATTCGTTGAATTTTACACCTTTTTTCTCGCAAAATTACAGTAAACGTTTATTTTTCAACAAAATTTCCAGTATACAAACAAAATAGTGTAATATTACACATATTTTTTAATATTACTCTATTTTGGTGTAATTTTACACCACATTTGTGTAACTTTACATTTTCAGCGTATATTTACCAATTGGAAGGAAATTTTCATGTAATATTACGATTTTGGTGTAAAAAATCACACCTACATTTCTGTCAAACTGAGTTTGTTACAATACTTTTGTGCATTATTGCATTTTCCTGTATCTGACAAGTGACTTGTTCTGTGTGCAGTTAGTCTGTTCCGTCCGAAGTGCGTTCGTGTGAACATCATATCATTGTTGTGTTGTAACGCTTTTTTGATCTTGAACCAAAGGGGGTGTGGCAGCTCTTGGCCGTTGGAATAACGGGTATCTCAGGGACGATTTAGAATGAAGAACTGGCTGCCGTAAATATTATTATAAACCCGGATCTAAATTTATATATTTGTCGGTGTAAATTTACATTTTTTCCAGTGCAAATTGTTTGTAGATTTACACCAATTTTGTAGTAAATATTTACACCGTACAGCGTAAAATTACTCTAGTTCATATCGTGGTGTAAATTTACTACTATAATAGAAGGAAAAAAAGTTTCCTCCTATTATTGGAGTAAATTTTTTTACAGTGTAGCACACATTTTTGAGTTTTCAATTACTACTTTATTTTCTTCCTATTTACATCTAGCCAAAATTTGGTTTCAGGAGGTGTCCAACCCGGGATATTAGAAATGATGCATTAGCTATAAAATCTTCAGTAACATGTTTCTGTCGTGTAAACAGGTTTTAAAAAAATTTCACAGTTTGTGCGTTTAAATTTTCGAAATGTAATTTTCTTTCAGAAACAAAAAAACGGGAAGATCCCCTGCCAAAAAATAATACCACATGACGCTAGTTTTTGAGGTTAGGTTATTCGTTTATGTTAGAACCCATAAACGAATAACCTAACCTCAAAAACAAAATTTTTTTACTAGCGTCATGTGGTATTATTTTTTGGCAATGGATTTTCCCGTTTTTTTTTATTTCTGAAGGAAAATCACATTTGGAAAATTTAAACGCACAAATTGTAAAATTTTTTTGACGATCAAAAATTAAAAAAAAAAATCCGAAAGTGGAAATGTATTTAGAAAACATTCTGAACACATCACACAGTGGCGTAGATAGCTTTTCGGAGAGGGAGGGGATCATTTTGCAAGATCGCGAATACTTCTTCGGTTATAAAATTTGAAATTTCAGAAAGAATCTTTCTGTATATCTAATTCACTTCAAAATAGCAAAACTAATGTGCAAATTTTGATGCAAAAAAGAAAACAATTTAAAAAAAAAATCTCTGAAAATACTGGACTCTTTATTACGGTGAGAAATTCACAGCATAGCTTTCCTAAAACGACCTTTTGGAAACTAAACAGAACTGAACTGAACTTAAAGTAAGAAAACAACTATGCAACTAGTGTTCACACCTAATTTCAGGAAGGCTTGCATGTGCTCCTATACAGATCCAATGTAAACAAGTGAACGAACCAGAATCGCAATGGAGGCCCTATGCTATAGTATTTTTATCGAAATGCTTTTAAAATTGAAATTTGAGTAAATACATTTTATATTGCAGTTGTGAAAATGGATTCACGTAGTTTTATAAATTATGATTGCATTAATTAAATAATTTCAGCAAAAATTTAATATTTGGTTTGTTTCACGTATAGCGAATATGAAAAACCTGTGGCAAAAAGAGCGAATGGGGGGATTAATCCCCTTATCTACGCCACTGCATTACAGTCGATGTTCTGGATGTGCATCATTTCAGTTTTAATGTTGTCGTCATTGAGATTCCGATGCTTTTTTAATGTGTATACGACTACTACTTCTTTTAAATTTAACCAGGGGCGGAGAGCGGCTATTTGGCTACTGCCATAGAGACTAAATCCGGCCCTGGCGAGCAGCTGGTATTGTAACCGCGAAGTTAAACGCGACCGTTTTTTTTTAGTCAGATTTAATCGCGATAGCAATAAAACGCAACTATAATTAGATTTGTTTTTATTTTGGTTGAACGGACGGTAAATGGAAAACCAAATAATTTTCTAGTATTAAGCTCGATTTCGAACATCTGTTTGAAGATGTTTTCTCGTTCGTCAGCTTTTTACGAGATAAATGAGTGTTCTTCGAAGCTTTTTTTTTTCTTCAGAAACATTGACATTTTACGCGAAATTAGAATAAATCAAAATCTCAAATAAAACACTAGAAAGGATCTTAATAGTGAAATTTACATAATTATCCTAAGAAGATGTGTCTGACAATTATTTATTCGAGACAATTTGATTTAAAAGGTATAGTTGCTATTAGCCCATATCTGGGATAATCGACGTATCAAACTTTCGTTTATTTTTCCCGCAATGTGACGGTTATATCTCAAATAATGAAGATAATGTTTTCATTGAAATATTTATTATTGATAAAACTCGATTTGCTATACCTACTTATATAGCTTGAATTACGCGTTCAGTTTTAGCTTTTCTGTAAAGTGCAAGCAAAGCATTCTACCCTCGAAGTCAAGCTTCGACGTACGACATCAGTTGCATAATGCATTAGTGCCGTAAACGTGTATTGTCTGCGTACTTCAACTTCATTACGTAACTTACTGATATGGTCATATTCTCGTATTGCTGGCACTTTTCTCTCGACATCCTTCGAAACGAAACTCAATTCCGTATTTCGCTTTTTTTTTGTGCGAATTCATTTTCATTTCGTATGTGTGTCTATGTAGAGTCGATGATATTTATTTGGAGAGGGAGTGCGGGGGAGCAAAGCATTTCAAAACATTTGCTCATTTCGTATACTGACACGAGTTCTTCGACGACCTCGTATCGTGTAGTATCATCGTCATCGTCCTTGTAGTACTGTACATATCAAACGATAACAATAACAACAACCGGCAGCTCGCAGGTTAAAACCACGCAACGTGTGTATGTGCGGTAGGAAATGTTTGCTTACATCAGAAAAGAGAACAAGGAAAGAAAACCAAATAAGCACTTGAAAGCTGATTTAGTGATCCCGAGCAAAAAGGGAGAAGAAGAAAAATTCCTTTAAGGCTGTGAACTGGCTTCGGAACACTGATATCCATATAGACAGGGAGTTACAGTATACTACATAGTAATACTCGTGCTCGTAGTTTGACTGGAAGCAAGCAAAAGAGAAAAGACATTCATCCCCCTGTAGTACGTGGCCTTATATGATGATGATGGTGTATCCTGTATCTCATATATGAGATTATGTTGTTTTTCAGCTTTCCGGAATTATTGGTATGTTTGTTTTTCTCTCGGTGGAATTTTGAAAAAATAGGAAGCAGATGAAGGAAACGATGGTGGAATCATTTTCAATTATTTTTGTTTATTAAAAAAATAAAAATTTTGTGAGTAGGTATGTTGGTGTTATAACCAGTTTAGTCTGGAATTGGTTATAAGCAGAAAACATTTTTCGATTGATGTTTTGATTCAAGAAAATTGTTTAAGTGTTTAAAATTCAATTTTGCTAAAATAAATATCGTTATTTTGTCAATATTTACCTGAATGAAGTATATTTGACTGCTATCGACTTCCTATCTATAGACCCGACCCGAAAATATTTCGAAATTGTCACGCAGTGAAAACATAGCTTTCAAAAGAAGTCAAGACTTCTTTTAATTTCGAAAAAAACGTTTTTTCCATCAATTATTCACAATCTTTGGGGGGGGGGGGGGGGTGGCACTTGAAAAAATTAATATCTTCAAAACAGTCGCAAATTTACTTAAATTTAAATCATTTTTATTACACACATTAAAATGACAGTCTATACATAATTCCCATTAAATTTTTATTTTATTGGAATTGGAGCATGATGCGTATACGAACAAACGAACGAATATTTTTGCAGCATTTTCATACCTAATCGAATATATACATTGATGTCGGTCGAAGCCATTTCGTAATTTTATTACCATGAAAGAAAAAAAATACATACAAATTGGAAAAGTAGTACACAATATTTTACGACTGAAGAAATATTTAATTTGACCAAAAAGAGCTTCTTCGTCGCACTACACGCACTTGAGCGCTTAACTTATTCATTAAATGACTTTAAAGGCTATACGTTTGCTGGTATATTGAGTATATTGAGTGGTTTTGCATATTTTCGACAGTATGTTGAAAGTGAACAAGGGCGAGTCATATTTTCACCCTGAATGTACAGGATACGGAGGTAGGATGATGTAGATGGTAGCATGGAAGTAATATAGTTGGTAATGGTCATGCGAATAAATTTCTTTCTAGTCAACTTTGAGGAATAGAGCTTTGTTTTGTGTTGGTAATCAAATCGATGGATGTCTTACTTCGCGGAGTAGCGCTCTATAGGCCTACAACTGTAAGTTATCTAGTGCCCGCCCGTCTTCTGGTTTATCTTATCGTATAGAAAAGTCGTACACTATGATTTTTCCTAGTTTGTATACATAGTAGAATCATTGCGCAATTTCATACAATGACGTATCCAAGCACAATATGGCGTAACTATGCAAAGTAAACAAACACTTAAATCAATACAATGTACAATCTATCGAAAAATGGTGTGCGTCTTGTCTATACAATAGGACTAACCACCCGACGAGCATATTGCTGTTCACATTTTGCTGAAAATTTGACAGTCCTAACTTTCTCTGTTCGGAAGTTACACCCGGTGAAAGATGCAAGGATCCATGCCAAGCCAAATAAAATAACTTAGCGAGGAGAGGGGTAAGGGCAAACGGGCTAATTCTTTAAAAAAATTCGGATATGGCTTAAATGAATTGGAGGTTGTAGAGCATGTTGCGGTCACATTTTGCTGAAAATTTGACAGTCCTAGCTGTCTCTCTTCAGACAAAAAAGGACTTGTTCTGCTATCCGTTCTCATGAGGAAAACTTTTGTGTTTCTGACATATTCCGCTGTATGGCGGATGGTACTGTAGGTGGCGGTAATTTCGATAAGAAGACAGAGAAAATTCTTCTTCGAGAGCTGATAGCGAAATGTTTCTGAAAAACTATTCCTCTGATGTCAATCAACAATAAATTTTCCCAACAACCGCAAAATCATTGATCATAAATTCATAACTAACCGGAAAAGGATAAATGTACTCGAAAATAGCTCTTTACATTTGCAAGTATACCAATGAAATTTATATTACACCAAAACAGGATTTCAATTAACGTTATTGCATTTAACAGAAGCGTCGCAACGTTCGAATCATAGCTTTGTACACTTTTTGCTCAAATCCACTACAATTACCGACGGATATATGCTAAAATATTAATAGACAGTAGCCAAGCCAATTCAGTCTGCATTGGGGCTCTATCAAACCGATAGTACAGCAGGAGGTATGCAGGAGTATCCATACCGATAGCGATAACTACAAAAGTGCATCATCGTTAAAGGATTCTGTCGATAATATAAATCGATCGGATGTGTTTACAGTATAAAACGGAAAGGATTAGTGTCGATATCGATATTCCAAGTTCAGGATGTGGAGTGGACATAGTTGCGGATTGAGAAAGAGCGGATATAAGTTTTATTAATCGAGTGGAGTATACTCGTAAATCTTCTTTATTAATAACGCTTAAGTCTGAAAGTCATGCATCGTTGTTTGCATCTTATACAGATGGGCATCCTGGCATTCCTGTCCAAATGTGTATGGATTTTAGCATAGACTATAGTCATGGGTATATTTGCTTCATGTTTATTTTATACAAGCATAAAACAGACGAACGAATTTGCTTCATAAAATGCAGAACTCACATTACTATAAGCATGCCTCGTCTTGGTAATCTGTTAAGAGAAGGCCAGTAAACAAAAACATTGCAAAATCAACAAGAATAAAGTTAAAAAGTCTATGGAAGTCCAAACTTCTTGCAAAGCTCGCGCAGACTGCGAATCCCCGCATAGTGTGCTTTGAAAGTAAGAGAAGAAAAGCATGTACAATATTATTTAAAAATGGAAGCTTGATTTTTTTGCCAGACAAAAATTTTGGAGGGAATATACTCTGCGACACTTTTGCTGTATCCAAACTGGCTGCCATTTGACAGCGTTTTTTGCATTTAAGCGTTTTGCAGTTATATGTTCTCAACTGTACTTACTTCTGGGGGCACCGGCCGCCAATGGCTTCAAGTAGCTAATTTCGTTTCGTTTGATTTTAGATACCTATATGAAGAAGAAAACCTCGGCTGTAAAAGTCGGGTGGTTCAAATATCACGAAACACTCAATACAAAAACTACGATTCACTTTTCTTTATTTTAGCAAATTATTGAAATAATTGCCAATTGGTTGATGTTTCTATTTCTCCAATTCTTTCGAATCAGAGTGTGTTCCAATTCAAGCTTTAATTGAAACACACCCTGATTCGAGTCTACGAAAAGGTCCGCTTGGCCATCTGGTGGCCATAGTCAGAACTCGAACCGAATAGATAACCGTTAGTAATAAGTAAAGTTAAGTTAAGTAAGTAAATTAATGAATAGTCACGTTTTTCGTTCGCTCATTTCCAAAAAATGAATATGACATTCCCTTTCTATTGATACCACATTTATACCAATACGATCTGTTTTGAACATGCTTAGCCAACTCGATACTCCGAATGCTTAACTTACTATAATTAAATAAATAGGAAAGCTCACATTTTTTTAAGTGCCGAGCAAATACGAGCTAACGATTTGCAGCCGATCAATACTATTCCGTAATGGTTTTTCAGATATTGCTTAGCCAACTTGATATAAGTCTAAGCAGTGGCGTAGATAAGGGGGGGGGGGGGTCAAGGGGATCAATCCCTCCCCCCTTCCGTCTCACATTTTGTATTATTACCTTAGGTATATGTAAAACAAAGCAAAAGTAACATTGGATCTGGAGTTTCACACAGGCAAGCTCTACTGAAGTAATCTATAAGTGCTGCCAGAAAAATTAAATGTAAGCCCTGATTGAAAATTTGTTGCCGGAAATCTTAATGTTCGGCTCAAAAATTAAAAAAATAATGTGGAACACGGAGTGCTCTTCCACAGAAGCGCAATTTCCAATGGGGAAATATACACAAAGAGTGGAAAGCTAATGCAAATGGAGAGAAAACGCTGCAAGACTGCTTCCAATTTTTCAGCATCCTTTATTGATTGATTTTATCAACATTATTTTTTCTTTTTTTAAGTTAAAAACGAACTATCAAAGCTATAACCAGGAATATTTTTTTTTACCAAAATCTTTTATAAAAAAAATTGTAGAAACTTCCAAAATTGAAAGATAGTCTTGTGCAGTAATTCGAAAACAAATTAACAATCAAACAAACGGTAACGGAGTTCCGCGGTACCCTAGCGTTCCGTGAAAATCTCTCAGGGGTTTCGCGAAGATATCAAAAAATAGGAAAAATGTAGAAAGAGCTTTTGACAACAAAAAGCAAACAATCCATACGAAAAAATGTTGTTAAGTTTTAAAATTCCAAACTTATTCTGCTACACTGCAAGAGGAATCAACTGTAAAATATTTGTAAAGCATCAGAGACTCGCACTCAATGGATTTTCTTTTTCAACTTTCTACTATCTGAAATAGAAAAGGAAGTACAAGCATACCTCGATTTAGGATGCTAATTGGTTCTAGGAAAATGCGTCCTAAGTCAAAAATTTTGTATCTCGAATAACCATATCGCACGTAGGTAAGAAGACGGTCACACTACAAATTCGTCACTTTTCAGTTAATGATACAATTTTATAAGGAAAAGAGGTATTTACAGTATAGATTATGTTCACCTCAACAGCAACTAATTTGCTGAATATTCTTCAAATCTTTCTTTGGTGGTCTCTTATTCATAACTGGGGGAGTGCTATTCTATTAATTCTTAAACTTATTGAAGCACTGGTGATGGAAACTTATCTGCATATTATTTGTTGAGCTGATCGTTTTATATTTGAAAAATTAGTTCTCATCGGTGGTTCGGAACAAGGACACAAAATTGAGCAATTCAGTTCGAATCTCGACTCAAGGTAAAAGTCCACGCTCCTGTGAGAGATTAGGCCCAACTGGTGAACACAATTCCCTTATCAATTTCACCGAATGGCGGAAAATAAAGGTTGATTCCAAATTGACGACTGAACTCTTTTGCTGAAGTTTAGAACAAACGTTCAGTTAAAATCAAAGGAGATACGGATAAGTGAAATACAACCTCGTACTAATCGATGGATGGAAAAAGGGATTCAAATCCATAGCCATAGTAAGCTCTATGGATTCCGGTAGCGACAGTTGTCTTTTTGAATGCATTTTAATTGGCAAGCAGAGGACAATTGAACATTGTACAGCAATTGTATGTACAGTGAAAGCTTCGACGTCCTTTCAATATTCATTCGAATGCATTTCTTCCTTCGCGTAACACCATACTGAAAAGCTACGTGGTTTCAATAGGGAATATCAAGATCCAATCTTTCCCCTGACTTAACCAGGTCTGAATTTATTTTATTCGGTTCTTGAAATATTTATGAAAATTAACTACGCACAACTGAAAAAGTTCACGTTCGAACAGTGAAAGTCCAAAACGTCTCTAAAATTCTAGTGATTAAAAAGAGCACCATTTCGTCGCATGAATTTTTAGTACAAAGGTGTCTTCTAAAATCGTTTAATGTTTGAGTTTTAGTGAAAAAAATTGTAGCAATAGCAAGTATTTTAGATTTTTTTGCAGTGTTTTAAAAATGTATGCCAGCCTGTTCAAATAAGTCTATTTAGCAAGAAAAAAATTCTGTCCTGGGTAACTAAGAGCGCATTTATTATATGCGCATTCCTCGGTACAAATAAACAATTTTGCTCATATCTACGATCTTCGGTATCAAACTTACAATGTATGCTTCAAATTTGCTTTTTTAAGTCATTTTTCATTTCTATTTTTAATTTGCTTCATTTTAAAAGTTTTCGTAATTTATCAGAAACTGTTTGCCGCCAGATTCGTTTTTAAATAAAAGCCCTAATTATTTACACATTCGTTGAACTCTACTTGGAGGTCCTCAACGAAACTAGCCTAATTGCCATTGACAAAAGAAAAATCTTCAAACAACGGCCCAATAAGTGATAAGAAGCTTTCTGGATCAGGAAAGAAAAAGTGTAAGAACAGAAGAGCTAATTATGTATAAAGTTAACAGGTATGTTTTGAAAAAAGCGACAATTTTTGTGAATTCACTCACCGTACTATAATAGCCAAAATTATCGAAGCAACCTTTTCAGGACTCTGCTTTTATCGTATGGCAAATTTGCTCCAAAAAACTGTTAATTTAGTGTAATAAATACAGAACTCCACATTTGATAACCGTAAAAGTGTAAGTAATCTTGCAAAATGATCGCCCCCTCTTCGAAAAGCTATCTACGCCACTGAGTCTAAGAATGTTGTTTCAGCACCTGTCTTTCGGATGAAAATACATGCATGGACGTCACTTTCTTTAAATTCGAATTCGTTAATGAATTTTAATTTAATACATAGTCCAGCAGTGAGGTGATTGTTTAAGACCGCAGAGACTTTTCACCCACTTGCAAACTCGAGAAATACCATCACCGAAAACCATCCGCGGGTGACTAGGCTGGCCTTAGACGTGCCTATAGTATTATCATGATTTCTTTTGATTCTGTACACCCAGCGATTGTCAATAATATTGAAAAATTTAAATTTGAACTGCATCGGCCCATAGTTTAAAATCCTAATTATGCTCATGCAGCATGGTACGCGTCGCGTTCATAATAGTTCGGTTTTCTCGTTCTACTGAGCCATTTTGCTCGGGCGCAGGGGCGAACCCAGGAATTTATTTCGGGGGAGATTTGTGCATGCAAGTGATTCATAAAATCATACGTTTATTTTCAGACCTTAAGCTTAAGATAATCGTTTTTATATATTCTAAATTTCACAAAAATTTAATTTAAAATATTTTAAGTTGATTTTCATCAAATAAATTTAAGTTCTTTTTTTTAAATACTTCCATAGGAAATAACTGGTTTTGATAACCGATTGTTACAAAAATGTGTAGACGGAATTGCGTTATTGCATTTCTTGCAAATTAATTTAGTTTTTTTACATCCCTTTAGGTTCTACATAATGAAAACATGTGTTACCCACTTTTCAACGGTTACTATGAGAAATTTGTCAATTTTGGTGGTTTTTGAAACTCGCGACTTATAATATCTAAAATGACCCTAAACAAAAACTACTCACTGAATGTATCTAATCTTCTTTTCTATTTTAATTTATATCGCATTAATTAAAGGTTTAAAAAATAATTCGCAACTATATCTTGTCTATGAAAACTAATAAAATTAATTAATTAATAATTTTTTTATTACACTTAAATAAACCTAGTACATGAGATTGCAAAATGTGGTAGACAATTTTTTTTTTCTTATGTTTTTGGGGGTGCTTAGCACGCATGCGGAGCTTCCCACCAAAATTTCGATGCGGAACAGGATCCAAATCGTGAGAAACCCCAAAATGTTCGCTGTTTTTCCGTTTTTTTAGCTCCTAACTCTATACGAATATTATATACGAAAAACTCTTCATAAATATGTTAGAGAAAACATGATTACGCTTCCAAAGAGAAATAAATATTATAAATCCGTTGAGCGGTATTACTACAATTAATAATTAAAGTTTGCAATTTTTAACATAGTTCCATATTATGTAGGTATTTAATTTTGAAATTGAAATTTTTGGTCGCAAAAAATACATTTTTCTTGTGCTTTATGTATTTTGGGGTGCTAAGCCCGAATCTGTAGCTTTCCACCAAAATTTCGTTCCAAAACAGGGTCAAAATCACAAAAAAATACTATCAATTGTAGCGATACCGCATAATGCATTTTAAAGGAGAAATTTACAGTTTCTAAGTTATAAGCCAAAAAACGGAAAAACTCCGAAAATTTTCGAGTTTTTTTGCGGTTATGGCCCTGTTTTGCATCGACATTTTTTATCGCGGATAGTCTGACTAATTATTGCACGACGTGTATGTCGTCCAATGTTTGATCGTCTAATCGGAGGCATTAGTCAAGCAAATAACTTTACCTAGGAGAATAATAAAGTCGTTTTAGACTTATCCTATCCCAAAACAAAATTCTTAAAAAAAAAACTTCGGAATGAATGTCTCGCAAAGAATACCCACTATTTAAATGGGAAACTACACTTTTTACACACAAAATTCGCGTTTTTCCGAAACTACGTACCGCCACAAATTTGCGTATTTTTTTTTGTAATTTTTTTTTTTAATCTATGTATTTTGTATGACGATATTTTATTAACTGACATTTTTACATACAAATATTTATTTTACATGATGATAGGATATTTTTTTTATGTATAGATTTACACAGTAGTTGTCGAATTTTCCAATTTCCCGACTTTTCCGGAGGGTTTTCCCAATTTTCTTTCGTAAAAACCTTCTCCTGGCAATTTCAAACAACTGAAAAAAAATTTCAACCAAATCGGCCCAGCCCTTCTCAATTGATGAGTTACTATACATTTTTTTCGCTCCATTTTTATATATATAGATTATGTAAAAAATACTTTTTTTTTTAACATTTGAATGGTAACCAAATTTGCACATACGCTCTGTACTCGATATTCAGGACCAATTGAAACAGAGTCTATTGGGATTTATTGGCGATCATTTACTTCGTGTGAATTTCGGAGAAATCTCAATTGTCTTTGTACGAACCATTTCATTCCATTCATTTTGTTTATGTTCTCTCCTAGAACGAAAAACAAAAATCAATCAATTAATAATGTATCCATTAACAATGATAAAAAAGTAACATTCGGAATAAGGAAGCCCTCGAATTTTGAACCGTTAAGTGCGCAATGTAATCTTTGAGGAGATCCAAACTTCTGGAAACTTCAAGTTTCACGGCTCGAGGCAAATCATTGTACGAATTGATGAATAACCTTTTCATTAACCAATGAATGTATTTGCTGTAAGTGTATCAAATTCCTTAGAAGATTTTTTTAAGACAAGCGCTAAACTCTTCTTATGATACTATATCACTCCATCAGTCAGTTGATTTCTGTAATATTCTATACAAGTATAATTATTGTAGTCAGGAAAAAAGAACATATAAACGTAATAACGTAAATATCGATTTGCTTACCACGCACTACTACCACCCCAATCTGATTTGTAATAAACATTCATTTTTGAATTTTTTAGTAAATCTTATTGCTCGTTTTAGTAAAATGTACTATGGAAATTTCTCTCCGTGTAGCCAGCCCAGGGCGTGTAATAAAAATGTTTGAACATTAATTAAGGTTTACCATCAGTGTAAATTGTCGGCCCACAAAAAAAAAACAGCTTTCGTACAAGTCCGCAACCTCAGTGGGAGATTTTCATGTTTTCAACAAATGCTAATGTACAGTACTGGTGCAACCTTGAAATGATTTATACATTATTTCGTGACGATTTGCTTTTCGAATTTGACTCTTTTTGGGTCGTTCAACAAAAGTTGAACGAAAGTTGAACGTGAGTTGAACCTAAGTTGAAAGTTACACTTTTTGGGTCGTTCAACAAAAGTTGAACGAAAGTTGAACGTGAGTTGAACCTAAGTTGAAAGTAACACTTCTTGGGTCGTTCATAAAAAGTTGAACGAAAGTTGAACGTGAGTTGAACCTAAGCTGAAAGTAACACTTTTTGGGTCGTTCATCAAAAGTTGAACATGAGTTGAACCTAAGTTGAAAGTTACACTTTTTGGGTCGTTCAACAAAAGTTGAACGAAAGTTGAACGTGAGTTGAACCTAAGTTGAAAGTTACACTTTTTGGGTGTTCAACAAAAGTTGAACGAAAGTTGAACGTGAGTTGAACCTAAGTTGAAAGTTACACTTTTTGGGTCGTTCGACAAAAGTTGAACGAAAGTTGAACGTGAGTTTAACCTAAGTTGAAAGTAACACTTTTTGGGTCGTTCAACAAAAGTTGAACGAAAGTTGAACATGAGTTGAACCTAAGTTGAAAGTAACACTTTTTGGGTCGTTCAACAAAAGTTAAACATGAGTTGAACCTAAGTTAAAAGTTACACTTTTTGGGTCGTTCAACAAAAGTTGAACCTAAGTTGAAAGTTGAATTCAAGTTGAATTCGAGTTGAATTCGAGTTGAATTCAAGTTGAACCCAAGTTGAACCCAAGTTGAACCCAAGTTGAACCCAAGTTGAACTCAAGTTGAACGTAAATTGAACCCAAGCCCAACCTCTGTTGAACCTTGAATGGCACCCAACACTCACAGGGTACCACCTAGCCCAACTTCCGCTGAGCCTTGAATGGCACCCAAAACTCACACACCTGTAATGCCAAAAACGTAACGCTTTTTCGTTATGATTTTCGTGACGCTTTTCGAATTTATGTGCCAGAGTCAAGACATAAAAATGTCAATTGTTAGAAAAGTTGTTAAAAATTAGGACAATCGACATTAGGCCATTGTCACCTTGAGGCGAGAATATCTTGTACTTAGCATATTTTAAAGTATTTCCGATCCTTGGATCTCCTAAGGAAAAATCTAAAGGTAACAGATGAAAAAAATCTCCTCTCAGTTGTAAAATCCGAAATATCTAAACTCATAACTGGTGCTCATTCAGTAATCTCTTACCAACTTCCTTAACACTTTAATTGATCAAAAATGCATGCCACCCTAGGCCTAGACCAACACGAACCGTATGTATAATTTGCTTTTCTTAAACATATCGCCTCTGGAGTTAATGCGACAATAGTCCTTAGAAACAGTGTGAATTAATAATCAATTATTAACAGTTTATTTGCTATAACACGTTCATCTCACTGTTGAACATGGGTCCATGTGTTGTCATGCATGTGTGTGCCGGAAAATCCACACGCATGATACGACGACAAGGACGACAAGAACGACCGTCATCGTCGACATGGGGGCATCATTACGATACTCATATGTATACGGAAACCCGCTCGCTCTCTATATATGCGCCACCCATAGAGAAAATATCCTTCGTCCTATTTTCAACAGGAATTAACCCAATTTCATATACACGCTAGGCGTATCAGTAAAGTCACATTTACGTGTCTTATCGTTGTCATATTCTCTATGTGTTATAATCCATAATAATGAACGAACGCTACTACTAGCTCCCCCATTGATATAGAACAAATCATTCCAATTAGGGTTTCATTATTTAGCATAAATGATAATAATGTACCGTATCTATACTCGACGCAACATATTCGCATATGTATGGGCATATGAGTATCTATGATGGCTCCCTGAACATACATATATGCAAAAAGGATTTTATGTGGGGTTATTTAAGATACTTTTACGCAAGGATTATTTTCGGGATGAGGGTAAATTGTTGCTTTTGATTTCTTAGCTATATCGCGCAGTTGTGGGTTGGAAAGGATTTAAATGTATTTTATACGTACGGAAAACGGGAAATTAAAATTATGTCAATATTTGAGTTGTATCTCCACAGGAACTAAATTACGTTGAGCTGTCTTCTAATTGCTTATGTCGAATTTAATCCTAGTAATTGTCATATTTGAATTAGAATGTGACTTTTCCTATACATATTGGAATAAAACTTTTTTACCGTTATATTGAGGTTTACTGAACCGCGAAGGTTTGAAATTCTGTACCGATTCTATTTTTGCATAAAATTACCTGAAGTGATAAAAAAGTGATTTTTAGAACATTTTTGATATTTTTTATTTGAAACTTGAGATTTCAATAAATTCATTACGTTGGAAGAACTACTCAGAAAATTCAAAAAGCAACTATGTGAATCAAATAATAATCAAATCAATTGAAGGCACATACTCAAGTCTATATTTGCAGTTTTTTCAATGAGTAAATTTAAAAATGTTTTCCTAATTACAGAAAACTTCGTAATGATAACGGTAAACATGCAATTTTAATTTACCGCAAAGCCACACATTAACAAAACATTTCCAACTTAAAATAAAAATTCTAAATGCAAAATAAAAACCATATCTACCAATTGTCAGGGGCAAACACAAAGACCGTATCAAAATTACAACTAAATGATTCTTCCAGATAATTTCATCTGTATAAATATTTACCGTAGCAAAGAACAAGATGGTCGAATGGGATTAAAAAAAAGCAACGCTCACCGTATACCTACCCGTAAAGTCATTTTCTGTTCTTTTTTTCTTCCTTGTGCCTTGTGCAAAACCTTTTGGAATATCTCTTGTTTACAATGCTTTTTTAATTAGTCGAATGACCTTTTTCATTCCTTGGGCCATTCGAGATAGCCATAGCGGCCGGCCGCGCCACCATAGCCGACACAAGCATCCAATCCAATGACACAACACAACAGCAACAACAACAAAAAAAAACAACAGCACGAAAGGAAAATCACTTTAAGTACTTCCTTTCATGTATTACCCGAGAATATCCTGTCCTGTAGTCGGACGTCGACGACTTCTACAACTTCGACCATGAACGACGAAAATTTTATCTTTCGTATTCCGTATAAAAGGGACACACATACTTTTGTCAAAAATAGTCTACACGGAACGCGGTGAAAAAGGACACGATTTCGAGACCATTGCATTGCAACAACGATACGGTATAGGATCTCTGTAGGTCCTTACGATACGAACGAGTATCTCCAACGGTCGCAAAAAAGGATGATAAAATAATTGTAAAAAGGAGTGAAAGAAAAAGTTTTCCATGTTGTTTAGAGACAAATAAGGTATGAATGTGAACCCATCATCGACATAACCCAACAGTATGGAGGACACTGAGTGCACAGATGAGTGAGTGCGGTGGTCGAAGAAGACGGCAAAGGTACGACGAGTCTACTACGGTTGAGAAAACTTACTTGTTAATTCTATTTTAATTAAGCAAAAAACCCCTAAAGGTTCTGTTTAGTTGTTGTTTTGTTTTCGAAAGAAATTACGCTGGAGAAACACATTCATATTTTTCGGCACGATATTTACGTTGAATGGTCGTGTAAAATATTTAAGACATCTGACACAAGGATAGACAGTTGCAGGTGTCACTTGCAGTACAATTTACAGTTAGTCCGACCATTTACGAGGACGATGATGGCAATAGGTAATAAGAAAAGAAGCTTTTATGTAGACCGGACGATAGTGAAACTTTCTACGAGGACATTTCGACAGAAATTAGTTATCATTAGAAACACGAATTTTGTGGGCATGCCGTTGATTTTATATTAAGTAGTCCTTACACTGTACACTTAATTTACGGTGCTTATCACCAAGTTGGTTGACACAACATGTACAATACCGTTTTTCATTGGCATTGAAGATCAGGACTTTGAACATCAAAACCTCCAATAGTCTTTGATGCTTATATGACGCTTATATTTAGATAGTTTATTCGATTCCTTATGAAAACTGCAAAATTATAAGTGTGTGTGTACTACGCCTACGGTTCAATTTACCTTCAGTAGCCGACTAATTCGCTAAATGAAGGTGAGGAACTCATGGTACAATCGTTACATTTCAATAACTTTCATATTTTTAAATTTTCTACAGTGAATAGCTTCCTTAAATCGATTAATTAGACGTACAATACAAATTTAATTGAAAAGTTTCAAATTAAACCAACGATATTTCAATTTTAGTGAGTTTTTGGAAAAATTCAAATATTCGCAAAAATTCAAATTGTTACTGAAAGGAAGAAAATCATTATATAACCTCTTTTGTAAAGTCATGTAACATTTCTTTCGGTTGGTTTACAATTTATTACACAGGAAGTTAACAAAAAGAAAAAAATCCTCATTTGCGCAAGTTATAATATGATGTGGATGAGCCCAGTCCTGATATTTTGTCTGTTTCAGGTTATGTTCTACACTTTTGGGTCTCTTACATCTAACACAAGACTAGCGTGTAGTTCCCTATTTCTTTGATCCCCAGTAGCACACATAGCAACTTCCTTTTTGTTTTATTTGGCCGCTAGTGTCTCTGCCATTTGATTTGCAGACCGATTCACCTAAAATATGAGATACAGTTTATAAACGTGGAGTTGACAAAAATTACCTAAAATGAATTCAATTGCAGTCCTAACTTGAAACTTGCTTATTGATAAAAAAATTTGAGGGCGGATCCTGATTTGAATCATGCATATAGATCTTGTCCCAAATTTAAAATCAATTGTCGACGTCGAGACTGCTGCTGCGTCCCATAAATTGTAGAATATGTCTAGAGGCCAGCGAGTTGTCGCCCTTTTGTTTATACTGAGAGAAAATCTTATTCATTGTGTCCACTGCATCCTTGGTTTTATTTAAAAACAAAATCATTTCTGGCTTCGGTTTGATCTGTGATACGTTCGAATACCGATGTATGGACGTCAGAAGGATAACAGCTTTTCCCTATGCAGGACCGTACGAGCACAAAATTGCGTTAGATCCAAATTCAAATAAACCTTCCGTTGCTTTGATTGTGTACATGCACGCAAATTATTATTGGAACCGTTTCTAATTGCTACCCTTTTTCATGCTTGCTCAAAAATATTGAGACGGAATATTTCCTATTCTTATTGAATCCTTGAAATAATATATTTATTATACAATACGAAACAATCTTTTAAGTACAATTAATAGATAAACAATTTGTTCACAATAATTTTACATAATTGTAATGAGTGTGAATTTTAAATCTCATACAAATGCGTGGACTTATTTTTGTATCTACCCGGGTAGAGACTATGAGCCCGCGTAGTAAAATATCTTCATAAGTACGAAGGTTAAGTGATTGGCGTAAGAAAACAATATACACTATACCATGGATGTCCACCTTAATTTTTAACCGTAGTAGTCGTATAATATATATATAAAGATAGATAGATAGATGTTTTATTACATTTTCAAATTCAAATACAGGTATTTTATAAAAGTAAATTGCAAAACATAGAATGGCGTGGTATGCAGCCGTCTGCCAGGATTGATTAATGTATATAATTGTATTATTTACTATTTGTTTACATAGCTATATATTACATTGATATTATTCATTTGTTATGGGTTTTCATTAGTTTTTTTTTTAATATTATTTTTTTTGGTTTAAATTCACTTTGTTTCATATTTTATTGTAATTTAGTTTTATATGTGAAATGTTAGAAGTGGGTGGTGAAGTTCACACAACTCCGTATTCTGCATGTTCACCTACCCACATCTAACTTCCACGACCGATGTTACTGCGTTAGTATTTTATTTATGATTTAAAAGTCTCCATTTCTAATGCATTTGCGTAGAGCGAATCCCAATTAGATCCATTTAGGAGATCGATTACTTCTGCGTCGCTCAGGCTATCCTTTCCTATGCAAGAACGTCTAACTTCCTTCAGGATGGGGCACGTTCCTATAAAATGCCTGGTGTCCTCTCTAGCTCCCATATTACACAGGTCACACATCACTGGTAGGTCATCGCGATGAGGAATATAATTTAGTGGTAACAGCTCCACCCTTGCTTTAAAAATCAAAGATATTTTTGATGCAGTGAACTCATTCAAAAAATAGGTGTTCGCTTGCAAATCATGGTTGAGGTTGATGTAGATTTCTCTGTGCTGTGAACTCCGTGCGTGTACTGCATTAGTGCTAACCAACATGTTCTCAACATTTTGGATTAATTGGTTGAGCTTAAAGGTGGTTTCTTGTGTGCCATTCCAATTTAGAGTCGATCCTGCATCGTTAGCTAGCATCTCAAGGTCCTTGTAAAACAGCGAATTCGATTGCGTGGCGTACATTAGCACCTTCTTTGGCAGTCTATCCATACTCATTGTTGAAACCTTAGTAAGATAATTTACGTGAATTTTTAAAGTCTCCACAAACATCGGCATCAAACCTGTTTCACGCAGCAACATGTAGTTTGGGGTTTTCTTAGGGAGGCGAAAAATACGTTTCAGGTAGAACCTCTGCAATTTCTCCACGTCTTCGTACTGTTGTCCACCCCAGGCCTGAGCATCATATAAGAGTATCGATCTAGACACCGATTGGTATATTTTGTATTTCGCTGTATGACTTATGTCAGTATTCATAAAGCAGTTCCTCCAAATCACGCTTATCGCCCATTTCGCCTCTTTAAGCTTTAGCTGCAAATGTGGCTCCATGCTCAAATTGCTGGCTATATTGACGCCGAGGTACTTCAATCTCATTTCCGTCATAATACCACTTCTCGTTTCTGGCCAATATATGTTTCTTCTTAAAAAACTATTATTTTTGATTTTTCCAGGTTGACAAGTAGGTTCCACTGATGGCAATAAGAGGCTAAGTGTTTTATGGTTTCCTGTAAAGCATCAGGGGTCTCTGCTAGAAACACAATGTCATCCGCGTACATCAAACCTTTCAGTACTATACCGAAAGCTTCAGCTCCACCAGGACAGTTTTCAAGAATGTCGTTTATAAAGATAGCAAAAATGTCTGGGCTTAGTTTACACCCTTGTCGTACGCCTACATTTGTAGCGAATGATGAAGATAAGTAGCTTCCACTCCAAACCCTGGCCTTGGTATCTTCGTACATACTCTCTATCACTTTTCCGAATTTCGCTGACATCCCCGCATTATAGAGCTTGTAGAAAAGCGCCTGTCGATCTATCGTATCGAAGGCCGCCTTGAAATCGACAAAGAACGCGTAAAGTTTGCGGCCATCATCCATATATAATCGGGCCAGATTTTGTAGCACAAAAATATGATCATGTGTGGCGTATCCCTTCCTGAATCCAGCTTGGTTTTCCGATATTGCCTCTCGTAGTTTAAGCCACTCTAGAAACTTTGCTTGTAGAGCGCTAGTAAATATCTTTCCAGTTGCGTTTAGAAAAGAAATTCCGCGGTAGCATGTTGGATCATCTACCTCGCCTTTTTGGGAAAATTATCGCTTCGCAAAACTCTTCTGGGACGTCGCCGCTCTCAAATATTCTGTTGAATTCGTTACATAAAACTTCCAGAAGATTATCGTTGCTGTACTTGTAGAATTCAACTGGAATTCCATTGCTTCCCGCTGCCTTATTGTCCTTGCACTGCCTAATCGCCTTCAGTACCTCCTCTGCTGTAATTTCTGCATCAAGCATGGGTTCTCTCCAATTAGGTCTAGCGAATTGAACCTTGTGGTTTAAGTTTCTATCTTTAAGCAACCCACTAAAGTGCGTTTTGAGCCGGTCGAGATTAAGGTTACTGCCCATCTTATAGGTATCTGTATTGTTGATACTTTTCGCAACTCGCCAAAATTCTTTAGAGTTGGAACATTGACTTAGTATTCCGGCTTGCTGTTATAATACAAGTAAGTGTAATATACAAGTTTCTTTTGTTTGCATAAGGCTTTGTATTCCCGATTTTTATGCACATACACTTTCTTAGCTGCTTCGTTATTCGTCTTTCTGAAGGTTCTCAGCCATGCAAACGAGCGACGCCTGCTTTTATCGCATTCATTGTCGTACCATGGATGCTTAAACGGCTTTTTCGAATTACTCGTCCTTTACGCACTTGCTTTAATGATTTCATTTAATTGTTCAATAGTGGTATATGCCGTTTCGGTCAGGTTTACACTTAGGTTAGCGTTTTATAAAGCGGCATATTCATTTCTCCAAATGATCTTTGGAAGTAGACTCATCGGTTTTACGTCAGTTTCAGTACTACCGAATCTATCTAGCCCAATCGTAGCTATTATTGGGAGATGATCGGAGTACTGCACACATTCTACCGTGAAATCCGTAAAAAGGGGCAACCAGTCCCCTCCTCGCTGTCCTATATAAGTTATTTCGCTGTCCAATATAAGTTATTTCGCCATCAGTATCATTTGCAGAGCATCCATTAAAAATCTTTAGGCCAAATGAATCCATTAGCTCAAGCACTTTCTTTCCGCAAGTATTAGTGACTTTATCTTTCGATTTTCTGTTTGTATTTTCTGTATGGTTCGCCATGGGTTGATTACTACCGATCCTTGCGTTCATATCACCCATGATGAGGACGTCGTTACTTCCCAGTTAAACGAGCAGGTCGTTTAGTTGGTTGTAGTCATTTGTCCAGTGATTGCAGTTTAAATATGCAGGAATAATATATAAGTGCTTATTATCAAAATCTAGTTTAAGATAATTCCAACCATCGTATTCTTCAAAGGACAATTTATGTCTTAGGTTTCTTCTATACCCAGATCTTATGGGTTAGGTGGTTTTACTAGACCCTGGATTTCGCTGACGGTCGTACCATTTTGTACTGCAATTCGCATAATGGAAGTACATATATTCTACGATGCATTTTGAATTTAGTGACAAACGATTCTATCTAGTATCCAGGATTTTGACTGGATTAATTTAAATAAAGTCTAGAAGTAGTTTATTTTATAGTATGTATCGAGTATCAACTACACTGAGCTTCAATGAAACCGGGCCACAGGGTAAGCGCGAACTCTAATCAAAACAGGCATTGTGTTTGTTGCGTGAGTTAACGGTACTTCAGATAAAAATCATTTGAATTACCATTAAATGCACTTTCTGTAGATATAACTTTCATAGTTGTAAGTTTCATACTTTTTGAAAAAATTGAATTTGAGTTCGATAGTGGCGAGTCTCCCGATTTTTGTGAAGCCGAGTGTACATATAACAACATTCTCGATGCGATACTTACTAGTTGACTTGAATGAATTAACTATCAGTCATCATCGCCGTGCTCCCCATTCATATTACAGTAGTGTCTATCCTATGTAATCCGCTATAGCTACATCCAGGGACGTATGCAGAAAAATATTTTGTCAGGGGTCTTAGGAAAATACTATGCGCGATCAAACCATAGATTTTTCCAAAGAGCAAGAGTAGGTACTAAGAAATTGAATTTGGAATTCTTCATAAAGGAGCCTAGCCTTTTGTAGTCCTTATTGTTGTAATTAATAGGCGAAAAAAAAATATATTAGAGCTGAGGTCTATTTAACGAAACGATTTGCACTGCAAATCTACTGACAATTTCCTATCAAATGTTGCTCCAAATTTGATTTTGGGTTTAAAATTATTTTTGTTTTACATGTCCTTTCATGCTTCTCGTTGAGAAATGAAAGTGGATAGGGGCCAAAATTTCCTATTCTTATTGAAACGTAGGACCGCCACTATGGCTACATCTTTAATTACCAAATTAGTTTCGTGCCTACTGCGTGTTCTCCTTTGAGCATTTTTTAAATGCGCCACTGACTAATGTCGTTGGGTTTATGTTATATATGTAATACTGCTCTGGCAACACCATTGACCATTGTCATAAAACTGTCAATCTACAGTCAGTCAGAGTAGCGTGACTAAAGAGATTAATAAAGTTACTTATGTTGTTCGTAATTAGTGTCTCAATTTGCACTATTGTTATACATAACAGTTTACTTGTACATATTTCCAAACTAAAATTGTTATATATCGAACACGAAATATCTGATTATAGCTAAATTTATCTAAAATCACCTAAATCGCAATTCGCACAGCAAAAAAGCCAATATGTAACGATTATACACAATGCGGCGCATCCTGTACAGGGCGACCCTTTCTATGCCTCTATTTTCATTCATATTCTTACGTTATTGCGCCCATACCCTTTTTCATATTTTAAAATCCATATAATGTAGGAACGAACGAATGATTGAAACAATTCCGATTAAACGCTCGAGTTAACTTACCAACTCCCAAAGCATTTTAGCATTTTATTCTGCATTGTATTACTCCTGGGACCCTGATAAACTGATAGATTCGTTCGAATGCGCGAAAATATAAAAAACGAAACGGAAACTGTTTTTAATACGACCGAATTGGATTTTCATAGGTGGGAATTGACCGAGAAAAAAATGATAATCCGAAATTTAAAATTGGAGCGTGTACGTACAAAAATGAATATTGTTATGTATATTCGGAAAGCATATAACATATGTAGATACATATTTTTATTGCCAAGAGATACATTCCAACATGGACATATATGTACATACGTTCTCATATTTAGAATCATGCGAAACAGCATATCCAATCCACAAAATGTGAATTCTATGTAAAAGAAAAAGAACATAAATGTGTACGTATATCCTTTTTGCATCGTGCAACGTATGCATTTCATGTGCAATGAATGCCAATGGAAAATTCGTTTCCAGTTGAAGGATATGCCATTCAACATATTCGTACGTTCTGTGCTACGAGTGCATGGAGCTGAATTCGTTTACACACAATACCGCACATATCCCTATCATCTGACACGCGCGAATACGAATACGCGAATATCCTGAATACGTATACTAGCAGCACATACTTTTGGCATTTTATGTTGTGAAAGTTTTACTGAAAAATATGTTGAAATGTGTATGGTACGACCGCGACCATTTAGTTTCGTATACAAACGCGCATTGAAATTTAATTCTATTTCCCTAGGAATTTTTCGGGTGAATTTCCGTATTTTTGATTCTAATGCAGGATAGTCGGATCAACTTTTCCGCATGATACGCGGCAAAACGAATATAGAAATCAGCGTTTAGTCTTGTGGTAAGATCGTGGACGGATTAGGAAGGAATTGTTTTAGTTATTTGGAAATTTTTGGTAAATTTAAATTTTGCTTAAAGAAGGTATACGTATTGTTGTTAGAAATAGAAAGCTTAGAAATATGTAATTTAAATCAGGAAACATTTCAATGTATGTATGCCATACCGAATCTATTTCAAAATGGGATTCATATATTAGGCCAGTCAATAAAACGAAATATAAGGCGTTAGGTCGCAAAAAATAGCTCGGCTCTGGTTTTTTGGGATATTGCTAGGATAGATACCAGTATTGTACCACCAAGTTTGCAACTTCGAAAAACCTGTGGTAACCCCGTGACCCTAAAAAAACCTCAAAATTATCGGACTTTTTTCATATTTTGGTTTTGAATTTTTAAAAGGTGCTTCCTACAAGAAAGTCGTCCACTGCACATTTAAAGCTAACAAAATCTTCTTTAATTTTAGTGCAACCCCAGCTTTGTTGGTACACAGAATCCCAAGATACAGCATTTTAAAAGATGTTTTTTTTTTTAAGTCTGAAACTGAAACTCTATGACGTGTTCCGATTCTATCTGTTCCTGGATGCGTTGAGGCTAATCCAGGAACGCAGTTGCATGAATTTTGGTTAAGATTCAAAAAGAAAAAAAGTTTTTCTTACAAGAAGCTAATATTTAGGGGTTGGTTTGTGTGACAGCCCTATGACGTAATGTTCCGATTCCATCCATTCCTAGATATGTTTTGAGGCTTTACTAGGAACACATTTGGGTGAAGTTTGGTTAAGATTGGTTTATAAAGAGAAAAGTTTTTCTTAGAACAACCTCCTATGACGTAGTGATCCCATTTCACCCGTTCCTATCTATTTTTTGAGGCTTAACCAAAACCTTAATAACCTAATTTTCAGGCGCAGCCCTATGACCCATGGGCGTAGCCAGGATTTCGGCCAGGGAGGGGGCAAGCCCAACATTTTTTCAACATCATGATTTTCTTAGGAGTTGAAATTTCCGGTCGCAGAAATATTGTTAGCAAATTAAGGAGTTGCCTGGCTTGTGGTTGGATTGGTGCACAGGGTCATGGATTCCAGACTCACCGTGAACGAATTATTTTATGGTGACGGGTCGCTCAGATTGTAAACAAGTATCCATGTATGGGGATAAATAACATTGCTGGGCGTACTGTTGATCTCAACACCTCAACAAACAGCAGTTCAGATCTTGGAAATTGGATGTCACTTACACATCTGCGGCCCTAGTTTACTGGTAGACTGCCACGCATGTTACTTCTTTTTTTGCTAATTTGAGAGTCAAATTTTTAAAATGGAGATGAGAATGATTTTCTTCTGCATTCTGATTACATCCAACTGGCCGCCAATATCTAACTTTTAGAGCGTAGTTTGTCTATTTTCAGTGCATTTTTTGTATCTCTCTGCAAATTCCACTTGCGAAATCAGTTTGTTTCGTTTGTCACCAGTGGCGCAACCAGAATCTTGTCCTGGAGGGTGCTAACTTTATCCACATTACTGGACATTAGAGATTAGAGCATGCCTCCACAAGCTGATGGTGCTTCTAAATCAGTAATGATGCTGTTTCAACCTTACTTTCGATATACATTTTTTCGGAACTTATATGGTCTTGAAAACGCGAGTCAAATGTCATACTCGTAATCGGCTTGTTCTTTCTGTTGTTTTCATGAAAAGCCAATTTTGATTCACTCTTCAAGCATTGCAATTTTATATTCAAATTTTAAGAAAATACCATTGAGAATAACATTGTTCGCCTTTTAATGATAAGTTGCACTTGCTCGTGTTTTGACTTTTACTTCTGGTTACATGCAACTGGCCTACATGTTTTTGAAACCACTAGCTCTGTACTTATTGCTAGAGAGTTTCAAGAATTGGGAAAAATCTAGGCCAGGAAAACGTGGTTCAAAGTCATCATGAAAATGTTTTCATTCAATTTTATTTGACTAATTAATACGCTTGCAGTGGGTTTAAAATATTCCAAAGAATAAAGAAACGAGAGATTGCAGGATCTGATTATGTTATTGATTAACGACAATCCCACGTGAGTTCTCCGTCCCAGATAAGTCCTGAAAATTACGAATATTGTAGTCCTCAAGACTGTATTCTGAGAGCATGAATTTCATATTTGTGCCATGGTTAAACCCACAGGATCAGCTGTCTGGGTTTCCCTCTTTTTCACTGAGTTGCGGACCGCCTATCGCCTATCAGAGGCCGGCCGTGCCAAATAAACCTGTAAAAATTCAGAGAAACATGATTTTTGTCGATCGAATGTTGTATTTTTTTTTCAAGTGGTAGGGATGTTGCTACTTGCATAGACCATCGAAACAGGTAATAATCTATGCTCTGAGAACAGTTATTCTTTTTTTTTATAAAATCTGCAATTAAAATAATTTCTTCATATTTAATTTTACAATTTTTCATTTCACAATTTCTGGGCCTGGGAGGGCCTTTAACCCCTTTAGCCCCTCCCGTGGTTGCGCCACTGTCTGTCACTTTCATCTTAGGAAAGTGGCATCGTCTCTAAATTTATCAAAGTATTAACAGTGGCTAAATTTTATTGCTGATATGATTCAGCTAGAAAATAAATTTTAATTTGATAACTTGAAAGACCCGCTCTGTGGCTCACTTGGTTGAGTCACACTCTACGAAGCTAGTAATCTAGAGGTCCGGAGATCGAATCTCGGCAAGGTCCAAAATTTCCGTACATGTGAATGGAAATATATAGTGCTTACAACATTATATTCACTCCGAAATGATATGCAATGTAACGTTGACTCGAAATTGCCTATAAACGCCTGAGTTAAGTCACCATGGCCCCACAAGGGGCTATACGGTACTGAGAAGAAAAAGAAGAACTTGAAAGACACTGAATTATGAGACCCGTACTTTACAAGGTCCTTAACAAAGCAAAGCTGTATACCATTTGTCACCCTTTCAGATGAAAATAAGTTGAATTCCACTAACTTCCCGAAGGTACCGCTTGAAATTGTGTACTCCAGCTCAAAAGCCATGAAATGAAACAGGAAATATGGTATCCACGCAGTCACAGTAGCACACTCACAAGTGAAATGTGTGTGCTAGTACGCAGTCTCCGTCAGTTACGAGAGGCCATTGGGTGAATTCACATTGTAAGAAGTGACCGGACGGGTAAACTTGCAAGAGAAGAACGATCGTATGATCATTTCACACTATCCGATCAAAACACGGACCGGCGAACAATAATCACACAGCAAGTATGTATAAATGTTGCCATGCACGCTCCAAAGTTAGTGTACAATGAAATGACGAGTCGACAACATTAAAATGCAAGTAAAACACGCGCTAATTGTCGTCGCAGAACGCCTGAACTATCGGTAGATGCAATCGTCTTATCGATCGTACGTTTCTTACGAAAGAAAAACAATCGTGTCACGATTTTTTTCTTTCGTAAGACGCGTTCTTACAATGTGAAATGGACAATGCTTGTCTGCTGGCCAGTACAAAAGCTCTCTTGTCTTGCAAGTTTACCCGTCCGGTTTCGTCTTACAATCTGAAATCAGCCAGCAGGCAGCGGAAGCAAGTCTTTCAACAACTGTAGGGTGCAATATGAAATCAGGTTACTCGCTTAAGTCTGCCATAAAAAATCATTTTATTACATGTAGGCCCATTCTCTTGTAGTTCTTATAGAATGGTTAGTCTTATCGCCCAGAGAAGACACACACAATATTCAAAAAGCTCCTCCATTATATTGAATTGATTTTTTTTTAATTTTGCATAGTTATGTTATCTTTTGCTTATATACGCTGTTGGATGAAAGTGCGCAATGATTTTCTCAATCTAAGATGATGGCTTAAACAAGCAAAATATGGCGTAGCTATACAAAATAAACAAAAATTCCGTTCAATACAATGGAAAAGCTTTCTAAATATGGTGTGTGTCTTCTCTACGCGATAAGACTAATCAGCCGACAGGCTGAATGGCTGAATTCAAATTGTAAGAAAACGACCGGACGGGTAAACTTGGACGACAAGAACCATCGTATGATCATTTTCAGCCAATGGCTGATTTCAGACTATAAGACGAAACCGGACGGGTAAACTTGCAAGAGAAGAGAGCTTTTGTAGTGGCCAGCAGACAAGCATTGTTCATTTCAAATTGTAAGAACGAGTCTTACGAAAGAAAAAAATCGTGACACGATTGTTTTTCTTTCGTAGGAATCGTACGATCGATAAGACGATTGCATCTACCAATAGTTCAGGCGTTCTGCAAAGACAATTAGCGCGTGTTTTACTTGCATTTTAATCTTGTCGACTCGTCACTTCATTGTACACTAACTTTGGAGCGTGCATGGCAACATTTATACATACTTGCTGTGTGATTATTGTTCGCCGGTCCGTGTTTTGATCGGATAGTGTGAAATGATCATACGATGGTTCTTGTCGTGCAAGTTTACCCGTCCGGTCGTTTTCTTACAATTTGAATTCAGCCATTCGCTGCCATCTATTTGTATGCGCCTCCGGACTGCAAACTGTCCCAATCATGGCTTCTCCGGCAGAACTTGGAGTGGTGAAAAAAAAAAAAAAATTTGAAAATGTTATATAGTGCAGCGATTTTTTTTACTACATCGATAAGGATTTCTTTACCATCTTCATCGACCAGGGGGGGGGGGGGCGACCGCCCCTCCCTGTCCAGTAGACGACTTTCTTGTAGGAAGCACCTTTTGGAAATTACAAACCCAAATATGAAAAAAAGTCCGAAAATTTTGAGGTTTTTTGAGGGTCACGGGGTTGGCCCAGGTTTTTCGAAGCTGCAAACTTGGTGGTCCACTTCTGGTATCTACCCTAACAATATTTTAACAAACCAGAGCCGAGCTATTTTTTGCGACCTCAAAATCATAAAATGACTGGCCTATATGTAAGTGTCAATAGAATAAACCCTACTCTTGTTTATGCCCATTTTCCTAATAGGAAATGGAGGCCAATTAATGCAAAATATTTTTTGTATATCCAGCTTGCTTCTTAATAATTCTGAACAACAACAAACAAGAAAAAAATGTATCCTTCTACCGTAAAACCCCTCGAGAGCACCCTTTTTCTTCGCGCGCGAGCTTTATGCTTAATGGATGCCTACGGTGCGGTTAATCTTAACCGCCCGCTTTGAAGCACAAGTTATTAATGCCAGTCAATTGCAGCACGTCCCTCTTGAGAATGTTTGACATTAGTTACTCTGTGCGGTCCAACAATGTCGCTAAACGCAATTTGTGAAAGTCGTTAATCAAAAAAGTGTCACAGGATCTTTGTATGTTTGTATGAACCTTATTTGCGTCCTTTCTCGCCTCCCTCTCGCGCTCAACTTCAACTTTCAATATACACGTCACCTCGCTTCTGTAACTTTCGCTCGGAAATAAATAATATACAACACAAACTTGCTTCTTTTTGTTGATGTATATGGATATAGGATAGATAGATCTAGATATGCTATGCGTGCAAATTGTCCCCTTGTCATGGCCAAAGAAAGATTGCCAACAATTAGCTCGTATATAGCTCCTGCGCTTTTTCCTCCCCCGAAACATTAATAACCAATAATTAATCACAACCAACCAAGTAATAATTTTATTTTTGCCGCTGCTTTCTTTCTATAAATTATATCTTTTTGTTGGCATCATTTTTTCATGCTTATTTATTCACTCTCGTCGTCCTTTTGTAAATGTGCACGGACTCTGCGGCGCGTGTGTTATGTCAGACCGGGTATTGTTTGTATTTTATTGTTTTCTCTCAAAGGATCATTTTAGGTATTTTTAATGCATTTCCCTGTTTCCAACAACAACAAAAAAACAGACTCACACATTTCAGTATTGTCGGCGAGTAAATATGAGACGAAATCCACTCCGAAATACAACCGTGCCACGGGTCGACGCAAAGGTTAGATGGGGGTCATTCAGCGTCAAAAATTGATTATAACCTTCATTAATCAAAATTATGAAAATTATACTTCCTAACACGTCACACACTTTTCAATGCTCCATCGCCAGTCAAGTTAGCAGGACTCAAACTAACCAGAAAAAAAAAACAACGTAAAAACAGGACATCCATTCATATTGCTAATTAATTATTCGTATGAGGTTTGTTCGTATAGTGCATAATTTAAACTTAATTTTTTTGTCGACCCTAATTCAAGTTTAGCATAGGTATAGCTCGCATAGCAGGACTATAGGACTCTCGTATTACGGTTCGTATATAGGCGCATTCAAGGAATATTACTCAGCAGAAAATTTGATTACCGGATAAATATTTTAGGGAATATCCGAGGTTAAGGTTAGATCCGATTAGCACCAATGGGACGTTCTGAATATGTGTACATGCACACAAAAGGGAAATTTGCGGTCTATGTATACTCAGTGAATGTGGTTTCCGGAATTATGGAAGAACAATATCGACGCGTTGTGTTCATAAATAATAAATTAATATTCCAGTATGTTGGTTACTTTTTAGGCGCAACTTAAATAGAACCTACATGGTTGAAAACTGTGGAATTTTGTGCGTGAAATCGTACGGACGTCCATTTCCTATAATTCGTATACGAAAGAGAGTTGATTTGACGGAATTTACGTGGAAAATTAGTGCAAACGAGTGCTTGTCCGTGAATGTGTTCTACGCTTCATCGGCACTAGAATCATCAGTTTAAAATAATATGAACATCAGTTACAATCAGCGCCCGCTCTAGGACTTACGCCGCCCCGGGCAAGAGGAAAAATTTCCGCACTTTGACCAATATTCTCCACCATGAATGGGACACCCTGTATATAGCTCTCGATTGAATTGTCCCTTTTCAGTTTTACTCATGTTCATAAAAGATTACAACCAAACATCTAGCTAAAAAGGGCCCATAATAAAGATACTTACGTAGCGCCAATCCAAACTTACGTTAACACCTTCTGCATTTTTTCGGTTTCACTAATGAAACTAAAATATCTTGGAAATCTTACACACTTAAATGTGAAACAATTTTGAATTATTTTTTAAAAAGGTAATTTTGCCTACCTTCATAACGCTTAAAGCGGTACACCACTGTGAATGAGAGATATAATAGTAATTTCTAAATACTATGGATGTGTTCAAATACATTTCCCAACAAGAACTTTAAAAATCTTATGTCCCGCTAGAATGCGAGTCTGAAACGCTGTGAAATGCCATCATGAATTAGAAATAAATATTTGTGTATTTTCATACAATATTAACCCTCTGCTATAATTTTGGAACACCCTGGCGTAAATTGTTCAACGATAGGAATGTAAAAGGCTTTTGGAATTTGGTTGGCATCTTGGTTGTTATAATTTTTGTTTAAGAAAGCGCGGGGCCCCTTAAAGCGCTGGGGCCCGTGGCATTTGCCACCTTCTGCCACGTGGTTAATCCGGCACTGGTTGGCAGTGACTTTGATTCTACTTCTGAATTGCGTTGTAGTCATGAGTGCCTATGTCGATGGCGGATGTTTATGGTGTATCATTGAAAAGTTTCTGTGGCAGCCATTTTTAAACCTACCGAGCTACTAAGGACTCTTAACTAAAATCTGTTTCGTGAAAACCGCTGAAATCGTTTCAGAAGAAACCCCGAAAACAATTCAAACAAGTACATAAATCTAATAAATTTGACTGAAATTAATTTCGAAAGTCAGCTTTTCGTTTAAGTTTTATAGATCCTTTTTGTTTAATTGTGATTTGTAGACGTCAAAACAAACGAGATGGATTCGTTAACACCACCAACATAAGAAAAAGAAAAATCCTCACTACATTTTGCAATCTGACTAATGACTAGCCTATGATGTAACTATATTTTCTGTACCTGTCACTCTCACTAGTAAATGACAAGATAACGACAATAGTAAAATTCCAATCAGTGAATAACCTCTGAATTTCCCGAATCAAATTCCCAAGCAAACATGAAATACAAAAGCATTCCCCATTTCATGATCCAACTTCCTCAATATTCCAACTTACCGATAAGTTATTACTCTTTCGTACCTTCGAATTCAAATCGAATAAGGCGAAGTCGGTGCTAACTTTTTCCTTCGATCTTAGATCAAGCGTGCTATCTTCTCGTATATCTTATGCTCGTAGGAATCATAAGTTCTCTGTGTATAGCACATCTTTCTCAGAAACCAAAAACTTATGCGATGGCAAGAGTGTAGCGCGCGCGTTTAATTAAATGAAATCTCAGCAAGTCTAAGTAAAATGGAAACGTGTTCAATTAAAAGTCATCATTTAATTATGAAATTTTCTTTTGCAATTTCTCTACGGGGAGCAATAAAGATTCATTTAGTAGCAAATCGAGTGAATCAAGATTACCAATTGAACCGCTTTATATGCGCCATCAACACAGAAAGGACGTCGTCGTATACGTTATAGCGTCCACTACACTTATGTCCGCATCCCGCATTCCAAAGTGCTGTATAGCATCTTTTAACTTGCTCGCTTGAATGTATCCTTGGGGAAAGTGTTAATTGGTACCAGCAGGAGCATTAGTGGGGTCATGCAATATCAAAGAAGCGCCTATTCATCCTATGTATGTTGGAATTGGAATGTATGAAGTTGTTCAAGAACGGACGCGACCAATTAACACACTTCGATAGAGTTGTATATACGTAACATATTGAACGATGGGGAGAAAAGTTTTTCAAGTATGTATGCTTGAAAAGATTTATCGTTAGCTGAAATCTTTGAAAGTTTTTGGGTTTAAGTAATTTAAAACAAAAGTTTTAGTTGACATGTACATATACACTAAATTTTGAGAGAATGCGAAAAGTTTAAATTGATTCTATACATTGGAAGGGAACTATGTGCTTGTATGTTTAATATAGACTTTTTTTTATATATGTACTAAAATTAATTAATTAATAAGTTGATAAATTCTGAGCTGTTCCTTTTTTTTTAAGGAAAATCTAGGAGCCAATCCTCTAACCAAGTGGAATATCCGCCCTTTAAATATGAGATGTTTCAAGATTAGATCAAAAGGCATTTTTCTAATACAAAATAATTTTAATTTATTTTAATGCAATTTCAACATTTTTTTGTCAAGATTGTGTAATTTGATTTCGCCAATACATCTCTGGCATAGTTTCAACTGTCTCGGTAGCAATTTTTTTATTTATTTATTTATTACAGAACACTAAACAGGTCTTAGATCCAAATTACCGTAATACGGAGGTCACTATTTATATTTCGGGAATTGGCAACACTGTTGTCATGTGAGTCCATCTGATGGTTCCATCGTAAAGTTTGACATTTTTGACGATATGCGTACTGAGAACATTTTGTCGCACGGGCGCTATTTGTTTATTTTATAATTACCCAACAAACCATATTTCCGAGTGACGGAATTCTTTTCGGATTTCCACCACTTTTCCAAGACTAATTCCGAGACGGCACTAACACACGCAAACCGATGTCGATTTTTTTTTACGAGTATGCACTTTGTGTAAAACGTGGAAGCCGTCTCGGAATTGTTTCGGAAAAGTATGCATTTTTCCGAACAAAATCTGAGGCCGTTAAGGCTTGGATTCCAACTATATTATTATTGTTTATATATGACACAATATGACAGGTAATATATGGGGCAAATTACGAACGTTGTCCCGTATAGTCTGTGTGGTGTAGTAGGTATGGCGTTAGTCTTCAAATCATAGAGTCTCGGGATCGAATCCCACTGTAGGCAGGTAATTTATTATGCATTTTTAGAGCGTAAAGAGGTAAATGAAATGTCGCCAACACCTATAGAGAGGTAAATGCTAGTTAAACAAAACTCATTTATGAGTTTAAATGTTCTGTGAAAATTGTGTTTTATTTTTATCCTAAAAATATCATAAAAAAAATATTGTGTTCATCCATTTGGATAAAACAATATTTTATCCAAACGGAGGGACCTTATTCGACAATTTTCGGAGTTAAATTCACACCGGATTTTTTGCTGTGAAAGATCCCATATTCCGAAAGAATTCTCTCGGAATGGTTTGTTGGGGCTGTAACGATAACTGTGCAGAAAAGTGTCGGAAATGTCTCTGCATTTTCCAAATGCATCATTTGAATGTATTAGTGCTCTCGGAAATGCTGAGACACTTTTCATATGACGAACCGTCAGTATTCCGAGAGTTTAAGTCTTGGATTCCGACTCGGAATATGGAAAATAGTTCCAGTATTCCGAAAGAATTCCCTCGGAATGGTTTGTTGGGTAGTTGAAAGTTTCGTCTCGGCAAAAATGGAACTGAATCGTGAACATTTTCGTACGATAATTTTTTACGATTTTCGACGTGCATCAATCAACTTAATTTGACTTTTGGCGATTAAGCTCCATCAAATACTTCAGATAAAAATCATAGTCCTTTGAACTGCACTTTCTGTAGATATAACTTTCATAGTTGTAAGTTTCATACTTTTTGAGAAAATTGAATTTGAGTTCGAAAGTGGCGAGTGGCCCGATTTTTGTGAAGCCAAGTGTAGTTGTGTACAAAACGTTCTAAGAGTTTTGAGAAAGTGGATAGAAGGGATATAGGTCTGTAGTTGGACGCGAGTTTTAGATCATCGGTCTTAGGAATGGATAAAGGATGTTTTCCATAGACAAGGAAAGATCCCTTCTTGTATACTTTTGTTAAAAATTATAGCAAGAGGAAAAGATATTTTGAATGTAAAAACTATAGATATTTTCGATACTTTTTAATACTCGTATATTTTTCATTTCGTATTTTTAAAAATAACTTTTTTGAATGCGTAACACTCTCTTTCAACTCCTTCGACGACATCTTCACCACAAACTTTTCAAGAACTTCTAATCTACACAATATCAACATTCAAGCATATGCTCTCTTCTACACTTTAGTGTCCACGCGACACGTTTAACGTTCAACTTGTGTAAAACTATTGACATTTTGCCGGAAACTGCCTAAAGCAACAATTGACAATGAATATGTATACGGGCCCGTTGAGGATATCCGATAATATTTTTATATTGTAGTTAGTGTTTCACTGGGACCAACAACTTCTTAAACGAAACTTCCTTCGTCGGACGGAAGTTTATCTAGGAAGCGCATTTCTAAGTTTTCTACTAGAGTAAATTCAATTAGTGAAAAGTTTTTGGGGAGTTTGACAACACTCTCGTGTCTATAAGAAAACTTACACAAGTGGGAGATGGGGAATTGTGTGTGTGTCGGAGGCAACTATAGAGATATTTTGGAGTGTTGGTTGAAAAGAGATAATTGGCATTTGATATTTTGAGTTTTGGTGTTTTTAATGGGGTGATAAGGATATGCTAGGTGTACGATTAAGCCTTCTTAATATAATTAATCAAAACGATATTTGATTATATAACAGCATTCAATATCTCTTGACTACTTTAGAACAGTGTTCATACTAATCTCATTTGTTTTGAAATTTAATGATTTTTTTCTTTTTCTTTCAGGTAAGTTTCTAAAGTGTTTAATTCATCCTACCAAACATCTGTAGTAAGTATTTTTTCGCAATTCCTTAAATTGCTATGTATTTTTTTTTTTTTAACGCGGAGTGAATTCGTAAATCGTCTTCCCTTTCGGCTGTATGTATTCCCTCTAACATTTAATTCCTACCGTCAAATCCATACACTGTAAAAAAGCAGATCTATCGTCCATCTAAGGTGTGTCCAACTTAGTTTTTACGGCGGTTTTAAGAAAAACGGTACCGGAACAAAATACTCGTATGTTTATGATAAAGAAGATCTGCTTCCATGCCTTTATATTAACCATTAGGAAAACTATATTACGACAAGAACTTTGAAGTAGTAGTAGTTTTAAAGAAAACAGAACATTAATCAGAGTCTCTTTTTTTGATCCCGTTAGATTTCGTCGTTAAAATATCCTTAGTTCCCATGGATATACGTGAGCTATGCAATACACATCATAGTCACTATAATTGCAATGTGATGTTTTTAGTGACCTTTGTGGTACGACAATAACTTTGTTGGAAATTAATTGAGCCTTATGATCAGTGACAGTGTGTTTTTTTTTCCTCGATGGAAATCATTCAGTTCTCTGATATTACGATATTTTTTTGACTACTTGTCAAACAGCGGAGTGATTATTCTGTAGAGGATTATGATACGATTTTTCTTCTGATTGCGGAAAACAGCAAGTTGTGAATTCAAAACTGGACAAAATTTCCACTTCGACGCGACATTCATGAAATCTAATTGTAAAACTATAAAACTTGGCCATTTAATTTGGATGAAACTCAAAAAGGAATTTGATGCTAAGGGCGGAGTTTATTGTCCTCACTTGGATATACTTAAGAAAACCTTTAATCCTTATTCAATTTGCGATTTAGTGTCGTTCATATCTTAGAAATAAATTTAATTGTTGCAACTGCTAGACATTTTCTTATATTTTATATATGTGATAATTATGTGCTCTCCACTTTTCCAATAATAAAATTTTGTACTCATCCCCCTCCCCCAGAATCAAGGACACTCCTCTTGGGATATGCTAACATAACAACACACCATGGAAAGCCAAAATATGAAAATTTTATCCGATCGGAATCAAACCAATTGCATAATTATGTGCTAATTATGTGCTCTCCACTTTTCCAATAAAAAAATTTTGTGCTCCTCCCCCTTCCCCAGAATCAAGGACATTCCATGGTTGTGCTAGCATCACACCATGGAAAAGCTAAAATCTGTAAATTTCACCCGATCGACACATAATTAGCACATAATTATGCAATTGGTTTCATTCCGATCGGGTGGAATTTACAGATTTTGGCTTTTCCATGGTGTGATGCTAGCACAACCAAGGAATGTCCTTGATTCTGGGGAAGGGAGAGGAGCACAAAAATTTTTTATTGGAAAAGTGGAGAGCAAATAATTAGCACATAATTATGCAATTGGGTCCTTTCCGATCGGGTGAAATTTACAGATTTTAGCTTTTCCATGGTGTGATGCTAGCACAACCATGGAATGTCCTTGATTCTGGGGAAGGGGGAGGAGCACAAAATTTTTTTATTGGAAAAGTGGAGAGCACATAATTAGCACATAATTATGCAATTGGGTCCTTTCCGATCGGGTGAAATTTACAGATTTTAGCTTTTCCATGGTGTGATGCTAGCACAACCATGGAATGTCCTTGATTCTGGGGAAGAGGGAGGAGCACAAAAATTTTTTTATTGGAGAAGTGGAGAGCACATATTTAGCACATAATTATGCAATTGGTTTGATTCCGATCGGATGAAATTTTCAGATTTTGGCTTTCCATGGTGTGTTGTTAGCATATCGCAAGAGGATTCTCTGGGAGGGGGATGAGTACAAAATTTTATTATTGGAAAAGTGGAGAGCATATAATTAGCACATAATTATGCGATGGGTTTCGTTTCGGTTGGGTTATATGTATTTACTTAATAGCTAGCATCACGTGATGCTAGCACAACCAATTATAAACCTTAATTCTAGGGAGGGGGGACGAGCACAAAATTTTTTAAAGTTGGACGAAATTAGCACATAATTAGCACATAATTATGGGATATGTCCCATTTTGATTTTTGAAATTGGTAATTCCAGCATCACAGGCGTGATTTTTTATCACTTCTTAAAACACCAAAACGTACCAACTATTGCTCGATTGTGATCTCGACGAAATTCCAGTGTGCTTTCCGTACTAATTGTGGAATTCATCGAGTTTTTGAGAAGTTTCCATCGTTGCAGTGACAGCGGCACAACTATGGGCTCGTCTTCGTGAATCTGCTGTCATGTTCTGATAAACACCTAACAAAACAATGTACTACGTCCGATAGACTAAGCGAGAAAGCTCTTATCATCTGCTTGTTTATTTTTTGGAGACGTGATTATCATTTGTACACTGTTAACATACAGTGCTTGTCATCAGATTAGCACACCCCTTCGCATGAATAGTTTCGGCTGATTTCCAACCAAAGTAAAAGAGCTAAAATTTCAAAATTATAACTGTTAATAGTCTATTCAATTCTGAGTTAATTAACACAAAAAGAATTGTGTTCACATTTTTTAATATTGATTTATAATTGTTTTTCAAAAAAGAACACACAAAATAGCCATTTAAAATTTGTCATCAGGATAGCACATGCAATTTCTTTTTTGTCTATCTTCCACAAATAAAAACGTAGGACCCCCAATTTTTTGCGGTTGTTTGAGTAAGATATTGACTTTAATATGAATAAGGAAAAATCATTATCTGCGGAAGAGGGACCAAAATTTAAGGCATACAATGAGTCAAGGCGGTCCAAAAGTGAAATTTCGAGAAAAAATTAATAAAAGTCGATAAGTTAAATCCGAATTCGTGTGTAATAAGTAGCTTTAAGGTAAAAATAATAGAGGCGATAAGAATTGAGTACATGTCAACCCTTATGAGAGAGTAATTTTGAGAGAAACATCTAGCCCCCATGACTCGGTCGCAAGGATTAGGGTAAATAGCCCAGAACGACGTTGGTGCTGTACAGAATGATTTCGATGAGTATAAACACTAAATGTGAATGCCATCGAGTTTTTGATCCACATTTAATTTGAATTCAATGCCTATTGTGACATTTCTATCTGTTCCCTTGAAAGTTCTCACACAACTCTGAAATTAATACAGATACGACTACGAGCGATTCAAGGAACGCTATCCTGAAATACAATGCAAACGTAACAAATATAAAAATTCACTCTACGACTGAAACCAACCACAATGATGATGTTTAAAATTCGTAGTGTGAGCTTAGCCGGACATTTTTAAATATGTTAGGATGAATATAAATTTGGTATCAATCGAAAGGAAATCATTTGTGCATTGATTTGTGCGTTTGTGCATCATGAAAACGCAAGCACTGAGGAGTAATTAAAGAAAAACCGACTAGTTTGTGTCTTGGCTAAAAGTGCTATATTGTACACAAACTCTCGAGTTATCACGTGCTAACTGGAGTGTTTGTGTTGAGGATAGCGCTCCTAGCCAAGACGCAAACCATTCGATAAACGTTTTGATGTCACTAGCTTCCAAACTAAGTGCAGGGGATACAGCCTTTATTATCTCAAGCGATTTCAAAGCATCAGTTTAAGAATTGTTTTCGACAATACCATGAATGATGATGTTGGAAGATCTTTTTCTTCAATCTTCAATTTCTGCAATGATATTCTCCATGTTGCATGAATTCGCATTTGATGATTTCAAAACGTAAATTTCAAAACAAAGATTTGCAATTTCATTTTTCAAATCAGCAAGACCAATACGCGGAGATTTAATTATATTTATCTTTATCGGTGGAGAGTGTGTAAACCAACAATTGTGGGTTGTCAGATCGCAAATTAACTGTTTGTTTTCTCGTTAATTTAGCACAGCTAGCATGCTCTATTCCATTACAATATGAACATGAGTAAAGATTGCCATTATCCTTCAAAGCTATGTTGCAAAAGTAACAATCATTTTGATGGTCGACATTTTATTTCAACTAGAGTATTAATAAGCAGTCAAAACAATACTCAGAAAATATTCAAGAGGTTAACTCAATTGAAAAATCACTCATGCGCCAAAAAAAATGGAGAGAAGGGGCCGCTTCAGATTGTAAGAAAACGACCGTACGGGTAAACCTGCAAGACAAGAACCGAACGTACGATCATTTCACACTATCCGCTCAAAACACGGACACTGGCCTAGCTTTGGAGATATTAGGCTTTAAGTCGTGCAAGAAAATGATTTTTTCAAAAATCTTGAAATGCCTGTGGCAGCTAAAGTGTTAAGCTGAGGGGGTATGTTCGTACAACTTTTTTGCTAGAAATCAACCGAGGAATCATAATCCGGTGCGTTTATGCGGCAGTTTCCGGACACCCTGTAGATTCTGAAGAGTGACAAAAGTAGTGACAACTTGAATTATTCTCATAGTTATGGCTTAAGATCGATTTATTCCGTTGAGGGTCCTTGAAACAGGAAACAAACACCGGATATGTAATGTACTCGACGTCCCCTTTGATATGATACCCCGCATGCTGACCTCCAGTCAAGGATTAAAGAGTATCCTTTTTGGTCCTTTTTGGAACCTTTCCGATCAAAATTTTTTTTAGCAAAATCAGTTGTAGATTCCTGGAAGCACACTGATTCAAAAACAACAAAAATTAGGTTTACTTTATTTTTTTCTATTTGGAGGCCTGAATTGGGATATTTTGACTGCACTATATAGTATAGAGGGAAGGATGTGCATCAATTTCGCATCAAAACTTCTCTCTTTTTTGGATATTTAGGTTTGGCCCTTTTCCGACTTAATTTCAATATACTATCATATAACACATCATCGGAGCTACCGGAGGTTCGGCGTAATAAGCCATGTCGCTCTGTGTGCCTATAAGTTCGCACGATAACTCCTAAATGTTGTTTTGGAAATTTTGTGAAATGTTTGTATTGATCAAAGCTTGGAAATTTCGACAAACATTATAGTGCATTATTTGATTCAATGGAAAATGAAAAAAAAATTGTCTCGTTCGTATTTCTAAAAATAAAACCTATGGTAGTGCTAACTAGACAGTCATGTTAAGCCGGCCCCATACCGACCGGAGTTTGGCAAACACCGCACAAAAGATTGATACGAAAAATCGTGCAGCAGCAGTGCAGCAGTGTGGTTGGGCGACTCCAAGGTATCATTCTTGGAACCGGTCTTTTGCGCGGTGTGTGCCACACTCCGGTCGGTGTGGGGCCGGCATTAGCACTACTAAAATCAATCCGCGACATATTTTTTGAATGTGGAAATATCCTTCTAAGCCCCTGCAACAATTAATTGAAAACATTTGATTTATGGAAGTTTCGTAAAATTTTAGATTTTAAGGTAAATACTTTTTATGGTTATTTATTTATTTATTTAATTCAAGTACTGAACAGGAGGTACTCCGAATAAAGGCCTGAATAGACCTCGGGCGGAATGAAAATGAAATTTTTGTCCGCTGCGATTTTCTCAATGAAAATGCATGCTTACTGTCGTGGAACATGTCGGTAATGATGGGGAATTCCATAAGGTACAATCCGAATATGGTTCCAAAATTTTTCTCGGCCATTTTATGTATTATTTTTCGATTCCCCCGTCATTAGATATTTTCCACGGTGAAATGACCGGGGAATCGAAAAATAATACATAAAATGGCCGAGAAAAATTTTGTAACCATATTCGGATTGTAGCTTATGGAATTCCCCATCATTTCGGATATTCCACGACAGTAAGCATGCATTTTCATTAAAAAAACGCAGCGGAGAAATATTTCATTTTCATTCCGCCCGAGGTCTATACTGCGCTTAATACAGTAAATAATTATCATATCTTGCAGCGTTTTTTAAGGGGCGCGACATTTTTTTTGAAAGTGGGCATATCTTAATCAACCCTTGCGGCACTTTACTGGATACATTTTATTTTTAGATAGTTCTTAGAATCTCGTTAACAACGCACTTAGTGGATTTAGCTTTTCAAGGGAAGAGGGGTGTGGAACATTTCTTGACGTTGAAAATATTCTTTTCTTCCGAACTAATGTCGGCAAGGGTGGTTCGGATAAACGAAAGTTCGGTTAATCGAGCTTCCATGGAAAAATTAGAAAATAACACAAATGTGAAATTAAGCGACAAACTGAAAACATTTAAAACGACTAGAACTGAGCAAAAATAAATATTTCGAGGTAATTAAGCGATCCAGATGAGAGGTTGCTGCCTTCAAACCCTTGATTTTTCATTTAATTCGATGTCTGTCATATAAAAAGAAGCTGATTGCCTGGTTCGGTTAATCGAATGTTTGGATAATCGACGTTCGGATAATCGACGCTCTACTGTAATTGGATAAATTTTGCCTTAAGGGCGGTCTTCGTTTCGATGCTGTTGCAGTGGTAGTGCTAACTTCACTGTCAAGTTAGCACTGTCATATATTTTTTTAAATACGCACGCGACAATTTTTTTTGCAATTGAATCACTACAAAATCTCGACATTTAATGCACTGTTTGTTGAATTTTTAAATAGGTAGTGCTTACTTGTCAGACGTATTTCTGTGTCGCCTAACTGGTGTTCTTCCCGAACATTCTGTCGTACAGAATCGGGCGAATGTATTGATACGCGCGGGATCTTGAGGCGGAGAAATGTTCGCCTCACTTGTATGAGTTAGTGCACAGAAATGATGTAAGGAAATCAGCGCTTTTTTCAAGCAGCTTGTAATAGTCCTGACACACCTAAACGAGTTTACGAACGAATGCAGTTTATGAGTCCCGAACGAGTTTATATGCGGTTTATAACGAGGTTATGAGCCGTTTGCAGTTTTTGAAAGCTCTCATAACCACGTTGTAACCCGCAATTGGATGGAGCTTTCGATTCATAAACTGCATTGTAACCACCGAAAAGCTCTTTACTTATCATAGTTAGCCTATTATTTTAGTTAAAAATGTTTAGTGTCATCCTGAATATAGCCTGTCACGTCTTAAATTTTGGAGTAGTCTACATTATGTACTACGTACACCCATAGGTAAATAGATACCAGTGGTTTATCTTTGCACATAACGACGTTGTCATTAGCACCGGCAATTGTGTGCGATTCGTAGCATCGCACTCGCACTACGTGCACCTTTCGTAAAGACCGACCCACTGGATATCTGTTTAATTACAGTTATGGGAATGATATAACAATTCGATATCTGAATTTTTATTCGTAATCCAGGTTTGTCTACTTGGTAACGTCGACGCGATAATTCTCCTGTTTCGCTTTCCTGGCTTTCTTTACATTTTCAAACTTGGAACCATTTACCAATACGCCCAAAGAATAACTTTTAAGGGAATATGTTAGAAATTTTGGCCGAAGTCATTCCAACCTAATGCGGTAAACGATGGCCAGTGGTATTAATTAGGAATATGATAGTATCCAAGAAGTATCCAAGAAAGAAAAGAAACGACAATGGGATTTTTTTTAATTTTCATCCATAAATAAAATATGTTTTTTTGGTGGTGTTGTGGTGCCTCCAGGATTCGCGAAAATAAAATGCAATTTTTTACTGCAGTAACCTATATATTTCGAGCCATGAGGCTCATCTTCAGGGTTAATATTCTGCAAAAATTACATTTTTGAAAATTAAAAATTAAAAAATACAAATTTGAATTATTATACCTATTGAAAAATTAGGCCGAACAAAGGTTGACGGTGTAACAAAGATGGTAACAAATGTCAACAAACAAAAGTCAGGTAGAATATATTCGAAAAGACAGTAAAACCTCACAAAAACATAACACCATTAAAAATAAATTAAAGAATTTGACAAGAACAACTTATGCAAATAAATAAAAGAAAATATCACAGTTTATAGAATTTGGCAAAGAATATAATTAATTAAAGCTACTTTTTATCAGGTGATGATAGACATCAGAAAAATGTTTTTTATCAGTCTTGTCGTTACATACTGTATTTTCATACTTTATAATTTGGTTCACTTCTTGTATTTGTAGTTTGGTTTTGTTGGGTTGGTTGATTAATATCGTTGAGTCATCAAACTTGAAGTGATGTTTATTGTTTATAGCGGGCTTTGCCAAAGCTGCAGAATATTAACCCAGAAGATGAGCCTCATGGCTCGAAATATATAGGTTACTGCAGTAAAAAATTGCATTTTATTTTCGCGAATCCTGGAGGCACCACAACACCACCAAATAAACATCAAAGATTCCGGCAAAACAACACCAGATTGAGCTTCAGCTTGATTTACAAAAATATGTTTTGTAAATGCACTGCGTGTCTATTTATTTCCGCCGTTTTTGTTTGTTTTTTCTCCTTTGTAATGTAATTTGGTTTCATGATTGTGGCCATAAATTCATCATCTGGGCTAGCTTCTGCTTTGTAATGTCAATACTATACATTTTGCGTTTGCCGGGTTTTTTGTTTTCTTTATAGTTAAAATTATTTAAAACTTCCTAGGAAGTAACATTATTAAGCAATTTAGGTTTTATCTTCTATCCTGTTTTTATGTGGCCGGTGGACTAAGACTGACATTTCAATGTTTTAATTTAATTGTTTGACACTTATCAAAAGCTCAATGAGTTTATCATGACATTCATAAACCGCATTCGACTAGTGTGTCATGCCTTTCGAGTTTATAAAGCTCAGAGCTTTTAGCAGTTTATGAAACGAGTTTATCTACTAGTGTGTCAGGACTATAAGTTAGTTTTGTTAGTTAACATTAGAGCATTTTTACAGTGTTTGATGAATTATGCTTTTTAAATTTATAATTCAACGGAAATGAAGGTGAGGCGCCGGGGCTGCCTCAATTGCCTCATCTAAGCAGCCGCCATTGGTTAACAATGTTTTTCGCCTTTATAAATTTCTCCTTAGCTCGACTGAAAACACATGAATTTTGACTAAATTTTTTTCGAATTTTACTATTTTCGTACGGAATTTTATCTTTTATCAGCTCTAAATCCTTGTAAGTTTAATTGTTTAATCTCTATTTCACAGATAATAATTTTCCTTTACCCGTATTAAAGCTATACACTTGAAACAAAAAATGGGGGTTTCTATACATGCTCAAATGTCGAAAATCGACGAAAATTATTAAATTACTATTTTGTATGTTCTTTTTCGAAAAAGAATTAAAAATTAAATTTTCTTCCTCTTGCCTGCATCTTTATACTTCTTCATGGCGTTGCGTCGTCGCTCGGCCTTCGGTGTAAGCACATCGGTTAACAATACGTTTTGTTTTACTTAACTGAGAATTGAATTGGCTGTTAACAGTAATCATTTTTGAATTGTAATTCCTTTAGTTTAGCTGGAATTCAGCCGAAACTTCTCATGGGAATGGGTGTGCAAACCTAATAACGAGCATAGTATATCAGAAAACTTTCTCATTTTATGTATTAAATTGCTATAGAAAACTTACGTGAATTCGCGCGTAATTCATTTCTATTATAGTATACAATACAAAACCACGCCCAAGGATGATTCGCATATTATATTACGTATTCTATCTCTATGCCCGTCATATACAATAATAGTAATATTTTGACCTAAAAATACATTTTCGCCTTAGTACCGTAAACAATATCGCCTTTTATATGGTGTATATGAATGAATTCACGAAAATGTATGGACTTGTATCCTCCAGAAACCAGAAGGCAAGACAAGACAACACGCAATAAGAGAAAAGTGGGCAGAGAGAGAGAGACCGTATCATAATTTCAATGGCTTTGCATCATATTAATGATTTTCCTATGTATCTCTCGCCTGGGGATGTGTGTATAAATACACAAAAGCCTAGCTACGTTTGGTCCTTTGGATAGTGCGGTTCTATAGTATGTATAGGTAAGGTACATTATCTAATATTTATGATTACAGTGAAATTCATAAGTGAGGAAACTGGAGATATTAAAGTTTCGTTTTTCATGATTAGCCGAAAATCTGTTCAGCTAGTCACCATTTTTACGGCTTATAATTGTTGTCCTTGGCTTATGTCCAATGTCCATACCCAAACACATAATTCGTCTTCTTTTGACTAAAGCTTTAAAAGTGTTGTCTATTGCCCGTTAATACGCACACACTGTTCACACCTTACTCCTTGATATGCAGATCAGTGGATGTATCGTACATTATTTGGGTTTGGATGTCCTTTCTTTAGCGTGTCTTCTGAGCAGGTATGCTTAGCAATTCATTACTTTCCCAGTCTTTCATCGCTCCAGCGTTTGACACCCACCATGTCATGTAAGAGAATCTTACAAAGCAGCGTCCTAAACGTATGTCGTCGTCGGTACTTCTAGACCTTGGTAAATATTACATAATGCCAAAGGTCGTAATGAAGTGTATGCATATACGTTGAGCATAACAAAAGCTTAAGCGTTTGACCACAGGGCTATAAACGTTTTATGTATATATCATACAACACGCTCTATCAAAGTGCATACGTATACAACGAGTATGTCACGTTACTAATTAGCACGTTCTATAAAATGAACGTTTTGTATATGTAGTATGTTGGCACAACTATTCTGTTTTATAGGTACATATAACATTCAGAGATTTCATCCTGAGGTTTTATTCTGAGGGTATTTAACTATAATAGGGCTGTGATGTTTGCTTTGAACATAGGTAGGGTGTAGTGCAGGATAATGATAAGTATATGCACAGAAACATATTTTTTAAGTGCAAATAGGAAAACCCAGTCAAAATAGCCACCCTAAGTTTCTCTTTCCTCGTAAAAAATACGCGTTTAGCATTAATTTGTTCACGATTTCCAACAACAAGAAAGACCCCTCAAAGCCTAATAGGGTACATCCGGTCTTCACTTGAAATCAAAACCTTTTTCTCTATCCCTTTAAAAAAATAAAAGGATTTTCCAACTGGTCACTATCAGAAAAGATAATATCGCACATCCAGAAGAATAATGACGTAAGTGCAAAAATGATCGTTTTTGAGTTAAATATACCACTAAGTTTGAAATTGGCTATATTTTCAATAAAAATAATTTTGATTTTAAAATTCTGTAAAAAAACCTGTTAAAATTCAGTTAGGTCGTTATTCCATTCGCTCGTTTGGAAGCATTCACTCAGATCAATAACGACGCAACTGCAACTGCTTGTCAAAGCATCACCGGGTGAAAGTGCGTGTTGTTGGTGTCAATAACAACGAAATATTCTTTCTAATAAGAATAAAAATAATAAATCAATTCAGTTTTGAGGGCGGAATTCATATTCCCCACACCCCACTTATACTTAACGGAAACCTTAAGGGATTCCTTATTAATTTTACGATTCATACTACTAGTTAATTTTTTGTATTTTATTTGTCAGTTACTATAATTGGGCTCCTGAATTAAATTATTTTATTGAATGCGGTAATGCCTTTATTTGTGACGTTTTGCATTCCCTTATAATAATTTTAATTTTGAAAGTAGACAGAATTTCCAATCCAATGATATCCTAACAAATTTTATAGGTCAAATATTGACGGTATTACAGGTTTTTAAAAATAGGGTATTTTTTACCAAAAATTGCGAATTTCAAGTAAATGTCGTTTCGGCAAACAACATAAGCTTAGAATTCGCCTTTTTTTGTGGAAAATACCCTATTTTTGAAAACCTATATCTCCGTCAATATTTGACCTACAAGAGTGGTTAGCATACCATTGGATTGGAAATTTTGTCTACTTTCAAAATGCCGAGCATCGTTTTTTTTTTTTTTCAAGATATTTTTTTTTTTAAATATTGTTGGACATGTAAAAAAGAGCAAAAAAATGGTTCTTTTTCGCTCGGCAAAAAATTAGCACAGGGTCCCCAGGGTTGCAAATATGGATTTATGTAGCCAGTAATACTCTAAAACAGATAAGCGCAAGAACGTTAGTATTCCATTTATTCCCTTAATGTCGATTTTGACTGGCCTAAAATTTAACTTAAAAATTATAAAATCATAACGTTGAACATTTTGAAAAATCATAATGATTCATAGGGAAGATCGTTTATAAATTTGCAACGTTGTTTTAAAGTTAGTTAAAACATGGAGACCAAGAGCCAAATCATATTTGAAAATTAATTATTCGTATTATTTCCTTTTATTTACCACAGTTTTTTTTAGTGTTACAATGCCCCGATAACTATTCGCCTTTTAATTAATTCGATTTACTGAACTATATCTTCATAAAATAATTTTGAAATATGTAATATCATAACCCGATTAATGACTATTACCAAAACTTAATTGCGAAAGTCTTAATCTATGGTTCCACTCCATAAAGCAAATGCGGTGTATGTCTCTATTATCACATTGGCATGTTCAACCTACTTCATTATATCAAACCACAGAGTTTCTAAAAAATATAAAATTTAAGGAGGCGGAATTTGATTGAATTTAAAGTTTTGAGAAACTTATTAACAAAATATACTGGTCCGGTATGAGTTCTGATTTTTGAAATAGCCTGTGTTCTCTCATTTTGGTTATGCTTCCTGGTAAAAAATATATTTGATAGAATTAAAATCAATGTTTGAGATTGGCAAGTTAGATGTTTGTATCTTTTGTCTTGATGTTAATATTCGAAACCACATTGAAGAGGAAGTTAATGCAAAAATAATTGCAAAATGATTTAGTTTCAGTTTTTAATTGGCGTAACAATAAGACTTAAATGTTTAACTAAAAATATTAAATTGCAGAATTAACGAGAGAAAAATATATGCTACATTTGGCATGATGGGAAACAGAGGGGTTAATGAGATTAGGAAGTTGTGTTTTGCAATATTTGGAAGAAGTTTCGGCAAAACATACTGGCGATAATCTGATTTTTTTTTACTTAGATAATAGTCGTGGCAAACAAAGAACAGGTTAAAATATTCAATTGATGTTTGTGTGTGTCTCTTGACTATGCTTTAATTATTATTTCTTGGCAGATTTATGTTAAGCATTTATTTGTATGCTGTGAGAAAATTTGATTTAAGTTCTATCGAGCACAAATTTCTCATTAGAGGGCACACTCAAAATGAAGGTTATAGTATTCATCAGGGTAAAAAACCCAAACTTAAAAAAATGTTTGATGCCAAATTGCTGAATACACTGCCCAATATACGCAGTAAAAAGTTACACTGAACTGGGCAATGGGTTAAGGAGGAAGAAGGAGCGGGGGGGGGCAAGGGGTTAAAATTCAGTATTTTTTTCAAATATCTGGAAAACTATGAGTCAGTCCCTAGAACGAAAGAAACTACTCAAAATTACCTTTGTAATGATATATAACACTCTAGCCATTTTCTCAGAAAATTATACCCTAGACCCAAAAGTATTATAGTGGATTTACATTTTTTGAGTTTTACATTTCGTACGTAGCGTGCGCTTTGGTACAAACTTTTGAACATACATTCAGAAAACTAACTGGTATAGTGACGTTCTAAGAGATAAATTGTTTTTTCTATTTTAGATTTTTGATAGAATTGAAATTTGTTAGAATTTTGGTTCACTTTGTATGGGGGGCACCTTTAGTTTCGGTAATATTTTTTGGTGGAGGGGGCTTAGGTTAGGTACCCTACCAAATTCGATCTGCCTATCTCAATTTGAAAAGAAGCTTCAGGCATACCTTTTTTAAAAATGTTAGGAGGAGTCAGGGGGGTGTCAATGGTCGGAAGACTTCAATTTTTGGTACAAATGAAAAATTTTCTTAGCAATACATGGAGAAGATCTTATGACCCTAAGTCTATTCTGTCAAGAGTTACAGCGCGAAATGTAAAACTCAGAAAATGCAAATTCACTATAATACTTTTGGGTCTAGGATATAATTTTCCAAGAAAATGTCTAGAGTGTTACATATACTTACAAAGGTAATTTTGTGTAGTTAATTTCGTTTTCATGACATTTTTCGGCTAGAGTTATAGTTTTCCAGATACATATTTGCAAAAAACTGAATTTTCACCCCTTTGCCACCCCTCCCTATATTGAAGGGTACCCGCTTATACGACCGCTCAGTTGATACTGTTCCCTTGAAACAAATCTATGCATCAACAATTTCAATATCAGAGCACAACAAAATGGCTTAATAAGTTTATTAAACTTCAATCTTAAACCATGGTATTACTAGTATTACGAACCATTTTTCCGTAATCTTTTTGAATAAATCTTTATTTTTTCATAATAAATTATAACAAAATAAAAGAAAAAACAAATGAATTCTCTTTTGTATTCTTTATCCTGGCTGATTAGCACGATTCATCTCACGATTAATATTAAATCAACTATTACGCGACTGAAACATCTTCTCACTAATCATCATTATGAACGCACGATAATTTTTTTGAAAATATGTATATCATTCTAAAATTGAATGTCAATAAATTCAGCAATATTTTCAGCTACCTGTAATACAGAACACCACAATAATACTCTTGGAATTGTAAAAAACACGTGAAAGAAATTTTAAAATGCAATTTCTGGCGAATCAACAAATTTGCAGTTGCGTCGTTCTTCTTTTGGATGTGCGATATTAAATATTCCCGTCATGTCAGAAAATATCCGCTTAGATCCAATAAATAGAAGGACAACACAAGCCTGTTCTACCAATATATGCTCACGTCAACTTCCGATCACCCTATATTGTACATATATGTATGCTTCATGCTGCACTACCTTTCCCTCTCCATGCCGTAGGCAAAAAAAGGCATATTTGATATATCGAGATCATAAACTACCCCGGCACAACGTACAGTACAGGATGTACAGGATATGGCAAAGTTGTGGGGTACATATAATGTAGCATCGACTACTACTTGTTGTGCATTTATAATGTCCTGTTTACTTAGAGCTGTGCGTTTCTTCTTTTTATCCTATATATGGACCAAAGAGAAAAAAAGCCATTAGTTGGTAAAAAGTTTCTATACGGATACTCCACAACGGGAGAGACAAAAAAGGAGAAACTTAAGACTTTTGTGGCTTAAGCGTACACTAAATCGTTAAAAACTTTCAATTTTTTTTTATAGTACATATACATTTGAAGATTTTTCCTTCTACACTCTCTTCCTTATACGAGAATATGGCATTGCGGTACTATACAGGGTGTCCCACAACTGGTTAGCCATAGACCAATGGTAGACTCTGCAGGATGTTTTAGGAAAAATGTCGCCAAAAGTATTTCTCTAGCTTTTACCGTTAAGAAGTAATTGCCTTTTTTGTGATTCTTGTCAAAAACACGACTTTTTTCGAAAAACTCCTATTTTCTAGCTTCCACTTTAGCCAAATAAATGTTTTTCATATTCTTCTGAAAGTACACAAAATTTCCAATAAAAGGGACATATCGAACGTTTCGAACGGTTTCGTATAGGCCTGTTCGGTACTCAGATTTCAGTATCGGATACCGGTTTTCTTCAGTATCCGGTACTACACCCGGTGCACCGGCACCCGCCGGTTTTTTTTAAACACCCGGTTTTTCAACCATGAGCCGGTTTTTTTTCAGTACCGGTTCTTTCATCCGGTTTTTTCAACCATGAGCCGGTCCCAGTGCACCGGTTCTTTCAACCGGTTTTTTCAACCATGAGCCGGTCCCGGTGCACCGCTTCTTTTATCCGGTTATTTCAACCATGAGCCGGTCCCGTTGCACCGGTTTTTTTTAACCATGAGCCGATCCCGGTGCACCGGTTCTTTCATCCGTTTTTTTTTAACCATGAGCCAGTCCCGGTGCACCGGTTCTTTCATCCGCTTTTTTCAACCATGAGCCGGTCCCGGTGCACCGGTTCTTTTATCCGGTTTTTGTTGTAGCTTAGCACTTTTTGCTATGAAATGAAATGAAATTTATATAAGGTAATTGTCGCGATGAGAAAAAAATTATAAAGAATTTCTAATGTCGAGAAAATTTTAAAGATATGTAAATTACACATTCTAAAAGACTGAATAGAGAGTTTTAGCATCTCTTTCAAAATATGTATAACGTTCGGGGCTATATAGTCAAAGAAGAATACGATATTTGTTCGGCAAAAATCCCACATCACTGGATTTCGGCAAAATGGTTGAGGATGGCCCCCCGATAATGGGAAAAAAGTCCCTACCGATTGGAAGTCCGCGACCTTAAGGGGGATATTTTTTCCGTTTTTTGCAATTATTTCAAAAACGGCAAAAGATACAGACAAATTTGCCGTTACACTAAAAAAAATAATGATTTATTGCCAATGGGGAGCACCCACCAAAATTCAGCTCAATAGGATAAAAACTAAGGGTACCCTCTTACAATGTTTCACAACTCATTTTATAAACTGTAGAGTAAAGTTGTCTTGGGTCACTTCACTTTGTATGGGAGGTAGTACCCTTAGTTTTTATCTGATTGAAGTGATTTTTGGTGAGTAGAGATAGAGTGATTATGCCCTTCACTGATATTAAACCGAAAATTAGGTCTCTGCTCCAATTTTGGGGGGAGTTATGGACATGCCATTTTGCCAAATTCAAATGGAGGGATCGTCTTTAATCGGAGCAACTAAACTTTCAATAAAATACTAATGTGTTACATATACGTATATCATTTCAAAGGAAATTTGATGTTGTTTCGTCCTCAGACCATTTTTCTGTATCTATTGCCGTTTTTGAAATAATTGCAAAAAAACGGAAAAAAATACCTCCCCCTCCTTTTTAAGGTGGCGGACCTTCAATCGGTGGGGACTTTTTTTTCCATATTCGGAGGGCCATCCCCAGCCATCCTGCCAAAATCCAGTGATGTAGGATTTTTGCCGTATTCTTATTTGACTATATAATCCCGAACGTTATATTTTCAAAGAGATGCCAAAACTCTCTATTAAGTCTTTTAGAATGTGTAATTTACATCTTTATAATTTTCTCAACAGAAATCTACTATATAAAAATAAGTCGGGTTTTCCTCCCTGACGCTATAACTCCAGAACGCACGAACCGATTTGGATGATTCTTTTTTTGTTTTATCCGTCTTACGTTGGAGAAGGTTTATGGACCAAAAATTTTTTGAAAATCTCGAAGGAAGTGGTGGTAAATATCGAAATTTCATTTTGTATGAGAGTCACCTGTGGCAATCAAGTTTTCATCGACAACATTTAAATTTAATGGGAATATTTTAGTTGTCATTGGATCAAATACAGTGTTAATTGTAGTCAAGGTGACTATGTTTTTACGTACACACATCCTTGATGTTGGTCACAGCAATTTCACAATAGTCTTCGTACTACTTCGGGAATCCGTCGATATCTCCGCAATCCTTTGGCGGAACGACACGATTGAGATGTCGCCGGATTCGCAACAAAATTGCCTAAAGGGTCATGGTTTTTTTTTCTAATAACCGTCAGCCCGGATGTTGGCATAGCAAGGTTACAATTAATTACAATTAAGTTACATTAACAACCGTCAACCTGGATGTATGATGGTTTCTGGGATAGTATGAGCATTGTAGGTGGCGTGCGCACATTTTAGTGCACGAAAAACTGAGTAAATGAGTGTGCTGACATATTTAATAGAAATTTATTAAATTAATGATTTTCGAGATAACTCGCTAATATAGTTGAAGGGCAAGTGCAGTCTCATCAATCAGTCAGGGGGTTGAGTACATATGTTGTTGTTGTATTACCTTGACCGCTTAACCCCCCAACGGAAATCTATAGCGTTGTTTCCATTATACACTTTGGTTTCATCATCGAGAGGTCGATCCCAATAAATTATAGTTAGCAGGTTGATTGGCATTCAAATTATTGTCAAGTTGTGAGTGAAGCCAATAATGCGAGCGAAGCGAGCACTAGATAAGAGAGCTCGCTTCGCTCGCTCTCTCAGCTAGTTCTTTATATTTTTTTTTCTCATCGCGACAATTACATTATATACCTAAATTTCATAGAAGCTAAAAAAATCATATATGTATACATAAATATTGAACCATGGCTATCCAATAAAAACACCGTACTAAAAAGTGCTACGCTACAACAAAAACTCGAATAAATCGTTGCTGGCAAGCACCTACCCAACAACAAGACAACTTGAAAACACCAGTGCTATGCTGAACAGGTTATAAAAAAAATACGGTACTGAACAGGTGCTACAAAATCTAAAAAAAAAACGGTGCACCGGGACCGGCTCATGGTTGAAACAACCGAATGAAAAAACCGGTGCACCGGGACCGGCTCATGGTTAAAAAAAACGGATAAAAGAACCGGTGCACCGGGACCGGCTCATGGTTGAAAGAAGCGGATAAAAGAACCGGTGCATCGGGACCGGCCCATTGTTGAAAAAAACGGATGAAAAATCGGTGCACCGGTGTTGGAGAAAAACAAACCGGGACCGGCCCATGGTTGAAAAAACAGGGATATCGGTACTTCGAAATATTGGTACCGGTACTATGTAAACATCGGTTTTAAACCGATGTACCTGTGTTAGGAACAGGCCTAGTTTCGTATCTTACGAGATACGACGTTTTGAATTTTGCAGAATGTCAATTTCAACTTTAATGTCAAAATTAAACCCGAATTTCGAGACAAAATCGGTTGGGTGTAAAAACGGAATATTGTACAGTTTAGGTTTAACTTATCAATAATTTTAGTAATAATACCTCTGCCAAATTAATATATGTATTAATTCTTTTGACGATGAAAATGAAAAATACTCTCACTCACAATATTAATGTGTACACAGCGAACCTTCGTACAAATAATTCCGCGACGAGCCGGCACCAACCCCATCATCGGTATTTTTATTCGTAACAACACATAAAATAATAAATTTGCTTATACTTACCGCTATAATTAGTAAAGTAGCATCTACAACAGTAGCGAAAAGTATTTTCCATAATCAGTGGCGCAACCAGGAATCGGGCCTGGAGAGGCTAAAGCCATCCGCATCAGTGGCGTAGATAGCTTTTCGGAGAGGAGGGGATCAGTTTGCAATATTACTTACACTTTCACGATTATCAAATTTTGAATTTCAGAATAACAATTTCTGTATGTATTACACTTCGAATTGGCAGTTTTTTTTAGCAGATTTTGGTGTAAAATTGATAGCAAATTATACCATACGAAAAAAACTGAGTCCTGAAAATATTCATCGATAATTTTGGCTTTTTTACTACTATTCCAATTTTCGTACGAATTTTCCCTATTGTGATTCGAGTATCAGAGCTTTATATTGGGTTAGACCAGTGGCTCCCAAACTTTTCGGAGTCACAGAACACCTAGCATCGCCGCTTTTCCACCCGGAACACCTCAAAACAGGGATTAAAATAAATCATATAGTTATATGTCCAGAAAAGAGTAATTGTGAAAACGAGAGCTCGTTGGGAATGCCCAGTATATTTGGATAAAGTACAGTATTTGTATTTTTAAATCGAAATTTTCCGATAACTCAGAAATTCGTGAGTAGATATTTCTAAAATTTCCAAACTTGACATTGACATTGTAGCTTATATATATATTTGCTATAAATTTCGTGGCCCTATAGCTATCAGCCAATTGTTTGAAAAGGATACCAAAAATGTGAGTAGTACTTAAAATTTGGACTGCTAAATATTCGTTTAAAAAAATCGTAGAAAAGTTTTGATTAACACATTCTTTATAAAAAATAAATAACAGGCGCGACAATCCAACTTTGGACTAAGGCCGCAGGATGTGCTAGTGACATCCTATTTCCAAGACCGTATCTGCTTTTTGTTAAGGTAATGAGATCAGCATCACGCTCAGCAGTGTTATTTATCCCCATAAATGGGTACTCGTTTAACATCTGAGTGAGATCATAGTCCGTCACAAGCTCGTGAGTTCGAAAAACACCATGGAACACGGTGAGATTCGAACTCATGACCCTGTGCACTGAAGGTGCGCGCACTAACCGCTAGACCAGCCAGACTACTACACATTCTTTAATCCTCTAATTTATTTGCGCTTTAATTTAAATCCTAAAAACCTCGTGATAAACACTGTGGATGCTTTATTTTCTGGTACACACTACTTCCATTTCCATTTGATATAGTAGAAAGTTGTAAAAGAAAATCGGTTGAGTCTCTGATGCTGTTATTTTACAGTTAAGTTGATTTCCGGTACTTTGTAGCAGATTATGCTTCGGAGTTTTAAAACTTGTTCGCATTTTTTATAATTTTTGGATATCTTTGCGAAACCCCTGAGAGATCATCAACCCTAGGGTACCGCGGAATTTCGTTTGTTGGTCTGTTAATTTGTTTTCGAATTACTGCCTTTCAATTTAGGGAGTTTCTACAATTTTTTTTTATATTTTAGATTTAGTTTAAAAAGGCAGGCAAAGCACTGCTCTATACGATAAAACATTTCGTCGAAATTTAACTTAAAAAAAAAGAATGTTGATAAACTCAAGTAATAAAGGAGGCTTAAAAATGAAAGCAGTTGTACGGCGTTTTCTCTCCATTCGCATTAGCTTTCCACTCTCCGGAAGAAATCTTATGTACAGTTTATTTCACCATTGGAAATTCCGCTTCTGTGGAAGAGCCAAACATTAAGATTTTCCGGCGACAAATTTTCAATCAGTGCTAACATTTAATTTTTCCATCAGCACTTCTAGATCCAATGTGATGAACGTAAATCCCTCTGCTGAAGTTTTCTATTCTATCGATACGCTTCTATTATACTACGTATACAATTGAAATTTGAGGAAGTGCTAAATTTTCTATTGTAGTTCTGAATAGGGTTTCAGGTTTTTTCTGAATAGGGTTTCAGGTTTTGAAACACTGCACACGTTGAATAATTCTAGCCAAAAGTTTAGTGTTGCTTTGTTTTACGTACCTAAAGTAATAAGAAGTAAAAACCGAGGCGGGATTGATCCCCTTAATCCCCCCTTATCTACGCTACTGATCCGCATTATTGGACGAGGCTGCTGTTTCAAGTTGGGTGATAGTGCAATTTTTCAGTAATGACGTTGTAGACAGACAGTTATTACAGACTTTCAGTACCAAAACATCATAAGGGTGCGACTGAAAATAGGAAGTACGCCACTCGTTGTGCGCTACAAACGATCCCGTCGTCGCTCCATATAATACCATTTGTGCGGATTGATTTCTATAATTTCGGCATTTTGATCGTCTTCCTACGTTACTAGTACAGAAAAAGTGATATCGCCGTGGATATATTATCTGGATTTGGCAATAGATTGTTGTCGTTCCGAATGTATCTCAACTTTTTACGGGTTAGGGGAAGACGCTCAGCGGCGATTTGAAAAAAAGGCATGGAACTCACGAATGTCGGCTCCTCAAAAACCGGGCTGAAGTTGGACTAGTATCTATCTAATAGCTCCAGGGAATCTTATCTTTTAATGTGAAAACGACTGTGGGACTAGTGACAGAACACCATCTCGCAAAGAACCTATTGATATCGGACGTGTATTTCGATAAGTAACGAGTACGATATAACATCGAAGGATACACCGCTTGTATCCAGATTTTGTTTTTATTAGAAAATATTTGTTCAATTTGGTTTAACATATTTTTTCGAAATGTTGTACGGAGATGTCTCCTTCATCACGTTCAACAATTATGTACGTAAAATGGATTACGGCAAGCATCAAGCCTGACAAAATTGTTGTAAGGATTGCTCAACTTTGGCGAAATTCCGTACTCATTTTTGTTCAAAAACGCATGTAAAATTTAGTGAACATTTTTCGTACGAAATTCGGGAACTTTTTTGTAAAATGTTAAAAGCTATTTTTTGCACAAAATTTTATGAATATGGTGCTCGCACATTAAACAATTTTGTACAAATGTTCACGGCCGGATTTCCCATATGGGCAACCTGGGCAGCTGCCCGGGGCGGCAGATTTAATAATACTTCGCCTTCAAAAATTGCTGACTAGTATGCTGAAGGATCCTCACCCAGTTGTGAAAAGCAGTCCTACCTATCGCTTTAAGCTGATGGGTAGTCGCAGGGTTAACCTTTGAGGGGGCCGAAGGAAGATCGGTCACAACTGGTATTAGAAAGTCTTTAGCAAATAGTGCACCTCGCCGATGGGTTTGCCCAGGACTCGAGGTGGCTGGATATTGTTACCGTCAACCAGCAATAAAATGCCGAAGGACAAAACAGTGCGATGGACCGGTTGTTAATGCGTAATTGCTTAGGCACTCCCCTGACGGTATGGTCCCGTAGATGACTCTCTATGTTAAATTTTATTGAAAGCCTAGTGAATCTTTCGGGTGTAACAATCAATGAACTTCTGAATCTACATTGGCGACAAGCCTCTTAAAATACTCCCGTCGGAGAGTGTAAATCGCCTCCAACGAAGTAACTCATCGAATCACACACTTTGTTTATATTCCATATTCATGGGCGTAGCCAGGATTTCCGTCAGAGAAGGCAAGCCCGAAATTGTTTGTACATCATGATTGTCTTAGAAGTTAGGCAAATTTTAGAGCCAAAATCTTAGGAATGGACAGTCGAGAATGATTTTCTACCCATTCACCGAAAAATGGTCCCTGTACGTGTTTAAACTTTTACTGGTGATTCTAATTACATTCAACTGGCCTCGAATTTCAGCTTTTTAGACCGTAGCACGTCTATATTCAGTGCTCTCGGACTGTATATTCCACTTTCGATTTAAAAGAAATAGACCAAGAGATCAGTTTGTATCGCCTGTCACTGTTTTTCTTCTGAGTAATATTTATAAATCTTTTTTTTATAGAAATACGGTTTACGATTTTGATGAAGGGACGAAGTTAAATTCTACTACCTTTCCTGAGAGACCTACATATGACCTACATATGGTTAAAATTGATTCTGCAGATCAGAAGCCATGAAATAAAACGCATGCAAAATATGGGATTCTCACAAAAGAAAAAGAGTCTTCCTAAGAGAAACATTTCTCAGGAATGATCTGATCTAGCCCCCCCTTTGGCTACGCCCATGATTCCTGTTGATCCCGTGAAAAAAATCTGGTTTTAACTAAACTATTTGGTAGGGTCCAGTCATGCTTTTATTTGAAAATATTTCAGATAGAGCTGTCTGGCTTACAAGGAAAGGTTTTATTTCTCCATCCGGAGAAAAATGCATCCATTTTTACATTTTTAAGCCCGTCAGCTGTCTAGAAAAATAACACGTCTATTCAGTTTTTCTCCACTTTAAATTGGATGAGCAGCAACAGTGACGAGGGCACGATTTAGTTTCGGGAGGGATCCAAATCTCTGCATTGACTACCATTGTCTATATTTTTTAAGAATCATGTTTTCATCGTGTGAATCACTTTCAATTTATTTTTCACAACTTTTAGGTTTAAATTGTCATGTTTTAGTGTAAATAAATTAAAAATTCCACTGGTAAAAATCGTTTAAGATGACAAAAAATCAGCAAAGCGTTTAAAAGCGCCGGCTAACGAATTTGCTGAATAAAAACATTGAAAGTGGGGTTATTGTCAATACCAACCAGTCAACTGTGGACTATGGATATGGTATGACCCCCCATATGAATAAAAACATTGTATTTTCGAAATTTTTGTTAAATTGATTTTCTATCCGAAAACAAAAAACTAAAAAATCACGAAATCGGAGCTTAGGTGAATTACATCAGACAAAGGACATCTCAAAAATACTACTCGATGTGACAATGAGAAAAGAGTGAACCTCAGAAATTGAGTAGGTAATTTGAAAACATTCTGAACGCAATTTGAACGAACTTAAATGCTTTTTGAAATAATTTCTGAAAGGACCACTGTTTACGTCCGTATGGAAAGCAGGATTTTTTCAAGCAAACGAAAGACATGGGTTACGGGAAAAAATTAAATGTTCATATCAGATACGTCCGTTAACGTTACCATATGTGTATGCTACTCCTACTACTTCCGAACTAATCTACTGGGGGAGGGCGGCCATTTGCCTACTGCCCAGGAGCGGTATATAAGTTAAATCCGGCCCTGCAAATGTTTGCACCAAAGGAACTGTACAAAAATTTGCCGATACACCTTAATTTCGTTTTGAAATTTTCCTTTCCCAATTTTTGGGTCTGGGAGGGGCTTTAGCCCCTCCCGCAGTCGCGCCACTGTCCATAGTACATAACAACCAAGTCTATGCTTGATTTAAAAATTTTACTTCTTTTTCTAGATTGAAGTCGGTTTGGTACATTTGCAGACTATGGTTTTTTTCATTTATACGTGTTATTCAGAAACTGTACGACTCTGTGCTTTATTCTTATATGCCGTTCGAAAGCAAAGATACTATGCCAACTTTTGTCAACTTTGCAGATTTGCCACTACAATGTACTGTTACGAAATTCGGGTTTAATTTTGACATTAAAAGCTGAAATTGACTTTTCTGAAAAATTCAAAACGTCGTATCTCAGAAGATACGAAACCGTTCGAAACGTTCGATATGTCCTTTTATTGGAAATTTTGTTTACTTTCAGAAGAATTTACAAAACATTGATTTGGCTAAAGTGTAAGCTAGGAAATAGGAGTTTTTTCGGAAAAAAGTCATGTTTTTTGACAAGAATCACAAAAAAGGCAATTAATTTCATTAACGGTAAAAGCTAGAGAAATAATTTTTGCGACATTTTTCCTAAAACATCCTATACAGTCTGCCATTGGTCTAACCATTGGCTAACCAGTTGCGGGACACCCTGTATAGAATAGACCATCATCGTGTCATGTTATTGATGTCTTACTACCCGCCCTCAAATCTAAAAAGAAGTATATGAAAATGTTTCAGAAGGACGAGAACAACGATGACGATACTACCACTGTGCGAAATGTACGCGTCGATTCTCTATATAAAATTTTCAAGAATACAAAAAAAAATGAAGAAAAGCTTCAAAAAACGAAAGAAAAAAATAAGTTTAGTATTAAATGGGGCTGGCTGTTGGCGTTGTGCTGTGTGCATTTTGGAGAGAATTGATGGATGACTATACCGGAGCGAGGACTTGCTCCTGGCTCATATTGCGAGCCTCACGACCATGATGATGATGACGGTGGTATGGTGATGGCACAGCCGAGTAACAGTAGGTAGGATCATAACAGTATGGTGACGGATTTTCGAAAGCCCCCCAAAAACACTCATCCGCTTTTCTGTATGCATAGAAAAACGGAAAAAATGGAACTGCCTCTGCCTATTCAGGAAAAAATGGGAGATTTCATTTGTTTTTTTTTTTTGTGTCTCTCTTCCTTCGTGCTATAACAAAATCGAGGACAATCAATCATTGTTGTTACTCCATATTTCGTATAGTCGTGTATAACGTTACGTACGAGTATTATTGTTGAATTGAGTATATCTACGGAAGAAAAACTAGAGCAGCTGGAGTCATAAGAAAGCCCAAAAAAAAATCCAAGTGGAATTATATGAACATACGGCGGTATGCTCGTCTCGTCGTATATGCGATTGGAAGAGTCCTGAGCTTCATTATTCTATGGCGTATATAGTGTTTCCATTGTGTCGTAATAGACAATATGCATGAGGATTAGATGCCGAAAATGGAATGACTTTTCAGGGAAAATCGTACCTAGAATCGTCCCGTTGTGTATGATGATGACTGTAGAACAACACACCGCGCACAATACGGTGTGATAGAATAGGATACTGATACTGTCGCGAGGATATTGTGGCAGCAATTTTTCAGGGATATCGTGTTTTCAGATAATAACTGCACAGTTTTGTTTTTGCCAGATAAATGGGAGTTTTACGGCGGAATGTCAACTAACATTGGTATAGGTAGGTATGGAGAGTTCGCTTGAATTTTCGTAATATCGTTGGTAACGCACGTTACGAACAACGGGCAGGGAGAAGTGAATATCGATGGAGATTTATAAATAGGAGGCATCGTAGTGGTTGCAAATTCACAAACTTTTGTTTTTTTTTGTATAGTATAGATTTCCATTATTTGTTAATATTAATTTTGCGCTTAAATACTCTTTTGTGTATTTTATTTATCGGTCTCCTGAAGCGAAAAAAGCGCTTCATATGGTGAAATGAAATCGACCAAGTATCGTAAGGATTATGAGTGAAGTCAGCCTCCAATATGGTCAGACAATTAGTGGCTTTTGTTTGACGACTGTTAACTGTGATATCCCTAAAAGTGAATCAATTAGATTAGCTGCAAGGATTCACACCAATGAGGTCGCGGAAAACCGTCGAAGTGAGCATTCGTACCCGGCCAGATTTCCCAATTGGGCAACCCGGGCAATTATCGTTAGGCAAGTCAAGTAATTCTACCTCTTTTTAGGAAATTTAACACACAAGCAGGCCTGCCCATTTTCTTAGATTTATATAAAAAAAGGCTTTGCACGAATTTTTAAGAAACATACAAGGCTTTGAACTGACAAATTACCGACCCTAATTATTATTCTTTTGTTTTGAAATGGCGGAATGTTGAATCTATAATCCCACCAGAAATACGTATTCCGTAGAAGAGAAGTTTTTGATTGCGAAACATAAAAGTGCCATTATTTAGTTTAATAATGATCGTAGCAGCGGCGTACCGTATACGGTTTTCCATATGTTCAGTGGAACACGGGCATCCAAGCCACAGGGGCCCCCAAAACCGAAAATATTAAGATTGTTCTTTTTTATAGATCCTTGGGTAATTGTAAAAGGTTTGTCTAAATATCAGCTTTTATGGCTTCTGGTCACGAAAATATTGAATAGATATAATGGTTCGACTTGCAAAAAAGAGCGCTAATATTGAAGGTTCTTGCGTTAAATTCAGTCATTGTTATCCAGTTTGTCGAGTGTTTCAATATTGAAGAAAATGAACTACTGCATCAAGGAAAATGTGTTCACAATGTTGTGGATCTTCTGACCGAAAGATCGTTCAATAAGTCAAAAAGATTTTTGTTATCTAGGACTCATCAATTCAAGAAATATACATATGCCTGGCTCTAAACTTTTCTGTCCACATATCGGATCAGTCGTTTCTCCTACAGGACGCATTTATCTTTGGAGATTTCAATCGATTAAATTCGCCATATAGATTATGCCAACAACTTAACGTGGCCAGGCTCGTCAGGACTGTGAGCTACCTTATGTGATCCTCAGATCAGGGGCGGCACAAAAGGGCCCGCAGGGCCCGCGTGGTGGAAGGGCGGGGGGCACGAGATTTAGGGGCCCAAAAGCCACAAGATTTATCGAACCATAAAAACAGCACGATTGCGAAAACAATACTAACGTAGATATTTTTTTTGTAGACAAGAAGAGACATACACTTTTCGAAATCAAAGCAAATGCGTAAGTTATTGTTCCTTCTTCACCATGTGCATTAGGTAAATAAATTTAATATTGTCCTAAAATCTTTGAAAGTTCATGAGACAATCTGGGTCCTCAAATGGCATGACTGTGCCATTTGCTGCAACTGTAGCCGCGGTTTGTAATCCGACCCACCCTTTTCCGTGTTAAAAATTTTCCTAGGTAATGTTTCGAGCTGTTTATCTCAGTAGCTGTTGCAATATGTTTTTTAAAACTTTTCTTCTTGGATATTTGCAAATTGGACCAGAACCCTGTGAATAAGAGCAGAGACAAGTGAAAATTTACACTAGTCTATACATAGTACACCCGGGTGTGTAAGTATATTCCTATGTAAAAAAAAGTCACTATGGCACGCAGGCGACGAGTCCTTTGCCTTGAAGAGCACAGGTCATGTTCTGTTCCGTTTTCTTGCTATACAGTTTGCTGGCTTATTTCAAAGCGTGTAGTCGAATTGTGCGAAATATATGCAAATATGACAGATTCGGTGAATGTACTATCTAGAACTGTTGTTCAGCGAATGTCTCATCATGATTATGAAGAATATGTCAGAAATTTAGTTTACGTTAATGAAGATGATGAAAGGGTAGTAAGTAACTATTTCCAGCCTAATATTGATTTAATTCAGATAATTTTAACCCTTGCAGTTAAATTTTCTTACAAAAATACATATACACACCCGGGTGTGTATGGTGTAGCTTGAAACGATATTATTTGGGTGGAGACATAAAGGTTAAACCATTTTTAGAGAAAGTACCTTTTATATAGGGTGTGAACTGTCAAACACGAACAAAATAGTATACATATAGGGTCATTAGGGCATGGTTTGAAAGGAGTCTTGTCAAGATTGGTGTATTGCATGTAATATTAAGTAGAAACAATTCAAGCATTTAAATTAGAGCGCACACATTTAAAGCTGAAACAATAGGAATAGAGTTGAATTAATAACGTGTGACTTTTTTGAATTGTCTAGCAAGTTAAAATTTGCTATTTTTGGATTCTTCGTTCTGGAAAATTCAACAAAATGGCCTCGGATTTACCGTGTGTGTGCGGCATTAGGGTAGATAAGGCGCTCGGGCATTCGGTAGCTCAGTGGCAGCGATGTCTATCTCTGAGTTGCCGGTGCGTGGGTTCGAATCACACTGTGACCCATGGATGTTTGTGTTGTCCATAAAAATTCTCCTACGGCAGCCGGTTCTTCCATGTAAATCGTCCCAGAGCTACCCGTTGTTAAAACGGCCAAGAGCTGCCAACACCGCCTTCGATTCATGGAAAAAAAAAACTCTTGAATCGCTACAACAACAACAACAACATAAGGCGCTCGTCTTTAACCCTCCGTTAGTCGCAATGAAAAATGTAATACGAATAGACGCAATGCATCTATTAGATGCCAACTTTGTTATCCTCTTGTAAGGTAAAGAATATCTTCATAAGGTTTTTTTCTTCATTATCTGAATATTTGAAGCCTTGTCATACCAATAGTCAATGTCGAAAGAAGAAAATCGGGTCTGTTAATAATATATTTTTTTTTTTTTGAGAAAAAGTCTTAAAAAAATGAGATTTTTTGGAATTGTCTTACATAATTGCAGTTTCACAGCTTTCTGAGCATAACTAAATTTTAAAATAGACTTCAATATTTTAACAAAGGTGTAATAGTGTAACTCTAAAAGTATTCCACAATTACACGTTCAAATCACTTACACGAGTGCTCGCAATGCATCTAATAGATGCTCGAGCCTCCTACGTAAAGCCAAAGGACCCCACAATTTCCACTAAAATGCTTCCGTACTCGTCATACGAAGCTATTCTGAGTTAGAAAGTGGAATTCGCATCTGTCAGATGCATTGCGTCTAACGGAAGGTTAAATCACAGGTTCACGGGATCGAATCTCGTTGTAGGCGCAGGTAATTTACCATGCTTAAATATCACCAACACCCATAGAGGCCAATACTTTTTTTAAATACGTTATAACAAGAACGCTATTCTTAATATATAAATGCAAAGAGTCAAAGTAGCTTCTAGCAAAATTTTTTTGAAGTACGACATTTTATTAGAAACACTGTAACGTCAAAACCATATTTCAAAAGAGTTGGTTTAAGGTCGATCCACACTTTTTAGTCATTAGTCACAGTCACAGTAATTTCCCATATGGGAGGGGTTTTCGCAAAAATTTTGACTTTGGTCATCAGAGAATCAATCACGAATTGATATCCTAAAGCTACTAAGCGCGATAAAATCACTGTGATTGCCAAAGGACACTACGAAATTTATTTGAATACTTGCTCAGTTACTATTACTAAACATCACTATTGCTTCAAACTAGTTGCAAGCCAGTCCCAGGCCTCATAGTGGTTTATGGATCTATGGAGCTTAAATCACTAAAGAGGCTCCTTTTCTCCTTATTCTAAGGCACCGAATGACTTAGTTCCAAAATTGCAAATATAAACAAATTTCGGAGGGGGTTTGAACCCCTACGTAGAATTGCCACTGACGGCGATGACTGAATAGCGTGGATCGACCTTCAAGAGTGTTTTCGATCGATTTCACTCTGCTTTTTTCTCAGTGATAAGGGGCCCACTCAAGAAGTTGGCGGGAGGGCCCCGAGTGAAGTTGTTCCGCCACTGCCTCAGATTTAGGGTAAATAGTTCTAGTCTAGGAGCAATGACTGTTATACGAAACAGGCATGTAGGCACACTCGTCGAGGTGGTGTTTTTTTTTCGAAGCTTCAATTAAACTTAGTGATAAATCATCTACATGATCTTCACAAGTTCTCAAGTATATTTATTCAAATTTAATGTTTTGTCTCAATTAAAAAAATGTTTTAAACAGAAGAATTTCGTTGTTCTTGCTCATTTGTGGACTGCAGTAAATGCAGGTTCTTTCAATATTTCCTCCGATTTTACAATCATTCATGGGAGCCCCCATTCCAATTTTGAACACAAGGAATTCGAAAAACGTTACGCCACTGGATCGTAGATATATCAAACTTTACTCTTCGAATCGCATTTCTGGACGGCTGTAACCACCGAAATCTGACAGATTTTCAAAAAATATAGCCACTGCGGTACTTGCCAAATTTCTGGATTATTACTCCAAGACATTTCGGGTTACTAGAGATTTTTAATTGAAAAACACAAAAGCGCAGTTTGGCCGGCTTTAATTTCTGAACGCTGATAAGCAAGACCCTGAAAGTTGGAGCAAATGCAGTCGCCAAGTTGCTTTACAGTTTTGGGCGCCACTGGGGTCCTCTACAGAAGGGATTATAGTGTCTAGCACCAATAAATTTCAGATTATGTACAGCCTGCCCATGATTGTCAATGCGTATCCTAACCAAGATGAACTATACCAAGATCTGGCACTCCTTATATGCTCCGTAGCCCATCTTCATGAATGTTGTGAAAAATTGCTAAACAGAGACTCATATATAACCCGTCATAATAACCATGTTAATCTGAAAGAGAAAGGAAACTGAACCTGTTCATAAAGTGCTCATTTTACTCTCAGTGCTGCGTTTGACAACCCAGAAATGTCACACCAATACACATGTAAAAGTGAGCTAAAAGCTACCAACATACCAAAGATAGGCTAATCACCTGATTTTGAATTTGTTCCGTCCTACTCTGTCCCATAGAATTTTTCGTTTAAAAAATGTTAAATATGTGTACGGCTGATAATCATGCATCCCTTTCTACGAAGAATTTGTACTGAGTACCAGCCCCTTGCTCTAACCATCCGTCTGACATCTTTCGACCATTTATGCGGTGTGAAAGGGATTTCACGATTCGAAGCATAAACCCCCGAAAATTTAGTATTTTAGTTTTTGATTGATTTTTGCATGAGCCTTACCTTTGAGGTTCGAAACAAGACCCCAATAGTCCCCCCGGTATCAACCATGAGCCGTTTTTTTTTCAGGCTTGTGTAGTACCACTTTTTTTTACCCCGCATGCCCACGTTCGATCAAGGTTTGTAATTAGGGTCCTTTTATGTCCCTTTTCAGAGCTTTCCGAGAATTTTTTTTCTTAGCCAATTTAATGGTAGAATGTTTAACTATTATAGATTCTGAGAAATGATATGTAATGTACGTCCCCAACGTATAATCAACGTCCCCTTTTATATGATACCCAACATGCCGACCCCCGGCCAATGATTCAAGAGTGTCCGTTTTTGTCCTTTTTGGGACCTTTCCGATCAAATTTTTTTTGTAGCAAAATGGGTTTTACATTCGTGCGATCCCACTGATTCAAAAACCACAAAAATTAGCCTTACTCTATTTTTTTCTATTTGGAGGCCTGAATAGGGATATTTTGACTGCACTACACAATAATATCACCTTTAGGCATCTTATTATGGACGGCGGCGTATAGAGGATCGCAGAAGGCAACTTCATTGTCAAGTTATGTAGGAGCATGACACCGTATTAATGTGATATGTTTAATATTGGTCCGGAACGGAGCACTCAGAATTCTATCCGAGACATTATCACAAGATAAGAAACGGTTTCGGGCGGCTTCGCAGGGGAGTCTGTGTCCCATGAGATACAGAATATTTGTGTGGCATGGTACACCGATTTTTTGTAAGTTCCGATACTACGAACACGAGCAGCACAGGGGGCCCTAGTATGGTTGATACTGCATGGCGCGGATGTGAACGAAGGTCTTCGGGGATTGACAATCCTGATGCACTCGAGTCAGGTATGGTGGCTTACTTTCTCCCTCTTCTTTTGGGAGGGCAGCCGAACTTGTCCCAGTGTTTAATTGCTGAGAAGGAATCCGTCATAAGCGAACGTGTAAGGCCTCGGAGCTGGCGGCTTCGCATAACCCTAGCCTCGAAGGGGCTAGTTGTAGGGAGAATGGCTCTGACAAAATGCTTACCCGACTATAGCTATACTTTGTGGCGTCATATCCATGCGGTCTAGTGACATTCCTGACTAGCTGAAGGACCCTCATCTGGATGTGAAAAGCAGCCCTACCTATCGTTTTAAGCTAATGGGTAGTCTTATGTCAAACGAACGTGGGAAATGCACGTCCTTTATGGAGGATCGCACCTGCTATTGAGGAGTATTTAGCAGGTAGTGTACCTCGGGGATGGGTTTGCCTAGGGAACCATGCTGCCTAGTCATCATTGACGAGGTGGCTGCGAGGTTGGATATCCCAAAGTAAGTGCATGCACTGAACAAAGAAATCCCCATTTGACAATAACATGCCGAAGGTCCAAACAGTCCGATTAATCGGAAGGTAAGAGCGTAAAGCTTAAGCACTCCCCTGACGGTATGGTCCCGTAGATGACTCTCTCTGAAGAAATCGTGTATTCTGGGGACCTTCACATTCATTGTCCAGAAGCGGATGCACATTCCATAATCCAATCTTTGTCAGTGTAGGATAGCAAAAAGTCATAACCGATGAGTCAGCTGGTTAAGTTTCGTTAGCAAAATAAACATTTAGGTACTGCAAGTTCCTGGCCTACACACTCTTTACTTCCTTTACTCCCCTTATACTGCAAGCCAGGATCACTTTGGTATACATATATGTATTCTAAGCACAAGCCAGGTGTCAATTTGTATTTAAGCTTTTCATTTATTCATCTGAAAACCCAAGCGCACATTGTTCACATCTATAAGAAGCTCAGGATAGTTTTCTTCACTCCTGTCGCTTTAGTTGTCTTCAAAGTACACGCCGCGAAAAACTGTGACATTATTTTTGGTAACTATACTCAATCATTAAAAATGTATTACGTGAATTGGAAATTATCTATATCTCTTCGTAATTTTAGAACCCAAAATGTCAATCTGTATTACGAATTTTTCCAAATTTAGTTATGCCAAATTTAATATACCTCCCTAATTCACTGCTGTCGACTAAAAGAAGCGAAACCTTCATACAGTGTGTCACTCACTTTCTTTCATCGCATACTTACACAAATTTCCTGTCACTGTACGCTTTTGACTGACACTTTCCCTTTTTCTTGATTGATTAATGTGCATGGGTACTACACGAGTGTTTCGACCCTTTTAACCGTACGCATACTTTCCGTTCAGGACACAGATGTTGTTAAATCTGTTAGTCGGGACATAGCGTAACATTCGAACCCTTATCCTTTTCAAGAATGTTCACCACACTAATCCATATATAAGCTTCTGACAACAACTACAAAAGCGAAAGCGCCACGACGACACCCATTACGTCCCCACCGCCCCAATCAGCACGCTCCTCACAAAAATCAGAACCATAAGGAATATAAATTATAACTTTATTGTTACACCCTTACATAACTAAAATGTATGTCATTACTAGGGACCGGATTATATGCAACTTAAAAAGGCTGAAATAAGCATGCAAATATGCATAATAAACCTTTGAAATATGCAACTAAAATGACAAAATATGCAATATAAAATGAATGAAAATACTTATTATTCAGCTTTTATTAGCACTCTAGAGCACGGAAAACACATTTTAGTTGGTTCCAGCCAAAGATTGGTCGTTTTTATAGTAATTAACGATTATATATTGTTCAAACCCAAGCAACAATTCGTTAGCTTTAAAGAAGCACTTCACACTGTAGCAATCATATAGTACCACGAAATCAATTTATCGTGTGACATCGCTTAAATAAATATTTTGATCCGATAAAACATCCTTAAAGCATTTTCCGGAAAGCTTCTATCATCATTATGGAATAAATTTAAAGATGGTGGTATAAGACTTCGATAAAACTGTCTCTAAACGGTAACTTAAAAAGATACTCCTTTAAATACTCCACTCCAACATATGGTTTATTGGATGATGCAGTACACACATGCAATATAGTCTCTCTTAGTTAACTCACACACATGCATATATTCTTCTATAGCACAGTCGGTTTCATTTTTATAGTGTGACATTCGTATGGTCATCCAATAAATTTTTCACCGTAGTTTTATAGAAGGATGGACTTTCTGATTTTTTTAATGAATTAACACTTATGAAGTGCTCTGAAATACATAATTTCTTCAATAGAAATCCTTGAAATCTTGCATGAAACACTTACTCATTGTTATCTTCGGAACCAATTAAGGTGATCTCTGCAGAGAAATTGACTGCATTTTATTGAGAAATGTGTGGATTTAATCAACGTCACCTGACTGATATAGGGTGCATTGCAGAAGATTCGATAAAGAATTGTCAAGCATTTCTATAGAATCAACTAACCATTTGTAGCGTTTACGAGCAATGCTGACTATATGTGAGGTTGGCTGAGTGGTAGCCTGTAGGACGGGCAATCAACAGACACGGGTTCGATGCTAGCTGCGGAAATTTTGTTTTTCATTTTTTTTTGCAAATTCGTTTAATGACAGAAAATGATGATATAAAGCAAATGACGTACGCCTTTTTTGAAGCATAATTTAGTGCTACAATAAGGTACTATTGGATTAAAAAACGGCGCCAAATGCCATTATTGAACTATTATTCAGTGGTTCTACATTGTAAAACGCCCCTATTATTGTTAGAAGAGAGTATTTTACGATGTATTATAGGAATGAAATTGTTACTTGGGAAATGCTTCGTAGTAAGACAAAAGACAAAATGTCTCCTGTCATTTAATTGTCTTATAATTTGAGAAGGAACGTTCAACATCAGCCGATGTCACTGGACAATATTTAAATTTAGGCGCCATATTAGCAGATTTTTTGCCAGTTAAAGTTTTGCCGGTACCGTTGATATATTTGTCAATTTCACATATTTCTTCGTTTCCAGTGTTGTTATCAAGAATTTTGTGAAACTTTTCCTTGAGTTTTTCTGCGAATATAGCGGGTAGCTCAGCGTTCAATCTTTGTGCACTTTTCATTAGTTGGATGGAGTCCTTTAACTAGGAGATACTACATTCTCAAGGTTGGCATAGAATTGAGTACTAGCAGTTGATGGTATGGCTTTCTTTTTCTCTATTTTCAAATGTGCAAATCGAGAATTATACTAGAAAATATGCATCATCAATGCATTTTCAATATAATATGCAAAAACCCAGTAAAATGGGCAATATATGCAAATGCATATGCAGTTATGCATTTGCATATAATCCGGTCTCTAGTCATTACTATGCATATCTACGCCGCGTCCTGGTCGACGTTCTCGAACAGTATTACATCATCCGGTCTTAAAATACAATAATATACAATCATGCACATCAGCGTTAAGCCACCGCTTAGCATGCTGGAGACAAACAAATACTCATAGATCCATGAATAAAAATCGTCCTGACGCCCGTACCATACGAGCGTAATGATGAAATTTTCCAGCAAAACTAGCAAAAAGTAACCGATATACACGCGTCGAACGTGCCGAAATTTGATTTTGAATTCCAATATGACAAAGATATAGATGTAGGCTAAGCAAAAATAGAAAACGATACGTTCGCATTTGTCCTTTAGGCGACTTTCGGCGGCTAAGCACACCAACATTAAGCCATAATGGGCGGCAATAAGGTAAAGAAATTCCCAGGGATAGAACACACAAAACACGGACAACGATATCATTCGCATATAGATGAAGAGAATCCATCCGAAAAATGAAACAAATTTGCCCGCAAAGTCATCCTGTTCGACACCTTCGATCATCTTTTTACGGCTCGGCAGGAAAAAATCGAGCTCATCGTGGCCAGCCGCTGCCGCTTCTGCTGTTGTTGTTGACGTCGATGTTGTTGGTCTACCTGACATCCTGACGCTACTGCTATTTCTAGCCGCAATGTTACGATGTTTTGCCGCACCACTCCCACCGCCAGCCGACCCAATGTCGCCCTCACTAGGATGATGTTGATTTGGGTCGCCTTCCGCCATTTGAAATGGAGCAGATGTCTGTCGGAATATAATGTCGCTCGCCAAGGATGTTTCCGCTCTAGGATTTGTCATTTGACTGGCATGGATGCCACGCGTCATGTCATTAGTATTATCCCTTGCAGATTGTGAGGCGGCTTTATCTCGCTCGTCCCGGCTGAGGGCGCGCTCAATAAGGATACGCGGCGGTCGGGGAACGTGCTCCGTAATGTAAATTTCGGCATTCAAAACGAGCCTGTCGGTGAATTGAGATAATCTATTAAGTGGATTAAAAGATACTCGTTTTCCACCGTCCGCCGCCCCCCGGTTGGCATCGAATCTTGCGACATTTCCAGGCGGTTTTGGCGGCGGAATATCTGGAACATAATCAGAGCCCATACTTTGCACTCTTATCTGGCGCTCATTCAGTTTTCGCCTTTGATCGGCATTGGGCTCACCGTCAACGGATGCGGATTCAATTGTACTGTAATCGCTTTCTGGGATGCTTCCATGTCGTCTCCATCTTACAACATCCAATTCGTCGACACCCACAAGCATATTGTTGCCATCGTCGTCGTCGGTGGCTGCTGATGTTATTTGTCGGCCTTCAACATTTTGGCTGACGTTCAAATATCCACTTCCTGATGGCCTATGTGAATGTCGGCCGACGGCGGCATTATCCCGAATACCACAGGGATTAGCGTCAGCCGTCGTCCTCGTCGATGTCATACCGACATTTGGCTCCTGATGTTGTGAATAGAATCTCTGCATGATATGTTCCGATTCCGGGAATGTTCTTGATATTTGTTCGGAGGTCTTTTTCGATCGCATCAGCTCGTCGGTAAGACTGCGAGTTCTTTGGAATTTCCGATGTCGTTGCTGTACGTACTCTTTGGCCGACCACGGATAATGTCGGCCGACGACCTTTTGACTTTCGAAACGCTGATACGACATGGTTATCACGGCTATGTTGACTAGCGAGAAAACCACGCTGAGCACCTGCACGTTGGCTGTAACGAGAATTTGAGGGAAACACATAAAAAAAAAGAGAAAAAATCAAAAATTTAGCTATCAATACGAAATAAGCGCGGAAACAGATTTCGGGGAAATTACTTTTCCGAGTGAGATTTTCTTTTGCAATATTGAAGGAAGCGCACGAGATGAGGTAGTGCGATGTTGTGGGGCTAATGTAATTCGATTTAATTTGAGTGAATGCGAACGAAGGATTTTTTGATTCCGTTAAAATTGAATGTGTGCGCGAAAAGGTTATTGATTGGTTTTGGTTTGAAATTTTACGGTGAATCTTTTGAAAAATTATTCAGCATATTGCGTCGAAATTTTTTAAAAGTCATGCTCATCCCTGTCAATTACTATATTTAAGGAATATTACCGCTTCAACGGTTTTTAGAGTACACTAAAACACGGTTAAGTGCAACACGCTTAAATGCACACAATTTTCACGCACCATCCAGTCAATTTTCAATAAATTTGGAAACGGATAAGTGCGTAACGGATAAGGACACAACACGCTTAGGAGCATGAAATTTTTTTTTGCAACATCAAAAACATTTGCACACAATTCATAATGGATAAGTGCACATGTGAATTGCAAAATTTTATTAAAACAAACGTTTTGATCGAACCTTTGGACTATTGTAGGATTCTATGCGACTTAAGCCGGAGATATCCAATATTTATTAAATTTAATTTATGGAAATTTAGAAGAAAGGAAATCCAGGATGATTTTTGTCTTTAAGTATTAGTATGAGAGGTAAAAATTGCTCATTATGTGAGGAACTTAAGGTTGAGATTGCACATAGTATTGATGAATAAAATGTTTAACAAAAGTGGCCATTTATTTGTGAGTCCAGCGTTCATGTTATCAGTCTCAGTCAGTCTCCTCCTTTGGTGATATCACCATCGCTGGACTGCACCACTAAGATAGTCGTTAGCTTCTTAGAAAATGTTCGTTTTTCTTTTTTTTTGCGAATTTCGTATGTCGTTTTCCCAGAATTTGTGCAAGTAAGGTGATCATTTCGACATTCATAAATTGTAATTGAAAATGTAAAAAAATCAACTTTGGGCAACACACTTAAGTGTTGGCGTCCCAAAAGTCTACGAAAAGCTACTCGACGCGTAACATCGATATTCGATGCTCATCCCTCGGTCTTCCCCCTCAAACCCAGTGCTTTGCACGGCATTGTTGCAGTCAGCTGGTAACTTAATAATGGTGCCCCTGAATTGATTACATTTCAAAAAGATGGATAGTGCCCAGTTGATAAAATTTGTGGTCAAAGTTCGAAAGCTTTACAGAGTCGCGTGGTCTAAACTAGGGTTGTCCACCTTGTTTCTTATTGGTCCAGGGGATGGATTCCATATTAGCTGTGTCCATTTGGTTCAAATGTTTTGTTTTTGTTTTTGTGGTTATTGTAAAAGGCTTTTGGATGGGAAATTTGTCGGTACGACTCAGCGTCCGCTCTTGCACTTATGCCGTTACGGGCAAGACGACAAATTGCCGCCCCTATTTTTGATTTTGCTTCGAAAAGTTTCTTGGTATGCGTCAGCTTAATTCCGTTGAGAAGGATGCTTATTTTTGCCACATTTTAAAATATTTAAATTCTTTTCACAAATACTTACATTTTGCGCACCTAATACTCGATACGAAAACAGAAGTAACCACTAAAAATCAGTAAGATTCCTGTTAGGCCGTGCGCAGATTAAAGGCGTATTGAGCGTAGCTTAGCGTAAAACCTGTCGTCCAATACAAGCGTTGTATTGGACGACCGGTTTCACGCTACGATCCAATACGCCTTTAGTCTGCGCGCGGCCTTAGGCTAGTCATTGCGTGATTTCAGATTACAAAATATGGTGAATATTTTGTTGTTTTTTATGTTTTTTTTGGGGTGCTGAACACGAATCCGGAGCTTCCCACCAAAATTTCAATCGGAGCTGTTTCCTTGTTTGGCTTATATCTCTGAAACTGTACATTTATTCGATAAACTGAATATGTTAAAGGAAACTTGTCGAATGGTCGCATTTGAATGCAACTTAAGCTTATTTTCTGTTAACAATTTCTACCGCAGTCCTATGTCGTGTTCCGATTCCATCTGTTCCTGTTCGTAACGTATGGTATTCCATGTGTTCGGTCGAACACGAGCCCCCGACCACCAGGGGCCCCAGCATAGTGGCAAGAAGTGGGGAACTGTTATTTTGCATTATCACCAAGTTTTAATTTTTTTTTTTTGTTATCTCTAGGGCCTGGACCCGCCGCCCTTCAACATAACATTTAATACTGTTACAAATGCAGCGTTGGAAATTTTAAATAATTGAAAAATGAAAATCATTTTGGAAATTGTTGAAATCTTAATAAAGCGAACCAGGGACGTAGTTAGGATTCTTTTTCGGGAGGGGTCTAAACACGGAATGTTGAGATGCGCGACAAATTTTGTGTCGAAAAAGTGGATGCACTGAATATTAGACTGATCTGTTATAAAACGTTGAGAACAGCTGGAACCACGTAACCTCACTTTTTAGGTGCTAACGATCATGAGTGAAAAGGAAGTACCAGTATCTCTTGTGCAACGCATCACTATTCGTTTTTTAGTCAAAGCTGATGTAAAATCCGCGGAAACCTTTCGAAAGTTACTAGAGAAGTTGCAGGATGAGTGCCTCTCCGTTGAAAGACTCTCATTTTGGATGACCGTGGAAGTAGTGTACGCGACATGACTGAGGAATTGGGCATTACCGTAAGTAGTATTGAGTAAATTATTCATGAGCAGCTAAGTTACCGCAAATCTCAGGTAGATGGGCGCTAAAACTTCTGAATATTAAGTATAAATTCAATCACAGGGAAGCGTGTACGCGTCTTTTACATCATTTAGCGAATTGAAATAGGAAAGACTGGAACACCCTCCATATACAGTTCAGACTTATCACCCTATTATTTACTTATTTGATTTACTTATTCCTTATTCTTCTCTCTTTGTCTACGGGTTTCATCTACTTTTATATCGCCCGAATCACTCCGCGATCAGCTCAGGCGAGAACTAAACATCCGTTTAATCCAACTATCGCATGCGCAAAATATTTCCGAGCTTATCCTTCGCTGGACCCAAAGCGCCGATACCAGCACGTAATTTTTTTTAAAGGACAAGTTTTCATGTACACGATTGATATTTGTGAAATTTTTCAAATAAATTCTTTTCTTGGAAAAAGCTCTGTTTAAATACTATTTTATCGCATTCTCTATTTTTGTAGCAATGTTCAGAATTTGCGCAGCGCAAAGTTTAAAGCTCCAAGCTCACATGAAAACACGTCCATACATCCAATAAATAAAATCAGAGTGAATAATAATTTTCGAGGCCAGACATTCATAGGTTTTTGCACAGATTTCGCACAATTTAATTTGAAAGGTTGTGTTCAGAAATTGTGTATTGACATTGGGATTTATCTAGTTTAAAAAAACCTACTTAAATCAGTTGCCATATGGGGTATTTTTTTTTTTGTAATATTCAGTCACACAGAATCTACAGAAAACTATGGCAAAAACTGATTTTTTTATATTTTATACTGTAATCACTAAAAATTCGGGTATTATTGAAAACATTTCGGGAGGGGTCCGGACCCCATGGACCCCTCCCCTGGCTACGTCCCTGAAGCGACAATTGAGTGTAAAAAATATGGCCTTAAATGAATAGTCTCCCGACATAAACTAACCCCCCCCCCCCCACCCCCTCCCATTCCAGGGGAGAATTTTTATCGAAAAGGGAGGCGCACAACATTTCTTGGATTGGCCCCGTGCGTCTCAGGACGGGTTTAATTTTGCAATTGTGTGGGTTTAGTACGGGTGAGATCCGACGCCATCCGGGCATACAAAGCATCCAAAAGATGTCACACATGTCAAGCTGGCTACAATTCGCGTTAGTTTTCCCCATTTTAACCCCCTTGTATGTATCGTCTATTTCAGGCATGCGATATCCCTTTTTGTAAAAGGACAGGCGCAACGAGCGACAAAAACCCCGGCCGATTCTCCCGCTACTGCGCTACAGCAAGCGAATGCCGCTGCTCGCTCGTTAAGGAGCCCTATCGTCTTTGCCTAACCTGCCCGGTTAAGGAAGTATTGGCTCCGCCCCACGGGCATCTTGGCAATGTCCTTTCCTTACATCATCGTTAATCTTTTAAACAAATCAACAAACTCTTAATTAGAATTTTATTTTTTCGTCAATAAAACCTGAAGCAGGACCTGTATTTGTTGTAGTCTCTACAGGGTTGCACACGGGAACCAGACGGTTCTTAAAATGTTGTAAAAATTAAAGAAATTCAAGTTTCAGAACGTTTTTTTTTTTTTTTTAATGCCAAAGAATTTTGCACTTTTTCATCATTAAACTTTTGGAGTAATTTACGGCAACTTCACTCTACTTTTCACAGCAGGCAAACTTAATTTCTTCGGTTGACTCCTTTATTTTTCCAAAATGGTTTCTTTTAATAAATTCTTGATTTCAAGGGCTTTTAAGAATAAAGCCAGAGCTAGTAAATCAGGAAGCCGACTGGGACGTCGTCGAATCTTGTATCTCGATATGTCCCTGTCGCAAAGCAATTCGCAAAAAACTAATTTCGAGGCGCTTATTGTGCAGAATAATAACTGCTCCCCTATCTTGAACGATCGTTGGAAGCGAATTGATGTGGAATTTCCATCGTTATAGCCGATGCGTCGTTATAGCCAATGTCGTTATAAACGATATCTACTGTATGTATTTTCAGGGCCGGATTTCCCATATGGGCAACCTGGGCAACTGCCCGGGGCGGCAAATTTTTAAGGGCGACATATTTCTAAAGCTTTCATCCTTCCATTGAATTAATTTTCTGTCAAATATACACTATTCGATATTTCAGGAGGAAAAAATGAAAAAAAAAATTAATATAGGGAACTCTGCAAAAGTCGTTTCTTTGGTCAATTGCGGACTGACATATCTCACGTCAGTAGGCCTTTCGGCTTTTGCCGCCTGACTCTTATTTTTATAATCCAACGATTAATCGATTTATCCTTGACACCAAAATTGTTTCAATATGGCTGGCTAACGAATAAGCGAACACTTCTAAAGTTGGAATAAAGTCTGATCACTGAACTCTTATTTTTTTTATCTGTGCACAGGGCCTTAAAATAACGGCGTAGGCTTCAGGGCTTCAGCCTGCTAGTTCACCAATCACCACGCCACTATAGCTTTGGAAATCGCGTTTGGAAAGAGTAACATACACTCGGAGCCAAGAAAACCGGACACTTTTACTTTATTTACTTCTACCCTATTATAACGAAATTAACGGATCTGTTCCCTGGATCCACTTTCTATCTGCTGGTATAGCATACCCCACCTCCTCCTGCCGGAAACTGCAATTTCGGGATGGTTTCATTAATTATTGAAACGACAATTTCGTGGCGCTACAGCTGGTGAACAATTGTGACTAAGAGAAAAAAGACTTAAAATCCACTTTTTGGGAGTCGAGACCTTTTGATTGACTTGAATTTCACTAAATGTTACGAAAACTTATCTCGTACTGAAACAATCAATTTAGTGGACTGTAGCGGGAGAGAGGGGTCACCCCGGGCAAAAAAAGGGTCCGATCCGTTTCTAGGGCGTCAATACCTTTTGCGATAATAAAATAATAAATATCGTTTAAAAAAGTGCCCGTTTATGGCACCGAGTGCATGTATTTAGTTTTATATTGTGACAGTCTTAGGTTATGCATCCAAGGCGTAGATTCATCATATTTTTTTCAAATATTATCTTGACCTCTAAGGAGTATCCACTCCTCCATGAGTATCCACTATCAACTTCAATGGAGTACCTATATTTCTGAACATTAACTTTGATAAGAAGTTCAGTCCAAGCACCTTTCTAAAAAGTAAATTAACTGTAATTTTCACTGAAGCTCTACTACTTCCAAAAACACCGGGAATCAACGTATGATAAAAAAAATTGTACTCCTCACATGCGACTGATCTACTTTCTGACGGAGGGCGGCAACTCGACTACTGCCCAGGGGCGCTACAGAGGGTAAATCCGGCCCTGTGTATTTTTACGAGTCATAAGTTTCAGCTTTCTTGGAATTTTCTTTCCATAAAGTGCTGGTCAAAATGCCGCCCCAAAAATTTAGCGCCCAGGGCGACCGCCCAGCTTGCCCCTCTCGCTGATAGGACTAGGCTTAAAGAGTGTTTTATGCATTCTAAGAACTGGAACGCATTGCACGAACTCTAACAGTAGTACGAGGAGACAATGTTGTTCGTTGTTGGCTTAACAACTAGTCCAATAAACCCAGAAAATTGTTATACAGTAATACCCCGATAATTTGGATCCGGAAAATCCGGAAATTCGACAATTTAGATTTAGACGTAATTTTCATTTATTTTAGAAAACTAGAAATTTTTGTTAAAAGTTTTTTCTACCAAATTGTTAATAGTCGTTAAACAATTTTTTATAATTTTTACTGGAGTAAAAATAATTGTTGCCTTTCTAAAATCCGGACGAAATCGATCCGGACGGCTCTATTGTAAGTCAATAATTTTATTACAATTAACTTTTTTTATTTATTAAAATTTTACAATTTTTGAATGATTAACGCAAATCCCGATATATTAGATTAAAAATCAAATTTAGATGGGTGGAATGCCACCCGAAATGCATCCAAAATAAAATTTATTTGACTCGCAAAGCTAAAAACGGTGTTTTAAATTTGATTTTTAATCTAACTTTTTTTATTTGACAACTATATCAATTACCATACTTAGCCGAAGTAATCAGGAATATGCGGTATCGGTTTCGGTATCAGGAAATGATTTCAATTTTCAGAATTCCTATTTCTATTTAAAAATGTTATAAAAATACATTAAAGCAAACAACCCTATTAAGTCACCGTTTTTCCAGTTTTATTTATACTGATTAGTTCAATATCTATATGGCTCATAAATGCACCTCCATTGCTAGTCATTCAAATTCAATTACCATAGTAAACATACAAACCATCCGATTATCTATGTACGAGTATGTATAATAGAAAAAACTATAATTAACTCTTTTCATATAAAGACCACAAAACCTACTATACACAATTCTGTACAGCCAATTGAAACATAATCACATGCAAAACGATACTCATCAATATCGTTTGTGAATTGCAAATTAAATATTTCCATAAAATTTAATTCAAAAAGTGTGATGATTGGTTTTATTAACTTTTCACAAACATACTTTTCGCAGCAAACAGACACACAAACAACCGAAATCAGCGATTTATTTGACCTTGGCAAAAAATAAATGAAGTAATTTTTAATTTATTTTAAACTTCACATTGAAAACACCATTACCCCAACAATATTTGCCAGTTTTTGATGTCATTGCCTGAAGATATAAGATAGACTCAAAAAAAGAAGAAATTAACATTAAAATATTATTATATGGATTCACAATACCTATATGTACAGAAAGACGAGTGCTTTGTGCTGAAGAAATAAAATTGACTCGGAATTATTGTTTTTCATTTTTTCATTTAAAATATAAAAAAAAATGTTCTGCATATTTTAACCATCATCATCGCATTTAAATAAGCATAAATTTCCATTTTATAAACTGGCAGAGAGAGAGCCAAGTGTGGTGGCTGGTGGTAAACGTATATAGTGTGTACCTAAATAGTCAGCCCGAAATTATATTGTGCATTTATGAAGTCGTTGGCTGTGCAAAAATATAAATAGAAGTATGTCAAGGTTGAATTAAGTACTTTAGTAGTTGAGTTCTTCTATGAAAAAAGAAATAAAATAAAGCTACTAGCTACGGTAAAATGTCGATAATTGCAACCCAACGTTTCTCAAAAATTCTCTGTGTACATTTTTACATTTAAACCTCGATAATATTCTAATCAGAGTGGACGAAAATGGATTGATTTCGCCGTACGTTTTCAGAAATCACCGAAAAGTGTTCACAGTGCACTGTTTGTAATTTCATATGACAACAGACAATAATATTTTGCCTATAAATCGTTCTAAGTTTAAAAATGTGCTGGTGCAGTCATCGATAGTCATTTACAACATATTTCGTCACTTTAAATTGACCGTCCATTCTCTTATCATGGAGAAATTAAGAACATTGGCAAACACACGAAACCTAACAATTTTTTCGGGTGTCAGTTAAAATATTGGAGTGAGCCGAAATGTGCTGAATAGGGGAATTTAGGTTTGAGACCTGGGTGCTTACACGTTTTCATTTGAAAAAAAAAAATCAAGGTTTCATAGAAAACACGCAAAATAGCGTATTTTCAATGTGTCAATTTGTATGGAAATTGAAATGCTTTCGGGCTGTTTTTTCGTTCACTGTGAACGTATTATAAATTGAATTGGTGATTCTGAATACTTTTCTCTGTAATACAAATGAGGCCACAATAAAATTGCAAAAACACCACGAAGAAGCTTTCAATTGAAAAGGAATAATTTTCAGAAAATATGTCAGTTAGAAATGTAGCTTTTGTTGTCCCTGTTTTCACATCGACAAAACCAATGGTTATAAGTCGCACTGCCCGAAAAAAATAGCTACGCCAATTAGAGAGGATAGCTGAAAACACAAAAGCGACTTAATTTTTAATGGAATACCAAAAAATCTTTGGAACTCTGTTTTTTTTAACATTTTTAAGATTTTGGTACATCATTTCTACAAATTATTTCAAAGGAGTTAATCGATCCATTAAAATTCGAAATATCGAGCTTCTACTGTACTGTTTACTTTTTTCACGTACATTAGAGGTGTGTACATAGAATGCTGGAGTATGTATTGTTTTTTTCTACATTCAAATATAAGGTTTCTGCTATTCTTTTAAAGTTTTGTTTTCGACTTTTCGTTCTGGGTTTTAGGTGATTTCAGTGCTACGTTTCTCCCTTAGTATGGGTGTACATACTATCGTTCCGAAGTGGAAATTTCGTCCAAAGAGAATCCTCCCTGGATGACGATGCACATACATATATGGACTTTGCGTTGAAAGTCGCATTTTTAATGGAAATTTTGACGAAAGTGCGATGCTGTTTCTATAGGTGCTTCGTGCTTCGTTAATAGTGCTGGGCTTGCATATGCATACTCTTTCTCTCAATTTAATTTCAACTTACGTAAATTGAAGATGTTAGAATGGACATTTAGACATAATTGAAATTAGGACAACAGTACGAGCAATTTTAATAGTATTATACTATTGTTCGCATTCTATGAATAAAATGGCTGCCCTATTCATACATTTGAGGCCTTTTGTTTTGAATGAGGTTCACAATAAGTTTAGAAAACAGTAACAATTAAGTTTTGACATAAATGCAGTGGTTCATTGAATAATAGATACCGTGAAATTTTCAACGATAGTGCGCTGTACATACTTTTGTGAACGTACCTATTTGCCGAGGAAGTATATTTTATATTCACACACATACCACTAAAATAAATAACAGGCGTGACAATCCAACATTGGACTAAGCCGCAACCGTTCACCTATGTGGTTTGTTTTTAACAACTGAGAAAAAAAAATTATTCGGTGCCAAGTCAGGGCTGTAAGGCGGATGACCCGTCAATTCAATGTTTTAATCGGTTAAATACACTCCCAATCAATAGGATAGTTCCACTTGAAAAATGGCTGTATCTCGGTAAGTGATAACGGTATTTTCTTCAAACTTGGTGACAATATTTACAGTAGCCTGACTGTTCTTCGAATAACAGGATGTCTCAAATCCGGAGTCCCGTTAGGATTTTTTTACGAGAATTCTTAAAAACAGTACAAATGGTGAAATCAATAGGATAGTTCCAGTGGAAATAATACATCAATAAACGGTAAGAATGGATAATTTTACTTTAGAAAATGAAGCTGGTAATAAGAAGAACTTTATTTTAATATTTTGAGCTCAAAAACTTAATCCGGGATTGAATTGTATAGGTTTTAACGGTAAATTAAGTTAATTCGTCCCCAGCTCCTCTAAACGTACGCCGAAGAGCTTCAGTGTTCTTAAACTATCGTCTAACGGTATAGATCTTCCTCGTCATTCATTCCCACACTTTTTTGATGATATTTAGATCTAGGAAGTATGAAGGTCTTTCCATAACCTTGATTAGTTGGTCTTCAAATCAATCTTTTATCAGCCTTGCTTCATAATTGGAGTCATTATCTTGCTAAAATCTTATTGGAATGGCATGCAAAATGTCGGAAGTTTTAGGCAATACATTAGGAAGACGAGACCGAGTTCTAATCGTGCGAATAGCACGATGAGTGTATACCCTATACCCATGTACAGATCTAGAAAGCACGCAAAAGCCAAAAATTCATTTTCATCTTTTTTGTAGGGGAGGGAGGGGTAGATGGTTCGGACTGCCACATATTTAATATTACAGCAAGGCATCTAACAGCTACCATTTGATACTAATTAGAAGTTTTTCGCGACATTCTAGCAAAAGATATGGCTGAATATAACTTTATAGGGGAGGTAGGGGTAGGGGTAGTAGCACGTTCTCCACTTTCCACCAACTTCAAGCATATGTCACAATTAGGCATTGATGAAAATTTCAGGTCGCTAGCGATATTCTGTTGAAAAATATGGGCGAATTAAACTATCATGGAGGGGTCATTTGTATGGGAGGTAGGGGAACCCTTGGTCCGATTTGGCCCATTTTCAATACCATCCAAGCTTTTATCAAAACAATCATTTGACCTAAATTTTTAATCGCTAGCTTCATTATTTCGGGAGTTATCGTGCGAACTGACAGACACACGGACGGACAGACAGACAGACAGACAGACAGACGGACATGGCTTATTCGAATCAGGGACCGACCCTGATCATTTATATATATACTTTGCCATACCTCCGGTGGCTCCTTTGAGGTGTTACATAAATCGTCGTAACAAAAACAATATACCCTATACCATCTTATGGGTATAGGGTATAAATATCCTTAAAAGCCTAGGTACTCTGAGTACCCCTTATTTAAGAAAGCTCAGTAATTTCATTCCAAGATATTCAACCCCAATGGAGAAACTGTATATGGATTAAACAAACGCGTTATTTTTACTGACGGAAAAGATTAAATCTCGTCGGTTCAGATGGATTTAGGTATTATTTCCACGATTTGAGCAAGAAGGAATTAATTTTGTAGACACATCACTCAGAGTAAGAAATGTCGAAGTATGGGGTAGAATGTCTCTGTGTGGAATTATTGAGATTGTGGAAATTAGCGGTATTCACAACGTCCAGGCTTACAAGAATATTCTGGGTAATATAGTTAATAAAATTACCGACATTTTCCATTCAACTTCTTTGAGATTTTAAAAAGATAATGGCGTCAGTCATGGAGCTAGACTGATAAAAGATTTGTTTCAAGACCAACTAATCAAGGTTTGGGAAAGACCTCCATACTTCCTAGATCTAAATACCATCAAAAATGTGTGGGGATGAATGACAACGAAGATCTATACTGTTAGACAATAGTTTAAGAACACTGAAGCTCTTCTGCGAACGTTTAGAGGAGTTTGGAGCGAAATTAATTTAATTTACCGTTAAAACATATACAATTCTATTACAGATTACTTTTTTGAGCTCTAATTACAGTAAAACCTGTTAATCGGACCACTCTACAATCGGACCACCTTCTAATTGGACCACCCTTGGTCAATTTTATTTGGTTTTTCATACAAAATAACCTTTATAAACGGACCACCTCTTAATCGGACCATGGACCACGATCGGTGACTCCAATTAAATGGATCAGTACCTACTAGACGTACCTCCACAATCGGACCAACCAAAAAAAAATTCCAAAATCGGACCAAAATTTCAAATTGATTCTTACTTGAGCAGTACGAGGAAATTTTTGACCAACAGACAGGCAACGTGGCAGGACATTTTGTTGACTAAAAAAAATCTTAGAAATTTCGTTACTACATTCACCTCAGTTCCGATTACAATGATGAGTTATATTATTTCCCATGACCACGGGAAATTTCGTAGACCGCATCAACCATTGAATCAGTGTTGGGTAGATGAAGTGGTGAAACCATTCTGGAGTTTCTGAGACAAGAAGATGTAAGGGAAGTTAAAGGGAGGATTGCTTGAACCATTAACCATGACTTTGATTATAGAAACGCTTAATAAAATATTGAAGAATATTCAAAATTTCGGTGGAACTGAGTGTGGAGAATTTATAATAAAAAAAGTCACAAAGGAGTTACGCTGTTGAGCGATTTCAAAACATTAATTGCATAGGGCATAGGTGACCTTTGTACAAGTCCAATCAATGTTCATGCATAACGTTTAAAATTATTTCATTAATTTCTTGTACTTTTCTGGCATCCTTAGTAATCGGACCACCTGCTAATCGGACCAAATTTGATCGGTCCCGTCAGTGGTCCGATTAGACAGGTTTGACTGTACTTAAATAAAGTTCTACTTATTACCAGCTAAATTTTTCAAAATAAAATTATCCTTTCTTACCGTTATTAGATGTTTTATTTCCACTGGAACTATCCTATTGACTTTGAACTGTTTTTAAGAATTCTCGTAAGAAAATCCTAGCGGGACTCCGGATTTGAGACCTTCTGTTAAGCAAAGAACAAGCAGGCTACTGAAAATATTGTCACAAAGTTTGAAGAAAATACCGTTATCACTTACCGAAATACAGCCATTTTACAAGTGGAACTATCCTATTGATTTGGAGTGTATGATGTGTGAGAGCTCGCCTTGTCATGATGAAAAATTATTCTTCTCCCCGAAGAATTCGGGCAAGCAAATGATCGTACACCACTCGGAATTGGCCGTACTACGTTCCTCTAGTCGAACGATGACCACAGGATCCATTCGGCCGAAGAAACAGGACACCATTTGCCTCGCAGTGCTTCGTGCACGAACAACACGACTGCTGTTTAGTTTCCGGCTCATAGGCATATAGGTATCTATGATTCGTCGCCGTTGACGATTTTATTCACGTCATTTGTATGTCACATGCCGGTCTTGCGAAATCATTTCACGCCCGGCATCCACATTTTCTGACACAATGGGTGAATTCAGATTGTAAGACGAAACCGGACGGGTAAACTTGCAAGACAAGAACCATCGTTCTTACAATCTGAAATGCAGAATGCTTGTCTGCTGGCCACTACAAAAGCTCTCGCCGTCCGTTTTTTAGCACAAACAAACGGACGGCGAGAGCTTTTGTAGTGGCCAGCAGACAAGCATTCTGCATTTCAGATTGTAAGAACGATGGTTCTTGTCTTGCAAGTTTACCCGTCCGGTTTCGTCTTACAATTTGAACTTAGCCAATGGCTGTTTTTGGACGACCTTCACGAAACTCGTCCTTAAGTGAAGTACGCCTACGTTTGAACTGTTTAAAAAATTGGGCTGGCTACGATATTTCGCCTATCATATTCCCGTATTTAAAAATCCCGAGAACTATCATCCCGCCATTTCAATATCCCGCCAGTTTAAAATCCCGCTCAATTGAAATCTCGTCTTACCAAAATGCCGTCCTAGAAGGTAAGTATTCTTTCAAAAATCACGCCCTCTATTTATGAGGGCTTTACTTCTACTTCTTACTTACTTCTTTGACGGCATATTAAGAAGCGCCACCACATTTACCTCCAATTTCAACCAGATTTTAAAATGTGTTTTTATTGATGGCACAAAACTTTTATGTAAAAATACCGGCGTACAGAGGGCTGCGCCCGCAATACGAGGGTTTTTTAGAACTTTAATGCATAGTGAATATTTTGTGTACATATATATTTTACAAGCAATAAATAAGTATTGTGCACAACATTAATGAAATGTTTCCTGTAAATCTATTTTTGGATTGGTCTAAATAAACGCGTTCCAGAATGAAAGGCTAGCGCCTTTCATTCTGTTCCACCTTTAATTAGACCAATCCAAAAATAGATTTACTATTTGTATATTTTTCGATTTAAGGTTTCTGATGTTTCCGATGATTGTTTCTAGTGTAGTTACTACGTGATAAACCTAGTACATCAGATTGCAAAATGTGGTGGAGACACATTTTTTTTTGTTTCTTATGTTTTTTGGGGTGCTGAGCACGAATCCGGAGCTTCCCACCAAAATTTCGTTGCGGAACAGGGTCAAAATCATGAAAAACCCTAAAATTTTTGCTGTTTTTCCGTTATTCGCTCCCTAATTCTGCAACTATTTATTTCTGCGAAAAACTCTCCATGAATATTTTAGAGAGCACATAATTGCGCGTCCAAAGAGACATAAATATTAAAAATGTGTTGAGCGGTATTACTACAGTGAATAATTTAAATTTGCCATTTTTAACATAGTTCCATTTTATCAAAAAAAATTTGAGATCGAACGGTTTTTAATTTTTGGTCGTAAAAGTTGCATTTATCTTGTACATTGTGTATTTTGGAGTGCCGAACCTGAATATTTAAGTCCCCACCAAAATTTCGTTGCAAAACAGGGTCAAAATTGCAAAAAAAGGAAAAAAATGACTATCAATTGTAGCAATACCGCTTAACACATTTTAATGATTAATGGCGCGCTGGACCCGCAGTTATGTTTTCTCTAATATTTTCATGGACAGGTTTTCGGAGAAATGTACACTTTCGGAGTTATAAACAAAAAAACGGGAAAACTCCGAAAATTTTGGGTTTTTTCGCGGTTTTGATCCTGTTCCGCAATGAAATTTTGGTGGGAAGCTCCGGATTCGAGCTCAGCACCCCAAAAAAACATAAGAAACAAAAAAAAAAAATTTCTCCACCACACTTTGCAATCTGAAATCACCTCGGAACTACACTATTCATCAAGTTAAAAGATATGCATTGAAGAAATGCTTAAGAGGCTTGCATTGTGAAAGGCCCTTACTAAATACTTATTTGGCTATATTTCCGGTTTGGATACAGTTATTCGAATGAAAATGCGTAGACATATTCTATATGTAATTTGCTAAAAACCCTTAGCAGAATTTTCATATTTGGAAACCTAAGAGGGGCTACACACGAACAAATTGAAATTTTACAAATTTACTGTTATTTACTTTTCCTTAGCAAAAGTCAACAGTCTTAATATTTAACGTATATAAGGCCCTACTGACCAATCTTCGTGCAAAGTTTCATATCGATCCCTATAACGGTTTCGAAAAACGGAGCTCGAAAAAGAAGATTAACTTTAAACGCCAATAACTTTTTTACCGTTACTCGAAACTTGAAAATTTTAACTGATGTGAGGTGTACTCGTTTAGATCCTTGATTTAAATACCTATATGTCAATTTCCGATAAAAACTAAAAAAGTCGACTTTTTTCAAACGTTCGGGACACCCTGTTGTCTTCTTCTTACCAACTTTTAAGGTATATGTGCCAAAGACTGTAACCATTCTACACATTCCTACCAAATTTCATGACAATTGGTTGAGCCGTTCGCGAGTTATTTACTGAACAGACGGACAGACGGACGGACGGACAAAATCGATTTCATAAGGGTTTTTTGAAAAAATTTTTCATTCGAATAACTCTATCCAAACCGGAAATATAGCCATGTAAGTATTTGGTAAGGGCCTTTCACAATGCAAGGGAAGGCTCTTAAGCAATCTAGTTCAAGGCCGCAGGATGTGTTGGTGACATCCTATTTCCAGATCTGCTTTTTTGTTGAGGTAATGAAATCAGGATCACGCTCAGCAGTGTTATTTATCCCCATAAATGCGTACTCGTTTAACATCTGAGTGAGAGCCTAGTCCGTCACGAGCTCATGAGGACAGTTCTGCCATATTTTGCTTGGTTACATCTAAAATTAAAAAATCATTGCACAATTTCATACAATGGCATAACCAAGGAACATATGGCAGACCTATGCAAAATAAACAAAAATAAATTTCAATATAATGTAAGGCTATCTGAAAATTGTTTGAATCTTCTCTATATACGCAAAGACAGCCTATTAGATAAGATGTACGTAACTGGCCATTTGTATAATAAAGGAGGTCGGCTCGGCTTTGTCCCGGATGTCGCTTGTTTTTGGTATTTTCTATTTCAGATTTGAACAGGTATATTACAATTTAGGTGCTTAAGTCAATAGCCAAAATACATAGAACTGCTCAACATGTACACTGCTAGCCACAATTGTCGACGGGAGGTCTGTCTTACAACCTTTTAGCGATTCTGGATTGTTTCACAATTCCTTGTGACAAAAGCAAAATAGTAACTTGACTAGAAATAAATATGTTCTTGCGTCCAGTGCAAGAGAAAAATGTACTACAGAAAAGTTTAGCAAATATTTACTTAGTAGCTCTGTTCTAACAAAACTGCCCTTAAATGGAAAAGGTTTCTGATCCCATACTTGTTGACTTCAGACCATTCCGTGGAGTGAAGACTGTACCAATAGTTTCATCGACTTTTCAGGATACATACATTCACTAAAAAGCTGGTATTGTCAACTTCTTTTATTTAATGAAAGTTCCTTTGTTCACTGGTATGTTGGTTTTACAATAATGACACGGTTGTTTTTCACTTTTCCAGCTTCTTCTTTTATTATTGCACGACGTTTCGCTCTACATTCTGAGCATCTTCAGGTTGCTACAAATAAGTTATTTAATATTGCTTAACAATTAATGTTGTTTATAACTTACAAAAATAGATAATAGTTAGTATTTAGTCGAATTTCTTCTACGTTACTCCATGTTACCTACTATTTGGATTATTTTTGACATTTATGGACATTTAGTTTAGTTAAGTTTAGTATTGCCAACATTAAAAAAATAATTAAAAAAATGGCACCACAATAATATGCATAATGTTGGCAATACTAAACTTAACTAAACTAAATGTCCATAAATGTCAAAAATAATCCAAATAGAAGGTAACATGGAGTAACGTAGAAGAAATTGGACTAAATACTAACTATTATCTATCTTTGTAAGTTATAAACAACATTAATTGTTAAGCAATATTAAATAACTTATTTGTAGCAACCTGAAGATGCTCAGAATGTAGAGCGAAACGTCGTGCAATAATAAAAGAAGAAGCTGGAAAAGTGAAAAACAACCGTGTCATTATTGTTAACTTCTTTTATTGTTTTCTTTTCTTCAATGAGACACATGTAACTCACAAAAGAGTACTGGATATACCATGAGTCGCATGTGCCTCGTAGATAGTGAGGTATTTAGAACTCATTTTAAGATATTGCTGATGCGAAACCTGCGTTACATAGCAAGAAAATGTTTTGTTCTTTATGCGTTTGCCCCAGTGTTACTGTACCGGGAAACTCCCAACGTTGCATGAACGCATCACCTATATTTTACACATGCTCCTGCAGCAAGGAACACCCTTTTTGCAAAACCAAGTTAAAATAAATAATAATTAGCAATTGGTTGCCGTACAGAAAGTGCATTTGGATATTGATTTTAAGATATTTAAATATTTTTAAAACTGTTACAAAAAATGTCCTAAAAAACATGTTATTCCGCTCTCTTATATCCTCAAGAATCCAATCGCTGATTCACTATAACAAATATGCAGAAATAGAGCCAAGAAATGCCCATTAAAAAATTCATGATCCCTTTACTATTTCAATTTCAATTTGGTGGTGTTTACAGAGGTCAAACTTCGTGTTGCGTATACGCAACGCTGGGAAGAAATGGGTAAGGTCAGTATCAATCAAGCCCTCGCTCAAATTCAGCAGAGTCATTGAAAATTGGACTACTAGGATCCGCGCCACCATGACAAGCCGCGGCAGACATTTGAATGATGTTATATTCCATACATAATGGCATATATGGGTCTTTCAAATAAAATAAAAAAATACCTCACACAGCTTGTTTTATTCCATTTCAACATCTACCCGCCCTTATTGCTAAACCCCATACTAGTGTTATTAAAGCCAATTAGTAATAGACTGCATTGTAGAGTAGTGACACAAAGAAAATTTTGCTGCTTCGGTAAATAGTCCAAAATGTGTCGAAGCAAATGGTTGTCGATGAAATTAGGATATTAAAATTAAATTTGTCATTTGTGTTAATTTGTCACGGGGCCGTAGGCCTGGCCTATGGGGCCTCAAATTTGATATCTTTGATTATAAATTATGCGGTAGGCAAAAAAAATCCCTTACATTTGAATAGAGTATTTTTACGTCTCCGGTCATTATTTAAAACATGTTTTTTTTTGTCAAAGCTGTTATAAAGTATACGGAAACCTAACTGGTTTTCGAAAGTCGTAAAAGTTCGTGTATTTATGCTACAAAATTTTAGAATTTTTTGGAAAATCCTTTCAGAACAATTTCCTGCCACATAATGTTTCCCGTCTTCATAACTGAACATTCCTTTCTTCGTGTGTGCAATACGTGTAGTGACGGTTGCGTATGTTTTTTTCTACATTGCGTAAATATCTGAAAAACAGCTTGCGTGCAAGTCCGCAACTCAGTGGGACATTTTCATGTTTTCAACAAATGCTAATGTACAGTACTGATGCAACCTCAAAATGATTTATACAACCTAAGTTGAAAGTTACACTTTTTGGGTCGTTCAACAAAAGTTGAACGAAAGTTGAACGTGAGTTGAACCTAAGTTGAAAGTTGAATTGAAGTTGAATTCGAGTTGAATTCGAGTTGAATTCAAGTTGAACCCAAGTTGAACTCAAGTTGAACCCGAGTTGAACCCATGTTGAACCCAAGTTGAACTCAAGTTGAACGTAAATTGAACCCAAGCCCAACCTCTGTTGAACCTTGAATGGCACCCAACACTCACAGGGTACCACCTAGCCCAACTTCCGTTGAACCTTGAATGGCACCCAAAACTCACAGGACCTGTAATGCCAAAAAGCGTCACGAAAAGCGTTACGTTTTTCGTTGCAATTTTCGTGACGCTTTTCGATTTATGTGCCAGAGTCAAGACATAAAAATGTCAAAAACTCGCATGAAGCTGTAGAATTAACATCAAAAAAGTTTACAATTAATTTCTTACATGCATACAGAACTTGTGTCATTCATTTCAAGATCGATACATACTTTTCTGTCATCAGTGTGGATTGACCTTAAATCTTATAGAGGAAAAATTACTTGTTTCATAATTGCGGAAAATATCCTTCCTGAGTAGAATAAATAGTTGAAGTATGACTTGTGGCGCCGCCTGACAATAGGCTTGTACGAATCGGTACAATTCAAACGGCGACGTTTCGGCTGCTTTCGACAGGCTATGATGTCGTTCGTATGTTTCATCGTCATGAAATAGGGCTTCGACTGACCAGAATATGCGTCGACAGAATCTGAAAATAAGAACGAAAATACAATTAGGAAACCAGCATTATGTATTGATTTCGATAGGTCGATAAAGATTGATAGAAAGTCGATACGTCCTTTCGGATGTAAGAAATAATCATACTCTAATTAATCGTTATAAAGTAACGGCACTTTAGTGAAGGATTACATAAGCTAATTTAAATAGACAACAACAACATTTTTAAGGGACAAATGTTCCACGTTCTAGTTTACATTGACGTTGCGGAAAGTTACGAGAAGGAGCTTTTGGTTGGAGCTTGGAGCAACTTGCAAAACTGTTTTCAATTCAACGGCGTATCAGCTGAAAAATAGTATTGGATCTTTCCTATTGGGCGGAAATTCAAGGTGAATCATATTATTGCGCTTTTGTGTAATTAAACCGGACCGAATTCTTTCGCCATTTTCAAATAAAATAATTGAAATAAAACTTCGCCCAATGAATGGCATTTCCGGATGGGAAAAAACCTATGAAAGATTTACGGTTCCTGATAATGTTTTTTAGTGATTTTAACTCAAATCGTTATCTTAAACTCGATAAAACTTCAACTTATATCTTGAAATACAAAAAAGAGCATAAAAAGTTGACTCATATTCACTTTCACATAATCTCCAAAATCACCTCACTATCGCTCCAATCGGAAACAGTAGCATATTCCCCACTTGTCTCAACACAAATTTCGAATTAGTCCAATTGCATCCTTCGTTTCCGGATTGTTGCCATGGCGACGATACAATTGCAATAAACGTTATGATTGGTGAGAGCAGGATCAACGCCAGCGTAGTCCACGCATAGTACACTTCACGATCACGAAAAAGTTGTATAGCCACACCGATATCCGCCAATGTTTGAATCAAATATGCAATCAGTTCCAAAGAAGCCGGCACAAGAAATGTAAAGATAATTTTCATTTGCGATTTCATTTCAATTCCCAAGACTTGCTTGGGAATACCGTCGAGGACATCCATTTCGGTTAAATTTAGCACGCATTCACTCACGAATTAGGACATCTTGTTATTGTTTTTTTAATTCAGGAAATCATTTTAATTTTTAATGGACACAAACAAAAATAATAACAAAATCCGACTGAAAGATGTTTTGTGTAAGTAAATTGAAGTATGACTGCAAGGCGATTCACACTTGTACTTATCGAACGAATTGTTGGTGCGATAACGTCAGTTAGATAAGATAAGTATTTTACTATACGAGATGAGTCAGGTGAAATGTCGCAAAGGCCGATACTACTCGTATTCCGTATTCTTTTAAATAAATGGCACACTTTTGAAAAAATCTAAAATTAATGATCTTTTCCTGATGAATATGTATTGTTTACGTTTTACAAGGACTACAAAATAAAAACCCCAACCCCAGTGACTTTCCTCATCTCAGGGATTGCGGATGGGAAATGAGTATTGCAATATAGTAGCAGTTACAAATCTAGATAATACGTGTAATATTATTTTCTGAGTTTAATGTGTCAGATAAAAATGTTTATTTATGCTTTTATTAAGGATTTTATCTATTTTATTAATATTTATCGGTACTATCTAAATATATATGAAACTATGTATATGAGGCGGTGCGCGGCAAAACTCGCTTCCTCCAGTTTTTTGCGAAATTGAGTTATGAATTGCATTCGAAAGTATTTTTCCTGCTCTACACGCTAGTAAGCTCAGTTTTCATCAAAACACATTTCTTTCATATTTTTCGAGGCTTTGAAATTTGCAGTTCGTTGCAAAATTTACTTCTTCCAGGTAATGTGTACTCATCAAAACTGTCTCTTTCCAGTAAACATTTTTATTACCGAAAATGGAAAATATTGCATTATCATTAATAATATTAGGTAAGGGTTTATTGTTTTTGTCCTTAGACACGTTCTTGGACAAAATTGAACTAAATACACCACCAACTTGGTAGAAAACTATGTGATTCCACCAGGACACATCAAAACTCGTTCGTTCCAATTTATATGTAATTCGAAATTGACGCCAAAGTTATTATTCATTTCTGTTTTACAAATCAATCTTCGTGCATATAGCTTCCTTTTAATTGCAAAACGAATATGGTACAATAATTTTTCATCATGCTAAACGTTTTTTTTTTCGGTTTCTGAATAATTACGAAAAATTGAAGGAGCGAGTTTTGCCGCGCACCGCCTCATATATATATGATGCAGCAAGCTTTCACAGAAGTTGAATTACTTCACTCATTAATCCAGCCTCATTCAGTTCCAAGAACTTTGAATTATATGCATATAGGCACACTGAGAAAAAAAAATCCTGTAAATTCAAAAAATAAGCATATGATTCAAAGAGATTCAAATATGATTTTGCTTCATATTTGTTTCCCTTTGAATCATTGTATAATCCCTTTATTTCAAACGGATTTCCATTTGAACTAATAAGATATTCCTTTTGAAAGTCTATCTATAATCACTTTCAATTAAAGTGATGCAGTGTCAACTTAATCAGGTCACAACCATAAATCGAAAGGATTTCCTTTTAATTTGAAAGGATGGACTCTTTATTTTAAAGGTATATCATTTTATTTAAAATTAAAGGATTTTTCTTATTATTTATCCAAATGCATGAACTCAAAAGAATACTTTAAATTACACCAAAAGGAGTAATTTTCACAGGGTGTTCTTTCCCTGTGAAAATTACTCATAAATGAGTTTTGTATAACTGACCTCGCTATAGGTGTTGGCGACATTTCATTTACCTCTTTACGCTCTAAAATGCATAATAAATTACCTACCTATAGTGGGATTCGATCCCGCGACCCTATGATTTGAAGACTAACGTCCCTACCAACTACACCACACAGACTATACCGGACGACGTTTATAATTTACACCATACATTGTGACATCGCTCTACCACACTGCCGACCAACTGCGAGTGTAAACAAAAAAGAATCCTATTGAAAATTTGGATTTAAAGGATTTCCCATTAATTTAAAAAGATTTCCTATTGAAAATTTGGATTTAAAAGGTTTCCCATTAATTTAAAAAGAATGAATTTGAATTAAAGCGATATATATTTAAAAGGAAAGGATTATATTTGATAGGAATTTAACTCGATTTCAAAAGGATATCGAGTTAATTTTAAGGGACGTTATTTTTCTCGGTGCACTATAATATTTTTCTGTTGGGTTATATTTTAAATTTAAGAAAACAATAATTAATTCTTTACATATTAAAAATACTTAATGACTAATTATATCCTTTTCTTATTTCATTTACAGGTAAGTCAAGATGCAAATATTTGCTAATTTATCGCTTGCGGTACGTACGGTTTTTAAGTACTTTTCAAAATGTGAATCCATTTAAAAATAATGTAATTGACAGCCATTCATCCTGTTTTGAGAATTCATGAATAATTTATTGGATTGAGTACTTCTCCTTACGTTGATTAGTCCAATATCGATTTAGAAAATTTCAATTATGAAATAGAATTTGATCGATCTGTTGTAATGAAGTGTAGGTACCTCATCTTCGAGTCCTTAAAGATTGATATTATTATAGTATTTCCCAATTGAAAGAATCCTTATCCCAAATGAAAAAATATCCCAAATGAAAAGATCCATATCCCAGATGAAAAATTCCATATCCCAAATGAAAAAATCCTTATCCCAAAAGAAAAAATCCTTATCCCAAATGAAAAATCCTTGTGTGTGAATTAAAATAAAATGAATTTAGGGGTGTTTTAAGTTGCTTCTTGCATTGAATTATGAGGTGTGGTTGATGTTATTGATGATATGAATAGGATTGGCTTCGTGGGGTTGGCTAATGCAATTGCCGTGGTTGGAAATTTATGCAATTTTGTAATCGTACGTAAAGTTCCTTGTGTGTGGCTGTCTTTTGATATTCTTCACATACGCATACCGATCGTCATCAAATTTGGTAGGAATGTAGAATGGTAACAGTCTTTGGCACGAAATACTTAGAAGGTGGTAGGGTAAAGATAATAAGGTGTCCCGGAGACTTGAAAATTTATTCACTAAATAAGTTACGAACGGCTGAACCGATCGTCATGAAATTTGGTAGGAATGTGTAGAATTGTATTAATCTTTGGCACGAAATACATAGAAGTTGGTAGGGCAAGGATAACAGGATGCCCCGAAGATTTGAAGTCGAAGTTGACTTTTTTAATTTTTATCGGACATGGACCCATGGGTAGTCAAATCAAAGAACTCGAGTACATTTCATTTCAGTTGCTTCTTTTCAGTTTAAAGTAACGGTAACGGAGTTATGGGGGTTTGAAGCTAATATTTATTTTTCAGCTCGTTTTTTCTAAACCGTTATTGGTTCCGATATGAAACTTTGCACAAAAATAGTTAAGCGTGAGCTTATATGCGCTAAATACTAAGACTGTTGATGTTTGTTAAGAAAAAGTAAATATAAGTAAATTTGCAAAATTTATATTTGTGCGTGTGTAGCTCAGGTCTGCAGATTAGAAAATTATGATGAGTGTTTTTAGAAAATTACGTAAGGAATATGCCTGAAAATTTTAATTCGAATAACTTTATCTTAACCGGAAATATAGCGAATCAAATATTTAGCAAAGGCGTTTCACAATACCAGGGCAGCGTCTTAACAATGAACATGCAATTTGGTGGGAATACATAGAATAGCTTCAAATGTCTACTTTTTCAAAACTTAAGGAAGCTTTGTGTGGGCAACGGGCCATTTCATATAAGTTCTTTTTTTTTGATTCGGAGAAACGGTAATTGCATCTAATAAATGTAGTTAATATGTGTAGCCATCATACATAGTAAATCAATTTTTGGATGTGTAAAGTTTCATATCGGAACCTATAACGGTTTAGAAAAAGAGAACTGAAAAAGTAATATTAGCTTCAAACCCCCATAACTCCGTTACCGTTACTTTAAACTTCCAGTGCATTGCGGTTGGTTTGAGTATTACCAATGAAAACGCCAAAAAGTATTAAACCACACCAGCCCCAAACACTAAATTTGGCGTAGAAAATGCTAGCTATAAAAAAATGAAATTGTCCCCTTTATTTTCAGCTATTTCGTTTCCTTCTTTTTCTTCTTCATTGTCTAAAACACACACTAAACAGCCCTGCACTGAATTAGAATACGGACGGACGGTGATTAATTTCGAAAACTTCTAGTGTTTCACAACATACGCAACTTTACCTCTACCGAAAATTCTGAATATTCTTATTAAACCACAGACTCGTATATACGGTACAAGTACCAGCATACCATTCCAAATCCTTACTTACCTACACTTAGGTCGTATGTACTTACTTTACTTGCTCCATTACGAGCGTTAGGAAGTCCATTATTTTGGCATACAGGTACATACACTATACAAGACCCATTAATTATTTATTTACCTCATGAAAAATTGTTTGATCAAGTCATTAAGTGGGTAATGTGTATAATATTCATCGTTTCGTTGTGTTCCTGCTATATTTATATAATTTGATAAATAAATAACGATTTTATTAGAGTAAACCGAAATTTACAAAAGAAAAAAAATCTTCTGGAAATTTATGTAAAAGATTTCGCACAGCAGGAAGAGTTCCAGTCCAATCCTTTCCTAATAATTATTATAAGCTGAAACGCCGCCTTCGTTCGGATACCAGGACACATTACCCTGCAGTCCAGTAGTGGACTGGTCGTGAATAGTTGTATGTTATATGGGTTGTAAGTAAACGTTTCCGTCCGATGTTAAATAATTAATACATACGGAAAATGTGTAATCAAAAGTCCCAGCCTACAATTGCATATACGGAGCGGAGTGACGGTGTTAAGGCCTCCATTACACAGTCATATATTATCATAATAGATCCCAGCAAACAATTTTATCATTTTTCTTCGAAAAATCACAAAAGTGATACGAAAACGATATTAGAGAGTTTTAGCAAGTCGTATGGAATAAAACGACATAATTTGACATTCCATATAAAAATTCGCTTGCTTACCCTATACGAAACAAAATATTTTAATTTTGCATATCCTAAGTAGGCATAGGTGTAAAAAACGACAAATTATTTCGCCAATTTCGACTGTTTCCAGAGAATCAAATATACGGAAATACACCCATGCCTACTTAGGACATGCAAAATTAAGATATTTCGTTTCGTATACGGTAAGCAAGCGAATTTTTATATGGAATGTCAAATTATGTCGTTTTCTTCCATACGACTTGCTAAAACTCTCTATTATTTAAATGAAAAATTTATCGTAAACTTGTCTCTCCGACGAAAAATTATTTTATCGTCATCAATATGTCAGGAATGTGACTCCTATTAAAGAAATATCATCTCATTATTACAAGGATGATAAAATAGTAATTCCTCACAACGAGAGAATGATGAAATTGTCAAAAAATAAAACGAGTAATTTATTCCCATATAATTTGCAATCTTAGATAGATCAGGTGTAGGACGTAGGACTATGAAACGATAGGTGCCCGTTTCGATTCCCAGTAGAAACAAAGTTTAAAAGGTAAAATTAAAATAAGGTAAAATAAAGTTAAAGATAAAATAGAAGAAAAAAAATAAAGAACAGGGAAAAATGAAAAAAAACTATTTTTTTTTACTTTTTCTATGTATTAGTCTATTATTGCCAAATTATCATCGTGGCGAATTAATATCGGTCACTATTCACTATTTAATCCGAATTCGATATGAAATTCGAGAAATGTTTTCTATTAGGCGAATTGAATTCGTATCGCAGATAGAAATTGTTTGCTGGGATATTATAATATGCTTAAGCCTACTTGATTTCGTTTACTGGACGTTTGATAATTGAAATCGAATGAATCGAGTAGGCTTAAGGATATGACATACATATTATAATAGAAATATGACCGTGTAATGGAGCCCTAATGTTTGATATAGTGTTATTGCTCTATAGGACAAAAATAATAGAAGTCCTTGTCCTTGTGTTTGCATTAAAATTAAATCGTTCTTAGTAATTAACCCATGGACACTATAGTTTTGGCAATCGATGATTTTAAGAAATAGTCGGCACAAGAGCCGAATTTTGGCGGGTACAGAAGCTCACGGAAGCACCCTGCTATATATATAAAGGAAGGATTCGTCAATAATTTCTATATATCGCAATTTTGTAGTTTATGCTATCTCTGATGGTTGAAATACTATTTGTAGTCAATAATGTTTCAAAGGCTGTTAGAATTTTGTTTTCAGTCGAATGTGACTATAGAAAGTCAAAGAAATTTTAAGCATCATCCTGACTAAAAATTGGCGGACGCTTGTAGAATTTGTAATACTCTTTGGATGGACGAAGGTGAACTCATGCCGCCCTGGGACTTCAAATTGCTTCCCCTTGTTTTGCCTTTCGACTTCATTTCATCAGGTAGGATTTGTCACACTTTAAATTGGAATGTTATTCAGAAATACGTGTCCCGTTCCTAAAATTCGAGACGAAAACAGCGGGGAGGAACCGAAAAATCAGCCAGGTTCCCTTCATTATTTCATATCCGTGATTTTGATATCAGATCCTTAAATATTACGTTTGTCCCAATCTTTCAATGGTCTTTTTTTTAAATTTAAAGCTTTTAATACCTTCTATATCTACATTTTTCAATATTTTCGAGAACCTGAAGAACAAATTAGCAGACATGGGTCGAATAACCCAATTTTTTGTTCAACTGGGCCGCAAAATAAAAATTTCGAAAATCTGATGTGGATATTTCCAATGGAAGCTATTAAAATGTTTGATTTTAAAATGAAATGAGCCAAATGAAAATTCAGGTTTAACTAATGGTTGTCAGTTTAACTGAACTCCGTTTAAGGAAATTGACAAATAGTTGAACTGTCGTTTAAACTGCAGTTCAACGTGAAAAAAAGAGGGAAGTTTTCACGCCAAAAGTACCACTAATTTACGCTTCACGTTAAGGGGGAGGTGGTGGCGAAGAGGGGTAATTTTCGGATTTCTGGGAATTTATTATATAGTTTGTTCGGAATTTTTCTTGAAAAATTATGCCCTAGAGACCCATAAGTATTATGTGGGGATACCCTTAGTTTTGATTGGATGGTATGTAATAATTTTTGGTGTAGAGCATAAAGGGGCTTAGACTAGGCACCCCACTATTCACTATAATACTTTCGGGTCTAGGGTAATGTAATGAGAAAATGTCTACAGTATTAGATAGATAGATAGATAGATAGATAGATAGATAGAGATAGATAGATAGATAGATAAGGGGTTTATTCATAATTCATCATAGTTACATTCATTACAATAATTTTAAAAAACCGAGATATAACATGGCTCTGAGAAGCCGTCTTCCCGAACTGATAGTATTTAACATTATATTTAAATTTTAGTATTTCGTTACATTTTATTTTTTTTTATATTTTAGTACATACAAGTCTTTGATTTTATTATGTGCTCTGTTTTTTAGTTTTTTATTATTAATATATAGTTGGTTAAGCAGCAGATTGTCGTCGTTTCGCTTAAAATATGTTGCGCTGATGCCGATGCTGCTGTTGATACGTTCAATATATTTGAAGCATTTCTCTGATGAATTTTCGCTATGTTTAGTGAATGCCGGGCGTTGAAGTTCACACAACTCCAGATTCTGCATGTTCATCTACCCAGCATCCACCATCCACAGTTAGTTCAAAACGTTTCGCTGATAATCTTCTGTTGGTTTGGTATCGTAGCGCTGTATTGCAGAAGTTATACAACTGATCCCAGTCCGAACCATTTAGAATGTGCTTCACTTCCACAGGGCTTAAGGTGTTTTTACCGAAGCATGATCTTCTGATCTCTCTGAATATAGGGCAAGTACCGATGAAGTGCTGGCTGTCCTCTCTAGCTCTCATGTTACATAAACCACATAACACAGGCAAGTTCTCTTTGTGTGGGACATAATTTAGAGGTAGCAGTTCCCCTCGTGCTCGAAAAATTAATGATATTTTTCGCGCCGAATACTGATTTATAAAATATGTGTTTGACTGTAGATCATGCGATAAACGTGTATATATTTATCGATGTTGTGAGGATGTCGCCGATTCCAATGTTGCCTGAGTCGTTGATTTCTTGATATCGTTTATTAGTTTTTGTAATTGAAACGCAGAGTCGGTAGTGCCATTCCAATTAAAAAAAGCTCCGTTTTCGCGTGCGATTATCTGTAAATCATTATAAAAAGCCTTTTTTGTGGATACTGCATATATCATGATTTTTTTGGCAGCCGTTCGTCTTCCATATCGGCTATCTTTAGTAAATAGTTTACATGTGTTTGCAATGTTTCCAGAAATAGTGTTGCAAAACCCGTTTCCTGCAACAGCATGTAATTTGGCGTAGTCATCGGCAGGTAAAAAACTCTCTTTAAATAAAATCGTTGCAGTTTCTCAACTTCATCATACGGCCTTCCTCCCCACACTTGCGCTCCATAGAACAATATTGACTTGGACACCGCTCAGAATATTTTATATTTGGCTGTGTGGCAAATATCTTGGTTTATAAAACACTTCTGCCATATTGAATTCATAGCCCATTTTGCTTCACTCAGTTTTTGTTCAAGATGAGGCACCATTGATAGATTGCTAGCTATTTCTATACCGAGGTATTTGTACGTTTTCACTACTTCAATCTCCTGTTGACCGTATGACCACTTTTCGTCGCGAGCTAGTATGTGACGTTTCTTGAACACCATTATTTTTGATTTTTGTAAATTAATTTTTAACTTCCATAGTAAGCAATAATTCTCAAGGTGATCTATCATTTGTTGTAAATCATACTGTGTCTCAGCGAACAGTACAATATCGTCTGCGTATAGCAAACCCTTCAGCAAGGTATCAAAAGCCTGAGCTCCGCCGGGCATATTTTCAAGGATGTCGTTTTCATAAACCGAAAAAGCATCTGGACTGAGCTTGCATCCTTGTCGAACGCCTACATTTGTATTGAACGCTTCTGATAACTGGTCACCATTCCATATTCTCGCCTTAGTGTTGCTGTACAGTTTTTCGAACACCATACCGAATTTAGACGGCATTCCTCGGTTATAAAGCTTGTAGAAGAGCGACTGGCGATCCACCGTATCGAAAGCAGCTTTAAAGTCGACAAAAAAGGCGTAGAGTTTTCCTTTTTCGTCTAAGTACATTCGGGCCAAGTTGTAAAGTGTGAAGATGTTATCATTAGTAGAATATCCTTTTCGGAAACCAGCTTGACATTCTGAAATGACATCTTCAGTGCTAAGCCATTGGATGAATCTTTGTTGTAGCAGTGTTGTAAAGATTTTTCCCGATGAGTTTAAGAACGATATAGCACGGTAGCACGCCGGGTCATTAGCATCTCCTTTCTTGTAGACAGGGAAAATGATCGCATCTTGAAATTCATCAGGCACGTCACCAGTATCAAATATTCGATTAAACTCCTTGGTTAAGATATCGGCTAGGGGCTCTGTACCATACTTGAAGTATTCAACTGGTACCCTGTCATTTACCGTCCTTGCATATGTGCAGAGCATGAAGAATTTCATCTTTAGTGATTGTAGCCTCTAGTATGGGGTGGCTCCATTTTGGTCTCGCATATTGCATCATATTGTCGGTGTTATTATTTTGGAGAATTTGGCTGAAATGGGTTTGTAGTAAGTTTACGTTTATACTGCTTCCAATTGTAAATGAGTCGATTCCCTTCAATTTTTTCGCCACTTTCCAGAAGTCCTTCGAGCTAGTGCAATTCTGCAGTAACATAGCTTGCTGTTGGAAATATGTTCGTCTCTTTTCCTTGCATAGAGCCTTGCATTGTTTGTTAGCCTGCACATAGATTTTCCTCGTAAATTCACTATTACATCCCTTAAAATGTTTTAGCCATGCGAATGATCGCGTTCTACTTTTTTCGCATTCATCATCGAACCAGGGGCTTTTGTAGGTTCTTTTGGTTCTCGAATGTTTGGGAGCACTGGCGATAATCACATCCGTCAGATCTACGATGCTCAGATCAGCGTTTTGCGCTAGATGTCGGTCTATATTGGATTCATATTGTTGGGCCAATTCCTTCTTCCACACTAATTTCGGCAATAACTTAAGCATCGTCGTTCTCCCGATACATCTACGTATTATATATGATATACAGTATTATATATCATTAGAAAGGTAACTTTGTGTAGTTTGGTTCGTCCTCAGGACATTTTAAGGTCAGATTCACATTTTTCCAGATATTTGCAAAAAACTTAATTTTTACCCATTTGCTACCCCCGCCACCCTTAACCCATGGCGCAATTTTTACTGCGTATATTGGGTAGTGTATTCAACAATTGGCATCAGAAATTTCTTTTTCTTTTGGATGTTTGGGTTTTGAGCTATGTGTACTATACCATCAGAGTTGATTCACTCATTGGTGAAAACGATGTGGCACATCGATTTTTTTTACGTTTATTGATTTATAATCATCTTAAAATTAATTTTCAATAACCAAAATTGTTTTGGATAGATTTCTGATAAAATTCTGCTTCTAAACCTGAACATAACAAATAAACCCTTCGTGATTAGATTATTATTTTAATTACAATTTAATCGTTGCAATAACAAGAAAAAAAAACAAATTCCAACTTCGGTTACCAAAAAAATGTTCCAATAACAATAACATACATAATATAATTCAATTTTCCCTTCGCGTTGTTTCAAGGATATGATGCACTTTCCTAATGACCTCACCATTTACACCATTAAAACAAACACTTTTCCCCCCATTACTCGAATGCCCGCCCTATAACACGAGTACTCAATGTTACAATAATTACACTGAAATTAATCCATATAGCACACTCCGCGCTCCAAGTAATGTGTTAATTGTCACAATTTTTTCTCCCCTTTCGTGTCATAACAACGGTCACCATCATGCCATGCCCCATTCATACGAGTACATGTCCCCCACATTACGGCGAGTGCTGCAATCTTTTTATGACCTTCATATAAATCTAATTCCCTGACGCGTATAACCTTGTTTTCATTTTCATTTGTTGTTTTTTGTTCTTATCAAAAAGACATTACCTTCTCGCGCTCTATGGCGCGCTGTATATATGCCTTTAGCTGCCCCGGCGTTAAAACTGGGGGACTGGGGCCAGCCCTATATAAGCCCTAGAAAAACCAAGGGTCAGAAAATCGTTATGACTCTATCGAAAATGATAGTAATAAAGGACTGTGAAAACAGTAAAAGACGAACGAGTGCCGCGTGTAACGATAAGCCACTCCATGCTGATGATGATAATAATCGATACGCGAGTAAACGCGCGTGGATTGAGGACATTAAAAAAGGCTACACTTGTCTCCATACAACAAACGGTTAAACGTGAAAGATTCTTATCGTTTTATGTAGTTGTAAACATTCGACTTTTTGTGACGAGATTTTAATGGATGGTACGCGACGCACGTTATGGGGTGGTATAAATCCAGGATGATAATTTAAGCGTATAGACACCGACAATCAGGGTTTGTATAATTTCCAAAAAAAAAAAAAAAAAATTAGAAAATATTTTCGACAGTTACGAGTCTGATGTACTATGCGTTCTGCCTAATTGTTGCAACAAATCCACAAATTCGAGTCCTCGCTAATCTCATTCAACGATTTAAACTTTATCAACGCAAATACACTCACAACAAACCTCCTATTATACCTATTTCGCCTGATAAAATGCGATAATCTGCTAATGTTCATAATAATGTATAATATTCGCATTTTCCAACTCCATCAAAATTCATATACACGCGAGTATAACTCATAATTACCAAGGTTCAGACGCGAATTAAGTGTATATTTGCTTCGGACACAGTGTGACACAGTTTGTGTACTCGTATTTACCCTATAGCGCGAGGACTTTCGCGCAAACATGTTCACAACACACATATGCAATCATAATTATGCTTAAATATTAACATCCTCCCAAGTGGTGGCGCGGCAAGATATGTAAATACATATTTGTCGTACAAGTATCCACACTCAGATGAGGTGCTCCTGTGCCGGTTTCATTGCATCCTTTAACTGACGAACTTCGCTCGTATACATTGCAAACCATCACACCCTTTTCATCACTTAATGTATTCTGAAAGTGTGGTCGCCCATATTTAAGCAATTTGTGTGAAGGATGTTTGATGAAAGCGAAAATCGTGTGGCATGACCAAGATACAAGAGGATACAAGGAAATTGGGGAGTATCTGTGGATGTGTGTATGTACTTAAATCCCTTTGGAAATAGAAGCGGTGGAATACATTTATATTTGAGTTTGGCTCGTGACTCGATCGAATATGAAAAGCGCCAATTGCAAACGAAGGGATCGAGAAGTGTTAAATCGAAAGAAAGAAAAGGATAAAGGAATTAAGTTTCATTGAGTATGAGCCATGTGAAGCATCGTTAGAACATACATAAATAAATAAATAACAGTTCAACATTGTACTAAGGTCGCAGATGCGTTAGTGACATCCAATTTCCAAGATCTTAACTGCTTTTTTGTTGAGGTGTTGAGATCAGCAACACGCTCAGCAGATACTTACTTCCTGAAGGTATGACCACTTTCAAATAGGAAATAGCCTTAAGCGTCTGTCGACCATATAGCAACAGTTATTTCATAGTCGTGCAACGCACAGAAGGAAGCACCTCCGACTATGAAAAGTATACAGGGTGGCCCATTTAAAGTGAACTAATGTAAACCATGAATAACTTTTTTATTTCTTAACAGATTTTTTTGAAATTTTCACATAAAAAAATAGTGACTTGGGAGATATATTTACACTATGTGACGAAAAATTATATCCTTTAGATGGTCGCCCAGGGCGGCTTCACAAAGATAGAATCGTTCTACGGTATGTTCCATTACCTTTTGCAATATTTCTGGCTGCAAACCTCGGATATCCGTTACAATATTTTGCTTCAATTCCTGAATTGTCCTTGGTTTATTATTATCCCCTTAAGGTATCCCCACAGAAAAAAATCTAGTGCAGTTAAGTCTGGGGATCTAGTCGGCCAGTTAAATGCAGATCCTCTGGAAATGACTCTTTCGCCGAAAACGTCCGTTAAAATCTCCATCGTGTCTGCAGCGGTATGGCAAGGCGCTCCATATTGTTGAATCTGCTCGGTTTTGAACAATTGAATGAATAACATTGTCGAGCATCTCACGATATCGTCGTCCGTTCACTGTGCCCTCTCCATTCTCGTCCTCGAAGAATACCGGACCGATCATATTATTAATCAGTGTGACGAGAGAAATCGATTGAGTGATGTCTGTATGTCTGTCCGTCTGTTGCAACGCTAGTCCCTTAGTTTTGAAGATATCAGGGCTGGAATTTTGTATACAAGTTTCTTTTTAGTGTACGCTAACGCTGTATACAGGGTGTCCCGCATTAGGTAGTCAATACTGTAAAGGTTGATAGCGCAACTCGTTTCAGCACGAAAATTACCAATACAATCGGAATTTTTTTTTACCGTTACCTTGTTATCGCTCTTTTTGTGAAAGTCATCGAAAATCGTGACTTGTCATGTAAAATCATAATTTGCAGCCCTCCTGGTGACTTAATCCAAGATTTGATTTCAGTTTTAGAAGCTACATAAAATTTCACAAAAACTGAAGTTTTTCCTGTTGCCAACATTATCGCCACTTTCAAGATACAGTTACTCAAACTTAATATAAATTTTAAAATAGATTTTTCATCGAAAATTCAAACAGTAATTTCAAAACGGTGCTTTATAGGTACAACTCTACAAAGTTGATAAAAGTTGCTTCAATATGTTGGCTTTCTAACGGTATATCAAATCTTGGATTAAGTCATCACGAGGGCTGCAAATTATGATTTTGCATGATAAGTCACGATTTTCGTTGACTTTCACAAAAAGAGCAATAACAAGTTAACGGTAAAAAAAAATCCGATTGTATTGGTAATTTTCTTGCTGAAACAAGTTGTGCTATCAACCCTAACAGTATTGACCACCTAATGCGGGACACCCTGTATATGTCGGAACGAAGGGAATTGGACCATGGTGTCCTGGGGCTGCCATACAAACCAACCCCCGAAAATTAGGATCTTCTGAGAAAAAACTTTTTTTTATGAACCAATCCAAACTTCACCCAAGTGTGTTCCTATAGTAAAGCCGCAAACATATACAGGAGCAGATGGAATCGGAACACATCAATGGGACTCGGTAGAAATTATTAATACAAAAGAACTTTAAGGTCGCTTCGATTAGTCGCCAAATAGCTGCGCGTCCAAAAAACTGGCATCGCATACAGCCATTTGGCTGCCACTTAGCATCCACACTATAGCAGCCAAATAGAGACAGAAAATGACATAACCAAAATTTCGATTTGGTGATTTATTTTAATTTAATTATCAAAATCGGACTCTGCGCGTTTGAATTATTACACGGCCATACAATAATAATTATTCAATTTCATACAAAAGAACGAACAAAAGTTGCAAAATTGTCACTTTGAATTTGACAAGCGGATGTCAAAGTGGTTGGTTGAGTTGCCATCTTGTATCAAAACTGGACGCACAGCCAAATGGCGACTAGTTTCGATGGAATGACAACAGCCATTTGGCTGCACGTGTCGCCATTTGGCGACTAATCTAGATGGACCTTTAAATTTCATTCAAACGTGACGGGTAGGTATTCAAATTTCGGCCACTCCCGAAATTATGCCGGGTCTCGTTTTTTTTTGCCGATTAACTGACATTCACAATCATTTTACATACAAGTTGACAGATTTATCAGTCAATCAATTAACTGAAAATCTTTCAGCTTATATGGAAAATGAATGTGACTGATGACTGAAAAGTGTGGATTAATCTTTAAACATTTGTATTCTTATTATGCCAATTTATTTGATGAAAGTAGGACACCCGTTTCTTGGTTCACATAATACTAACCAAGCAACACATTAATTTTCCAAATTACAAAAACACAATGCCTACTCCTTCACGACACATACCATTTTATTCATACTTCAAATACAAGCATGTCAGATAGAAAAACAAACGCGAAAAACTTTCATCATTTGTAACGAAATAATTTCTTCGAATCCTTTTTACGATAAAGTGAAGTTTTTAATAAATTGCCCATTTTAAACATTGTATTACTCTTGCAAACGGCAATTCATTGAAAGTGTGTTTCGCGAAAAGAGAAACAAAAAATCCCATAAAACCAAAGTTTTTATCCATCACCATCATCGCCGTCGTTGACTTCATCTTCTTTCGCCGTGAAAACAACCAAAGAAATTGCAATGAATTCGGTTAAATTGTTGACATATCTGAACGCATTGAAAATAAAAGGAATTGGTAAGTCCATAAAGCTAACACGAGCAGAAAATGAGCAACAAAAATCTCCGTTTACTTATGATATTTTATTCAGTCATATTTTTAGAATAAATATACTCTTTATCCTTGATACGAAGAATTTCATTGTAACATTCACCTGACTGTCTCTGATTTGTGGCTATTTTTGTATCGCCGACAGGTAAACCCTACTTCCAAGGACTCGATGATCACATCTCAGAAGAAACTGGAGGATTCGTTGACGGAGCCAATCTACCATTGAATTCACCCGCTCGCTCATCGCCCCATTCACAAGGCTCTGAAGTTACGGAACGCTATTCGAGGAAAGTGTTTGTCGGCGGATTGCCGCCTGATATTGATGAAGGTGAGTAGGAAAAGATTAAGGATTGTGTTACTATTCTTGTATTTATATGGACTTCAATTCGACGATATATGTTAAAAGAGTGTGGGTGATTCATTTCGAATCGTAGGAAGTGGAAATATAAATCCTGTTCAAGTAGAAGTATTTTTTTTTCCAAGTGGGAGATAAAATGTAAATTGTTCGTTGGATGCCGTTTATTTTTTTATGCTCGTTTACTTTTTCTTATTTTTGTGTTTCATTATTGCCATCCTCCCGTACAATACTCGTTTGCCGGCAATGGCTATCATTTATTGTGATTAAAGCTCGGATTTGTGTGCAGTAAAAAAAAATATGAATAAAAGCTTGAAATCCGCAAATCCTATTATAAAAAGTAAATACTGTGCAATGCCATTGAAAGTAAGGACTTCCAGCTGTGGACGTTGTAATATCAATACATATTGTATATACTGCTCAAAACAAAATAATAATTTTCTGATTATTTTTCTGTGGAAAAGGAAAATCATAGTTTTGTTGGTCTAATTTAATAAATCAATATGTTTTTCATTAAATATAATGAATTTTATTGAATTTTGACCAAAAGTTCCACTTTTGTTTAGCATTTTTTCGGATTGCTTACTTTTTGCCTGTGTCTAATCTGTAAAAAAAAATGATTCTTTGCTTTTTAGTATCGAGTATGGCCTCCACTTTTTGATATGCAGTCTCGAAGCCTGGACGGAACGCGTTCAATAAGCCGATCGACGCTTTCTTTTGATATCTCGTCCAAACACATTTTTAGATTGTGAATCAGCTGTTGCTGATTGCGTATGTCTTCTTCAGCGGTCCGCATCCGGCGTTTTAATTGATCCCAAAGATGTTCTATCGGATTTAGGCCTGGACTGTTGGCAGGCCACTCCATGACCTCAATATTGGCCTCCTCGAAAACAGATAATGTCGCCCGGGCAGTATGGGGTCGTGCATTATCCTGCATGAGGATAAAACCATCCAACGCCTGTTGTGAAAAAGAAATGATATATGCCCTTACAATCCTTTCAATATAACTTTCGGACGTAATTGTCCTGTTATTTAGGATAACATGGTCAGTTTTGCCTTGCAAGCTACACAGCAAAAAAAATGTCGGGTATTCGAGCAAGAAAATCCGGTAGGATAAAAAAGCAAAATTATTTAGGAGTAAACGTGCTCAAAATAACTCCGCCAACAGGGGTTTTATTAGAAAAGAATCCGAAACGGACGAAACTCCTAAATTAAAACCTTTTTCGGACACATTGCAAAGAATATCCCATTTGGTATTGAGTATTACACCTATCGGATCAATTCCGTAACATGTTCAATCAAGTTATTGTGCTGGGGCTAATTTCATCCGATTTTGGTTTTTTGTGTATCCACCGATCGGAGTGAATTTGGTGGTAGAGCGAAGCCACATGTTGTATAAATTACAAACTCCATCAGTTAGTCTGATTGGCTTAGTAGGTTCCGCGTTTGCCTACAAATCATAAGGTCCCGGGATCGAATCCCACTGTCGGCAGGTAAATTTATTATGCATTTTAGAGCGTAAAGAGGTAAATGATTACCTATAGAAGGGTTGTAGGGTTGTACAAATCTCATTTATGAGTTACATGTTCCTTCCCTATGAAAATTGTTTTTTTTTTTATTCCAAAAATATCGAGAATCACTCCTTTTGGTGTTAATGAAAGTATTCTTTTGAGTTCAAATTATTACACCAAAAAGATAAAATCATTACATTCATTCGGAGTCTTTAGCAATACCTTGCTTCGAGGTTTATTCCAATATTATCCGATTCGGATGGACACTATTCGGACTGAAAATCACTCCCGATTTTTTTGCTGTGTATCGTATTTCGGGAGCAATGTGCTCCCTTCTTCAGTGATAGCTATTGATACATTGGCAATTGTACAGATATACATATTACGAAAACTTTTTTTTTAAAGTTACTCAGAAACTCCAGGTAGGTTCAAAAAAAAAGAAAAAACACAAAAACAGAGCAATACAGGTAAAAGGGTTAATTAGAATTCGAGTAAGGTTTCTTTTTAGCCAGGTCTCTAATTAATTTGGTTGGGCAATTTCCTTCGTCTGTGTTGAGCAATGTCTCCGGGTTTCGTCGTAATAGTTCAAGGCTCTCCCAAGCATCCAAAGTGTGGGGCCTCTTGACATGTCATATCAGTTCCAGGTTATCGCTAGTTATTCTATGTTTCTCCTCAATGATATGTTTAGCTATGGATGATCTGATTGTGCTGGTTACTCTTTTTTGGCCGCACTTGCTGCCTCCCTTAAGTGCTCGTGAAATCTCGTTGTGATAAGCCGCTTCGTCTGACCAATGTATTGCTTCCCGCAGTCGCCGCACGTTACCGCATATATACCGCTCTTTTCCTCCTTCGTTAGTCGGTCCTTCTCGCTACCCAGTTGACTCTTCAGCGTGCTTCCTCGGGTTGATCCTACAATGTTGATGTCGAATTTCCTCATAAATGTCCTGATTTTGTAGAAATTTTTGGCCATCGGTATGCTAATCCATCTCGTTTCGTCTTTGATCGAATAATGTAGTGCGTTCGCTCCTCCATATTTGCTGCTGTTTTTTCGCCATGAGCTTTTTGATTATTTCTGTGTTGTATCCGTTTTTTGTCGCTGTGTCAAGGATATATTCCTTTTCCTTATCGAAACCGGTTTTTGATAACGGGTAAGTATAAAGCCTGTGGATCATTGAATTTTATGCCGCGAGCTTTTGCGATGTAGGATGTGCTGATGTCGCCATGATCGTCCTTTGAGTTGCGGTCGGTTTCCTATAGACTTTGAACTCGAGCTTACCTGTATTATTGATGATCCGTACGTCCAGAAATCGTAGTGAGCCTTGTTGTTCCATCTCCATACTAAATTGTATTTTTGGGTGGATCTTGTTGATGTCTTGCAGTATGTTTATGGCATCCTCCTTCCGGACTATGGCAAGGACGTCATCCATACGTATCGTATCCACAATCTCGGCATTAAACCTTTTTCTTCGATCAGCGACTCAATATGAGCCATGAATATTTCAGCCAACAGTGGTGACATTGGGTTACCCATCGAAACGCCGGATGTTGTTTTGTAAAATTTGCCTCGCGATACAAAGTAATTCTGCGCCATACACAAGTGTGCGAGGTTGGTGTACACTTTAACCTTTCTTCTCCATTCGGTTGTATTCCCGAACTTATTCAGCCAAACTTCAAGCTGGTAGTTCGCTTGTTTGACTGGTGTATTCGGAAACAGTGACTTCACGTTAAAGGAGATAAGTACCTCGTCGTTGGCGATGCGTATGCCTTGTAGCTTCCTTGTGAGTTCGATTGTGTTTCTCACTGCATACCTACTATATGGGTCGTCAAGGGGAAATCGCGTTAAGCCCGATCTACTTTTAAGTAAAAAACTATACATTGAAATTGCCGGAAAGAAATGTAATAATTATGGAGCCAATCAATTTAATTTCTGCTTTTAACCAAGATAACAACCATTGAATCTCTTTCGGATATTAGTTTTAATTGATCTTATAAATTAAAATTTTTCAAATTCTTTGGAGATTTTCAATATTCAATTTTTTGTTTTTCATTTCAGATGAGATCACGACATCATTCAGACGATTTGGACCACTCGTTGTAGACTGGCCACATAAAGCCGAATCAAAGTCGTATTTTCCTCCAAAAGGATATGCGTTCTTGCTATTTCAAGTAAGTTAGGAAATCAATCACGGATAGATCCATTCCATCACTGCCACCTAGATAGATGGGCCGAACTGCCGAAACCTAAGTTCCACTCGAGTTCACAATTTCGTCCATGGGCACTTGTTGTTGTTGCTATTGCTATTGTAGTAATACGTGTTGCTTGAGTTCATGACCACTGATAGATTAATTTTCATCAGCTGACAGTCTGGCTTGTATATCTAGATGGCGTTGATTCTATTCATAAATTTCCAGTACAGATTCATTTCCATCACGAATATCGATTTGCCTATAACTATTGTTGAAATACGAAATTCCAACACAACTTTTTTCCCTCAAAATGTAATGTAAAATAAACCACATGTCGGCCATAATGGCTTTATATTCATATACAAACTACTCGATAAACTTTTATGATTGACGTACTTGCTCCATAATGACTATCAGTTATTTTACAGATTATCTTTCGTTGGTTAAAAGTTTTAATGAATCTTCCTTAAAAAAAATCTTTTCACTTTCCATTGGACAGGACGAAAGTAGTGTTCAGCAGCTAATTGAGGCGTGTATCACCGACGAGGAGAAGTTGTATCTATGCGTATCGTCGCCTACAATAAAAGACAAACCCGTACAGATTCGACCATGGCGTTTGGCCGATGCCGATTTTGTTCTTGATGCTTCCATGCCACTTGATCCACGAAAGACTGTATTCGTTGGTGGTGTACCGCGACCATTGAAAGCGGGTAAGTTGGGAATTTTCTAGTCTTAGTTTTCTTTTTTTAAATTTATGAATTGATTGTTTCAGTTGAACTTGCTATGATAATGGATCGTCTATACGGTGGAGTGTGCTACGCGGGAATTGACACAGATCCAGAATTAAAATATCCAAAGGTAATCCTGAAAATATTCAATTAAAATAAAGTTAAAAATAAGAGTGTCATTAGGTGATCCGTCGAAAGATCCTACAAACATTCCTATTGTTTTCACATTAGGAAATTCTATGAAAATTTGTAGGTTTTACAAGTCTTCTATGGCACTGAAATTAATAGCGAAATCAGACTGTTAAAACTAAATAAGTACATAAAATCTGGTGGAAACATCCCAACTAAATTGAAGTATATGCCACAAAGTTCAATATGTATTGCGTAATTCTTTTGTTCAAATTGCATCCAGGTATTATGCTTTTTGAAATAAGGGGCAGCTTCGTAATGTATTAGTGAGAAATTGAATATTGTGAATTAAATAAAATATTAAATTAAATTCTTCCGAAATACTATTCAAACACATAGACTTATTTCGTGTTCTCCAAAACAAAACCTATGAAATATTCTTTCATCACATGAATAATTTCCTTGTGATTATCACTACTTTCTTACTCCCATCTTAAACCAAAAATCACGATTCTCATCGCCATCCATCTTTAAGCAGCTCCATTAATTTTATTAGACCTTTTATTTTTACAAATCGTGTAGGTATGTAGCTCAACGTTATACTCGTATAGGAAATTAACATCTCAACATAATATATTTGTTGCCAACGGCTGGCTCCGCTTCCCACCATTCGAGCAAGCGAACCAAATTCGTCCTTCCGCGCTACTATACATATACTTTTCCGTGTACCTATACTTAATTTTCTTTTGGCACATTTCAGGATAATGGGCTCTCAGTCTCCCTCGACTCTGTATATTGGTGATTGCCAATAATTCGATTCTAATTATATCTGGTGGAAATCCAAACAAATTACCCGACATCAATGGGAAAGTGGTACAAATTAAGGGCCATTAGCCAAAATACATTGTAACGTGGCGGCAGCTTGGATGGAAGGAAGGCTAGTGTTAGAGCTACACGACAGTCCTAATAGAAGAACTGTGCCAATAAAATAACATTTTCCACACATTGTGTTTATGTCTTTTACGTATATGAAAGACGCCCGTGCATCCTTGGGTGACGTATTAGTGCAGATATTAGTAGACATCTAATGGAATACTGAAGGTTTTCTCTCTTTTTTTTTAATCCTTACAGCAGGATGAATAAAGAATTTAGTTTTATCTCTGTTATAGACAATATCTACTTCTTAATTCAGCCAAATTAAGCGTTTTTATTATCTTACTTTAAATGCATTTCTTAATATGAATCTGTTTTGACTCCTTTTGGAATTTTGCCATAAATTAGTAACTTGGTATAAGGATTGGAATCAGCGGATTTCGATAGGTTTTGAATAAAATCCTTTTCAACAGAAAGAATTACATCTCTTTTTGTTTTATAAGAAACACATAATTATTGTTTTATTAGCGAATAATTATTTTTATTTTTTTGTAATTCTTGCTAATGTCATATTTTACTTGTTAAATTTTTAGGGCGCTGGTCGCGTTGCTTTTGCTAATCAACAAAGTTACATAGCCGCAATATCGGCACGATTTGTACAATTGCAACATGGCGACATTGATAAACGTGTTGAGGTGAAACCATACGTTCTCGATGATCAAATGTGCGATGAATGTCAGGGACAACGTTGCGGTGGAAAGTTTGCTCCATTCTTTTGTGCAAATGTTACATGTCTTCAGGTAAGTTTTAGTCAACCTTCAAAGATATTCGAAGCTTTATGAAATTGAACTAGAAATTTAATTTAATTGGTAAGGTACGATACGTGTACGTTTCTACAACTTGCGGGTCGTTTCTCAGGATGCTAGTACATTTTTATTTTTAAGCGACCATTGCAAAGTCATGTATGATGGTTATTTTACAAAGAGATGAAAATACATTCAGTGTTTAGTTTGCTGTAACGTTTCAAAATAGCTCGTATTTGCAATTTTGAATTACTGACTTCTATGGAATTTAACTATTTTTTTTCTGTCCGATATAATTGAAGGTGTCTTCATAAATAGGCATTTTAAATTGAAAAAATCTTTACGCAATTTCATACAATGGCGTAACCAAGCAAAACATGGTGTAACTACGCAAAGTAAACAAAAATTCAATTCAATATAATGTAATGCAAAAGCTTCCAGAAAATGATGTGCGTCTTGACTATATTAAGGTGACCAGACTCCCAAAAGCCCAATGCTGTACACATACTTGCGGAATTCGGTTTTCAAGCAAATCCAGAGCCATACATCCAGGTTCCATGTCTAGACCTCGCAAACATTTTGGCTGATTTTCTAATGCACGACAGACAGAGAGAGGTCTATATTTTATCAATTGCTTTTTATTGGCTCACTGCGATTTCACTTTGCCTTATCCACTTCCTACTAGCGCTGGTCGCAAGGATGTTGAAATTATGAAAAGCGTAACAGACAGAGAGAGTTCTGAGCGAAGCCAAGGGAGACCCCCAGGATCTGAGTAAATGTATGGATGAGCCAGAGATCTAAATCCAACGAATTGCCTGCCATTAGCTCACCGCTCGCTGCGCTTGCACTTTGCCTTATCCTATTTCGCAACAGCACTGCGTCGCAAAAATGCGAATTCTCTAATGCGCGACTAACAGTACGAGATCTGAGCAGAGCGAAGGGTGAGCCACCGAATTAAAGTAAACCAAACGACGAGCCAGAGAGGTACTCCATTTCTCCACGGTAACATTAGTGATGCCATGCCGTTCCACTGGGATTTTAACGCCGTTTTAAATGGATTCTAAGGAAATTACCGAAAAAAACGTTATATAAAAACCATGCTGAATCTTTTCTTTAGTGTGCAGTTTCCTATAGAGATTGATAAAGGAATCGTATGGCGTGCAAAGCTGATTTTTTCATCTTAAAATCTCATCTTTTGACGGCTGTAACCTCTGAACCTTGGCAGCTAGAGCCTTGAAATGTTCACCAAATATGGGCAGTGGGATGCTTTTCAAGTTTGCCAAATTCAAAAATTCCGCCCAATTTGCAAGTTATGGACAATTTTTGATTAGAAAACACAGAAGTACGATTTGAGCAGCTAAATCTTCCGAATGTGGATAGGTGGACCGTGAACTTTCGAGAAAATATAAGTGCCAAGTGTCATGCTCTGTGGCCGTGATCGTTCGGTTACCACTGTGTGAAATAGATACTCATAGAGAAACGAGTTTCCAAACTCGACACGACTCGTTGCAAGTTTATTATTCAGAAGAAGATGATAAGAAATATTCTTATCGTAGAATAATAAACTAACAATGCGACTAGGAAGTGGTATGGCTGACAACCGTATCGCACTCCGAATTCAGATGTCTTTGTAACGTTGATGGACTACACACGGTAGTCATCAACGCACCAAGCTCCACTAGGAGTTACGTTATTCGAGAGAGAGAGAGAGAAGTAGCTCTACAAGTGTCCAAATTCCAGTAAGATCGGGAAGGGTTCCCGAGTTATCGAAAATGGAAGATTGTCAAACGTAAAAGTGCGATTAAACACTACACCTTAAAAGCAGATATGACTGATCACATGCTTCATTGTGTGGCATTGGGAATGCTGTACATTTTGCTGTACATTTCTCAATGCTGTACGTCGGGTCAAAATGCTGTACTGTACAGCAAGATGCTTAACGTCTGGTCAGCTTAGCTCTATATGATAAGACTAAACACTATAGATAGGATACAATCTTGTTTCTTGTTCCAAGAAAATGATTTGCTTAAAATAAATAAATAAGCATTATTTTAAGCGAAAACTTATTACTTGGCTGTTTTTTATTGCTGTTTTTCTTGTTTTTAGCAAATGATTTTTTTCAGTGTAGATACACATTCCACCTACTGAATCTAAGCCCATATGCATATATACATATATGTACACTGCCAACTGCTCACTGCACATACGGCATGGCGTAGTCACGACACTGCGACCAACAGATATGTGTTTCTATTAATGTTTCTAGTAGCGAAAAAATATACATTTTTAATAGCTATTTACCACCTTTGAGTTCAGTTGATGTTTATAAAAAAGATTTAGATCATATCTCCAGATTATCCTTTGAGGAAAAAGACAAATTGATCGTCGTTGGGGATTTCAATCTTGGTAATATAAGTTGGTACTGGAACGACGATGAGAAAAAAATTCTGCGGCGTAATTTACATCTCGAGTGTGAATTTGTTCTAACAGATTGTTTGTTTGCCATATGGATTTGATGCAAATGAGCTTTGTTAATAGAATTTTAGATTTGATTTTTGTTAGTACTGATTTCAATGCTTCTGTAATTAAAGTAGATGAACCATTTTTGCCCAATTCAATGCATCATAGTGCTCTTCTTCTTGAGTTTGTTTTTTATGATTACATTGAAGAAGCTGCAGAAGTTACTCTTACTAGAAATTTTCAAAAAGCTGACTTTACAAAATTAAATTCAATATTTCGTAATATGGATAGGGCTTCAGTTATATCAAATATAAATCTTGCTGAAAGTTATACAAATTTTAAATCAATTTTATTGGAAGCTATTCATAATTACTTTCCTTTACAAAAGAAACAAATAAAAGCAAAAAATCCTTGGGGTAATAAAGAAATGTTGAAACTTAAAAGAGCTAAAAATAAAGCTCATAAGTTGTATAAGAAGTCATCCTCTCTTGCCAATAAAGAACATTTCTTCAGATTGAGAAGAGAATATGAATTAATGAATAAAAATCTTTACAAACAGTATATTGCGAGAGCTGAAAATAATATCTGACCAAAAACAACAAAGTTGTAAAAGTTACCCCGCCAAATAAAAATTCATCTGCCGCAAAAAGAATACATATCACTCCAATCCGCTGCTCATATCTAATTTTGTTTGCTGGATGTACTTTTGTTTTAGGTGTAAATGCTGGAAAAGTTTAAATGTACAGGACTACTTCTTTAAGTAATTTGGTGGGAGCTTTAACATTTTATTCAGTGCCACTTTGACGGTTCCCTCCAAATTACTTTAAGAAGTAGTCCTGTACATTTAAACTTCTCCAGCATTTACACCTAAAACAAAAGTACATCCAGCAAACAAAATTAGATATGAGTAGCGAATTGGAGTGATATGTATTCTTTTTGCGGCTGATGAATTTTTCTTTGGCGGGGTAACTTTTACAACTTTGTTGTTTTTGGTCAGATATCATATATTTTTGCATACTTAAATAGCCAACTAATATTTTTGTTTTGGGAAAAGTTTCAATAGGTTTTTGTTCAGCATATTCCATAAATTTAATATCGTAAGTTATATTCACAGGGTCTTCTTTAAAATAAATAGATACTGCAAAAGTAATTGCAAATAAGCCACAAATAGCTGTTGCTGAGCTTTTTTAAAAATAATTTTGGAATGAAATGGGTACAGTTTATTAATATGTATTTTGTGCAAAATAGATTTGTGTTGCTCTGCTAACATTCTGTTAGTAATCTGTTAATTTTTTGTTAACTCTGTTAATGCTCTATTATGCTCTGTTAACGTTCTGTTAATTTTCTCTTAATTCTCTTTAATCATTCGGCTAACGCTCTGTAAACGGTCTGTTACCTTTCTTTTATTACTCGATTTACGTTCTGTTAACGTTCTGTTAACGTTCTGTTAAGGCTCTGTTATTTTTCTGTTAACACTCTGTTAACGATCTGCTAACGCTCTGTTGTTGCCTTGCCAACGCTTTTTAACGTTCTGTTACTGATATGTCTTAATGCCCCCCTGACCCAGTGTCCCAATGTCACATTGTCCCAATGTCACAGTGTCGCAATGTTCCAATGTCCTAATGCCCTAATGCCCTAAGGTCCATTGTCACAGTGTCCTCATGTCCCAATGTTTTAATATCCCAGTGTCCCAATGTCCTAATATCCTAATGTGCCAATGTCCCAATATCCTGATGTCCCAGTGTCCCAATTTAGGTCCTATTGTCCCAATGTGCAAATATCACAGTGCCCCAATGGTTTAATGTCCGAATGTCCCACTACCCTATTGTCCCAATGTCCCAGTATCGGAATATCTCAATGTCCCAGTCTCCTACCTAATGTCCTAATATCCCAATGTCTAACTGTCCTAATGTCCCAAGGTCCTAATGCCCCAATTTCCTAATATCCCAGTACTCCAATGTCCCATATGTCCCAGTATCCTAATGTGATAATATCCCAATGGCCCAATGTCCTAATGTCCCAGTGGTCAGTGTCCCAATGTCGCAGTACACCAAGTGTCCCAAGGTCCTAATGTCCTAATGTCCCAGTGCCCCAATGTCCCTGTATCTCAGTGCCCTAATGTCCCAGTATCCCAATGTTCCAATATCCCAATGTGCCAATATCCCAATGTTACAATGTCCCAATGTTCTAATATCCAGATGTGCCAGTGCCCCAATGTTCCCACGTCCCAGTTTCCCCAGTGTACCTAATGTCCCAATGTGTTGATGTCCTAATATCCCAATGTCCTAATGACCCAAGACCCTAATGTTCACATGTTCTTATATCCCAGTGCCCCTATGTGCGAATATCCCGATGTCCCAATGTCACAACATTCCGATGTCTCAGTGGTCCAATGCCCCTATGTACCAGTGTCCCAAGGTCATAATGTCCCAATGTCCTAATATCCCAGTGTCCTAATGTCCCAGTCTCCCACTGTCCTAATGTCCCAATATCCCAATGTCCCATTGTCCCAATATCCTGATGTCCCAATACACCAATATCCCGATGTCCCAATGCCCCAATATGCCGATGTCCCCACGTCCCTGCTTCCCCATTGTGCCTAATGCCCCAATGTCCTAATGTCCCAAGACCCTAATGTCCCAATTTCCTAATATCCCACTACCCCAAGATCCTAGTCTCCCAGTCTCCCGGTGTCCAAATGTCCCAATGCCGCAGTGTGTTTTAAAAAATGGTCAATGCGATGAGCCGATAGACGCAATTGTTGGAAATCTTTTGTTAACTTTGCTTATTAATTTACCGTTATTCCATCCACTTATCTAAATGGAAGACATTGATTCTTTAGAAGGACCACCAGAGGATCATTCGTTCCAAATTTCATAAAAATCCTATCACGAAGAGAGATAGTAGAAGCAAGTCTTTCTGCAACTGTAGACTTCATTCTGAAATTGGGTTACTCGCTTAAATCTGTGAGGGTGAAAATTTCACCGTTTATTGCATATATCTTACCCGTTATTCTGCCGATCGAAGATTTTATTTGGAAAGGCACTAGAACAGGATATGTGGAATATTTTGGTAAAAAAAATTTTTTGGGGGCTGTTGCCTGGAAGGCTGTAGCCTGGTCAAACAAAAAAGCAAGTTGTCTCCGGTAATCATAGACTTGTTCGCTTTCGTTTTTCTTTTTCCTTTGGCGGGCGAGACGCTCTCGCGTCTCTTGATAAAAAATGATAATAAGACATTTTGGAGTTTTATAAACAGCAAGCGCAAGAATACAGGAATACCCAAAAATTTAGAGTTCAATGGCAATTTTTACAACGATGTTCAATCGGTTTGTGATGGATTTGCTAGATTTTTCAATTCAGTTTACGAAGTGCCAGACTCCGTTTCACCAGAAATGAATACTAACACCAAGCCAAGCCACAGTGCATTGGTCCCTCGGATAGCTCAGGAGGACCTTACGAGTGCTCTTGATATTTCTGAGGATGACCTATTGAATGCTTTCCGTGATCTTGATGTTAGTATTCAGGCCGGACCTGATGGCATTCCTAATATATTTTTGAAGAATTGCATGCAATCGTTATGTCGTCCTTTAGCCTTTATTTTTAATTTGTCCTTGTCTTCAGGTGTTTTTCTTGATGAATGGAAAGTTTCGTACATAACCCCTGTTCACAAAAAGGGTCCGAAACATCTTATTGATAACTATAGACCCATAGCCAAACTATCAGCAATACCGAAGTTGTTTGAAATGCTTATTAAAAATAAAATAGATGTTTTAATTAGCCGTTTAGTATCACCATGTCAACATGGATTCCTTAAAGGAAAATCAGATGCAGATGGTATTGAGCAGGGAATGCAGGTTGATGTGGTTTATACCGATATCTCGAAGGCTTTCGATAGAGTAGATCATAATATCTTACTTAAGAAACTAGAAAATTTAGGTATACAGTCGGTTTTTCTTAGCTGGGTGAAATCCTATCTAACGGATAGGACGCAGTTGGTAAAGTTGAATGGCTGTACATCGCGCTCTATCATAAAGTGTTCGTCAGGAGTTCCCCAAGGAAGCCATTTAGGACCACTTTTCTTTTTAGTTTTCGTAAACGATACCATACAAAATTTTAAACTCGTGCGTGTATGGCAGTATGCCGATGATATGAAAATCGCAATGAGAATACGCAATATATTGTCTTAACTTGCAATCCGATTTAGAAAAACTGCAAATTTGGTGTCTTAATAATAATTTAAATTTAAATGTTAGTAAATGTAAACTACTTAGCATATATAAATTGAAAACTCCGCTTCTTTGAGTACTCCTTAACAGGTAGTGTTCTTGAAAGGGTTGCCGAAATATCAGATCTTGGTGTAATTTTCGACCATGATCTTTCATTTCGACAACACATTGATTACATTATTTCAAAAGCGAATAGTATGTTAGGATTTGTTAAACGTAACGCTCGTGAATTTAATGATCCTTTTACCTTAAAAATATTGTTTACAGCTTTCGTTCGCTCGCATTTGGAATATTGTTCTATTGTGTGGAATCCGTTCTATAAGGTTCATATCGAGCGTATAGAAAGAATTCAACACAATTTTACACGGTTTGCTACTTATCAAATTGGCTGGCGTTTCAAGCCAGAATATAAAACTCGCTGTTCCTTATTGGGTTTACAAGCTTTAGATTATAGAAGAACGTTTTTAAACGCTATGTTCATTAGAGATATGTTTTGCTCTCATATTGTTTGTGAAGATATATTAAATAACTTTGATGTCAGAACTATTCCTCACAAATTACAGCGGAACAACCTTCTTGTTCAGCCTTATCATAGAGTAAATTATGGTCTTAACGAACCAATTACAAGGTCAATAATTCTTTATAACAGTTTGAAGTACTTAGTTAATTTTAATTGCATTAACAAATTAATTTTTAAAAGAAATTATTTTGATAAATTTCCTTATTAATTTATTTTTTGTTTTAGATTTTATTTTATCGATCTGCTAGAGTTTACACTCGATTGATTGATTAGTCACTTACGTACGCATAGTAAGTAAAGTGATGCCGAGAAGCCCTGTCCCGGGGCAGAAAGTTCTGTGAGGCAAAAAAAGAAAAAAAAAACAACTTGCAAGCACGATGGGTGCACAATCAATTGGAGCACCCGCTCCAATTTCGTATATCTAAGGGGTTTCCGGGGTATGGGGGTAGTGCAAAATTTACACTAGAGCTTGTGCACAGTGCGTTGTAAATTGTATGAACTAAATTCTAGAAGAAGAGAGATTGTAGCGCATGATCGCATGCGTCTGTTCTATTGAAAACGCGATGAATGAAGTTGCAACGGTCAATTTCTTTAGAGCAAAAATCAAAAATCTAATAGAAAAAGCGATTAAAATAAAAAATTGGGGATGACCTACACCTGTGATTTATTTACTGCAAGTGAAGATACGGATACGGTGGTCCCCTGAACTAATAGTCTAAGAAAATTGGACCAAAATATGGCCATCGAACGGCAAAAATCCTACATCGGAAATTTTTTTGATTATGGTTGGGAATGGTCCCGAGATGATGGCATAAAAAGTCCCAACCGATTGGGGGTCCGCAACTTTAAAAAAAGGGGGAAAAGGGGATTTTTTTTTCGTTTTTTTGCGATTATTTTAAAAACGACAAGAGATACACAAAAATGTCTGAGGACGAAAGAAACTACATAAAATTACCTTTCCAATGATATAAAACACATTAGAGTTTAATCAAATATTTCGGCGCTAGCCTAACAAAATAAATTAGAATATTTTCATTTTAGACCTTTCTAAAAAGCTCCATAATTTTTGAAAGAATGCTAGCTTAGCCGTTATGCATATGTAAAAGTATTCACAATAAGTTCAAGATCATTTTAAGGTACACATTGAGTCGCTCCGGTGAAGGACCCCCATTATCCCCCCATTTTAATTTGTCAAAATGGCTTGTCCATAACTCCCCCAAAATTGAAGAAGAGTGCCAAATTTTGGTTTGTTACGATTGGAGGTCATAGTCACCCCACCCACCAAAAATCAGCTCATTTGAATAAAAACTAAGGGTACCTCCTATACAAGTGACCCAAGACAACTTTCTTCTACAGTTTATAAAATGAGTAGTACGTAGAACAAACTCCTGATGGGTCACTTTGTATGGGAGATACCCTTAGTTTTTATCCGAATGAGCTGATTTTAAAACGATCATTAAAACGAACGAGAAAACATTCCCCAAAGGAAAATCACTTATTAAGTTATTTTCGAAACTGTTTCGTGAATGTTCTGTCTTTTGGGTCGATTGAAGGATAAGCTCCAAATATTTTGCGCTTGGCGATATCTGGAGCCAGATTAAATTGAAACTTTGTTCTCTACTAGGTTAATCGTGGAGCTGATTTAGAAGGGGATGACCTACAAAACCCATTAATTGAGAATGACAAGAGGGTTGACATCCCACACTGTAGAACGCAAGCTATCAACTGGTTTTGAATGGCCGTGCAAATAAAAATGTAACCTTTGTGTTGTTATAACGTCCGAGTTTCAACGATGCAACACAATGAAAAAAACAAGAAACAATGTTGGGGTTTTAAAAAAGTTCACTATATATGAGCCAAGTGTGAAAACAGCGTTTCTCCCCGCTCATGTCTATGACTCATAAATGTGTGGATTTTCGAATGACGTGGTGGTGATGTCGGTGAAAACCGCTCAGACAGTGAACGCGTTTTAATGAGGGATTTTGCCGAGAGCTTTGAATACTTTATTGTATGTACCAGGTTTTGGTGGTAAAGCTACACAACGAGCGGGGTAGATGGTTGAATACCATTAATGGCTTCAATCTCCTCTAATTCTGCGGCCTTAAAATCCAATAAAACAAAAATTGATATGGATGTTGGAACCCTCCCGAAACAAAATCCTGGCTACGTCCCTGCACTAGTCTCACCATAAAGTAACGCTTGTTCAAATTGACCCTGGTGGGTGGGTGGATCTGCAATACATAAGAAAATCGTATATAGGGGTTTTGTACTAGAACTAGCTTGGCTTATCAGATGGTTTTGTCTGATAATTATTATATGGATTAGCAAATAACAACTCACAATCAAAATAATTATTTCTTTTTAGTCCATAGTATCATTTACAACTAGATTTTCCTTTTCTCCACAATGTAATCTTTTCTTTCAATTCTTTATTTTAGTATTATTGCGAACACTGCTGGGCTACAATTCACTCTCGTCCGGGCCGTGAATATCACAAGCCACTAGTCAAAGAGGGTGCTGATAGACCACGTGCAGTGCCATTTCGCTGGTGTTAACCCATGTGCATTAAACGCATACGACGTCGCCGACTACAACAACACTGTTCTGATCTACAATAAAGCTAGACAAACAAAATAAAATGCAAATTCATCCAACAACAATTCAAAGACGAAAATAAAAAAGAAAAAGATGCCAGATCAAGCAAAAAATTATATGCAAAAACGACATTACTCTAAACAGGAGTAAAACAATCTAAAACCAAATTGGACGATATAATCATGATCATCATCATCAACATATACGTTGAAAATCTGGCATTAAAAACTCAAGAGAAAAGAAAAGCAAGCTTCCCACATATATACATTGTGAAGAAATTGTCAAAATGTGTTATTATCGTCCCCCTCTGATGCAATATTATATGATATCAATTTTCTTTTCAAAGCAAAACACAACATCGTCGTCGTGTACGAGTGGAAAGCTGACAACAAAGAAAAGAAAATCGAAAAAAAAATATTTTATACTATATTGAAACTTTTTTACTGTTATTAATTTTTTTTTATTATTAAATTAGTTCCGTTTTCTCTGTTTCCTATTGATTAATGAATATTTTTTTTCAAAAAAAAATTAAAAATAAATAAAACCAAAAAAAAAATTTATTACACTACCCAATTTAATAATATATGCAAATGCGCTATTTTTATATTTATATTATTATAAATGAAAATAATAACAAAAAAACTGAAAGAAACATGCAACACATGAAGAAGAAAAAGATTAAATAAATAGAAAAATTTGTTATAATTATATTTAAAAGAAAAAGTATGCGAAGAAGCGCGAATCTTTCTTCATACTTATGTGTGTGTTTGTGTGTGTGAAACGCACGTCACGACGCGACACACATCACACTACATTTGTTCGTTGTCGTGTCGTATTTATGTGATTTTTTCCTGTTCTTTTATTAAAACAATTTTTAAAGAAACAAACAAAAAAAAATCAAGAAAACGAATCCTAATTGAATAATATACTTATTACGCAATTTTTTGTATTATCAAAAGATAAATTGGTATGCGAATTTTTTTAATTAAAATAATATATTACACAGAATATGAATGAAAAAAAAGAAAGAAAAAACACTACCTGAGACATGTAAATGTAAATGTAACACGATTTACAACAAAACCATTTTTTTAAATCAAATTTTCTTTTGTGATACACTGAAAAAAAAGAGATAAAGATAAATAAAATTACCAAAAGCTCTACGTATCGTATTGAGTGTTTAAATTTATATTAGAATGGGATTATAAAAATATAACGTTGCAATAAAATATAGCTCATTATACAGATACAGAGGAGCGTGACATAGCCAATGAAGACTACACATACATATATTACTTACGAAAATGAGTAAAAAGAAAATTAAACAAAAAAACGCGATAAACTGTCGTCACCAATAAATAGTAAAAAATAAATACAAAGATAAATATCTAATTAAAAGATAAATAAATCTTGAATCTATCAAGAGAAAATCATAGTCAGATTACAACTTTTTCTATTGATAAAAATAGCTGATTTTTTATCAATTCATAGAGAAAAACATGTAGGCTAAATACACTATCGAAACTGTAGAAGAAACTCTAAAGAGAAATTAGAATATTTTTTTTTCTTAAAATTCACGGACATACGGACGCTGCATTACGATAATGTCGGTTGTGCGTGTGAACCGGAATTAAAAAAAAAGTGAAATGTAAACATATTTTTAATGCTTCGCAGGAGCTGCAATAAGGAATGTTATGTTTTTGATTTCATGTAGAACGTGAATATATTTAGAGAGAAAAAAAAAACTTTTTTTAGTGAATAAACCTTAAATGAAAAAAATCGATTATGTATTGCAAAAATTTTAGCGAAATTTTTCTATTTAACGCTGCAGCCAGCATGAAAGTATTAAATAACGGCAAATTCTGTATAAATATGTATTTGATGCAATTTTTTATAAAATTTGAAGATATTTATAGAAGGATAGCATGAGAATCATTACGCGCGCGCAGTAGTAAGAAACAAAAAATCTTTTCGAAATATCTACAAGAAAAAATTATATTAAAAAGAAAATTTAAATGTAACAATAATAGCGAATGCGAATTTTATCAGATTTTTCAGATTTCAGTTGAATGTCGAAAAACAGCAAAATTTTAATAATTTTTTAGCAATTTTTTCCTAATACCTTCGAAGTGTTTGCCAAAATATTTTTATGCAATTTTATTAAAGTATTTCTTTCTTCCTTATCCTTGACGATTGAATCCATTTCCCCGGATATGTAAAACAAAGAGAAAGTCGAAAACAAAAGCATAAGCCCAATGCAAAAGCCTTTAAGGTTCGATGCAGTAAGGTTGTGTTTGTCTGTGTATACGTGAGGATCTGTTTTCTGTGATGAGGAATGCTCATTCCAGTTTAACACCTGTCTCTGTTGTAGAGGCTCGTGGTCTTGCCTTTCGGCGAGCGAGGAGTGAATACCACTTGATGGCAAAGTGTAAGGAGGACGACTACGGATGCGTTTTGCCAGCAGCTCTTCGGATTTTGTAGGAGAAACGGGCACGGTGTGAAGTGTCCAGTCTTCGTTACGAAGACGAAATGGTACAACACATTTATGTGGAAGGAGAGCATTGAGGTTCATTATGGACAGTTTTTTTCCGCAGCTGTTCCTGTCGATGCTTTGCTTTGTGTTCAGTGGCCCAGTGGTAGAGATATCACTCTATGTCAGAGTTGCCGGAGCTTGGGTTCGAATCTTTAACCTCCCCTCTAATTGTTGGCCTAAAAATCCAGGCCTTCCAGGAAGCTCCCTTCAATGTTACTTGCAATATCACCCTTCCTTGAGCTTTGGAATTTATTACAATTTAATACCATTCGCAACTTTAACGATCGCACTTTGGACCACAATTGCGAGACTGCTCTGGCTTTATTCTACAACAAGGTCTACAAAATTATTCATAAATATGTTCCTGTGAGGGTTTGTAGAAAGTGAATATGTCCCATTTGTTTTATTCCACTTATACACAAAATATTGAGCAACAAAAATCGTGTCCATGCTCGTTTTAGGCAAACGCCAGGCCTGGCCTTCCACAATCTCCGTTCTAAGCTTCAGAAACTCATTAGTAGTGCCCGTTCAGCTTACTTCTTAAGTGTTGAAAATAGCCTGCACAACAATGAGAATAAACTTTTCTGGTCCTACGTTAAGAACATGAGGTGTCTTTCCGGCAGAGTGCAAAATATCGCACGTGTTCCCCATTCCTAAAAATAATGATGAGAATTGCAGCGCGCCATGTACTATTAGTTTGAAACCGACTCGAAATGCACTCTGTGTGCCGCATCTCTGCTGGAGTACACAGGCAGCCCCAACTTAGTTGAAAACTACCGTCCAATCTCGCCAAGGTATTCGAGAGAATCGTCTTCAATTTTGGGAAATCAGCATGGTTTTCGCAAAAAAAAAATCGACAGCCACTAATTTAGCCAAATTCTCTCAATACATATTTGTGTTGTCCATAAAAAATGCTCCTACGGTAGCCGGTACTTCGACGGAAAACGTCCCGGAGCTACCCGATGTTAAAAACCGATCAAGAGCTGCCAAAAACCCCTTTGATTCAAAAGAAAAAATCTCTTCATTCGCTACAACAACAACATGCTTTGCTTTGTGAGTGATTTACAAATTATGGTAATCCCTCCTCTGCAACTCGCTGTAATTGAGGAAAGCATTGCGAGATTCAGGTCCAGCAAATGGATGGAATCGCGTTAAGATGTGTGAAAGCATCTGGCGGGCCGTTCCTGATTTTATTGAGTGCCTCTTTTCAGGAGTTGGAAAACTGGTCGCATGATCGTGCTGCTGAAAGGCCCTAATAAGATTCTTCTTCTTCTTCTTTTAGCGGTACAGAAAGGTGTGAACCGCTGTGTATCTATATGGACTCGTTTTATAGTTCGTCATCGGTTTCGTCCGCAATCTCCAGGGACAAAAACGTGGCAGCTGCAATGGGCAAGAGCCTCGAAGGTCTCGATGCAGGAAGGTTGTGTATGTCTGTGTATATGTATGGACTCGTTATATATGCCCTAATAAGATTCGTCGAACTGATCATTCATCCTACCGAGGCATCAGTCTCCTTCTAGTTTTTTCTAGTACCTTTAGTCTCCTTCTAGTACTCTAGGAGAAGGAAGCACAACAAATGACTGTACGCTGCATCACCCTATTCCTGGCGATGTCATTACCCCACCAAACAGAGACTCTGCCAAGGAAGAGTTATTTCTTTGACAGAGTCTCTGGTTGTGGGGGTAAATGACGTCGTCAGGAAAAGGGAGATGCGGGGATGCTCGCAAGGCACCATTGTTGGACCGTTTGTGTGGAACTCTCTTTCTCCAGTGTGTGATGAATGTCAAATACTTGGGAGTGACTTTCAACGATCAACAGTTCGGTTTAACACTGTGTCGTACAGTCTCTACTGATGTCATGCAGGTATTGATGGGGTCCCTCCGCTTGATATCAAGGTAATCCGTAATGGAACTGCCTCCAAGGGGAAGGAGTTTGCCGTTGCCCCAGAGCAGTTTGTGAATGGAGATAGTGTAGCCGGTAGACCTCAGACGCTCACTCTGAATCCTTGGATGACTGTTGACTCTCTAGATGGCAATTTAGGTGGGACAGTCGACCCGCGGTAGGTAGAGTAGAGTAGGGTAGGGTGCGAGTACCTTTGGGATGTCGCTGAGGTAGCTGGAAAAATCCAAGTTTCATGATAAAGGTCGATTCACACTTTTCAGTCATCGGTCACAGTAACAGTCATATTTCATACAAGGTGACAGGTTGTTAAGTTTATTGTTTGTCTGACAATCTGTCAAATTGTATTGAAAATAACTGTATCCGATGACTGAGAAGTGGGCCTGGAGCTGAGAGAGAGACAAGTTCAGGGATACAAGAGGGACCCCTGCGTTGAAGAGATATATAGAGCCACCATTGCAGCGACACACACTGAGGAAGTGGATCCGTATATCTCGAGACTAGATATGAATACAGTCCTGAGTGTTGCCACCACTCTATTTCGCCTGAAGAGATTAGGGTGCCGCGACCCACCAGGACATTAGGCATTACCTCAACTACGGTCGGGCTTTGGTTCGCAACTAAATTCATATTCATCTCGAATAAATATCTGCCCGAAGTGCACTGGCACACCTCATTATGTGCGTGTTCACCATTTGCTGCGCCCGTAACCTTAACCCTATCGCACCAGCAGCGTCCCTAGATAATACAGAAATGAACCACGACAAACCATTAAGCAGATCCACAAGTATGCACAGCAACTTTACACCTTTTTACACGGCTGAAAAAAAAACAAGACAACAAAATTGAAATTGAATGACATGTACATGGAATTTCACTCTCCGAAGACGGGAAAATTCCATAAAAATTTTATATCAGTACGCATTGATAATATGCAATCTGTATAAACTAACAAAAAAAAAAAACAAAAATATATTTAAATATCGCTTGATCCTTTTTATAAATATAAAACAAACAAAAAATCAATCTCCTAAACTTTCTCTGTGTATAATCTACGCACTTGTGTCCATACCTCTCTCTCTTTGTATATCTTTCTCATACATACATACTCGTATAATGAAAAAAGTCCTTAAAAATACAGAAAAAATCATGTCCTAAATGTTATCTCCTTTTTCCCTAAATCGAAATTTTTAAATGTTTTTTCACTTCAATTTCAAGCTGACAACATAAAAACTAAAAGTAAAGCAACAAAAAAAAAATACAAGGTGTGTTTGTGAAAATGTTAAAAATGTTTCAAAACTATAAAAAAAAAATGTGAAAAATTCGTCATTGAAATTCAATTCATACATTTATATATAAATATATGTATTTCAAAACCCTTTTTGCAAAAAAAAAAGAAACGAAAATTATTCGATAAGATATTTGCCGATAATGCGAAAATACCGAAAATCCACATCCTTTTTATCGTATTCGTAAAAAACTATGGAATGAAATAAAATGTAAAAAAAAGAAGGCTAACGATATAACAGCAGCAGCAACAGCAAACCACAACAACAAAGAACACACTAACCTGATTATACCCTAGGTAGTCATTTTCTCGGTTATTATTATTAGTAGAACATTTTTTATTAAATATACATACACATACATATATATATGATATATTTTTATAGATTTAATAACATCTAGTAGAATCGATTGTTTGTTTGTTTTTTCTATAATTTATATAAAAAAAATTATTTATGCTATAGAAAAATATGTAGAAACAATTTATATAGAATCGTTTGAGAAAAACAAGACGACGAAGAAGAAGAGACAGTTATTTTTTCATCCCGTTTTCTCGCAATATTTTTTATTATTTTTATATAGAGACTTTTATATAAAAGGTTTTTTTTGATATGTTTTATCCTGTTTTTAGATTTTTTTTGTATAATATGCATTGAATTGCAAATTATTTTGATTGTAAATATAATGTTGAAAATGAAATATTTCTTTTTAATTGATTATGTTGTTTTTCTGTTATATTTTATTTGTTTTCCTTATGATAGTTTTGGCAGCATCATTTTTAGATGTTTGGACACTAGCTTGACATGATTAAAACAAGCATAATCGTCTAAATTAGGCTTGACGGAAGGAAGACTGCTTGAAATCAATTTCCGCATCCCTTCAAAATTCTGCTCGTCTTTAAAATCATAGAATCAATAGTAGAGGTTTAAGACGTTAGTGAATTTGGTTTTTAAATTGATTTGAAGTGTATAGTCTTACCGTCAATTCCTAGTCGAGCCTTGCACTACTCTTTTCACTAAAATGGAGTCAAATAGCAACATATTAATTGGACTGTACTCGATATCAGTTGGCTGGAAAACGATTTTCAGCTACGACGTACAGTTTTGATAAATTTTGGAATCTCGTAATTTAAATTTTGTTCAATTTATAGAAGTTATGTTTCCTAGACAATTCACAGTATTCAAAAATCGCCTCTATCAAGCTCAATTCTAACACGAAAGACGCTAATTTTTTGTTTTTTAAATATTCTTTTTTTTTCATCATACGCGATAAACATGCATACTTACATAAATACATTACATCATATAACAATTCACACGATAAAACGAATAATTATATACATAGTAGAAGATTCAAGAAACAGAATAAATAAAAAAAAAAGATTTATTTTTAAATAAAGTGAATAAAATAAAAATCGTATTAAAATAATTAAAAAAATACATTTTTTTATTATTATAAAAAAATTAAAGAATGAAAAATAGTGTAAATTTAAGGCATTTTATAGAATTTTTAGATAAATTATATACATTTTTTAGAAATGACATTTTTTGTGACGACATCATAAAAAAAAACAAGCAAAACAAAACACTGAAGATGAGATTACGTCGACGAAGTTGAAGAACTCAAATGAGAGTAAGAAAGAAATAATACAATTGGAGTGTGTTACACATATTGGTTTTTTTTTCCATAATCGAATCTTTGGAATTCAACACAAATTGTTTGTAAGTATACAAAGTAATCGTATTTATTTCAATATGTAATGTTTTAAGAAAGTTTTTCTGAATACGAGTACAGACATGTTTGTGTTGGTAAGGAGTACATTCAAGGGAATAAAATTAAATTTGTCTAGTCCAATTTATATGATCCTTAACGATTTTTGTTAGGTGTTGAGTACAGCAACATGCTCTGCCTCGATTCCTTTTTTCATCTCCATTCACATTAACCACCGCAGTGATTAAGTCAACAACATAGGTCATCGATTTAAAAGGTCTCATTAATTGAATCCGCTCGCAGTGTGACTTAAGGCCATGATCCTGTGTTTCAAAGATGAATGCACTAGTCACTACGACTAAATCTAAAATTCATGCTGGAACATTTTTTTGCCAATAAAACACTCGTCGGCATTGAGGATCCTATAGATTTTAATCTCGAATCTCTTGGAGTCGTTATCGGAATTTGCACTAAGCTCCTTGCACCTGATCTACATTCTATATGAGTTTCAATTTGTCGGCTGTTGCGCCGGACGGTTGTAAAGGTAGGAATGAGCGTATTAACACTGTGGCGTAACGTACGGTGTTCCATGTGTCCGTCGAATACGGGCCCTCTAACGTAGTGAAGAGGAGCTTCGGCTGCTCTTATTCTTCGTTTATTACGAACAAAAGAAGATATTGTTTTGGTTCAGGAACCCTGGGTGAGAGATGGCCTCGTTAAGGGTCTGAGGTGTCCTGACTATACAATTTTCTGCGTTACTGGACGGGATAGACCACGATCCTGCATTCTTGTTAGTAAGACCGTCAAGGCTTTCTTACTACCGAACTTCAGTAACAGTGACTGTGTTTTAGTCTGCTTGGAACTACGGGGCAGCGCCCGCTCTAGCACTTACGCCGCCCCGGGCAAGAGGACAAATTGCCGCCCCTTAGGTTCTATACCAAGCATATTGATAATTAGTAATATGTACGTCGTTGAAGTAGATGAGTAGTTTTCCATAAAAGCCTTGCAGACAGCGCAGCCGATAAACTTCGATTAGCCGGATTTCTTCAGTGTGGGACATCCATGGTTAATTTTTTTGAGAGTCATGGTCGTAGCCCAGCAGTTTAAGGAGGCAGGGCAGGGATTGGCGTTTCACCCTCCCCCTGGCGGATGATCAAGGATACCTTTTTGTCCTACTGCTGAACTACCTCATAAAAAAATGATGCTCTACGTATAAAAATCTCCGTACTACAAATCTGCGTATTGTCAATGTTCAATTGGCGCCTGGTCTTAATCGCAATTTTAAGAAATATTTCAGTCTGGTGATCTCGGTTATTCCGAGATAGGGATTCTAAAAGTCTATCATCCGCACAATTCTAATGAGACAGTTTTAGGCATTTGATATCCGAAACTTAAACACCCACATGAAGGTGTCGTTAACATCATAATATCCATATCGTACCTGCGACCTAGACTATCGAAACTTAAATTATTCCATAAGTGACATCCTAATTTCTCTTTGTGAGGATCCTAACCACCTATTTTTGACCAACCAAACCTAAATGTATATAGAGTTTTTGCTGCCCGCCGCGCCATGTTTTACCGTTAGAATAAATAATACGTCACACGAAATTTTTGTTGTAAAGCTAATGGATTTAAAAACATTTCGTCTGAAAGGGATAAAATTTGTGACAAAGGTCATGGTGATGTATTCAGGAGTAAAACCCATGCATACGCCATTTATCTTTAAAAGGACAAAAGTCGTTTTGGATTTACCTTTCTCACATTTTGAACCCTTTTTCTAAAAATATTTTTGTTGTCATATAGTTTAATTACATACCCTCGACCCGCTAAAAAAATCGGGCTAGAGGCATGATATTGAAAAAATGTTTTTGCCTTTAGGAAATCCAGCCTACGCTCATACTGAGAATTTTTATAAAGAAGAAGGTCAGAGCTAGGAAAATCGGAGGAACCAAGCCAAGTCCTGATTTGGCATGTCCGAAAAATGGAAGTACTACTACTGCGGCTCTGGTAATGTGTACTGTGATTCCATCACTTATCTTTCTGAAACCCAAACAACTTTGTTCGAAGTTTAAACTTTAAATGCTAGATGAACCAATGCAATTGGTAACCAACTGAGGCGATCCATCCACTTATGGAGATCGGGCGAATTGAAGACAAATTGCCGCTAAAGGTTAATAGAATATTTGTCATTTATTATCAATTTCTCCGGAGGTTAAATATTTTTTTAGGGGGCATACTCTACTCCCATTAAATAAACTAAGAGAAAGTTTTAGACCTTACATCCAGATATTAAATTGTGACGTATCGCATACAAACTCAATAATAAAATTACGTTCTATAATTTAGTCCTCTATTTAAAACTTAGGGCGCTATTACACAGTCATATATTCGTAATATATATTATAATAGATATTATCATATCCTTAAGCCTACTTGATTTCGTTTAGTGTACGTGTAAAAAATTAACTGAATGAATCGAGTAGGCTTAATTATATGACTAGAAATATGACTATAAATATGACTGTGTCATGGAGCCCTTAGGTGGCCATCCCCTTTGGTAAGAGCATGGGATCATGCATAGAAGGTTCAAATATAATCCTTAATTCTGGTAAAAAGAAGAGGACTAAATAATCAATTGGAGGACGAAATTAGCACATGAATCTCCAATTTCTGTCTTACCGCATAACTGAGCGAATTGACCCACTTCGGAAGTAGGGCAGGTAGCATCACTCACGTACAATTTACGTAACTCGTATTCAGGATTTTACAATTCTAAATGCAGCACCTTGTATCAATTGTGGTCTCTTCAAAGCCTCGCAAGGACTTTACATCTACAAAACACAACTTTCAACTTTTTATTTCATCTGTAGGTTTCGTTTCCACTAAATGGAAACTGATATTTAATTTTTGCTTCTGACTTTTATAAATTTTTTTTGTTCGAGTGCTGGCCAAAAAGCCGCCCCTAAAATTTGGCGCCCCGGGCGACCGCCCGGCTTGCCCCCCCTTAGAGCGGGCGCTGCTACGGGGTAGGGTATACTGGGTCCCATCGGCATACATGCCTCATGATGCCGATCACTTACCTGCCTCTAATTTAAAAGAAGCCATAGCGGCAGCAAAGGCGTCGGAAACTGATATGATTCTAGGATGTGACTCTAATGCACACCATATCATTTGGGGTAGCTCTGACACCAATGAGCGGGGCGAACTGCTTCTCGAATATATAATGGGAACCAATCTCTTCGTATGTAATGTAGGCTGTGAACCGACTTTTGTAACAATAAATAGGCAAGAAGTCTTGGACATCACTCTAGCATCAGAGAATGTCTTATTTCTTATCAAAGACTAGAGGGTGTCGTCAGACCACTCCTTGTCTGATCATCGATATTTACAGTTTAACCTTGCTGAACGTCCTGATGCAGTTCCTCACATTGTGGATCGCAGAAGGACTGACTGGCCCAGGTTTCGCATTGCCCTTACCGAAGGGCTTCCAGCATTACCGACTCTGCCCCACAGCGTACAACAGCTCGATGATATGGTAAATACATTTACGGCGTCTATTGAGGCAGCGATTTCTGAGTCGTGCCCTGCCATCTCATATTCTGCCAAGAAAAAACCCTCATGGTGGAGTCCCAAGATTTCCGAATTGAGATCAGTGAGCAGGAGAAGTTTCAATAAGGCTAAAGTTTCTAGGACGGAGTCGGATTGGATCTCCTACAAAAAACATCTCAGTTCCTTCAAAAAAGAGGTAAGAGCGTCCAAACGCAATGCGTGGCAAAGCTTTTGCGAGAGTATCGAAGGAAGGAAGGTCAGTGGATACGGCCCTGCACTCTCTAGTCAGGTACATTGAAAAATCTATTCATCAGAAGGAATACACGATGGCTGTGTTCCTAGACATTGAGGGCGCCTTCAATAACATTAACCCTTCTGTCGGCACCTACTACTATATGCATATTCTATACCCAATAGGTCTGGCTGGACCTACTGAGAAATTTTTTTTTATTTTTTAGAAAAAGTAAAATTTTTATCGGTAAAATCATTCTATCCATTCTTTACTGCAATTTTTCAACAATAAAAGCATCAAAATAATTTTTGTAGATATACTGGAAACGTTTTTAAGTAGATATGTTTTGAGGTGGTATTAGTACAAACGTGTTTCTCCCGTATTTTCTTCTTTTTTTGCTTCGCTATTTGCATTGTGTTTATCTAGTAGATATTTCGATCGAATTTTCTAATTCCAATATCTTTGGGGAAATATTAAGCACTTTGTTGGCAGATTTTACCTCGATATTAGTCTGCAGATTTAGGGAAATAAGTGGGAAGAAATAGGGAATTTTCAAGGCAAAAATCATTTAATTCTAAATTTTTCGTAAATTTTTTGATCAAATCTATTTAGAAAGACGTTTGCAAGTCACTCATACTTAGTCCTTACTATTACAAAGAAAATAAAACTGGGTTGAATTTTCTAGGATCAAATCTCAGTTGATTAGGTGGTGTTATAAAATGTGACGCAATTAGGCATACCCATTTTCCGAACTTCACGGCTTTTTATAGAAAATCTCAGAATTTTTTTTTCGTTTGTAGTTCAAATTGAGTTTAAATGACATTATTACATCATAAATAACAGAATTTAATATTTGCACTTCTTACTTCAAGAGAAAAATGGGGGGAATAACTATAGGTCTGGCCAGACCTATTGGGTATCAAAAAGCACTATAAATTGAAAATCATCAAAAACATACTCAAAACTTCAACCGATTTTTTCAAATTTTTGCAAAATGCTTCCAAACATATTATTCTAGGATATCACGAAATATGAAGTCGCTGCGATTTCATCTTCTATGCTTTTTACACCAAAATATAGTGCCAAAGGTCTGGCCAGACCTTCCTGCCGACAGAAGGGTTAAACCAATGGCGATTACCGACGCACTTCGGAGCCTTCATGTCGACGAGCCTATCTGCATACTGGTGAATGCGCTACTGACATCGAGGCGCATTATTACAACCAAGGGCCCAACGTCTTTATATAGGTATGTTTCTAGAGGCACCCCACAGGGTGGTATTTTATCTCCCTTACTGTGGAACATAGCAATCAATCAATTGCTTCTGGATCTTGAGAGGTCTGGATGTAAGGTCACTGCATATGCTGACGATGTGGCTATCGCTGTTACAGGTAAGTTCCCGGAAGTCCTTAGTGGACTACTTGAACACGCCCTATCTTTTGTAACTAAATGGGCCAACCTCAGTGGCGTGGGACTTAATCCAGCTAAAACAGAGCTTGTGCTCTTCACTAGGAGACATACTCTTCCTTCCTTCGACCCACCTACACTACGGAATAGTCCATTAATTTTTGCTGAAAAGGCTAAATTTATTGGCATCTTGTTAGACCGGGAGCTTTGCTGGAGGCCTAACATTCTGGAACGAGTGAATAAAGCAACTATAGCACTCTATACATGTAGGAAAGCCGTAGGGAAAACCTGGGGCTTGCAGCCAAAAGCTTTACATTGGATATACACTACTGTTGTCCGTCCTATTCTATTATACGGTGTATGTGTATGGTGGACGGCACTCAGCAAGACAGCCTATAGTAACTTGCTGGCGAAGGTACAAAGAATGGCTTCTCTTGTCATAACTGGAGCCTTTCGTACCACCCCCTCAGCCGGACTGGATACGCTACTTGACCTGCTGCCACTGGATTTGTTCGGTCAAAAGCTGGCTGCTAACACCACTTTACGTCTGCGGGAAACTAATCAGTGGCGAACGCTTGATTATGGGCATTCGCTTATACTAAGTAATTTTAACCTACCTTTAGAAACTGACTATATTACTCCTAAATACACTCTTAGTAAGAGCCATTACAGTTTGATTCCGTCGAGGGATTACTGGACAACAACATGCCTCGGGACGTTGAGTCATTTGTTATCTACACTGATGGCTCCAAGTCACACGAAGGAGTGGGTATTGGCATCCACTCGGATGCTCTTGATGTCAACCTGTCATTTCGTCTGCCTAATTACTGTAGCGTCCTGCAGGCGGAGATTTCGGCGATTATGGAATCCTTAACATGGCTAGGTAATCATGTCGTTACTGCGAGGGATTTCACTATTTACACTGACAGCCAGGCTGCAATTCGATCTCTCGATTCGGTCCTGACAACATCTAAAGCTGTCGAAACCTGCCTCTCAGCTCTTACAGAGATGGGTCGTTTTTTCAATATTACCCTCAGTTGGATACCTAGTCATAGTGGATTCGCGGGGAACTGTAATGCGGATCGCCTCGCCCGTAATGCGACAAATACGAATTTAGAGGACCATCATAGTAACCTAAAAACGCCGATTTCCTCCTGCAGAGTGGCAGTAGAAGCGGCTGTTTTGCTCAGGGCTAGTGCCAGATGGATTCACGGCAGCACTTGCGCGACAACTAGGTTGATTTGGCCACGGCTTGACTCGGCCCGATCAACCATATTATTGTCACTGGACAGGAAACACATTCGTGGGGTGCTCGGTGCTATAACGGGGCACTGTCCTATTGGGGAGCACGCAAGGAGACTCCGCATTCCCCATAATGACTACTGTAGAAGTTGTGGTGACGAAGAAGAGGAAGAAAGCGTGCATCACTTTCTCTGTCAGTGTCCGGCCCTGGCCGAAGTACGAAGACGTATTCTTGGTGCTAGGTTTTTCTATGATATGGACGATCATCGGGATGTGAGCCCAATATTGCTCAATATGTAAGTATATTGCCAGAACGGGCTGGTTTTACAGCATGACTTAGTACGTACTTTTCTTCTTCCATGGGGTATCACAATGGACCAATCTTTCGGTCTAAGTGCACTAGATGTCAATTCTAGTGGCTCCTGCACCTAACCTAACCTAACGTACGGTGTTCCATGTGTCCGTCGAATACGGGCCCTCTAACGTAGTGAAGAGGATTGGGAAATTTTGGACTGTGATAAAGAAAAAACTTTTTACTAGATTTCTTTTTCATAGGAACATTAAAGCTATATTTAAAGCCAATGAACAAGTTAGTAGTACTCCAGAGTGAAATATTTTTCGGAACATTATGGGGAGGGAACCAGGTGTTCCGTGGACTTCCCAAATTTTTTTTTTAAATGCTTAAAATTCTAATAACAACATAGAAAACTGTACAATTCTCCTTATAAATTCGGCTGCTCACTTTGTTTAGGTTTATTTCATATTTTCTTTATACCTTTTCAATTTCTGAGATTTTTTGTTTAATGTCTATTGTTTTCGAAATAATTTACAAATTACCTCAACAAAAAAAATTCCTATTCGAGAATGTCATACCGAAAAAAAAAAACAAAATTAACAAAGCTTACGGTGAGTTTTGAAGGGAACACTTTGACCTAATCTAGTGCTTCCGAATTTTAGTGCAATTCACCTGCGTACCCATTCGGAGATTTTTTTTCGGTAAAAAATGTATAATGAAAACCAAACCGAAAGCACTTATTCAGCAAAAATTATTCAGTCCCATAATCCATCTTTTCCTGATTTCAACTCTCTTGAATATTTTTTTTTCTTCAGTGGAATTTCCCATTTGTCGGTGAACAAAAAATTGCGAATTCCGCAATAAAAGCGTAAAAATTCTTAAAAATTAGTATAAACCTATTTAGGGGAAGTTTTAACTCAACAATTTGATAGCCTTATATGGAAACCTGAACCTCTCCCGAAACCAAATCCTTGCTTCCCAGCGAATTTGATGCTGGGAAAAATTAAAGAAGTAATAGAACACATGAGAATTTCTGCTGACTTTTGAATGAGACATTGATCAACATTTCAAGTCGATAGCGATATTCTACCGAAAGTTATGGCCGAATTAATGATGAGTTTAGTTGAAGCTGCTGGAATTCAGTTCAATTTAAAGCTCGCAGATAGAAGAAAATAAATAATAGCCCTTGAGGGCTACTCGTTTCGCGGGCGTCCCTATGACTTGTGTTCCGATTCCGTTCGTTCCTAAATAATTCTCGTATTTTTCTTTTCGATTGCGGTTTCTATGGCAGCTCCATTCGCTATTATTAGCGAGGTTTTTTTCGTATCGCGTGTAAATCTGACTAAAAAAAAACGATCGCGGGTATCATCCCGGTTAAGATCTAACAGTTGACATTTGACAGTTTTTGCGCATCTTTGAATCACCTTTGTCGGCTTATGTTTTAGATGTGGTGGATTTTATCACAAAAGATGATTATTTCTTTGCAAAATCTTTTCCCGTGATGAGAAAAACTCTCACATTTGGTTTGAAAAAAAAAAAAATCCCTCATATTTCCCCTATGCGTTCGCCATCTACATGTGATTAATCTAAGCTCTATCCCGTGTAGGGTAGTTGCACGCGTGAACTCTACCTGGGTAAGTGTCATTTTCTTATATGAAGTTTTACCCAAACCTGCACGGGATAAACACAATAAAACGTGCCTATTCTTGTCCTTCCGTTTTTACATAAGTTCCGTGACGTCGGTAACACAATAAGAAAAACTATATGTGAACCGATTCCAACCAAATCTAACACAAATGTATTTCTATTGATGCCACAAAACGTAAAATGTCAGAACGGAAGGAATCGGACGATGGGGTCGTTCGGTTATATTCAGTTTCAGGACCCCAATTTGATTCTTAGAGAAACCCGTTGGATTGAGTGGTGAGCGTATCTGTATATAGAAATCATCCATGCCGGCCGATTTTTTGTTTGGAATGGTTTTTAAGAAGCGGGAGTAAGATAATAATGAAATACATAAGTCATGGTCGTGGTCGATGTAGTCGCTTATAGGAAAACACCTGTAGTCGATAGTCACATAGCAAGCATCGCGTATCTACGATAGCTCAGTGAACATCGTGTGAGTCGTCTCTACGAACACAAACCTTAAGAAAGGCTCCGATTAATAAGACAACAGCACTGATTCTTCCTTCAGAAGTTCTTGGCAGATTCTAAAAATCGCTCCAGTTTTTGCTTTTCAATCGACTCGTAAAATCGTCTCTATCTCTCCAACGTGGGCTTAATTATTCTATCTATGGCTTAGGGACACGGAATATGTAATTTACCGCGTAATGTTGTTGACAACCAAACTCAGGGCAATTAAGCTGGACCAGAAGTGTGTCATCGCTACGCTATGCTGCTTTAATACCATACGGCAGGTAGACACCGATTTTTAATCGACTTGAATCTTACTCCCGGCTATATGATTCCAGACAGATACCAATGCAGAGTACGGAGCATTATATGCTCAAAACAAAAATGGAGGAGAAGATTAGCTTTATTGCTGATGAAACAGCAATTTAACGGCTATTTACGCTTTGAGCTCTCGTGATAGTAACGCCATTTATGGATGATGCCGCGGCTAAGTAAAAATCCAAACCTTCCGTGTCATCTGATTCTCTACCATGGACTGATAACATAACGTGATGACGCTCTTGTATAAACTCATTTGAGAGGAGAATGTGCCTGTCTAGACACTTTCAATTTTCGTTCGTCTTCATCATTTTGACAATTGAAACTTGAGATAAACGATAAATAATGAACAGATCTGGATAGAATGAGTCATTGATCTCGTCATTCAGGCTGCCTTCTAGGTTGCCAGCACGAACTGCATGATGTAAGTTTATGTATTCCAGGACACGTTTGATCACTTCTACTATTATTTATTTCGGCCAGAGTCATTTGACTTCTCCAATTGTTTGTACTCCCTACCATCATACTGACATTTTTCTTTTTTTATAACCTTCGTCAAAAATCAATGGGTTCAAAAAAAAAGTACATAATAATAATACTCTCATAAGAAACAAAAAAACACATTTTTTACAAATTCCTTAGAACGCTAAATTATAAAAATCTTGAATTATTTAATGCGAAGAAATAAGTAATAAATATAATTACCATTGTATCATACATAATTGTATACTTTTACAAAGTATATAAATAAATATATAGTTGTATATGTATTTCCAAAAATTCAAAATGGATTTTTTATATGAGACAAACACAAAAAAAAACACATTGTAAAATTTCCAATTACAAAGAAACCCATGTTTAAAGACAAAATTATAAAAGTGTATTTTCGTAAAACTTTCCAATAAAATTTATTAAAATTATTATTATTTGTACGCAGACAAATAATTCGTAATTAATACAATTAAAAACAAAAACATCCAATATAGCAGTGCATCTAAAATGAGACTCAGAATGCATGATATTATTACAAAGCATATAGAAGAAAAACAATATCTTAAACGCATATTAATCACATATAACCCCTTGAAAAAGAAACAAGTAGATAAATAATAATTCTTTTATGTTCGGATTTTTTCTCCAAAACCAACAAAAAAACATCCAACAAACGGAAAATAGATGAAATAAAAATGTAACAAACCAACAAAAATACTTTGGCAGAATTTCATCAAAATAAATCAATGTGTAACGAACATACATAAATATAAAAAAATAATAATTTGACTAATTTTTTAGACAAAATCTGAAATATATAAGAAAATCGAAAAAAAAAAATACAAAAAATTCGTCCTATATTTTTATAATTTCTTATGCATTTCAGTGTACATTGTACTTGTATATATAATATCAGAAATTTCAATACTTTACATAATATTGAAAAATAAAATAAAATTAATTAACAAAAAAAAAACACATTTTTAAGTGCATCGCCTTTATAGAAAAATTAAAAAAAAGTAACGGAAAAATATAAAAATCTTACAGATTAAAAGTGAAATAATTACGCTGTTATAGAATGTTAGTTAAAACACACACATCCACGCCGTATTTAAATAAAATCCAAGTCAAGCTTACAAATCCAAATAGAAAAAGCCGAAAACAAAAAAAAAGTTGATTGAAGCCGATATAAGTAATATGTACGCAATATGCATATACAGTGAAAGTAACGTAAATTATAATAATAATAATAATAAATTAAAAGGTACATAATAAACAAACAAACAAAAATCCAATAGCAAAATTTTATTAGTCAAATTGAATCGCTAATGTGCGAAACAAACAAAGCCTGATCTCCCTGAACACATTATAAACAAAAAAGAAACATTTAAATTTATATGTAATAATTCAAATTTTCTAATTATAATACTAATGTAATGAGTATGAAAAAAAGAAATATTATAAAGCATTACTCTTTTGCGATAGCCAACAACAATACAACAGAATAAACACGAACCGTATCCCTTCCCGCGTTCGTATACGATACGGACACTTGGAGGTCTCCTTCCTGATGGTATCCGTAATAAAGTCATAAAGGTTATTAAATCCAGAATTTACCAAACAATAAATGGCATAGTAAGTAACGAAATAGAATAGATTAAAAGCCGAGAGCAGTTCTTTATTGTTTAAATTAAATAGCCAAATTTAAGATGAAAGGAGAAAGTAAAAAAAAAGCAAACACAGGTAAATTAAGGAAAATTTCGTCATTAATGTAATTTCAAAGTTCATACGTTAGTTCATCAAATGCGTAATTAATCACGCTTCAGCTGAAGTTTCTTTGAAAAGGAGCTACTGATAAAGAATAGTTGATGGAAAAACATTGATGCTCACTTACGGATAAAAACAAACAGAAAAGAATTTTATCAAATGAAACATCTTTGCACGGTTCAATTTACCATACAAATGATGTCAACCCCATAAAAATATAATATTATTTTGTTGATTTTTTTAATTTAAATCGCTGACACTCACTACCACATGCTTAATGTCCTTGCAGCACCCAAGGGGGCCCAGGTCTACGGCTAAGTGCCGAGTCAGCGAACTATTATCCTACAGCCAAATTTTTGGAACGGGCGGACCAAGCATGTTTTTTCCAAACACATTTTGTTGGAGAACAGTGGTCCAAGTACCGATCCCAGTGAAACTCCCACAGTATTTTCGTAGTTTTTCGATACTTCTCCATAGTTTCTTATTGAAGAATTAGGTATTAGTTATATAACTAATTCAGTGCTGCGGGAAGTTAGGCGACCGCCTCTCCCTGACCCCCCCCCCCCCCCTGGCCCATGATTATGATGAAAAAATCCTTACCAATGTAGTAAAAAAAAAACACTGCACTATACAATGCTTGAAGGCGTAAAAATGCGAGTTTGATCCCAAGCACTACGTAAAATTTTCTGCTGCTGAGCATGCAGTCTGGAAAACTAACCAGATGCTTTGCCGCTCCATATACTGCCGCGGAATGCATGACCGTGATAGTTTCCAGCAAGGACAAATGGACAACAGCAAGTGGCTACTCGTAACTGACGGGGGTGCGGAGGCTGCGTCCCAATACATACGTTTCGCTCGTGGAAACTAAAATATTTGTTATAGTTTTGGGTGATTTTTCGCTATATCCAGCTTGATACACTCCCAATCAATAGGATAGTTCCTTTTGAAAAATCGCTTTATCTCGGTAAGTGATACCGATATTTTTTTCAAAGTTGCTGACAATATTTTCAGTAGTCTGTTTGTTCTTTAAATAAGAGAAGGTCTCAAATCCGGAGTCCCGATAGGATTTTCTTACGAGAATTCTTAAAAACAGTACAAATGTGAAAGTCATTAGGATAGTTTCAGAGGAAGTAAAACCCAAAATAACGGTATAAATAGATAATTTTATTTTAAAAAATGTGGCTAGTTATGAGTTCAACTTCCGTTAAGTGATATCAGCCCGAAGATTTTATCCGGTATTGAAATGAACGTTTTGAACGTAATTTAAATGAATTTCGTCCCAAGTTCCTCTAATCGCTTACAGAAGCTCTTCAGTGCTGGTAAACTGTCGAATAGTGGAATAGATCTTTCATATCATTCATCCCTAAACATTGTTGATGATATTTAGATATAGGAAGGTATTTCCATAACCTTGATTAGTTATTAATCAGAGGTATTCAGAGCTTTTAAAAATATTCTTCCTAATGTAATTATTACTGACATTTTCCATGCCACTCCTATAAGTTTTAACAAAATAATGACCCCAATTATGAAACAAAGCTGATAAAAGATTGGTTTCAAGACCAATCCATCAACATTATGGAATGACTACCATACTCCCAAGATCTAAATATCATCAAAAAGGATAAGGATAAAGGAGATCTATACCGGTATACTAAAATCTAATAGCACTGAGGAGCTTCTGTAAGCTATTAGGGGAACATGGGAAGAAATTACCTTAAATTGGATTAAAAACCTATAAAATTCTATCCCGGATGGTTGGTAAAAACCAACCAGCCTCATTTTCCAAAGTAAAATTATTTTTATTTTGCGTTTTATTTGCTGTGGAACTATCCAAATAACTTTCACATTTGTACTGTTTTTATTAATTCTCGTAATAAAATTCTAACGGGACTCCGGATTTGAAACCTTCTTTTTTTTTAAAGAACAATCAGGCTACTGAAAATATTGTCACCAAGTTTAAAGGAAATACCGTTATCACTTACCGAGAAACTGCCATTTTTCAAGTGGAACTATCCTATTGATTGGGAGTGTATGTCACATGAAGTCGCTCCGGGAAGGTAGTGGAATTTATCAACATTGGATCTGAAAGAGATTTTAGTGGGAAATAGTATACAGCTTTACCCAGTTTACTTGTAAAGAACGAATCTCACATTTCAGTGTCTTTCAATTTCAAGTTATTTAATCAAGTCTCATTTTGTAGCTTAATCACACCAGCAATGAAATTTAGATCTCACAAGAGGAATATGCAGTCCTAGAGACAAAAATAGCACCGAATATAGACGAACTACCGTCTAAAACGCAGAAATTGGAGGCTAGTTGAATGTAATCAGAATGGGCAGTGAATGTCTAAACTTGCTAATCTTGACTGTCATTTGTTAAAATTTGGCTCTAAAATTAAAAGACAAACTAACAGGCCCGACAGTCTATGTATCCAAGGTAAAAGATATGCAAGTTACATCCAATTTCAAAAACCTTACCTACTTTTTTGTTGAGGTGCTGAGATCAACAGCACGCTCAGCAATGTTATTTATCTCTATCATAGAGATTATGTCGTGCTCTGTGGCCGTGATCGTTCGGTCGCCACTCTGTGAAATAGACACTCATAGAGAAACGAGTTTCCAAACTCGGCACGACTCGTCGCAAGTTTATTATTCAGAAGATGATGATAAGATATATTCTTATCGTAGAATAATAAACTTACAATGCGACTAGGAAGTGGTATGGCTGACAACCGTATCACACTCCGAATTCAATTGTCTTTGTAACGTTGATGGACTACACACGGTAGTCATCAACGCACCATGCTCCACTAGGAGTTACGGTAATCGAGAGAGATAGAGATTATATTCCGTCACTTGGGTCGTGAGTTCGAAAAACACCTTAACCTAAATTCATTCACGGTGAGTCTCGAAACCATGACTCTGTGCACCGAATGTGCGCAGTAACCACTACACTAGCCACACTATTTGAAAATTTGCCTAACCATATTCAACTTCCAAGAAAATCATGATGTTGAAAACTTTGGCTTGCCCCCCCCCCCCCTAGCCGAAATCCTGGCTACGCCCATGCGTACAAAAGGTTTTTCTGTACTATCAAGCAGACAAGTATACCGATAAGAATTCGGCTTACCATCCGTCTTATTAGGTGTTGGAATGAGCACCAGATTTCCACCATTTCGGAAAGATCAGCTCCGCTAAGCAGGCTTCACTTGTCGATTGTTTGAACAGTTATTTTTAAAGTTTTGTTGGAAACGTCATTCGGACCTGGTGATTTACCTTACGTCGTCCTGCAGCTTGGAGGAGGCAGCATGGAGTATTTCGCTCTTTTTTATGGCACGCATGTGGTCAGTCACTAATACGGTGTTTCGTGTGTTCGGGCTCAAACTCGTGTGAAATGGATAGAGTTGAGACAATTTGCTTCAATAGTACTATCCCCCACAGATGCCTAAGTAGACCTCTCCTTTGTTATCCTTAGCAACTTTTAGTATTTTTTTTTACATCTGCAACAGATTAATGATATTGCATCGTCCTTTTGCTAAGCTGCCACGCTTTAATACATTTTTGCAGCAGGCTCCGCTCCTGTAATTCAATATAGCGTCGCACAGGTTTTTGTATTGGTCTCAAATGATTACGGAATAAATGTTTTTTTTTAAATACAAAATTTAACTGCAAAATTATTTTCTTTAACGTTACAGAGGAGACATAGCACAATCATGTTTGGCGTGCCGGCTTCTTTGTACGAGTATAGCATGCAGTTGGGTCACACATTGGGGACGTATGGGTCGCTTCCGCGCACACACAAATTGAACCTGTCAAGCTCGCTGCTACAGCCCCTTGCAAATGCAAAGTGTCCAAAACTAAAAACACTTGAAGTACCTACTTCTTGGATGAAACCACAGTCAGCATAGTTTGTCCATTCAAACTTGAGTCGTGAGCGAAGTCCTAGCTGTTAAAAAGCTAAGACTTCGCTAGCTCAATGGACATGCTAATCAGTGGCGTAACGTTTCCTAGATATCTTGTGTCCGAAGTCTAAATGGGGGCCCGTCAACAATGAAATATTTTATTCGGAACGTGAGGAACGTTCCACTAAATTGCCCTAGATTAGATGGGAAAGGAATAGAAAGATCGAAAGCCAGTTTTATCAGCAGAACCCTAGAGTTCGCAAACCTGCCCGGAAGTATTCATTATCTGTTAATTTTTAGCCCACATTTTAAAGGTTTACAGTATTTAAAATTTTTTTAATGCAAATGCTAAGCGATTGGAGCCAAAGATTCGGCAATTTGTGAATTTCGCTTTCTACATGTGATTCTCAACAAGCCGGAGCATTTGATAATTCAACTTTCTCGATAGAAGAGTAGATGTTTTCAGGTAGAAATTATTTTTGGGCACTGACAGAAGTAGAAATTCTACAGGGATTTAAGGATATTTTAATAGGGAAAAAGTCTGCCTAAGAAACTGTGCGTTGGTAAAATAGGTTCGTAGTATAGCTGTATTGACGACCAAGCGGAAGATCGGCAGTGCAAACCATGTCAACCTAAGTTAACAAAACCCTCATGAGATGCAAACAAAATGAAATTGAACGCATTGCTCTGGACTTACTCTTCTCCTACCACCGATGAAACGGTTCATGGATCTGGCATCATTGCTTAACCCACGAGTGCCTAAAAAATGTCATTGTTGGTAGGGTAGGAGAAAGCCAAGAGGGCGATTCGCCAATGAATTCAAGTTTTAAGATACTTTTTTTGCCACAAAAAGGTAGAGCTGGGCCTTATTTCTGTTGGCATCATGGTCAATCTTCTCGAGTCGCAAGAGGAAAGTTGCGATTTGGATAACTGCATCAATGATAAAATATACAATGATGTGATTGGATATCCATTCGTTCCAAAAATGTTGCGCTCATATTTCCTGCTTGGTTGTGACCTCGTCAGAATCGAGGCACTTCAATGTTGGCTTCTTGGCGTAGAGTTTTCCTGTCGAGGCCCTTAGCCGGAGTAAGCTGATTTCAAAGGATTTATACCCCTCCATGTGTTTGTTTTCAGTTGGAACACCTCTGTGTGAACCACACCCAAAGACGTTTTTGCCCATCTCGCTCAGCTTGGGCTCGGATTTTAATGTTTTCAGAATACCCACGTAGGCCATCTCATGCGACTGCGAAATGACAATTGCCTTGGGTATAGCCAACGCCATCTAGAAATATCATAGCCGCAACTCAGCTGTACAATGACGTTATTGCTTAGCTCTTAAATTTTTTATTTACACGAACAAACAACAAAAACAAGTAGTGACGTAATAAAAAGCAAAAACAAAACAGTGCAACATTGGCGAACATAACCTAAAATTATGAGCTGATTTTGACGTCTAAGATTCTACATTGCGGCCTTAATATCTAGACGGCGTTGGTATAGCTCTAATTAAAACAATTTCTTTCTGTCCCATTTTAAGCATGTTTGACTCTTTCCCAAGTCTTCGATGTCTTCGAAAATATATTTGGTTTTGTAGCCTTATCTTTTGAAGGTTGACTGATGCCAGAAAAGTGAGGATCGACCTTGAATCAGCGGAGCGTCAGTCTCTTCCGAGTATCACCTGCGTTTCAGTATATCTGCTGCCAGAAGAGGAAGAATTTCATAACGGCAGCTAGTTGCGCATGAATCTGCCTTATTCGAATAGGTTTCGAGTTTGGCCACCACACTAGAAACCCTCATGGAGCAGCAACCCTAGATTAAATTGTATATCGGGGTGCGCCATTGGTAACCGATGTCTATGGTATAACACCCTGGGGATTTAGCGTATTTTACCATATATTCCGCGAACCATGGAGAAAGGATTGGTCTGATGTGCGTTGGACGCATAGACTGGAATATCTCCGTAAGAGGACAACAATGAAACTGGAGAATGTCTTCCATGAATATCTTGACTTGGATTTCCTGGGATTTCCATATAACACACACAAGATGTCTTTCGGATACGGTAATTCCTAGTTCCATGATGCTTTCGAGAGATCACATCAAGAAACCGCTGGTCTCCGGAAAGAGACTGTCTAAATGACTCAGGGAGAATGGCCATCTAGATGAGAAATATCGTTTGATCGGAGAACGACGTTGTAACACATTTGGTATACGTATAGTAGGTAGGTACGTGATGTGCGACGAAACGCTTACTTGTATGTACTTCATTCTAGGTCTTAGGTTCGTCACAGAATGGATTTACCCGATGAATCTGTCTGGGGTTTTTCGTGCTTTATATGCGGGCGTTCCTGCGAAGGTTGGATTTATCTGTGTCGCTGGTCAGACTTTGTGTGGGCTTGTTCAACACTTGCATGACCTGGACACATAACAGTATAGCTCTGATCTGTCTGAAATTTTACTTGGCGCTATTGTTTTTAAGTGTCGGGCTCAGTGGTGTAACCAGGATCTTGGTCTGGAGAGGGTTAAGTTCATCCATGGGTGATGGTGTTCCTCAATCAGGCTATACTCGAGCAGTGGTATTTCAAGCTTATTGTCGATGTATTTTTTTTTTCCGTAATTTATATAGCGGCATGAACTCTCTGTACTCGTTATCGGCACGTTTCTTTCTGTTGTTTTCATTAAAACACCGTTTTGAATCACTCTTCCAGCATTGCGATGTTTGTAACGGCAGAAATATTATTAAACAGAAATATTAAATTTGATAAAATAGGGTTTTTCTATAGACCAGAAGGTTCCCTATCTTATCTGATCTGTATTGCGACCCGCTGTTGATTCATAATTTCTCGCAAAGCCCCTCTCAAAGGACATATTGGCATACAGTTTTAGCAGTTTTATTATTACCTCTCTTGAAATGTTGGAAGTTTGTGTAGATTTCTCTTCTACCTCAACCGACTTAACGTGTTTCTAGATCGTCCAAAATGACGGTTTTTGGTAGTCCCTCCAGAGTCCATTTCAAAGTGTGTTTCCTATCGGTTATCTCGTCCAAACGAGGGTGAGGAGCTTGGGAGAAACATTCATTAAATGTTTAAGCACTTTAGAGAACGTCAAAATATCTCGTCTCAAAACAGAAGATTAATTATCAAAATCTTAGAATTATTATCAGCTCCTGGTAGGGAAGAATTAGCTCGACCCGTGTTGGGCGAAGGACCTTGTGTAGATTCCAGTGAAACATTTAGGGAAACGACTATCTCCACCCCTCTATTTGTCAGGCTGCTGGGCAGTTTTGTAAGAGTCCTGACCAGAGCTCTAATTTCTGTAGCACGAGTGACGGAGGAAAGCCCAGAGACCGGTACTGCTAGGAAGAAGTTCTTTCTTTTGATGAATTTCAGCTGTATTTTCACGTTATCTGCTTTTCACTTCAACACTTTAAATTAAATAATTAGAAGTTGGGTACTGGCGATATTAACGGTGGGATAAGTGCAGTTTGATGCGTTAGAAAAGTGTTCCCGTAGAGTCCACCAGACGGATAGGCGATAGGATGGTAAGGTTTTCTATAACTGCGTGAGAGACGGTTCTTTTAGACAGGATGCCAAGACGTGTTGTCCTTTGGTCCAAAAAGACCCCAATTCATAATGTCAGAATCAGTGATCATGTCGAGAAAAGTAATCATTTTTAGCGACGTAGATACCGTCTATTAATCAGGAAAAAAATACCAAATTACAAAATTTATTTTTATAATTTGTATAATAATTCAAGAAATTCTGTTATGTTAATAGAACAAACATAATTTTCCATCAACGAAATAATGCTTCATATTGACAAAATACGGATACGTACAATATCGACAAAACCACTTAAAATACTTCCATACAATCCGAAATATAGGTACATATACGTCAAATCAATATTTTTAGTACTCGTATAAAAGCCTGCATTCTATAACAATACCAAAAACAGAAGAAAAACAAAAAATATCCAAAAATGCATTAAATCGCAACTAACCATAATACATAAATAATTAAATAAGATAAATGAAACCATTGAATCACAACCACAACACATCGACATTTCTATCCGCAGCAAAAGGCGAAAAAATATTTATCAGACACAATTTAAATATTGAAAAAAAAAGAAAACACAATGCAAATAAGTGAAACATAATACATAAATAAAAACAACAACAAAAAAAAACATTAAATTAATAACAAAAAAATTATAGACAAAAATATTTTTTAAAGCAAAATATTTAAATAAAATAAAAATTAAACAAAAAAAAGAATATCTATTTTAGCTGTCAAAACTTTTATACTACTCTTGTTACCTAAGTATTAGCTATATAATATTACAAAAACCAAAAAGATGACGAAAAAACAAAAACAAAAAGACATCATAGACTCCCAAGTGACATACACACGACACTACTCACTCCATTAAAAAGGATTAAATTGAAATAACACATACACTCACACCATTTGTATATCATTGTATGCGTCGTCAGTTTCAGTTTGAGTTTTCTATAAAAATAAAAAAATAAAACACCAGATCATACAAAACCAGAAATAAAATTTCCCCCAAAGACAAAACAAAACAAAAATATCGTGCAATATATATAAATTATACGCCATTTATAAAACAAACAAGAAAAAATACATAGAAAAAATAATGCAATAAGATACACATACATATAGTAATTTATTTGTTGACGAATTATATTTGTTATGACAAAAAACGGATGCGGTCTGAAGAGCGTATTATAAAAAAATATTTCCTGAAATTTTGACGTACTTATAAAATATCCCAAAAAATCCTTATCAACAAATCCTTCATTCATCAGACCGACCACTCTGTAATGGCTGACTTTTTTTTATCATTATTTCTACGAGTACATAATTATTATATCTTTTTTTTAACCTCTTATTCATATATATAAATGTATTTGAAGTGTATTTTTATATAGAAATCTCTTTTGTCCGATATCGAATATTGGACAAAGCTATAGTGTGTTTTTAGAGAATCAATGCATTTTTTTAAAAATGAAGAAAAAAAACAAAAATATCTCAATTCAGATAGAATATTGTATATTATGTTGATTAGCAGAATTCTGAAGCATATTATACGAAATGACAAAATAAAATATAAAAAAAAAACACAAAAAAATAGTAAAGGCTATCACATAAATTACAAACAAAAATTAATAAAAAAGAAAACAAATCCAAATTACGCAAAATGTAAAATGGATGCAAAAAAAATAATAATAAAATTATATACTTATAGAGTTGAATATGTTACCTCTTTTGTAATTGAACTTTTCTAGCGTAAATGATTAAACTGAAACAATAAACTATTAAAAAAGTGTGTTTCCTTCTCTTTGTTTATTTTTATAAATAATCGTCATCAGAAAAGCTAGTTAGTTAGTTTTTCTTCCACTTTCCCCAGGGTTGCGGACTGTTAGGATTTTTTCATAATTATGATTGCCGAGAAACAGTGCAAAAGTTCAAAGAATTTATCCTCTCTTCACTGCCCAGTGGCGGATTAACACATTCGCCCTACGTAGGCTTTCAACATTTTGCCGCCTCTTCCAACCTCTAAAAATATTGCTGAAGTCATTTATTTATTTGATTTTAAAATTACGCTTCGTACATTATTTCCTGTGACCTTTGCGCTTTCCACTTCGTGTGTCCTGACCACTATTCAATCTTTATCAACTAGCTAAATGCGATGTAATAATTTCTTGGTCGGAGCATCGGTTTGTAGAGGTGTCTTCTGTTGAAGCGGTCATTCAATCAAACTATTTATCTTGTCCATGATGCTTCTATACTATTGGTTTTGAATTTTTCCAGTTCATGCCCCCCTTGCGAGGTTTGCTGATCCTGGCGCCTCCGAGAAAATGTCGGCCAAAAACCGAAAATAGGTGAGGAAAAATTTATTTAGGGAAGGAATGCTTTTAATTTTTGAAGTAAGTTTGGGATCTATTTCTGCAATTTAAATTGTTTGAACGTGTGTTTGTTAGTGCAGACCATATTTTGGAACTACTGGAAATTTCTAGAAATATTATTTAAATTTTGTGATTTTCGCATCGTGAATTTCGTTGTTAGTTCAACCGTCACCATGGCTTCAGTGATACGTCGAGCAGCAAAATTGATATTACTGGAGCGACCAGAATCCGCATATCTTTTAGCGATGATCATTCTATCCATACAAGTAGTGGCAGACTGGTTGATATGGCTTCATCAATTTCAATCAGCAGTGGCGTAACGTTTCCCAAATTGATTGTGTTCGAAATTGGAATGGGGGCTTCTTATTCATTGATTTTTTAACCAGAAAATATTGTCAAAACCCGCATGTAAATTTTATGTACGCGTAACATGTTCCAATTTTTATTATTATTTTTTTTTTAAAGAAAATTGAAAATTCAAAATATATACGACTAAACTTTTAAGGTCATACTTAAGACTATTTAGATACTTATCACTTAATTCAAGAGAAGCGGCAAAAAACACCATACCTTAAGGAACTCTTCTACGTACATGCTAGTCTCGTAACAGTCATTGATTTTAGAATAGAAAAGTTCATTTGAGGAGCATACATGGAGATCCCCTATGTACAGCCTTACCCTGTATGGGCAAATTGAACTAAAGCCAGTCGTTGGCGTATCCACGTCACATCTTGAATCGACTGAAATTAAATTCGTAGTGGAGACCACCGAAGGTAAGTGCGTCATGCAGGGGAAATGGTGGATCCATTACATGAACAGGAGGGTATATCTTCATTTCATGAGTCCTAGTTACAAAAATTTCTCCTGACTTGGACCTTATTGAACAATATTTCGGTCGAAACATCCACATTTATCCTTTTATATGAATAAACGTTGCGAACACATTTATCATGATGCAGCAGTTACTTTCTTTTCAAGAGTCAAGTACTCAAAGAACTGAATCACAGTGGTCCAATTTTACGGAAAAATCTTCAAGAGAGACCAAATCCGTCCGAAGGAATTTTGGTGCTTGGAGCAGAACCCCGCGGAAGCGCCCTCGTATATCACTCATGTAAACGAAGATGATATTTTCAGTATTTACCAACACGTCATGTTGGGGCTTAACGATTTTAACTTAACTAATTTAACGAGGAGGAGTTTGGAGTAGCTTTCATCGTGAATAAGCAGCTCAAGGACCACGTTATCGGCTTCAAACCCATCAACGAGCGGCTATGTGCGATCCGCATTAAGACCCGTTTCGCTAATCTCTGGCTCATTAATGCGCATGCCCCTACAGAAGTAAAAGAAGACGCGATTAAGGACGAGTTCTACAACGACCTAGAAACACTCTTCGACTCACTTCCTTCAAACGACGTCAAGCTGCTGCTAGGAGACTTTAACGCCAAAGTCGGAAATGAAAGCTGGCATAGGGGAACTACTGGAGGTCATAGCCTCCACGACGAAAACAACAACAACGGTCAGCGACTTATCGACTTCGCGAGCGGCAGAAACCTGGTAATAAGCTCTACATGCTTCCCTCATCGACGAATCCACAAGCAGACCTGGAAGTCTCCAGATGAATACACCGTGAACCAGATCGACCACGTACTAACCAGCAAGAGATGGGCTTCTAATGTCCTAGATGTTCGATCCTATCGAGGAGCCAACTGCGACACCGATCACTATTTGGTGAAGACGACCTACAGGTGCAGAATCTCTTCGGTGCACCTAACGAGAATCAACCCTGCCAAGATCTTCGAGGTTGACAATTTGATTGATGATTCCACGGCGGCTGCGTATACAACAGCACTAGAGGAAAAACTGTCGCCCATGCTTGATGACATCAACAATTTAGGCATCCATGAGTTCTGGGAGGAGCTCAAAGACAGCATCAAGGGGGTCGCAGAAGAGGTCGTGGGCTATAAAGGCCGGCGCAGACGAGCAGACTGGTTCGACGAAGAATGCAGAGCCTCGATTGAGGCGAAAAATGAAGCCTATCGCCAATACACACAACGCGCATCCCGAGCCAAGAAAGAAAGATATAACGAGCTTCAGCGAGTATCTAATAAGTTAATTAGACGTAAGAAACGGAAACATTTTGACGAGCAGTTACAGCAAATAAACCAAAGATTAGCCAGTAAGAACATTAGACAGGCGTACAAACTTATAAATAATGTTAAGAACGGATATCAACCCAGGACAAGCCTATGTAAGGACAAGGATGGTAACATCATCAGCGACATCGAAAGCGTCAACAAACGATGGGCCTCGCATTTTGAAGAGCTCCTCAATGCACCATCAACATCCCCCGCGGAGCCAGCTCTTGAGCAGTTAGCCGAACCAGGCCCTCCCGTTCTACCCCCAACAGTAGAGGAGGTGAGTCTTGCCATACAGTCGCTTCAAAATAATAAAGCGCCCGGCGCTGACGAGATCCCAGCAGAACTGCTGAAGCATGGTGGAACGTGCCCAACGCAATACATGTGCTACTGCTGAAAACATGGAACGACGAGGAAATCCCCGAAGATTGGCGCAAAAACATAATCTGCCCAATCCACAAAAAGGGTGACAAGCTGAAGTGTGAGAATTACAGGGGCATATCATTAGTTTGTACGGCCTATAAGATATTATCTAAAATTCTTGAAAAGAGAATTAATCCGTACGCAGAACGAATCATTGGCGAGTATCAAGGCGGCTTCAGACCTGGTCGATCAACGACCGATCAGCTTTTCACAGTGAAGCTACTACTCCAAAAGTGCTGGGAATATAACATCGACGTATACCAAATCTTTGTCGACTTCAAGCAGGCATACGACAGTATCGATCGAAGTGTACTGTACAACATTATGCTGAATTTTGGTATACCGGCAAAGTTAGTGCGACTCACAAGGATGACGATGACTAATACCGTCTCGCAGGTCAGAGTGCAGAATCGACTCACTGACCTATTTGAAACTCGTACTGGACTCAAGCAGGGCGACGGGCTGGCGCCGACGCTCTTCAACCTTGCTTTGGAGTATGTAATTCGAGCCATGAATATGGACTGCAGCGGAACGTTACTCATCAAGTCGACTCAATTAGTAGCGTACGCCGACGATATCAACATCATGTCTCGAAGGTTGGGTGATGCAGAAAGCCTTCTGCATAACCTCAATAACGCCGCAAAGGAAGTTGGACTACATATCAACGAAAGCAAAACAAAGGCCATGATGCAATCGAAAACAAGGACGCCAGCAAATGCAAGCATCACAGTGGGGGACCTTAATATCGAGTATGTAGACAACTTCAACTATCTGGGTTGTAACTTATCAAAGGACGCCAACGAAACCGACGAAATTAAGCGACGGATACAACTAGCCAATAAGACATATTTCTCGGTCCTCCCTATAATTAATTCGAAACTTGCGCACAGGAACACGAAGCTCCGCGTGTACAAAACGATCATCCGACCCGTGCTATGTTATGGCTGCGAAACATGGACCCTCACCCAAGCCTCCGAAATTTTGCTAGACCGATTCGAACGAAAGGTCCTTCGGCGAATTTTCGGGGCCGTTCGCGAGCGAGACCAATGGCGTATCCGGTACAACCATGAGTTGTATCAATTGTACGATGAGCTGGAAGTATCGAAAATCGTGAAGCTTCAACGTTTGCAATGGGCGGGGCATGTACAACGAATGGACGATAATCGCATGCCAAAGAAAGTGATGAACGCACAACGAATTGACGGAGCGAGGTTGCGTGGACGACCGAGAGCTCGCTGGGAGAACTCCGTAGGTGAAGACGCCCAACAGCTGCTGGGCTTCCGAAACTGGAGGACGAGGTCACGTAACCGCGACAATTGGAGATCAACGATTCAGGCGGCCAAGGCCCGACGTCGGGCTATCGTGCCACATTGATGATGATGAATTTAACGAGAGAAAGCCGAAGAATTTTTAAAAAAATTCAGTGGGAAGCTTTGGAAACTTAGAATGTAGAGGGGATGAAAATTAGGAATTCACAAAAAACCATACCCGTTGGAAATCGCGATGATTAAATTTGCAAAAAAAGGCCTTGAAGCCTGTATTAATTAGACACAAAGGATAGTAGATAAAGCAAAGTTACATTTGAACTAGCGCGGGCGCCGATGGCAACACTTTAAGTGCCAATAATTTAGGCATTAGACCTCCAAAAGCTGTATCTAAAAAAATAAACGACCTTAAGTAAAAAAAAAATACAGAACAGCCACCATCTTTCCTTCAATTTTGATAATGATTTAATTCTTTGATAGACACCCGTTTTGCAAGAAACCTGATACACTACCCCACAACGCTGAATCCGCGATGGCTCAGCACAACTATGACCAAATGTGGCCTCATAGCAGAAACTGCTTACTGTGCCAACGATCAAATCTTAACTGCTCCCACCACGTTGCCCAAATATCTGGTTGCAGCATACGGCCGAATATCCCTTGCAGAAATACCAAAGAGCTGATTGGCCGTATAGTACGAACATAAGTGGTAAGTGCTCCTTTCGCCCTCCCCCCTCATATATATTCAATATTCTTGTCAACAAATCCCCACTCCACCAGCTTGGAAGACGTTATCCGTGTGATCTATTGATTGCTCTGAATCTGATGATTGTTTTATTGGAAGATTAAGGTAATTATAAAGTTGTTCAATACTACGAAGTTCAAGCTTCTTCTCCGTACCCAAAATTTGTATTTTTGGAATGATTTGTCTCCTTCTTATAGTCTGTAGCTGGAAAATGGCTATAGAGATTTTGATCGTTATTAGCGGCAGTAATCGGTGGACACGCAAGTTTTTGTCGCTGACTAATAAGCCAAAAAAATGCACCAAAAAAAAAATATCTTTATATTCGCCGCTTTGGGGGCCCGTGTTCCACTGAACACATGGAACACCGTACGTTACGCCACTGTCAATCTGCCATATCAAATGGTTTTTCCCAGTCTGGGAATCACTTTTCTATATTCCAAATTTTGACTTCTACTCCAATCAATAGAGACGAAATAATAGGGGTTAGCGTGCAAAAATTGGGGACTTCTCAAATTTTTGATATGTTATAAAGACAGGTGGGGTAAGTTAAAATCCGAGTTTGCGTCACTTTCCCCCCTGTGCTCCCGCCGCTATCTTCAAAAAACCATCTAAAATCAGCCCTTTCACCAGTTTTTGGCCTGTAAATTCTTTACAGCCCATTTGTGCACAAAATCTGCCAAGACAATTTTGTAGAAGACAAAATTTCCTACAAATTTAATCTAAGATGTTGTACTCTACAATTAAAGAGTTATAGCGCCAAGAAAATGGAGAAAATATCAAAAATCATGCCAATTTCAAATTCACAAAAACGCATTGTATACCAATAACTCATAGCCTCTTCTGCTTAGTATAGAGTTCTCCAAGTATGTTTTGAAATTTGTTAGTAATGATTTTTGGAATTTTTAGCATATTCTTTGAGATATAACTCTGCCAATTTTGATTGTAGAGTAAATATTGTCAGATAAAATTTATAGGAAATTCTGTGTTCTACAAGATTGTCTCGGCACATTTCGTGCTCAAATGGACTGGAATGGAGTTATAGACCGCAAACTGATAAAAGAGCCGATTTTAGATGGTTTTTTCAAGATAGCGGCGGGAGCACAGGGGGGAAAGTGACGCAAACTTGGATTTTACCTTACCCCACCTGTCTTTATAACATATCAAAAATTTTGAGAAGTCCCTAATTTTTGCAAGGTAAAATCTCCCCGTTGATTGGAGTAATAGGTAAAATTACAATTTTGTAACTATCAAAATTCTTACATTTTAACATTAGTAGGGAAGTAGAGATTGAAATTTTCAAATCAACCGTTGCTGAAGCATAAAAAATATTTGCATTCCCTCGGGCATCCAGTTAAAGCAGTGGTTCCCAATCTTTTTCAGCTCGTGCTCCAGTTGCGAGAACTGCTGATGCTGGCATCCCCGAGTAAATGTTTGCCAAAAACCGAAAACAGATGCAAAAATTGCCCTGGGCAAGGAATGCTTTTAATTTTGGACATTAGCTCAGAATCCGCAATTTTTTGAACATTTCTTTGTTAGTGCAGGAAAATAGGAAAATTGATTATTACTGGAGCGACCAAAATCAGTATTTTTTTATCAAACATCATTGGCTGATGCGGTTCATATTAGCCATATCAACTAATTTTTTATTTTTGTCTCGACCTAAAATATTCTCAGCGGTGTTCATCAAATGGATTTAGTAGCAGGGAATTAATCGATGAAAATACAATTTTTGCCATTTTGCAACGCTTTGCAACAACCGATTGATTACCCATGGTGTATTTCGAAAGAATTTCACAAGACTCCATAGTTGCATTAATGGCATGCAAACCAGCAATTTATTAATGGTATTAATATTAGAGTTGTGCCCGCGAGTTCCCTGATCGTCACGACTGCCGCGACCTTCAGTTTGAGAATCACTGTGTTAAAGAGATGGCATTTTCAAATGTCTTCAATATTTGGACCCAATGGCGCCGGAACAGGGGGGGCAGCGGGGGCAACTGCCCCCTCAATATTTTGGCTAAAGGGGCAATTAGTACTACATAAATTGCACTATATTAAAAATTAAGAATCATTTATTTTGTATTTTTATACATATACAATGTACATATTCAATTTATTATTCTTGTGCAGACATGTCAAACTCGCGGTTCGCGGGCCGGATGCGGCGCGTAGTTTTGTGCAGACCGCGGCCAGGTCGAAGAGACACAATGTATCGTCACAAAAGTGATATAATTAAATATTGGTGTTGAGCTAAAGTCTAAGAAATTTACTATAACTCGTGAAGAAGCCAGTGGCTTGAATTTGAAATCTTCTTCTCTCTACAAACAATTTGACAGTTATTTGAGGTGAATAAATTGTTGCAGCTTATTCAGCTTTACCATAGGAAACATTTGTTCCACCACATAACAATAAATGTTTGTCTGTTTTCAGCCACCTTAATATCCGAAATTTGTGTATGTTAGCGATCAATTTAGGCTCTCAATGGTGCTTTGGACTACCTACAGAAATTTACTCTGCTATAGTGTTTTAATCAGCTGTCCGAAATAAATTCTCAGAGAGTGGTTACTGATTAATTTAACATTTGAGTGTAAAATTATTTGATGAACATTTTCAAAATATTTCCAGTTTCTCTATTTTAGGTAGCCCAATTTTTCCATGTCCCGAGGTTGTTAGTGACTGAGATTTATATTCATTTTTAAACATTAATATTCTGTGATGCAATCTTGAAATAATTTTCCATTAATGTTTTCGAAATTTTTATATTTGGCCCGGTCAGGTTTTGAGTTTGACATTCCTGTTCTAGTGGATATTTTTTTTCATAGTGGAATATCTGGTTCGCAGAAAGTTACATAGTGCATGTATACCACGAGTATGTACATGAACATTTAATTTTCATTTTTTCTTCCTTAAGCCTAGTACTGACCTCGAGAAGGAAATTTTTGCCGCTGCGATTTTTTTCATGAAAATGTATTCTTACTGTCGTGGAATATGTGGGGAATGCTGGGGAATTCCATAAGCTACAATCCGAAAACAGTTCCATAATTTTTCTGGACTATTTTATGTATTTTTTCCGATTCCCCGGTTATTTCATCGTGAAATGTCAAATGACCGGGGAATCGAAAAATAATACATAAAATGGCCGAGGAGAATTATGGAGCCGGTCTCGGATTGTAGCTTATGGAATTCCCCACCGTGTGTGACATATTCCACGACAGTAAGTATCCATTTTCATTGATAAAATCCCTGGGCGAAAAATTTCACTCTCGAGGTCAGTACTAGGCTTTAACAGGAGTACCTAAAATTAACGACAAGGCCAATGATAGTGAAACTATTGACCGTCGATCAACTAAGATTGGGCTGCTATGCTCGATTTCGATATTGTTGAATATCCCGGGAGCTTCACCTACATGTTGCGCTGAAATTGCTGATCACTTTGGAAGTATATCGAACACTTCAAGTCAATACGGCTAGTAACATTGCTCCTGACGGTTCCAGAATCAGCAGTATCATGAGAAAGGACGTTCAGTGCTTTACGACGTCTACATGGCTACATTCAACAATGACACAAAAACGTCTGACACATCTAATCCTATGTTCACAGGGATCGAACAGGGAACTCAGACCCCTCAAAAATCATGAAAGAATTCGTTTCCAAGGAAACCGGAAAACAACCTTTGGGAAAATCGTTTGAAATTTACTTTTATAAAACTGTATAAAATAAAGAATATTTTTATAATCTTCTACACTTCGGAATTACAATGGGATCAAAATGGGTAACAAAAAGAAACTTAAAGGTTAGTCTCATATTGAAGACTATTCTAAGTTGTTTCTGATCGCTGTTGTTCTCTAATATTTTCATAATTACTTTTTGGTATCGTTTCACAGTATATTAAAGTGCTCTCTTGATTACCGTAACTCCTAATGGTGCGTTGCCGACTACCGTGTGTAGTCATCAACTTTACAAAGACAACTGAATTCGGAGTGTGTCAGCCATACCACTTCCTAGTCGCATTGTTAGTTTATTATTCTACGATAAGAATATTTCTTATCATCTTCTTCTGGATAATAAACTTGCGACGAGTCGTGCCGAGTTTGGAAACTCGTTTCTCTATGAGTCACAGAACGATCACGGCCACAGAGCACGACAAATATTAAAGTGCTAGAGCTTATAATTTAATTTGAATTTGAGAAAAAAAAATGTTGCCCCCCCAATAAAAAAATCGTTCCGGCGCCACTGATTGGACCGCTTATTAAAGTGGCGTAAGTCGCATTCTGCATGAACCTACAATGACGGGATATTAAAAAGCGCCACCACATTTACCGTTAAAATAATGGGTCTCCTCACCTGGGGGTACTTAATTATCGGAGACCCACGGGCCAGGTGACTTAATTTTAAAAATAGTTTATCCGTCTGTTTCAATACAAACTATTCCCTCAGCTATCCGGCTGAAATTTTGTATACAAGTTTCTTTTTAGTGTACGCTGTATATACGTCGGAAATGGAGTCGGACCACGGCGTCATGGGGCTGCCATAGAAACCCAAAATTATGTTTTTCAAAGAAAAACATTTTTTCTTTATGAACCAATGTTAACCAAACTTCATCCAAGTGTGTTCCTATTCCTACTAAAGCCTCAAAACATTCCACGGATGGAATCGGTCGGAATACTACTTTATACAAACCAACCCCCCGAAAATTAACTTATTTTTGTAAGAAAAACTTGTTTTCTTTCAAACCAATCTTAACCAAACTTCACCCAAGTGTGTTCCTAGTAAAGCCTCAAAATATATCCAGGAACAGATGGAAGCGGAACACAACATAGGGTTGTGGCAGAAATTATTAACACAAAAGAACCTTACGTTTCATTCAAGTGTGACGGGTACTCAAATTTCGGCCGCGCCAGAAATTAACCTCGGTCTCGTTCTTTGTTTCTTATGTTTTTTATAGGTCGTACTGAGCGTCTCCCATAATTTCGATACGGAACAGGGCCATAACCGCGAAAAAAAAAATTTACTGAGTTTTTCCGTTTTTGGCTTTTAACTTTGAAGCTGATCATTTGTGCGAAACCCTATTAATGAACAAGTTAGAGAAGACATGATTGCAGGTCCAACGCGATAATAATCTTCAAAATACGAAAAGCGGCATTACTACATTGATAGTCTTTTCATGACGGATGAGCTGGATATACTAATGCGAAATGAGAACCAAAATTACAGCCGTTCAAAGACGCGACCTAAGACGGCTGTCGATCCATTGACGATTGGGGTCTATTGTCTATTTTTTAAAATTTTTATTTTTCGGAAAAATGAAAACGTTTGAATGGGGCGACATTGAGCATGCCTGGGTGGGCTTTTCACTGCATATTTCATTGTCCTAGATGTCTTCGCTTGAAAGTTACAACCGTTCAAAGACGTGACCCAAGACGGCTGTCGATCCATAGAGGGGGAGTATTGACGATTGGGGTCTATTTTTGGAAATTTTTATTTTTAGCGAAAATGAAAATGTTTGAATGCATGCATGCATTGGTGGGCTTTTCACTGCAAATTTCATTGTGCTAGCTGTCTCGGTTCGAAAGTTACAGCCGTTCAAAACGCGACCCAAGACGGCTGTCGATCCATAGAGAGGGAGTATTGACGATGGAGGTCTATTTCTCGAAATTTTTATTTTTCGGGAAAATGAAAACGTTTGAATGGGGCGACATAGAGCATGCCTGGGTGGGCTTTCCACTGCAAATTTCATTGTCCTAGCTCTCTCCGTTCGAAAGTTACAGCCGTTCAAAGGCGCGACCCAAGACGGCTGTAGATCCATAGAGGGGAGTATTGACGATTGGGGTCTATTTTTCGAAATTTTTATTTTTAGCGAAAATGAAAATGTTTGAATGGGGCTACGTAGAGCATACCTTGGGCTTTTCACTGCAAATTTCATTGTTCTATAGCTGTCTTCGCTCGAAAGTTACAGCCGTTCAAAGACGCGACCAAAAACGGCTGTCGATCCAGAGAGGGGAGTATTGACGATTGCGGTCTATTTTTCGAAATTTTTGATCCCTTGGCACGAGGCAAGTGCCTTCTTAATTGTGCTCGAGCGCACAATACTACTATGGGGTCATAGTCACACTTTCTTCAAATTTCGTTAATAAAAATGCGTCAAATGTCCTAAATTGGTTTCATTTCATACAAATAAATAATAAATTTAAAAATTTCAACAATAACAACAAAAATCACAGAAAAAAATAATCTAATCAAATTTATTGCCTGCCATTCACATAATCCAATGTCGCACCTGGGACGCATGGTGGTTGTTCAGGTCCACCAATCGCTCCTTCGCCATTAATCCATCCCAAAATCGTATTAAGATTAAGATTAACCAGAAGACCATCGGCCAATGGTACAATCAATTTTTGCAACGTGTCACTAACGAATTCCTTCATACTGGGATCAGTTGTAAAGGTCTTAATCACACTCACGACAACATCGCGCAAGAAGTTATTGACAATCTCGTTTCCCAAAAGACCAGTCACGTCCAACTCAACATCATCCAAACCGAGGCCAAGTTTGAACTCTTTCAACGAAGACGAGTTTCCGCCATCGTGGAATTGCAATTGCAAATTTCCGGCCAATGTCAGATTGTGTAGGGCGAAATCGATATCTCCATCACCGAAAATTTTTGGCAATGCGGCAATACCCTCAACGTCGAATGCACCGAATTCAATATCGGCAGCATATTTGGTCTTCAAGTGAATTTTTTCAAAGTTGAATCCAAAGTTCATGCGAAAGACAAGCACACTGAGGGTCATAGTGTTGATTTCGAAACTGTTCAGCCCGTCTAAACGAAGATCGTCCACTTTGAGGTACATTCTATGTAAATTGAAAATTAAATTAATTAATATATAATTAAAACCATGTTCAGGTTAAATCTTACCCTGGATTATCAATTTTGAAAGTGTTCATAAGGAACGGAGCTAAAGCGGGTAGTCCATATTCGGGAAATCCGCATGGCATTCGATCGCGCAAACCAATCAAAAAATCGCGAACAATATCAGCAGGACCAGCGGATGCACCCGCCAAGATGACCAGTAGAAGCAGCGCTGCAGGTTTCATTTTAGTGCTGTACTATAGTCGTCTATTGTCTTGAACTACACTGACAAAAGTCCGGCTATTGTCTTTTATATATAACCTTTGCGACAGCACAATATCTAATCTAAAGCCGGTCAACTAGCTAGCCGATAAAATACCATGAAAAGGAGAAAGCGTGAAGAGCTCTTCTCTAAGCCACCCGTGAGTGTATTTATTTATTGTTATTTTTGTGAAGTTTCTTAATTTCATTCGGATACTGCGTCACATTTTATTAGCTACTGTATTATAAATTAAATCTTTAATCAGTTTTCATTATTATTGATAGATGTTCAAGATTAGGGTATTATCACGTTTCAGGGGTCAATTTAATCGGTTTCTGGCTTCCTATAAGCTGAAGGTATATAAAACAATCATTCATCTGTAGCCTAGCCACACAGCCTCCGACACATGATGTTTATGTATTAGAAATACAAAATTGTGTGTGCCACCAGCCAAGTTATTAGATTAAAATAAACTTGAACCTCAACAGGTATCGCGGGTTCCATCTAATCTTTGATGAGGATTTTTATGATTGGCATTTTCCGGGAGGTAGCCTTTCGATTTCAATTTGAATTTATATCATAAATGTTGTGGTGTATTACTATATAAATTTGAATTTGAGATAAGACGATTTTTCAATCGTATGGACCTCTATTGTATTCTTTTTGAAAGGACTTTTTTCATTTTTGTTACATAACATTTCACACAATCAAAACTAAGGCCAGATCAAGATTGTCTGATTGAAATATACAAATATGTAAGTAAATACATTATCTTTAAAGTTTTTCTTTTTGTACTAGGAAATCTGCGTGTTTCTTAAAGGAGGATGGTTATAACTAGAGCACGAAATTGCACTTTTTAGGGTATATTGCACGAAATTGCACGTTTTGAGGTGTTTGCTTGAAAACGAACATTGACATTTTGAACCCTTTTTCATAACAATTTTTCCCAGAAATTATCCAATGTGCAGAATTTTTCGATAGACACAGAAGAGAATAAAAGTATGTATTGAGAAAGAACACACATGTGAAAGAACAATAAAACTAAAGAAATTGATGGAAATTTCTGGCATCAAATGCCAGTTGATTTTCATAAAATTTTGCAGTTGTTGTTTTTAAAGTGCCTGGTGGTTCAGCGTACATGCATATAGCCAATCTATAGATACACCATCACCAATTATGGTGTGTGGATGTTTTTTATGTGAAATTTCTGATTTTTAAATTAGCTATATCTGGATAACTGTTAGGAATTCGACCTATGCATGTAAGATGAAATTTATAGGAAATTGTGTAAGCTTTCAAACAAACATTTTTTTTGTAGAGTTCGCGGTTTCGGAGATATAGCGGGGATAGAGCTGATAAGCACAAGAATGGGATATTTGAACCCGCTCTCCCAACGTTAGCGCACTCCCCATGACCGCGTGCTTTTAGTATGTTTTCCTCGTAACCACCCCTTATACCTATAAATGGGAAAAATTCAATTTGGAAGTTTGGTTTAAGCTCTTGAACTTTTGACTGATTCAAGACCGGGCAACAGGAAGTATATCAAATGAAATCAAATTACACACTGCACAAAATTGTCTTGCAACGTTTTACTGAAAAACGATCCCGAGAGACACCAGAACCAAACAAATGTGGAAAAAACGACTTTTTTTTTGGCAATTTTGGGTTTTGAATAAGCTATATCGAGGAAACCGTTAGGAATCCGAGATATGTATGTTCAAATAAGTTTTTGGAAATTTAATGGGCTTTAATACTGCCATACAAATACTCTCAGGAGGACTTACCGCTTCCGAGATATTTCCGAGATTAAGTCGAAAACCTGCAAGAATGAATCCTTTAGCCCGCCCTCCCCACGTTAGCGCACACCTCATGACCGCGAGCTTTTAGTATGTTTTACTCCGAACCAACCATTATGGATCCATGAAATAAAAAACCGTCACCCCACTCCCGCTTCTTCACAATGTTTGTCTTTATCCTTGTAAATAGAGAAAATTTAATTCTGAAGCTCGGATTAAACTCTTAGGCTTTTGACTGATTGAAGACCGGACAACGGGGAGTACATCAAATGAAAGCCATTTAAACATCGTAAAAATTGGTCGTGAAACTGTTTTTCGAAAAAGAATCGCGGGAGACAAACAAGCCAAACAATACTCTCAGGAGGACTCACCCCTTCGGAGTTATTTCCGAAATTAAGTCGAAAACATGCAAAAATTAATCCTTTAGCCCCCCTCCCCATGTTAGCGCACACCTCATGACCGCGAGCTTGTAGTGTGTTTTACTCCGGACTATCCCTTATAGATCCGTGAAATAAAAAACCGTCACCCTCTCCCGATTTTCCACAATGGTTGTCTTCATTCTGATGAATATACCATCCTTTGGGTATAGGGTATAATAATCCAAGCACATTATGTAGTTTTTTTCGTTCTCAGACTATTTTTCTGTCTTACCGTTGTTGCGAACCACGGCTTTGGTCAGGCCGCCGTCACTGCAACAAGTTTTTTTTTTTATTTGACCAGATTACCATTGGTTCGGTAGCTTTATCCCGGCCAGACCAACGGAAGGTCGTGGGCGATGAACCAAGGCAACCTGGTCCTAGTTTAGCTACCTGAAAAATAAAAGCTGTGAAAGGATGAGGGAGAGGAAAGTGTCCATCCTTCTGGACTTGAAGAACCCAATAAAAAGATTAACTTAGCAACACATTATAAAAATTTATTGAGGTGATAAAATTGAATATATAAATGTAATGATGATAAGAAAAATTAAGAAAAAATTAAGAAAAAAATGAAGAAAAAAAAACAGACAACAAGGAATTCAAGAAATTAATTCAACGAAAGAAATAACAACAAAATTTCAGCAAAATCCATTAAAGTTTAAATTCATACTTTTCAAATTATGAAAATACAAAGAACTTACAGGGCTTTTCTTAGCTGCTGCTGTCGATCGATCGCATGCTGCCGCAAAAACCTGCTGATAAGTAACGATTAATTGAAATAAAAGTTAAAAAAATCACCTCCGTAAAATAAACAATAATTCGATCTGAATAAAATAGTAGCTCCATCGCATCCGGCCCAAATTAGCACAGTCAGGCAACCAAATAGTTGAAAGGAAAAATGAATAACGCACAGCACCAGGCTCCCGCTCTCCGTATCTCAACGCACCAGTAATAGAGATAGAACAATGTCGAGGACCTCCAAACACGTCCTATGATGATGATTCGGTGGATGGTTAATTCAAACCAAATAAATGGAAGGGGTGGCGGAGTTTAATCAACCACGGTCGCGAGCGGAATAAAATTTAAGGTGACACAATCACTCAAGGACTATTAGTGGCGACACCGAACTATTGCCTCCAAACAGCAAGTTTTTGTATTCACTCCGCGAACAATCCAGATACAAATTTCATATTATAAATTTCAGACACTTCAGTCACTTATTTTTCAATTTAATTCAGTTTCATGGAAATTCAATTCAATTCCTTTTAGCACGGATTCAACCTAAAGGACTTCCCGCTTTTCGAACAAAAATCCAACGGAATCGGATGGCAATGAACCATCATGCCCCGTAACATTTAGGTCAACCGGCAACTCCCATCCACTATCCACCGAATCAAAAGCATACCAAAAAAATAATGTCCCGTCGTCCACTAGATACAAAAAAAATCAACCCGTCATCCACTCATGCTTGAAATAGATTAGACGCGTCAGCAGAAGCATCGCGAAACGTCAAGCCCAATGCATTTTACATTGCTGACAAAAATGTTGGGCAGAAGACTTGGCATTCAGCATATTTGTCAGCTATGAAATTCTGCCGATGCTGCTGCTGACGCGTGTAATCTATTTCAACTATGATAGTATTGCTGACAAAAATGTTGAGCAGAAGACTTGACATTCAGCATATTTGTCAGCTATGAAATTCTGCCGATGCTGCTGCTGACGCGTGTAATCTATTTCAACTATCATAGTTGAAATAGATTACACGCGTCAGCAGCAGCATCGGCAGAATTTCATAGCTGACAAATATGCTGAATGTCAAGTCTTCTGCTCAACATTTTTGTCAGCAATATAAAATACATTGGGCTTGACGTTTCGCGATGCTGATGCTTCTGCTTACGCGTCTAATCTATTTCAAGCATCATACATAATTCTCGCCAACAGCGAGCAATTCCGTGCAATCCAGATTCACCTGCAACGATCATGGGCGCGTCACAGCACTATGTACCGGCGCGTGATGTACTATATAGTATATCATTACATCACGCTTCACGCACATTCCGATGCACTAGCTGTGTCGCTCTCATCATATCGTTGACGATGACACTCAGTTAGCATAGCCGATTTTGCATTGATTCTCTCTATGCACAAGCATATCGCACAACATATTTATGTATACCATAAATGAGATAGTATGTATACATAGTTGTGTGATAAGCCAATGCATAGAGAAAATGATAAGACAAGGTCGGCATGCTAACGGAGTCTCATCAGCTGGTAAGATTGCACGAAATGAATCAGCTGCTGGGAAAAGAAATGCAGTGCAGTAAAGTGGTTCGCAACACCGTTTTGAAAATAATCGCTGAAAACCTCAAAAAAATCCCCCTTTTCCCTTTTTCATGGTTGCGGACCGCCAATCGGTCCGGACTTTTTTCCCCATAATCAGGGGCCCACCCCCAAACATCTTGCAAAAATCCAGAGATGTTTGATTTTGACCGAACAAATATCGTATTTTTCTCTGACTATTAATGAATATTTGTTCTGTCAATTAAAAACTTAAAAAAAATTTATTGGCCTTGGAAGAATAATTGTCTTAGACCACACACACGGCCTATCCAATACAATTGTATAAAAATGGATTGACAGGAATGGATTTGGATTGGCCGTATGTGTGCGGTCTTAGAAGGTAAGAAACATAAATATTAAATGTCAAAACATTATTGGAAATAATATGTATACAATTTGCCACATTGAGTGGCGTTTTTCCAATTAAACGAGTTAATAAAGAGAGATATTCAAATGATGGGATGACTAAATAAAGATATTAAGCGATATACAGACAGAACATCAGATCATTTTTTGAGCATCTCGCGTTGTTTTAGTCAACGAAATTTCATCTTCAGCTGGGTAAGTTGTCATTTTTTATACATATGTACATATGTATGTATGTATGTAGTTTCGTAACTCATGAAGTTTCGAAACTTAATAGAAAAAATGAAGTTTCGTAATCTTATGTACTTACCAAGTTGTTTATTTAAAAAAATATAATTTTAACGGATTTCTAACTTTTTGTTGTACTAAAATGTTCCTTTTTATTAAAAATTATCATAACGTAGTATTTACCAATAATAAATTTAATTTTACTTTGCCTCCGCCCCACCTGCAGTGCCTTCTTTCGTACCAATATACGCATACAATTTAGCTGCTTGTCCGGCCGGCGTACATAGTCGTCCAGCAAAGTCCAAACGTTTTTGTGATTGATTTCTCTCAGTAATATTGACCATATCCAGCAAGGATCTAAAGGGGAAGAATAAATGTATCGGAATTCATAAACTATAAAATTTTATTGCAACAAAGAAAAATCGCATTTACCTTGTATTTGTGCTGATTGGGGTTTTAATTTTTTTTATAAAAGCTGGCTCAAGTACATGCGGCGGTGACATGGGCGAATCTGTCGTTGCTCTGATAACGCTTGTACGATGAGATGATGATGATTCTCCTGGAAAAAAATTGTTAACAATTTATTCAATTTTCTTTTTTTTTTTGTAAAGAAAGAGTTCGTAACAAACATAAAAATAGAGAAATTGTGGAAAAGTAATATTGGTTCGAACCAGCATGGTTTCTTTGTCCTTGCCCCAGGAGCTGCTAACCAGTGCCTTTAGGATGTTGTTTCTAGTGTACATTTTGTCAACTACGTTATGGACATGGTTTTTCGACTTCATCATGGTATCTAAATAGACACCAGATCATGGGATTTGTAACATCCATCCTGCGTCTACCTCGCATTCGTCATTAGGAGTACCTAAGCCTTTCTGTATAGGATTGCCTTCCAGCTAGATAGTTGGCAATCCATCTTACCTCTTGTGCAGGAATATACATATTGAGGGGATCGCCTAACATCGCAGAGTGAATAACCGTGATGAAGGCTTTCGACAGGTCAAGAGCCACTAGGACGGTTCGCCATCGTGAGATATTCAATGGCCGGAAGATCTAGATGTTCAACATGACCATCGAAATGCTATCTGGTCCAATGGCCTTACAAATGTTTAGCGTTCTTGATTGCTGCTGAAACTTGCTCCGCTATATAGTTGGGGATGATATTAACCGTTCGGTTGCGAATCTTTCTTTTTATTTTGCTTTTAAGCATTTTAGTTTTAGGATGTTCAATAAACTGCTTATTGAACAAGCTCGCGCAAAGTTTAGGATTTGCAGTGGGTTTCTTACCGAATCTGAGGGCTACACTACCCTTGCCTTTGGTTAGATGAGACTGGACGCGGGCGGTGGCCCAGAGTTCGCTGATACCTTTTGAAAGGTCACAGCTTTTAAGATGCTCGCTCATTTTTTTGTTGACTTGTTGATTAATTTCGGAGTTAAGCTCTTGAATTCTGGGGTCTGCCGGATTGGCGCGTCATAAGTTGTCCCGTTCGTCGGCTAACCTGGTGGCAGCGGTTGGGAAATATGGCCGACCTTTACGGATATGTCCAGCCGGAATGAAGCAAGCTGCCGCTTTGACAATGACGTTCGTTATATTCTGTTCGACTTCCCTAGCGTTTGTTGGAGTAGGTAGCGCAACAAACTTCCTGGTAGTGAACGCACTGAAACCCTTCCAATTTGCCTTTTTGTGGTTGATAATCGTACGCCGTTGTCCCTCAGCTAACCTGGCGGCAGCGGTTGGGAAATGTGGCCGAACTTTAGGGATACGTCCTGCCGGAATAAAGCGAGCTGCCGCTTTGACAATGACGTTCCTTATTTTCTTTTCGGCTTCGCGCGGCAAACTTCGTCGTAGTAAACGCAGTGAAATCCTTCCATTTTTTTCCTTTTTGTGGTTGATAACCGTACCCTCTTCTTGTCAGTTCGGCTGGTTTCTCAATATTTATAAGAATGGGAAAGTGATCGGAGGATAAGGTCGTAGTAGTCTCCCAGCGGATTTTACTTATCAAACTAGCGCTCGCTATACATAGTTATGTCAGGTGAACTATGGCAGGCGCCAGCGACGCGTGTAGACGAAATTCCATTGAGTGGACAGATGGGCGCGATGTCTATACCCCAGGCATCGTTGCCGAGGAGAGAATGCCAGAGTTTGTGATGGGCGTTTAAGTCGCAAGTAGGATCCTATGGTGTCCTGTGAGGAGTGGACCAATATCGAGTGAGATCATAGTCTGTCACAAGCTCGTGATTTCGAAAAACACAATGGAACACGGTGAGATTCGAACTCATGAGCCTGTGCACCGAAGGTGCGCGCACTAACCGCTCGACTAACCAGAACCATAGCTGGAGGAATATAGATGATTATAAATTCGATATTGTTATTGGCGAATTTAACAGCGATTTCCGCCGTGCCGTCATTAAAATGTAAGTCTAATACAGTGTATTGCCCGATTCTGTGTGTTAGGAATGCAAGCCCTCCTCCTGGATTAGGACCCTGCCTGTCGACTCTATCGCGCAAAAGTATATAATCACCGCGGATGTCGACAGAAGTTGTTGGTTGGAGCTTTGCCTCCTGAATTGCCGCGATCAGAATTCTGCGTGCATTCATGAAATGGACGATCTTACCGATCTTATGACGGATGCCATTGCAGTTAAACTGTAATATGGTGAGTGGAGGGTAAACTACTGCGGGGGTACAGGTGTTAAACTGGAGCAAGTAGGTCTAGTTGTATTGTTGGAGGGTGCAGCGGGTGGCGGTAGTGGAATATTGGCTCGAGAGCTAGGTCCAAGGATGGCCGGGGACGGTGGTAAAACGTTGGCTTGTGAGCTAACGCCAGGGATGGCCGGCGCAGACACCTGGCAGCAACAAAAGACAACTTGTTATACTGTCCCATTTTTTTAAGCCTGATCAGTAAAAATGACACTATGCTCCGCAACAGGTACACCTCGAAGACCTGGCATTCCCGAAGATATCTCGGTTACATACACAGCAAATGTAGATTTCGGCACGGATTAGCAAATTTGAGAGCATCCGCTCTGAGATGAAATGCTCCCAATTTGACACAATTAGAAAAAACGCATAGAACACATCCACACACATACACAACCCTCCTGCATCGAAACTTTAAAGGTTTTGCCAGGGATGATATTCTGGCAAATCTTGGCCGTTTCTTTGGCGAAACGGATGTGGCTTGCAACTCCTATGTGGCAGAGAGGCTGCCATTGGGGAATTGTCGCCGGTAGGACCACCTATAGGTCATCCGCATTAGGGGCGTCAGCAGCGGCGCTTCTAAATCAGCATTGAGTTGAGTGATATTCTGAGCGTCATCCCCAGCACTCAGATTAACATTCTGAGCCTTGTCCGACTGCCATCATCATCAGATCTGCATCCAATTGTCATTAGCACTCAGATTTATCACCAGAAAACTCTGAGCATCATCGGTCGTTTACCATCAGTGACACGAGATTAGCAGGTCAATCGTCCGTCCATCATGACATATCAGGAGGATATCATTGAGGCCATTAACATCTCTGTAAGGCCAAGTCTAGCGCATAATTTACAACTACAAGAAGGATAGATCGAGTCGCCACAAAGCATCTTATTTAGAAGATACGACTTGAACATGTCACTTTGTTTAAACACAAACTATACTTATACCGTCCAAAAGCCACCAATCATCATCGCTTAAATTAGAGCGAATTAAAGTTCCAACATTCAGCGGCACTTCTTTTTAAGCATGGTCCATGGAAATGAAAGCGTAACTCAAATTCAAAAACTAGAACACCTCCTAAGTGCCATTACAGGTGAGGCCTTAGTTCTTATCAGACATCTGAGTGAGTGAGTGCTATAGCACAACAGATCATGCAACCATTCTGGGACATCCAAAAGAGCGCACCCTACGATCATCAAGGCTTCAAGAACATTCTTCAAACAAAAAGTAGCTACAAACAAGCATGAAGACATTGGGACGGATCACGTGTGATCTTGCCGAGGAGAGCAAGGAAGAGTGACCTAAGACCATGGACGTTCTATCCCTCTAAACTAAACGACTTTTTAAGCATGGTCCATGCAAATGAAAGCGTAACTCAAATTCAAAAACTAAAACACCTCCTAAGTGCCATTACAGGTGAGGCCTTAGTTCTTATCAGACATCTGAGTGAGTGAGTGCTATAGCACAACAGATCATGCAACCATTCTGGGACATACAAAAGAGCGCACCCTACGATCATCAAGGCTTCAAGAACATTCTTCAAACAAAAAGTAGTTACAAACAAGCATGAAGACATTGGGACGGATCACGTGTGACATGTCAGGCGTGGTTTACGAGACCTTGAGAGAGAGGTTCAGGGATACAAACGGGACCCTTACGATGAAGTTGCATACCGAGCCGCCATTGCAGCGATCCACACTGAAGAAGTGAATCGGTCTATCGCGAGTTTAGGTGCGAATAGAGTCCTCTCAGAGCGCCCACCACCAATTTCGCCTGAGGAGATTAGGCTCCCGAGAGCCACCAGAGTAACACTAGCTCAACTTCGGTCGGGCTTTTGTTCACGCCTTAATTCGTACCTTTCTCGCATAAACCCGGACATCCAAAACATCTGTCCAAATTGCAATGGCACTCCTCATGATGTGGGCCATTTGTTTCAATGCCCCGCTGCGCCCACTGATCTTACCCCTATATCACTGTGGGAAAACCCTATCGCAGCAGCTATGTTTTTGTCCTTAGACCTCACGGACACAAACATTGACGAACCATAAATCGTACCCACATAGATGCACAGAGGTTACACACCTTTCTGCACCGCTACAAGAAGAAGAAGACGTGTGATCTTGCCGAGGAGAGCAAGGAAGAGTGACCTAAGACCATGGACGTTCTATCCCTCTAAACTAAACGACTCTCATATGGCCAACAAATATCCGACACGCTTCTCACGAGCGAGATGGAAGTATACATCCAAAGTACCCGTTGTGATGAAAGCCCCAAGACTTACCTATTGCACTTCTGCAGCACCAGAGCAGCCTGCAGGCTTAACGGAATTGTTCTTGAATATGGAGTTTCCACGTAAGTTTGGGGTCCAAGTGTACCCCGAGATATTTAACTGTAGAAAATAAATGAAGTTTGACACCGTGTAGCCTGGGTAAGGTGAAGTTTTCCCAATTTCACGTTCTGGTAAACAGTCTTCTTGGCGTTTACTGATATCCCATTTTGCCTACTCAATCGGTCGATTAGCCGTACAGTCGATTGCATTTGGTCACACATTGTGTCCACAAATTTGCCTTTGAATATTACAGCACGATCGTCTGCATAAGCTTCCGCAAACACTCTGTTATCATCTAAAGTCCGGAGTAGAGTGTCCATCACAAGGAGACATATCAGAGGAGACAGAACTCCGCCCTGAGGGCACCCTCTGGTACACCCTGCTTCGATGGTCTTTGATCCAACTGTTATAAGAATATTCCTTGAAGTGAGCATCTTCATATTTTCATCCACCCTATCAGCAAAGGTTCATTCCATGGTAGAAGAGGCGTCATCGAAAGCCCTTTAGAAGTCGATGAATGCACTCGGTGCAAACTCTTTCTGAGACAAATTATTCTCGAGCTCATTGACGAGTTCATGAAGGCAGTTTCTGTCGATTTACCTTAATGGTAAGCAGGTTGCCTGCTGTTCAGCGGCTTTCTCGGAAGGCATACATCCCTTATATACTTGTCTACCGGTCTTCCGAGCCCCTTTAGGAGGAATGACATTAGGCTGATAGGCCGAAAACTCTTAGCTTCAGCATAGCCCTATTAAGCTGCAATAAAAATTACTAATTTGAAACTCACCATCTATTTCACGTATGGCCTGATCAAGTTCTGCCTTTTCTGCTGTCTCTGAACCACGCGTGCGACAATCACGCAAACAATTCAACACCAGACGATGTCCATTAGAACTGCCCGAGCTTTGTACAATAGCTTCCAGTTCAGACCAAATGATTTTGTACAGTTCTTCTTTTTTGTGCGATTTAATTCTGGAGATAGAAGCAAATTAATTAAATCATCATCACCAGCAGTCGCACCGAAATCTTTTACCTATTCCCCAATATAGGCAACGACAATTGCTCATTTCTTGCCGACAGTCCAACCAAGCCAAAAATCGCTTGCCGACACTGCAACACATCATTGTCGTTCAGCTCCTCCTTATTGATCAGCGTCAAAAGCGGTTCAATGTACTGCTTCATATTATACGCAATTGTCGTCCCCGACGTCAAAGGCCAATAGCGTGAATGCTTCCGCAATTTCGCCCGCATCTTTTGCATATTTTCATCGAGCTTACGATCCGGAATGGGTTTGAGTGGTACAACCTCGTGCGCTTGCATGAATTGCCCAAAATCGGTGATTCGATAATTTGTCACCCTTCCGCCACCACCTTCGGAAATCGATGGTAAATCTTCGAGACAACTTCGCGTGATTCGCAACGTGTGAATGAAAATTTCACCGCCATGTGCCGAGAGAAGGTGGCTGGTTAGTTTGCCGCCAGTTTTTCTAAGCGAAAAGAAATATGAATTCATTTGAGAAAGAAAATGATTTTAGAATTGGTTTACCGAGGCATTTCCAGCAAGACAGAACGACCATTTAGCAGAAAATTAATCAGGCAGGAACTAGGTCGAGATGTGACATCTACCGGTGTAACGCGGTTTTGTGCTAGACATGGCTGCAGGTCTGAAGCGCCTAATCCTCTTGGTGTGCACCATTTGAGTGTGACGGTTTCATATTCTGCGCCCTCTTTTATGCTTGTGGGTAGGATTAATTCGGATCCGAAGATCACGGTGTGTGCTTGCTTGGCGTGGAATATTTCGACATCGTAATTGGCACTGGAACTGGCATTTTGCTCTTCCTGATAAACGAGAATTTGGGTTGGGGTGCGTACATCGTTCAGGGAGATAAAGTTATCTTACCTTCATAGGAATTCCAGTCACCGTCGTACTCGCCAGATCGTAATGCGACAGAATCAGGTGTGTGAGTTTGTTCGAAATGTCTGCGGCCGATATGGAATGAATTTCAGACGATAAAATACTTGAAACCTGCAATAGAATAGTTATAGTCAAGAAAACATGAAATTCTCCAAAGAAACGCACCTCCTTAACACCCCGATCCGTGACCAACGATTCTAAATTAGCCGGCACCAAATTGATAATTACCAAATGGCAATGATCAATGCTAAGAAATTCATTACGCTTGGCGGCATTCTGTTGCACTAGGACTGTTTGATAGATATCCTCGAGACTATTCATGCTGGCATTATCACGGGCCGATGTGATGCAAATCACACGTCCTTTATTCGCGACTCTGCCCACTTCTTTGGGCTTCTTCAGCAAGTCTTTCTGAAAGTCAGTGGGTTCCGCGAGAGCTTCAATAGCCGCTCGCAGTCCATGAATCACCGAACAATCGTGGGTCATGGGAGCATTACGTGGCGGAATACCGACCATCGACATGGCATTCAGGACGTGAGTTATGTTCTGTGTGCCCCATGTGTTGACGATGTGAGCTGCCATGTCGCTGACTATGAAGCGAATCTGAAATGGAAGTCCTGTCAGAATCACAGCAAGAAAAGCACGGGATTGAGTGTGCCTACCAATTTCCCTGAAGGATACAGATCCCAAACGATTCGACAATATTCCACGGCCGCTTCCACGGAAGATGTCCACAGACTTTTGCTGATTGCCGGCAGCGGGGAACTCGTTGACACTTTGCTCTTTACAAAGTCCAAATCAATTGGATTTTCACTCGATATGCCGAAGTATTGAGTGTGGTCGAGGACGAAGACGGTTTTGTGATTTGTATCGCACATGATTGCGGCTTATTTGATTGAGAATGCATAAATAAAACGCCGGCGAACGCGTTTACGAAGTAAACAATCAAATTAGAGACGAGCACTCTGACAGAAAACAGATGACTTTGGTTGAGATGCTGTCATAGCACTTCACCTCGTGGTGAGTGCGCAATGGTCGTTACGTCGATAATGTAGGTCGGTGAATAGTGTGCTCGTTTAAAATTTTTAAATATATTTTGTCGTTTATTTTAAATTTAATGCAATTACCATTAAAAAATAATAAAACCAAACAATTTTAATAGTATCTAGTGTGAAAAATAAGACAATTGCGTAAAATAACATGGCGATACTATTTTCAATAATTTTCAAGTAGAACTAACGCCAACTTATGAAATTACATAAATAACATCCCCAGGCTTATTTCCATATTGTTTCAATTTTAATTATAAACAAAAGCCGGCTTAGGGCCAAAACAATATTACAGCGCATGTCTCTTTTTATTACAGCTGTGCATCTTCTCTATAAAGTTGTCATAGAAACGCTATCAACCAAACAATTACACATTCGTGTGAGTCCTTTTTTCAACAGTATTCCATATTCTCTTCATTGCTGAAAATACACCGACTAATTTTATACAAAAATGACAGACGAACTAAAATATATCGTGAATCAAATTAACAGTACTCTAAATACAGAGTACAATCTAATTTCGTTCGATTCAATGTCCGGCGAAAGTTTGTTGCAAATTTTAGCTGATATCCTGGCTCAATTCAATGCTTTGTCGAAGGTGAGATTCACTGTTCAATGCTCCTTAAAACTGATGAATTTTCATATTTTATACAAAAACATGTAAAAATGGTTCATTACTTTGTTTTTACAGTTTGATGTGAAATTTAGTGAACGAGACGACACTGTTCGGAAAATATTGGATGGATTGCAACGAATTCAATATCGACCGCATATGGAAATTTCGGATCCGACTTCGTTTCGACGTAGTATTCATCATGGCGACAAGAAAGTCATTCATCCGATTTTGCGTTATATTTTCGATCATAAGGAGAATATTCATCATTTAACGTATTTGGCGAGGTAAAGAGTTTTTTTTAACCAATTGAATGAATGAATGAAAAAATTGCTACCTTTATCGAAAACTATGGCCCCTTCTCAACATATTGGATATATGGACGCTGTGTGCCCCATATTTTTATTTCCTACGTGGCTCGCACGAAAAACTTACCCGGGTTGAGTGGGGCACTACGACCAGTGGTCTATTACCTAACTGAAGGTTCGATGAAATTGTCTAACCGACTTCTTTGGATGAAACTACTTAACTGGACAGGGTCCATATGTTTCGATATACCAACTGAGCTCAATACAGCTAGCTTGCAACCTACTTGGTATGTCATCAGAGTACCTTGGGACGTCATGCCATTTGTCGCGAACATGAAATAACCCATTTAAAATGCATTGGGCCCGCTGCTGCTGCATCATATATATTTCATGCATAAGAATTAAGGGAGCCTGCCTGTTGGAGGCTTTCCTGACATTCCTGGTAAACTCTTCACCAGGTAATCTTACGGCATGCTAAGTTGGCTGCAATTAGTACATCCTAGCTATACTGAGTTCAGTGGGCACATCGCATGCTCTGACCCTAATTACGGCTGATCTCGCCACAATATGTATGTGGAGTGGTTCAAGATTAAACTGAAGATGAACGCCCCATGGATAGATAGAGAGACCAGCCTCTGAATTTTATCCATATTCAGCCTGCCGTATGTGGAGGATGCTCTTCTCCACCATTCAACCGCCCCGTATTCTAAAATAGATCTATAACGATTGTCTCATAGATCGACGTACAAAATCATTTAGGGTTTGATTCCCCATGCTTTTCCCGTATAACTTCTGCAGATCCATAACACCTTAATTGCTTTCATTGAGATCCTACTCATCAATGGGTGAGGTTATAAAACACAACGTTGCGCAACGTTTCGCGCAACGTTTCAAATCAACCGGCCGTTACGGATCAGAAACTTCTCCCTACAAACAGATCCTCTAAGCGCCCCCTTGCGAGGCATAGCTTGATTGATTGGCAGAAATTTACAATCTGCCGTCGAACCGTGCATTTCCGCCCTCATTTATTTATTAAACTATTAATAATCAAAATAAAATGTATCTGCATCTCGTTTAAAACTGGAAATTTTAATTTTCGAGCAAAACGTATCAGCTGTGATGTGTCAATTGTCACATTTGTCACTTTCCGAGAGATGGCGATGGGAACACCAAGTCTGATCCGGATCTATGCGTTTACAGAACACAATAGGAAACGTTTCGGAAAACGCGAAACGTTACGCGAACGTTGTGTTTTATAACCTCACCCAATGTGGCACGATATACCCCGACGAACGAATCATTGACCTCCAATTGTTGCGTGACCCTATCTTCCAGGTTCGGAACTTCAGCACCTGATGGGCGTCCTCACCTACCGAGTTCTCCCAGCCAGCTCTCGGTCGTCCACGCAACCTCGCTCCGTCAATTCGTTGTGCGTTCATCACCTTCTTTGGCATGCGATTATCGTCCATTTGTTGGACATGTCCCACGCATTGCAATCGTTGAAGCTTGACGATTTACGACACTTTCAGTACATCGTACAATTGATACAACTCGTGGTTGAATCGGATGTGCCATTGATCTCGCTCGTGAAAGACCCGGAAAGTTCGGCGAAGAACCTTTCGTTCGAATATGTCCAGTAAAGTTTCGGAGGCTTGGGTGAGGGTCCACATATTTCGCAGCCTTAGCATAGCATGGGAGGGATGATCGCTTTATACACGTGGAGCTTCGTGTTCCTGTGTGCATGCTTCGAATTAATAATTGGGAGGACCGAGAAATATATTTTATTGGTTAGTTTTATCCGTCGCTTCGTCGCTTTCGCTTGATAATTTCACCCCCAGATTCATGACAGTATCTGGAATGGTTAATTCTAAGTTGTATATTACACTCCAGAGTCCTTAGCGTCCCATTCTTACTAAATGGCATCACTGTTGCTTTTGTTGGGTTAACAATATCCCTGCACTATTTGCAGGGATGCTTGCAGAAGATCAGGCAAGACTTCTTCGTTGCACACAGGTTAGAGTAGTGCTGTCGGTTCCTTTGGCTCTTAATGCCGTTCCAATGGATTTGAAGGACCTATTGTCAACGGGACCTATTCTCAACGGGACCCTGGGTGCAACGGCCGCGTCTGAAGAAGTGCACTCCTAATATGAGCGACCAGTGTATTTTCCATGGTTTTCATAAGAAAAGGCGTAAGGCTGATTCGGCGGTGCGAAAATGAATGAATGAAATGAGGAAAGATTCAATCCATGCTGGGCGATTAGAAAGACCGTTGGCGCCTACCTTATCCTGTCATACATCAAGCTGCCTCTTGTTGCTGTCCAGTCAGATCTTTTAGCTCAGTTGGGCAGGTTCATCAAGGTTTGGATATCGTTCACATTATAGTCTAGTCTGGAGCCGGGGAAATGGGTTTCTAGGAGCAGCATGTTCGTACTTTTAGCACCCCTACGTGATGACTTCGCTTTCTCCGCTGTGAGTGTAAGTCGCACTGCAACCGTTTTTAGCTAGTATGTACTTTGGGCATCCTAGTCACTTTAGTAGAACTGTTGAAATTATCGCAAAGGTTTGTCCAGGTACGCCTCGCGTTTTGGCATCTCTAATCGTTTTGCTGTATTCCGTGAGTGTGAAGCGATACTTTGCAAGTCCAGTTGCGATTGGCCCTGTTAAGCAGCTGCCTCAACCGTTTTCTGAGGCAGAACTTGACACAATTGTATTGGTTGTTGGTATCGCCGAAGAAATTTTCGAGACTTGCCACCCACTGACTGTCTTATCGATATGCTGTAGATGTTTTCTCAATGCTTCGCTATAGCCGGGCCAGTTTGTTTTTTGTGCATCTCTATGCTCAGTTGTTGCAAAATCTACAAAGGTCATGTCAAATCGTAACGTACGTGTTCAGAGAAACAAAGCTTATCGGATGCCAATTACGAATCGGTCCAGCTATTAAGCTACTGCACAGAGGTAAATCCAGGATTTGCTGTCTTGCTCTATGGTTACAAAAGTATTCTGGCATTCCCTGTTGAGGATGTTAATGTCTAGGGAAGTAACTATTTCCAAAAAGTGCTCACCTCTTAAGTTGACGTCGGCGCTGCCCATAGTACGTGGTGGGAATGGACATCGCAGCCCATCCTCCGCCTTACAATGGAAAACCAATTTTTATAACTCCTCCGCTGGTATCCCCGGTCGCCGAGGAAGTAGGCAGATGCCACGAAAAGATTGTGGTTGCCCCTGTTAGTGGTGTAGATTTCGATAGCCACTAGGTAATCGATGCGTTTGGTTACTACAATACTGGCTCTAGGGCGAGTAGAGCCACCCTCCACTCGCTAGTACGCGGCTCATCGTTTTACCTGTCCGGGGTATGATTGCACTAATTTCGTGGCAACGTCAGAGCATCGCGGCAGATAGAGTATCGCTATCGTTGGATGGGACATGTTGCTACCGGTAACAGCGCTCAGCGTAAATGCTTTCAATGGTTTCGGAGTAGAGATGATACTACTTAGTCACTCGGCCAGAAACAAATGCCACCAAACTTCCCGGAAAATGGCGGTAGGCAGGTTGCTCACAATGTTGTCTATAAAAGTATCATGCAGCATGAACAATTTTTCTGGAGTTAGCCGACTGCCTGGGTAGCTTCACGCCATTATTACGACCCTTATGAATGAGGTCTCCTGTGAGTACGTACATCTCCTCCTGCTGGTTTTTCCAGAGGAGTGACAGCAGGTCTTGAAGAGCCTGCTAATGCCACCGCGCCGGCCCGGCGGTACCATGGACATTTTCTGTGGAGTTATCCGACTGCCTGGATCGCTTGACGCCATTAGTGTGGCCCTTACGGATGAGGTCACCTGTGAGAACGTACCTCTGCTCCTGCTGGTTAATTTCAGAGGGGGTGACAGCAGGTCTTGAAGAGCCCGCTGATGTTGGGCCAGCTGGCTGCATATGAGGAGTGGCATGTGATGCAACCGGAGGTCCCTTGCGGTCAATTCTATTCATTTTGGCAGTAGTCGTATGGGTAGACTGTACAGTGATCCTTATAGACCAGCTGAGGCTACCGGGCCTCCTGAATCCGCAAGCATCTGAGGTGCTGGGTCTACCGGCATTCTTTTTGGGGACCTGTGGTCCTTGTGATTTCACCGTATTCCTCTGAACTCTGACGTTTGGGAGTGGGACTTTGCGATTAGGAATAATCAATCGTCAGGGCCCTTACCTTTTCGGGAGCATGTCCTTGAGAGAGGAATCGTACATACCTTTAACAACCCCTCAATGTAATCTTCGAAGAAGATTTCGCATCTCCTCATTTCTGGTGCGCTCGCTAGAGAACCAAAAAACAACTGCCCCTAACAGTTTAGGCTTCACAAAGATGAAGTTTTCAGCGGCCACCGCGTAATGGTGATATTAGACCTACCAAATACCACCTTACGAGCTGGCCTCTTTGCATGTTTTGTTTGTTCTTGGGACGCAACTTTAAACGGCCGTAACTTATGAACGCAGACACCTAGGAATCTGAAATCTTCAGCAAAATCTGCGCTGCAACAGGCTTTATATTAGACCTTTGATCATTATCTTTATATAACGTTTTTTTTAATGCGCATTTTTTTGTCTTCATGCGCATGTGTCATTTTGTATAACAAATCGACTTTTTTTATAATTATTTATAGATTTCTCCTTCCAATAACTTTACCACCGGAAGCTATTGTCAACCCCGAAATAGCTAACCTATGGAATGAATATACCGTTATTATGGAAGAATTCAAGGAAGCTCATAAAGCTCACACCGAATCATCTAAAGAAACGTCCCATCTAAAGGAACTGCGCAATGACATCAATGCCATTGAAATGGAGAAAACTAACGGTAATAAAAGCTTTCCTAAATTGAAAATTTGAAAATATCTAGAATGATTATTATCATCGCAGTGAAAAAGCGTATCGAAAGAACCCAAGCTCGTCTGGATAAAATACCTCAACAGGAATTGGTGCTCGAAGCGGCTCACGTATTACGTCTGGAGCGTGATCGTCAAAAGGAATTGGAGTCCCAACTCGAGGATCAGAAGCATGGAATGCATCGAGCTCAAATGGTATTTCCCCAATTTGTTTTGTAGCTAGTTGTTGAATCTTTATTTTTACAAATATTTCTTAGATGCATGATCGCTATCAAAAGGAGCTGTCCAATGCACGCGTAGCTGCACAAGGCACTTCAGCCCATCAAATGATGGAAACAATTCAGGAGGAGACTCAAGTCATGGAATTTATGGTTAAACAAAAATTGCCAAATGAAATCCGAAATATTCAGGACGAGATTAAACTGCTGGAAGAGGTCATTGATGAGGCAAATGTTTCAAAGGATTATTTAAATGATTTGCAAATGAAGGTTAGTTACAGTGAAAAATTATATGAAATTTCCACAGGTTGTAACTCATTTCACGGGTTTGTGGTAACGGCCATTTCACATTTGATTTGAGTGATTAGATACAATGCTTTATTAAATATGCATTTAATTTGTAGGTGGATAACATATCCCGAAAAATTCAACAATTCGTTCAAAAGCGTCTATCAGAACGGGGTGATCAAAACGATTCGCTTATACCATTTCGACAACAAGCTGCTCTTATTGCTAGAAATAAAGAAATGGCAGCCGAGCAGCTAAATCAGGCGAGCAAGGAATTGAGAGAGGTGGAAACAGTTTTAAATCACAAGCAGAATCTGGTGAGTGTTTATTTGCTACGTTCAGCACATTTTTAGACCACCGAAACGGCCACATTTGAAAATTTCAAGGTCCTACCTATTAGCGTTTTGAAGTTCAAAGTTCAGCCATCCAAAGATTCGAAAATAAGTGCCAAGTTTGACCCTTGTACGAGGAGGAATTAAAAGCGATTGTGAACTGTAATTATGTTTTCTGTTTGGCAATCTTAGATTTTCGACGAGACCGAGGCTAATTTCGGGCGCGGCCGAAATTTGGATACCCTTCGCTCCCCTCGGTCTAAAAGTTTTTTTCGGGCTTACCTATGACTAGTGTTCAGTCCTCCCCGCTTCCATGCTTCTGAATTTGCTCATAAGTGCCGTGTCGAAAATTTATTGGGCAAAGCGGGGCGTTGGTTTCTTATAAGAGCCAAAAAGAGGGGAAAGGGGGTTGTAGGGCAGCCCTATGGCCTTCCCATCAATTTTTACGTATGTTTGTGACATAAATTAAAACATATTTGGTTCAGATTGGTGGACAAATCAAAAAGGTTTTCTTCGAAGAACCTAATTTGGGGGTTGGGTTTATATGCCAGCCCCATGACCCCATGGTCCGATATAATTAATTTTTGCATATGTCTTGTACTATCACTAAAAATACATTTCTATGAGGTTTAGTTGAAATTTGTGTCCAAATAAAAAAGTATTTTTTAGAAGAACCTAATTTTGGGAGTTTGTATGGCAGTCCCACGACCCCATAGTCCGATTTCACGTTTGTTATGTGGCATCAATGAAAATATAATTTTCTGAGGATTCATTGAAATTGGTGTGCAAATAAAAAAGTTTTTCTTAGAAAAATTTGATTTAGGGGGCCAGGTTTGTATGGTAGCCCCATGACATGTGGTTCGACTCCATCTATTTATACATATGTTTTGTGTCAACAATAAAACACATTTGTGTGAAGTTTGGTTGAAATTGGTGTATAAATAAAAAAAAAAATTCTTAGAAGAACTTAATTTGGGGAGCTAGGTTTCTATGACAGCCCCATGACCCCATTATCCGATTTAGTCCATTTTTACATATATTTTGTGGTATTACTAGAAACACATTTGTGCGAAATTTGATGGAAATCGATGAGAAAATAAAAAAGTTTTGCTAAGAAGAACATAATTTGGGGGACTAGGCGTGTATGGCAGCCCCACGACCCCATTGTCCGATTTGGTCGATTATTACATATATTGTGTGTTCCCAATCAAAACACATTTGTGTGAAATTTGATTGAAATTGGTGCATAACTAAAAAAGTTTTCCTAAGAAGAACCTAAATTTGGGGGGTAGGTTTGTATGGCAGCCCCACGACCCCCTTGTCGGATTGTAGCGATTCAAACATACAAACTGCCTGCAATAAAAAGAAGCATGTGTGCAAAATTTCAGCTCCATAGCTTTTAAACTGGCCGAGCAAAACGCGTCGCAACAGACAGACAGACAGACAGACGGACAGACGGACAGACGGACAGACGGACATCGTCCAATCGACTCAGCTCGTCACACTGATCATATATATACATATTTTATATGGTCGGAGATGATTCCTTCAATGCGTTACAAACTTCATGACAAAGTTAATATACCCTTTACGCTTAATAAGCGAAGGGTATAAGAACTCGGGAACTGATCTTTCTGAAATTTGACATACTCACAAAGCAAATTGGAAAATTAAAACTCACGATATGGATTTGAAGAAACAATACTAATACTACTTACTACTATCTTTTTTAATTGAATGAATTTCAGCTCAAGGATACCGTCGGTGAGGTTATCTTACGCGGAGAAGATTTAAAGCAGTACGTAAACACACTTAGGGCCAAAAGCTCAGTTTATAAGCAACAAAGATCTGAACTGGCTTCAATAAGGGTGAGTTGCTTGTTTGTGCTGTTATGCTTACTATACATACACCACACATAAAACACAAAAGTGGATTTAATAATAACATTTATGTATTTTCTGAAAATCTCTACAACAGGCCGAAGTAGCAGATCTCTCACAAACTCTAGACAATTTAAAAGCCCAGGATCCAACACTTTCGTCCATTCTACCGCAAGTCAACGAGGACGAGCCGAACTCGCTGGAATCACGACCCGATTCACCACTCGAATCACGAGGACTAACTGAGCTCTCACGTTTGGTGGAGGGTTTAGTACGAGCTCTGCAAACAGCCCGCAATAGAGTAATGCCAATTTCGCAGAAAATTCGACCACTTCGCGAGCATATTGATGAGCTGAAAGATGATAGAGATTCGAAGAAAAATGTAGGACCCATTTAACATGGTTCATATTTTGTAATAATTAAGGTTCTTTTTCAGGCTTATATTACACTAAGTTCTACTCTTGAATCTGAAGCTAAAGTCCTGGAAAAAGAAATCACCGAAACTGAAAAATTAATTAAAGAGCTTGAAGGAGAATGGCAACATTTAAATGTAATGTATTAACTTAACGCATTCAAATCTTGACTTTTAATTCTTGACGATAATTACTTATTTTCTTTTATTTATATTTTCTATTCAAAAATTGAGAATTTTTCGGTAATAAATCAGAAAAAGTGTAGTGATAAAAAACGCACGTCACAATATCACTGCGCTTTGATGACTTACACTTACCAGATTTTTTTCCTTCCTTTTTCACTAATACAAAATTGATTTTTTCACAGTTTTGGATTAAAAACCCTGAAATTGATTTACTGGATTCATCTTTTTCATTTTAGCGCGAATATGAACGAGCTGAAAACTTACTGGAAAGGGTACGCGATGAAATGAACAACAGACGACCGGAAGGTGAAGCACCACTAAAGGAATCACTTCAATCTCAAATTCATGAACAGGAAAATATTTTGAAAGATTTGCAAATGGTGAGTACCTACGTACTAGCTTTACTAGGAATGCTTGGTGCTGAAAGCTCATAAGTCAGTGAATATTACAAGTTATGAAAAAAAACCTTTTCAAATATGCTTTGTCTGGTTTCTGGTACTGCCAAATATATTTTTACCATAATTGTTTTTGCAGTTGATGCTTTAATAATACTGATTATTATCAGATTGTAATGTATATAGTCAACATTACAATCTGATAATAATTTTTGTTGTAGAAACGATTCAAGAAACGTTTTTTCTTTTGAATCGAAAGATTTTGGTCGCTGTAACAGAAAATAGCTCCGATATGATTTACGTCGTGGAACCAGCTGGTGTAGGCGCATTTTTATAAAGGCAACAAAAAAAATCCATCGACCCAATCAGTTTGTAGTAAAAACCTATTCATTCAGACTCGCGACTTTGTAGCTAAATTGTTTGGAATTCCAAAATTAAAGCTTAGAATTGAGTTGCCCGGAGCAAAATATTTTTCAACGCCGTCAAAAAAAAATACAGATTGAATACTGGAACCTTTCAAATCGATGACATAAAAAACTGAAAATTAATGAGAATTTTTTTCCACTCCATCAAAACTCCGCTCTGGAAATTGTATGCTAAAGAATGGTGCTTGGTAACTTCCGCGCAGATAAACTTAATTTGTCGGAATACTTAGAGAATAGACACAGAGTTATAGTTCAATCGGAGATCCAAGCCAAATCCTGGTATTACCGTGTCCGAAAACAATAAGCAGAGCGTGTTAAAAATTTGTTCTCTCGATGCTAGAGCAATAAAAGCAGTTCGAATCCATCCGCGAGGAGATTGGGCGAATTAAAGTTAAATGGCTGCGGAAGGTGGATGAAAATGATCGAGAACGACTCAAACAAATAGTGAGGAAAATGGTGCTCTTTCGGCATGGCATTTCTCAAGGAGAAATTTTATGAGACTTTTTTTTTATGAGTGAGTGCTTATGCAATTCCTTATTTCTCATTTCTATTGAATTTGTCCGGTTGTTCAATATTTATTTAATGCGCGTGCTTTTTTGTAATTCAACAGAATAAAACCTCATCAGCCGGATATAAAATTAGGATATATCGCATAAATATAATAACAATGACGTGCTATAATTTCGCCCTCCATTCGGAAATTATATGGTTCTTCCCTTTAGGAAGAATTAGAGATTTAATCCGTAAATATAACAAAACGGGAATAATTTCCCAAAACATGCAATATACAGAATTCAGATCTTGCAGGCACATATGCCCCATTTATTTTGTCTGTATCTTTTTAAGGTTAACTTTACACTAAATCGAAATTGAAATTGAATGTTTTTCTTCGGTTTTTCAGAGCTTTCTTTATTCAAGTGCTAGCAAAAAAAAGCTTATCACAAAATTAAGTAGGTACTCGTCGAATCAGAATGGCGGAAACACTAAGGCAATTTTGCTATTTCCAAACATGAAGTAAAACTAGGGGGCTTCGCCCCATGCTCGCTTCGCTCGCCAACCCCCGGGGCCGAAGCTAATTTCGGGCGCGGCCGAAATTTGGATACCCGTCGCTTGGGCTAAAAGTTTTTTCGAGCGTACCTATGACTTGTATTTAATCCCCCTCCTCATTCTTTTTCTTCCGTCTTGACAAAAGTTTTGGGCTTGGTTGAAATAAGTGGGCAAATAAAAATATTTACTCGGAAAATTTTATTGGGGTTGCCATGCCGGAGCATGACCCCACAGTACGATTCCATTCGTTTTGAACTTTTTAGTTGCTTTGATAAAGACACATTAATTCAAAGTTTTGTGAAATTGGTGTAAAAAAATGTTTCTTAGAAGAACCAATATGGGGGGTTTGGCTTGTATGGCAGCCCCATGACCCCATGGTCCGATTTCATCTATTCTTACATATGTTTTGTGTCAACAATAGAAATACATTTGTGTGAAATTTCGTTGAAATTGGTGCACAAATAAGAAAGTTTTTCTTAGAAGAACCTAATTTGGGGGGCTAAGTTTGTATGGCAGCCCCATGACCCCATGGTCCGATTTGATCCTTTCTTGCATATATTTTGTTTTATCTATAGAAACACATTTGTATGAAATTTGGTTGAAATTGGTACACAAATAAAAAAGTTTTTCTTAGAAGAACTCAAATTGGGAAGCTAGGTTTGTATGACAGCCCCATGACCCAGTGATCCAATTTGGGTGAATCAAACATACAAACAGCCTGCAACAATAAGAAGCACGTGTGCAAAATTTCAGCTTGCTAGCTTCAATACCCGCCGAGTAAAACGCGTCGCAACAGACAGACAGACGGACATGCTCCAATCGACTCCCCAAGTCATGCTGATCATATATGTACACTTTTTATATGGTCGGAGATGCTTCCTTTAATGCGTTACAAACTTCATGACAAAGTTAATATACCCTTTCACTCTATGAGCGAAGGGTATGAAAAGAAATTGTAGTTGCCCGCCCAAGATTGGTACCCCCTCTCTATGCATGTTACTTTTTTCAATTATCCGCTGATTCCAATTCCATACAATATTATATATAATTCATGCGAAATTTAAATGCTCAAACCGTCAATACCTGAGCAACTCATTCCAAACCTAAATCTTTTTCATACCATACAACGCAGTGTGTTACATTTTGACGCTGCCTTAAGTTTGCCGCGAATAATTCGCTGACGCGCCGCGCTGGTGTAAGGGACGCTTTAATCTAAGGTGAACAGACTACCGAAGGCCAAATGTTGTACACATTGCAGAATTCGGCTTTCAGGCAAACCCTCAATCATACTAGTTCTCAACCCCAATTCTCAACAATTCGTAACGGGTTGACGGCTTTCCTAGCACATCTACGGAGTGGCGTCTAAGGATAACCTCCACATCGATAGTGATTGCGATGTTTTTGGAGGAGACTATGCATTCCTTAATGGTTATATTAGTGTTGCCATGCCGTTCCCCTGGGGTCTTAGCACCATTTTATTGGATTTTATGGACATATTGTGGGGAAGAACTTTATCTGGAAATCTTTGAAGAGCCCTTTAGTATGCATTTTCGTATAGAGGAATCGGATGGAGTACAGTGATTTTTCCATCGTTTGTGAAAAATTATCATTTTTTTTCACGGCTGTAACTTTAGAACCTTGGCTAGAAGCTTGAAATTTCTATCTAATATAGGCAGTGCGGTACTCTATATACAAATCTTTCAAATTTAAAAACTTTCCGCTCTGAGTTATGTACAATTCGGTCAAAGTGTTCCCGAGTTATCGAAAATGAACGATTGCCAAACATAAAAGTGCGATTATCTAAATATCGATCGTACAGGAGTATAAGGCCCGTATTTATGAGCATTCCTTAACTCAAGGAGACCTTGAGTCAAGGATGCCGGAATTCAATAAATTTAATGTAATTTTCCATATTTTTTCATAGAAATCACTTATATTCACGAGTCAATGTATCCTTGATTTAAGGAGAAACTCAAAGAGACCTTGAAATTTTCTATAGTCACCCTCACTAGAAGTCAAGGAAGCTACCAACCTTTCTTGAAATATAATATTTCAAGTCTATTGAAAACATGAGGTCTCCTTGAGTTTCGCCTTAAATCAAGGATACATTGACTCCTGAATATAAATAATTTCCATGAAAAAGTATGGGAAATGACATTTAATTTACTGAATTTCTGCATCCTTGACTCAAGGTCTCATTGAGTTAAGGAATGTTCATAAATATGGGACTTAGTTTCCACCTTAAATTGCATCTTTCGACGGTTATAACTTCTGAACCTTGACAGCTAGAGCATTGAGATTTTCACCAAATATGGCGTACGGTGCGGTGCTAAACAAGTTTGCCAAATTTCAATTTTTTGGGCAATTTTCGATTAGAAAAGACAAAAGTGCGATTCGGTCAAACGCGAATAGGTAGGACTTTCAAATATGGAGGAAATGTGAGCGGCAAGTAGCCCTACAAAAGCGTTAAATTTATGAAAGATTGACGAGTCTGAACGTTTGCCAAATGAAAGTGCAATTTTCTTGCTAAAAACACCTTTAACCCTAGTTTACCGCAACAATTATCTTACTAGTTTCATGTTATGGGGTGCACCCCACAGTATGTATGCCCATATTTCTGCATTAACTAACTTCCAAATTTTTTTAATTGGAATCATTTTGATCGTTTGTTATGTTAATTAAATAGGGAAAACAAAAGTGAGAAAGGGAGTGCGAATTCTGAAATGCGGGCGGCATACATGCTCAGTTTGGTTAGACGGCAAGCACTGATATTCATACTATAAATGACACAGGCCCGTGCGCAGGGGGGGGGGGTTGAAACCCCCCCATTTGCAAATGTTGCCAGAATTTCTTATTAAATACTATTGATCTCATAAGGCAAAAATTTAACTTCATAAAAATGTAAACTGGCGTTGTTAATTTATACCTTGCCAAAATAATTTTCTCTCACCGCTAGACACCATCCAGTTCCGGACAGTTCAAGCACATTCGTGGTAGAAACTCATAAGTGTTGGTATGCAATCCGAAAAGCGGTATTTTCCCTATACCGAACGTATTGTAATTCAAAGATAAATGTAACCGCGCGGCATGTGTAGATTGTAGTGGGTGAACTTTTGTAGGGCATTGCAGGGGATTTGTGGTTGATTGCAACATTTCAAGGCTCTACACACAAAAAAATATCGTTCGTATTATTAATAAACGGCAGTTTTTGAAAAATTAATTAATTAATTTAATTGTTCCAGTGTAATTTTTATTGGACTTATAATTTTGTATTTATTAAATAATGACCGCTTTTATCATTCCAAAAATTTAGCGTTTATTAAGGTCCTTTTATATATTTTATTGTATTTATAATAAAAACATATCGGTTTAATAAATTGTTTGTTGAGTGATCGTACTTATTCGTTAAATAGATTACTCTGCGAATTGTTATATTTACAATCAAAATTATACAATCAATAACTTCAGGCTTAACATTGAAAATAGCCTTGATTGAATCTATTAATACGTTTGTCAAATCAATAAATGAATTTTAGTTTCGCTAGGTTCATTGCCTATCGCTTTTCAAGGCTACGAGTCCCGAGCCATATTTAATAAATAATTCTTGATTCTACAACTTAGTTATAGATTTCGTGTAGCTAAACGACTGTACTTAAGATAACAAATAATTGTCGTTTATTATTACATATATGCTTTGCGGCCTTACTCCCTAGTTACCTAGTTACATAGAAACAGACGGACATACAGGCAAAGAAACGGACATCGCTCAATCACCCTATCACATATTGACGAGTATTAAAAAATGCAATATATGTAGTATTTATGAACGGGTGTACTCATTTAATTTTTTTTTCCAATGAAAACAGACATAATTGTCATGATCCCCCATTTATAAGGATTATTTCGGTTCAACTGCTTCATGATCAGCCATTCATTATTACAACGAACAAGTTTTTTACTAACATTATTATTGTTCATTGCATTTATGAACTAATTTATTGATTTGCTTTTGAAGACCGGAGCATTGATATTAATAAATTGTTCAAAACATTAATGAACACGATTCTTCAGCTGGACAAATGCTTTAAGTGTATCTTAGAAACGTTCATCATGTATGTCTGCTTGGTCTAGTAGGTAGGGTGTTGGTCTTCAAATCATAGGATCCCCGGATCGAATCCCACTGAAGGTAGGTTGTAGTTTTATGATGCTTTTCAGAGCGCACCGAGGTAAATGAAATGTCTTTAAAACTTATAGAAGTCTAGGTTCACTGCTGGCATGCGTCAGATTTGTTTTATTTTAAAAATAAAAAATAAAAACCATAAAGATTCAATAATCGGAATTTATTAATTTAACAAAATCGAACATTACTTCAACAATTCTTTGGTCGTTAGTTCTATAACTTAAGCACGTGGAGTTAACCAACCGATTAATGAATTCAATAACCGATGGTTATTGTATGAATTGAAATTCTTTACCAGTATTAAAATTAGTTGGTTGTTGATATAATGTACATAACATAAACTAACGATGGTGTGTTTATTATATTAATAAAGGCAATCATCGGAGACATTTTGAGGACACCGTTTATTGATTTAACGTACTTTTTCATGTATATTACGTACCGATTTGGGATGATCGCTCAGCGATCGTAGTTTTGCATCCAATTCCGAGCCATATTTGCATATTTTTGTAATGGTGTTACTTTCCATGTGTCGACCATAAAATAGCTGTATATAAAATATGCACGTATAGTGCTCAGAACCGATGGTTTAACTGCGATCGCTGAGCGATCATCACATGAGTCGTCTCTACGAACACGTACCTTTAGAGAATTCGCCAATATTTTTGCGAAGCAGTGCTGTTGCGAAATAGAATAAGACGAAGTGCAAGCGCAGCGAGCAGTGAGCTAATGGAAAGCAATTTGTTGGATTTAGATCTCTGGCTCGTCCATACGTTTACTCAAATCCTATAGCTCGTCTGTTAACTAAGATCTCGCTGCCTGTCGCCCTTTTCACAATTCGCCAAAAAGTTGATATACGTAGCGCTGCTTGGAAATAGGATGAAGCGAGCGCAACAAGCGGTGAGTTAATGTCAGGCAATTCGTAAGCTTTATATTTCTGACTCGTCCATAGTCCATACATATACTCAGACCCTGCACCTCGCCCTTTACTCCGCTCAGACCTCGCTCTATCTGTCTCGCTATTCAGTATTCGCGACGTAGTGTTGTTGCGGAACAAGGTAAGTCCAGCGAGCGGTAATGACAATTCGTAAACTTTAGACCTCTGGCTGGTCCTTAAGTTTACTTAAATCCTGTGCCTTGCCCTTCGCTTCATCCAGACCTCACCATGCCTTTTGCGCTTTTCAGAATTCGCCTAAATTTGCGACGCAGTGATGGTGCTAAGAATGATAAGGCGAGGTGCAAGCGCGATCGGTAAGCCAATGGACGCCATTTCGTGAAATTTAAACCTATGACTCGTCCGTATAACCTGTAGCTCAGAATACTCTGCGCGCTCAGACTCTGTTTGTCGTGTATTAGAAAAACAGCCAACATGTTTGCGAAATTATGTGTGTGTCCTTGCGGGTTGTTAATTAAAAAAACCGATGTATGGAAACAAGAACTTAACTTTTATTTTAGAACGGAGTAATACAAATGAGGACTTCTTATGAACTGTTTCTGGACTGGACTGGGCTACTTAACATGTTTGTCTTCTTATACTAATAATATGCTGATCCTGCATCTGCAGTGATGATGCACATGGATGTGTTTATGCATATGACTTCGAGGTGAATCACAATGTCGTGGTTGAAGTTACTCATGATGATGTTTATGTTGCGATGCGATATGCGTATCAATTGTTTATGTTGGGATGCGAATTAGATGTGTTTATGTTGAGATGGGGTTGACGCAACCATGCTTATGCAGCAGGTGAGTCAGGCTGGGATGACTGATGAGGTTGAGGTAGCGGTGACGTAACTCGCCCCTCCTTAGGTTTCGACTCCTGGCGAAACTCTGTTAGTGGTAGGTTTACAGGTAATACATCCTCTTGAAGTGGTATAATTTCAGGTAATTCGATTGCAGAATATTCAGCTTCTCGTTTCGTTATGTTGATGTTAATCTTATTATTTCTTATTCTATAATACATATACTTGAAAATTAAAATTATTACAATTATTATTACAATGGTGAGAAATGAGTAGTTTATCCATGATTGTTTTTCATATTTATCTTCGAATGTTTCTAAATCCTTAAGTGTTGTAAAATTTTGTTGTTTCCATTCTATATCTTCCAGAGTTAACTTTTTTATTACAGTATAATTTTTTATTTTATTAATATTTGGTAAAACTATATGAGCAAAATATGGAATTTTCAAATTTCTGTATGTTTTTTCTTGGATAGTTATTTGACAATTATCGAATTTAATAAGTACATTATGATTTACAATATTTGTTACATTATTATTTTCTTCGTTACAATTATGTTGAATTTTAGTATTCTTAGCGTTTTTTATTACAATTATGGCTTCAGTTATTTTTTTAACAGTAAAATTTGAGTTTATTTCGTATTTACAATTTTGTGTTTCTGTTTGAAGTAAATTTTTTATACATTCTTCTTTTATTTCGATTAAATCATTTAAAGTATCTGATGGATAATACAATGTTTTATTATATTCTAATATTTCATTAACATTTGTTACAATTTGTAAATTTTTTTCTTTATTTGGAATTGGTTCCATAGTATATTTTTGATATTTATTTTTTACATATTGAGGTATTCCAATTATAATTAATATACAATTTTCTTTCAAAGCAACTGCGGTTGTTATTTTAGGATATTTATCTATTGTTATTTTGAATATATCTGTTTCATCATCTTCAATCAAATATCGATTCAGTGTTCCAATTTTAGAATTTAATATAATTTCTTTAATTTTTTCGATTTGTTCATTGAAATAATTAATATCTGATAGAATTTTTAATTTTTGTTCTAATGCAATTTGATTTCGTTTAATTTCATTGTTGTCTTTGCGTATTTCGTTTACTTTTATTTTCAATTCGTTTTGGTTTTTATTAAATTTTTGTGTTAAAATTTTCATTTGATTGTCAAAATTAGTGTTGAATTTCAAAAGCTTATCCTGGTTTTCTCTCAAAACTTTCTGATTTTTGTTAAGGTTGGCAAAATGTGCTTCAATACGTGAGGCATCCTGATCGTCCATAACTCCACCTATCCAATTCAACAATCGTCCATAACCATTAATTAAACCACGCTTTTGTCTAAGGTTTTTTGTTTTCTTACAGTCAGTTTTTAGTCCTATTAATTCACATAGTTCTGGGGAGTTTACAGGTGTGTATGGGTTATTTTGGGTTCTGCTCAGTTTTGCTAATCTGCTATACAAGTTTGGTTTAGTTTTCTTTATGTCAGTTAACATTAATGAATGAATTTCATGTTCTAAATGATTTAGTTCATGAGCAACATCAGTTAAGTCGTAATTAAGAGAGTGCAAAATTTCAACGTTTTCTTCTATCTTTTTGAAACTTTCTTCGTAAAGCGTTAAGTTTACTGTGTGTATTATGTGGGTGTAGTGATCTATTAATTGTACTTTTTCTTTTTGTATCAGTATGTAACCGTTTCCGTCCGCAATATTGGTTATCTCTATCACTTGAGTTGACGAGATTGGTATCAGTATCAGTAGAAGAACTAGGATTGCTGGAACGAAAGGGAGTTGAATTTTGAAATTTTCTTTTGGCTAGATATTGATTCTTGTGAAATTTTCTTGTATCGTTACTTCTAATGAATTTATTCCTGGGATCTAATTTAGTTTTAGGGTTGGCATTAACAAAATTTTCATTTATATCTCTTTCTACTCTATTTTTATTTAAGTTTTTAATACTGTTTTCTTTGTTTTTAATAAGTGTTTCATATATTTTTGAATTGTTACCTAGACCATGATGTACGTCAATTGGTCTTTCATTCGTGCTTGAATGTATAGTTCTATTGTATAAATGTAAAATTTCTGTCAAAGGGTTTTCATGAAATAAGGTTTCTTTCTGCTTTTGTCTTGCGTTAAATATTCTAAGATTTTCGGCTAAAGTATTATGAAAACGTTCCACATCTGCGTTCCCAGTGTGGTGGTTAGCAGTAGTAAAGTGTATTTGGATTTCTTCTTGTAGAAAATAGTTTTTAATTATTTCTGTTTTAAATGCTGTTTCATTATCGAGTACTATTTTCTTTGGTTTTCCCATTATGTTCAATATGTTTTTAACTCCATTTAGTATATCTACCCAATTTCTTGATTTAATTTTATCTAATGCTGCATATTTGGAGAATTTATCGATACAAGTTAAGTAAAGATCAGTTTTTGTTTTATACCAAACATCCATATGATATATTTCCTGCTGTTTCCGCGGTGTTTCAGTAAGTTTGAATGGTTCTTTTATAGGTTTCCTATCGTATTTAGAACATAGACATAAATGACAATTATTAATAAGTTTAGCTATTTCGTTTTTGATATGAGGATAAAAGTATTTTGTTTTTATTTCAGAGTATATTTTATTAATTCCTGCATGATTCATTTTAACATGTAATTTCAAAATTATTTCTTTTATTTCTTCGTCTAAAGCATTCATAAGCCTGTAGTTTGCTTTTATATAAATTATATTTTTGTTATCTTTTTTCCATTTAATGTATTCTTGTTGGAAATTTCTGAAAATTGTATCATCTGTAAACATTATTCCTACTTTACCAAATTTAGGTGAATATTCCATAAGTATTTTCCTGTATTCGTCTTCACAAGGGTTCTTTAATTGGCAGATAATTGTTTTAGCCTTTTTATAGGTTTCGGTTGTAACTTTATCAATTTTACCTTTTTTAACTATAATTTGATGTCTGAACAAATTAAGGGGTCCTTCAGAAATTTGCATGTAATGCGTATCATCTTCTTGTGCACTATGAATTGTAGCTAAATTGGATTGATTGTCTAAGTTATTTACGTATATTTCAACACGTGATAATGCATCTGCGACTACATTTTCTTTACCTTTAATGTACTGAACATCGAAATTGAATTCTTCCAGTTTAACTTTCCATCTTTGTAGTTTGGAATTGGGTTCTTTGACTGAACTTAACCATTGTAATGGTCTGTGGTCTGTTTTAATAGTAAAGCGTCTACCGTAAAGGTATGGTCTAAAATATTTAGTTGACCAAACGATTGCAAGAAGTTCTTTCTCAATCGTTGAATATTGGATTTCATGCTCGTTAAGAGTTCTGGATGCGAAACTAATTGGGTGTCCTTCTTGTGAGAGAACGGCTCCAATAGCGAAATTGGATGCATCGGTTGTCAATGTAAAATGTTTATTATAATCGGGATATTTTAATACTGGTTCAGTTGAAATAAGTAATTTTAATTTTTCAAAAGATTCCACAAAATCTGCGTCATTTGGGTTTATTTTTGAGCCCTTTTTGAGTCTTAATGTAAGTGGTTTTGCAATTGCAGCGAAATCCTTAATGAATTTCCTATAATATCCGGCAAGGCCTAAAAATGATTTTATTTCTTTACTTGTTCGGGGTAATGGAAATTTGGTTATTGCTGAAATTTTCTCTGGGTTTGGTTTAATACCTTTTGTTGTTACAATATGACCTAAAAATTCAGTTTCTTTACGCAAAAATTCACATTTATCTTGTTGTATTTTTAAATTTGCTTTTCTGAGACATTCGAAAATAGTTTTAATGGATTTCATATGTTCCTCTAATGATGTGGAAAAAATTACTATGTCATCTAAATATACAAGACAAATTTTACCAATGTGATCCTTCAATACTCCATTAATCATTCTCTGGAATGTGGAAGGTGCATTTTTAAGACCAAATGGCATTCGAAGAAATTCGTAATGTCCATTGTTTGTCGAGAATGCTGTTTTTTCAATATCAGCAGGGTCCATTTCTATTTGATGGAAGCCTCTAGCAAGATCGATAGTTGTGAAATATTGACTCTGACCAAGCTTTCCTAAAATATCATCAATACATGGGATTGGATATTTGTCGTCAATTGTATTTTCATTGACTTTCCTATAATCGATAACAATACGCCATTTTTTATTACCAGAAGCATCTGCTTTCTTTGGTACTATCCAAATAGGACTTGAATATGGTGAACTTGAATTTCGTATTATACCCTGTAATAATAATTCTTTAATCTGTTTTTCAACTTCTTTTTCATGACATTGAGGATAACGGTATGTACGAGTATAGATAGGTTTATCAGTTGTCATTTTAATTTTATGTTTCACTTCATTTGTAAAACTTAAATTGGAATCAGGTTGATAAAAGACATCATTATATTCCTTAATGAGTTTATCTAGTATTTCCTTTTCTTCCATATTTAAATGATTATCTCTTTTAGTAATCATTTTTCCCTTAGATTTTTCCATTTCTAGTTTTTCTAGAGATTGTTCCATTACTGTATTATAGTTTTCTGATTCTTCATCAGTTTTATTTTTATATAATTTATTCACTTTTTTATTAAGTGTAATGGTAGATTTAGTATAGTTTATGATGGCTTCGTTAGGAATCAAATTGTCATTCCCGATAAGTCCATCAAAATGATCATGAAATTTTGTAACTAGAAATTTCATTTTATCTGGTGAATTAAATTCACTTAGAGGGGGAATTATTGCTTGTTGAGCAATAGGGACTATGCCACTAATTGATTTTAATAAAATTGGTTGAGTTAAATCAAAAATTTTGTCAGGACTACAAATTCCTGGATTTAATATTGAATGAGTGGCTCCAGTATCCACGAGTAAGCGGATGAAACCAATTTTTGTACGAATTTTTAGATATGGCAATTGTAATGAATTTCCGAGGCTTCTAGCTGAAAATTTTCGGCTAAGTCCTTTTGTAAGTTATTATTCCGATACTGTTCAGAGTTATCGACCTCCATTGGTTCCTGATTTGTGTGGGAATAATGGGGCATTTGGAAAGTTCTTCTAGATTGTTGCGAACTTCCAAAATTGTTATATTGATTAAACCTGTTGTCTTGGTTAAAACGTTGTTGAGTACTTCCTACATGGTTACGCATTGATTCGGGTTTTGGGTAATAATTATTTTTGGGTACGAAGTTATGCTGAACTGGACGAGGGGGTTGAACGTTATAATATTGTTTTTGCTGTAAATTATTGGAATTTTGGTGGTAAATTTTATTTTGGTATTCATGTCCGTCATGTCTGTTTTGTCTAAATTGTCTAAAATTATTATTATTATTTTTTTCAAAATAGTTTCTCTTATGAGGATTACTAGTATAATTTGAATAATTGCCTTCTTGAACCAATCTGAACGCTTCTTCGAGAGAACTGGGATTTCTGGAATATAACATTGACCTCACTGGTTCAGGAGTTTTACCTTTGAAAATTTCTAACGCGGCATTTAAGTTATGTTCAATATGTTCATTATATGGCAAATTCCGTGTTTCTAACTCTACTTTTGTTTTCGTATTTAAAGTTCTCAGATTATTTTGTATTTTTTCGTAAAATTCTATAATAGTACCTGAGCATCTGAGCGCTCTTAATTCATCATACAATTTCATTGTGGTTTTATAGGAACAAAAGTTATTCATTAGCAATATTTTAGTTTGAGTCCAATTAGAAATGTTATTATGTATTTCGATCAGCTGTTTTGGTTTACCTTTAATCCTGGAGTAAATTGCTTCCATTATGATTAATTGGCTGTCATTATTATACCTCCGTACTGTTGGGATGATCCTATCCACCTTTGTTATAAAGCTGGTGACATCGTCTGTGCCGTCGAATATCGGGATACCCATCACGTATTTCAGTGGGTCCAAGTTTAATGTAAGATTTTCGTCCTCCTCCGGTAATTGTGGTAAGTCTCCTTCCAACATTTTGGCTTTTTATTTTAAGTCACAATCACTTAATTTATGATTTTATTTATTCTCGTAGGATTACCGCTGGTGGGATCCTTCGGAGTTTGTATTATCACTCTCTTGATGGATTACCACTGGTGGGGTCCAACAGAGTCGATTTTTATTAATTGTATCTAAAAGGATTACCACTGGTGGGGTCCTTAAAGATTTATTTTTAATGTTTAATTTTAGTAACACTAGTACAAATTTTCCACTAAGTGTACTAACTAAAACACTATTTTCACTTTCTGGAACTTAGTTTTTGTTCGCGAAACGACTGCGCCAATTATGTGTGTGTCCTTGCGGGTTGTTAATTAAAAAAACCGATGTATGGAAACAAGAACTTAACTTTTATTTTAGAACGGAGTAATACAAATGAGGACTTCTTATGAACTGTTTCTGGACTGGACTGGGCTACTTAACATGTTTGTCTTCTTATACTAATAATATGCTGATCCTGCATCTGCAGTGATGATGCACATGGATGTGTTTATGCATATGACTTCGAGGTGAATCACAATGTCGTGGTTGAAGTTACTCATGATGATGTTTATGTTGCGATGCGATATGCGTATCAATTGTTTATGTTGGGATGCGAATTAGATGTGTTTATGTTGAGATGGGGTTGACGCAACCATGCTTATGCAGCAGGTGAGTCAGGCTGGGATGACTGATGAGGTTGAGGTAGCGGTGACGTAACTGCGACATAGACCTCGGACCTGGAACCTGGATATATAGGGTGGCCCACGAAAGATTTGCGTTTTAAAATCGCTATAAAAAAACAACGAGTATATATTTTTAATTTTTTTTTATTTTATTGGATAGCCTTAACATTGCGGTTTATGTATGAAACACCACTTCGTTCATATGGCTGCCTCGGCTGGCTTTACAGTAGCCCATTCGGTCGACCCAATTTTTAAGCAAATTTTCGATGGTATGGCCCTCAATGGCCCTGATGGCGACTTCAATCTCGTGCTTTAGGTCGTCAATCGTCTCTGGGTGGTTGGCGTAACACTTATCCTTGACGGCACCCCACAAAAAATAGTCCAACGGGGTCAAATCGCAGCTGCGAGGCGGCCAGTTGACATCGCCGTTTCGGCTGATTGCGATTTTCGAACGTACCGCGCAAAAGATCGATTGTGACGTTGGCTGTGTGGCACGTAGCGCCGTCCTGCTGGAACCATATGTCTTCCTCTTCCATTCGGGGAAAGAAAAAGTCTTCCACCATGCCGCGATAGCGGACACCAAAAACGGTTACGCCGGATTTTCTGAACCCCAAATGCGACAGTTTTGCTTAAACTTAACCATTTCGTAAACCGCAAACCTTCTACTAAATATCTGACCCATTGACAATGACATTCGAAATATCAAAGTCAAAATTATCGATAGTTCAAAAAGCAAACGTTAGATGGACCACCCTATATGACTCTGGATTTGCTTGACAACCGAATTCCGCTAGTTTGTGTACAGCATTGGGCTTTTAGGAGTCTGGTCACCTTATTATAGCCTGTATATTTTAAACTTTAAATATACCTTTCAATGAAAAATTTGAATATATAAGTTAAACCCCCCCCTTGGATGATTCCTGCGCACGGGCCTGAATGACATGATAAACTCAAAAAGAGTGATGTTCATGAAATTTCCGTATGGTAAGCATTCGATTCACTGATGTTGCGAGTGTTATGCATCTCTTCGGGTTCCTCATCATTTGACGGTTTCAGCAGAACTAATTACTTCAGTTATAAAAGTGAAATCGCTTCGCATAGATAAGAATAGCAGGCCGAGACTAGTGGGCTCGAAGTGGAGTTTTGTTCACAAATTCCGGAATTTTAGTTAGCAAACTCTTCTCCAATTAGTATTTCTGATCATTGACTAAGTTTCTGTTATTTATTTATGCAATTTAGAGAAATATGGAACAGTTTAAAATTGAAATCGTGTCTGAAACACAGCCACATTTGGTGTCCCATAGGTCACTCCGAAGAAACAATATTTCGTACTATTATTAACATTTTTAAAGTTTCTTTTTCATTCCAGATGAAAGTTTAGATATTATTTTCCTTGTTTTAAAATAAATATTAGTTTAACATCAAAATAAATAGTTCTGAAATAGTTCTCAAATAAAAATATATGAGGTGCAAATGCACCCCACGATAAATTTATGTAGCTAAAATTGTATAAACATTAAAAACTAAAACAAAACTAAATTTTGTTAAGCTATTGAAAAATTTATAATGAAAACTTGAAAAATCTCGAAGTTATATTCAGTGAAACATGCGATGGGGTGCATTTGCACCCCAAACAGTAAACTAGGGTTAAAACAGACAAGACTGATCACAGGCCTTACTCAAGGGCTTATTAAGTTTCTTTGTATGGTATAGGCAATGCTGTACATTGTGCTATACATTTATTAATCCTGTACTGTACAGGAAAATACTGTACGTCTGGTCAGCTCACTTTAGTCAAACTTTTTCTTTCTCGACCATTTTGTCTTGGCAAATCGTAATTTGAGTTAGAGAGGTTTGACTGTACATACTTCAAAACAAAATCCTAGATCGCATTTTTCATTAACTCAAAAAAAAAAAAAAAATCGGAGAAGTTCGAACTCCAAAAATCCCTAAGTACGATCGCCGATGGTTGATATGGAAATGGAAGTATGATATTTTGTTAAGAGCCACAGGAGCTTCATATAAACATTTAAAGCGCCTGTACCGATATAAAGATATTCCCAAAAATTTCCATATCAAAAAGTCGCCCGACGCGGGGATCGCGCATTATTGGGAAATTCAGGCATTTTATTTTGAGCTACAAAACCTACGAATAGGATGAGCCTTAAGCAAATTCAACTATGTATATATTATAGATTTTTTCAAGAAAATGCCTGGGTCCTGTTTAAACCCACGTGGCTACCTCAGAAGTAGGGATGTCAAAAACGCGCGGCACGCGGTTATATGGTTCTCCGGTTAACCGAGTAATTTAATTTTATCATAGTTAAGGCTGAATGAATAAATTTAGCTTGCCTTCCTTAAGGGAAGCAACGAGGCTCCCTCTTCATTGAATCCGATGGAGTGTTCTGATTATTTAATTTTAATGCAATTCTTGTAATGAAAGCAATTCTGCAGGATCTTTACGGACCCCAAGTCTCATTTCATCTCAATTATCAATTTATGTTCCGGTCCGGTTAAAACCACAAAATCAAACAACTGTCCGGGTTAAAAATCGAAACACGAGAAAAAATCGAAAATAACCCAGTTGTTCGTTCCGAATATGTCCGTTTTCGTTTTAGCCACAGAACACCTAAAACTAGAATGGTCACTCCATATAAATAATTTTTCTGAACGAAATATCCAAGAGAGTGACGATTATTTTTTAAGTAGCCATAATCGCATATTACGCCAGTAAAACTTTACAAAAAAAGGCCTAACCTCGGAATAAATGGAATACTACCGTTCTTTCGCTTATCTGTTTTACAGTATTACTGGCTATATAAATCCAGATTTGCAACCCTGAGGACCCTGTGCTAACTTTTTGGCGGGCGAAAAGAGCTATATTTTTGCTCTTTTTAACATTTTCAACAATATTTTTAAAATACGAGGGTAGTCTGATAAGTACCCAGCCTCCCCGCCTGATGGTGTCAGTATCGCAAGGGCAATTTACTATCGTGTAGTACATTCTTCTAGACGGCAACTGTCCAAATTTCAGCCGGATCAGACTCATAGTTTTGCTTTGGCCGCGTGTGAAAGCTGGAGTGTCCGCCGATTTTAGAAAAATGGAAAAGGAGCAATATCGGTCGGTGATTCGATTCTTGTTTTTGGAAGGGCAATCGCGCAGCGAAATCAAAGAGCGTTTGGATGCTGTGTACGGTGACTCTTCTCCTTCGATGGCGGTCGTCAAAAATTGGTTTAGCGAGTTTCAACGTGATCGCACGTCGGTTTTTGATGAGCCACGTCCGGGTGCCCCGAAAACGGTTAGTTCGTATTGGCAGACCGCCGATTGAAGGTTCGACAGATAGCTGAGACAGTAGGCAAAGATCGCGTGGGCCATATCCTGCATGAAATTTTGGGCATGAGAAAGCTGTCTGCGCGATTGGTGCCGCGAAAAAAATGCTCCTCCACCATGATAACGTACCGGCTCACAGCTCCGCCCGCCAACGCCAAACTGGTCGAATTGGGCTACGAACTGCTGCCCCATCCACCGTATTCTCCAGATTTGGCCCCGTGCGACTTCTTTTTGTTTCCAAACTTTAAAAAGTCACTCGCCGAGCAGAAATTATAGTCGAATTAGGAGGTCATTGCCGCCACGGAGGCTCACTTTGCAGGCCTCGAAAAAAAGGATTATTTAGACGGGTTAAGAAGTTGGAGCATCGCACACAACGCACACAAGCAAATATTTTACATACTTTTAGCTTCCCCATGGAGGGAAATTGCGGTGCTCCATACTGGCAATTTTCAGCACATAGTTAACTTGGGGGTATCAATACCTGCAAAATCCCTAGTCATGCGAGTGCTCATAGTGGAATATTGTGAAACGCAATATCCACCATTCTCGCCAGCAGTTTGGCTGAGTAATTTTCTGGCAGCTAATTTTTTCGAAAGTTTCCTAAATTTATTTACAATTTACATTATAGGTACAATTTCAATAAAGTTGTTCAACCAACTTGACTTGTTGGCTTATAAAATGCACTTCAAATATTTGCAAAATGCACATGTTTGAAATGCATTTTATAAGTAAAATCATCGAAAGACTAATGGACTACTCGGTATTTATAAGGTATTCTGCATGCATTTTACCCACATATTATTGGTTATTGAAGTGGAAAGACTAACCCGTTTTCGTAGGGTATTTACCACGAGCTTTATCCAAATAATACCCGGTTTGCAGAGGATATTCACCATGCATTTTACCCAAATAATACCAGGTATTATGTGTCGAATAACCAGTGAAAGTCTTGTGAATTTGGCCATATTAGATTGTGAGGGTAAGTCACACGTATGAGTACTGTGTGAAGTATATAGGTTAATTTTTTCCCGATGCTGTATGTGCACTCACTGGTGATTTTAACCAAAAGGCTAACCAGGTATTAACCGGCTATTTAACCAGTACGTTTCTTGCAGGGAACCCTACACAGGAGCGGTTGTATATCTGTTAGAAATTGTCCCACATTTATTTTATTCCTCATAAGTGAACAATAAATAAATCAAAGTTTTGAAAACTATAGCTAAAAATGACATTGATCTGACCCGAACAACCATAACGCATTTTTAATTTTATGTATACTAAACTATGCGCTTAGTCTTTCTGAATAAATTTATAGAATTAAAATGATGTTTGCAACAAATACGATTTATGTGATTGTGTTATTTGTTTCTAAGTTTAATAATTTCCTTTTTTGTGCGTATATAGGAGCAAGAAGAGCTTTTCGAAAGTCAAGATCAACGGCTGGAGCAACAAAAATTATGGGATAATGTTCGTCAGCTGATGGATATGAAAATGAAATGCTTGGAAGAAACGAGAGCCAAGGGAATCGGTGGTACATTATCAATTGCAAAGAACTCAGAAACTTTTACGTTGCATGAATAAATTGATATGTTAACAATTAAGTAAAAACCCAATTTTAAAGCAAAATAATTTCTTTAAATAAGTCAATTTGCTGTAAAAGTCAATAAAATGAATAAATATCAAAAAGAAAAATCTAAAAGAGGCTTTTTTCGGTCACTGTAAATGGTACCAGTTTAACATTGATATAGCAGCACCTTCACCGTAAGTAATGCAAAACAACATCCGATTTTAATTTTTCATCCTTTATTTATTTATGTATTTTAAATACAATTATTCACCTTATACTAAGCCTTAAAAACTAACGGTTAACTTGCTACGTTAATGCTTTATTCTACTAGATTTTTTTTTGTGTTTTTCTCCCTTAAATAGATATTTTAACCTTCAACTCAAATGTGTTATTACCAATTTAATTTTATTCAAATTTTCAGGTTTTGCCAATTTTATTATAGTTTTTTCCAATATATGTTTTTTGATTTTGTAATTTTGAGATTTTCAATTGTTTATTAATTTTATTTTCTACAACATATTATTAACTTATGCTTACAATTACCGTTATGTTTTGTGTTTTTCCAGCAATCTATTTTAAATGCATTTTTAGATTTTATTTATAAATGCCGTTCTTTGTTTTATTTCGTTTATTCGGTTATGATTACATATTAATTTTGTGTGTTTCATTGTGTCTGTCCTCTATATAATTTTCCTAATTATGTATGTTGTCTTATTTCCATCTATTAAAACTGTATTTGTTTGTTTTTGTTTTTTTTTTTTATCTTTCCTATGCAATTATGTGTAGTTTGTGCCAGTTTGCAGCGTTACTTGTCAACATTCAAAACAATTCATAATAACAAAAAATTAAAAACAAATGTTTATCCTTTTGTTTCACATATACATACATTTCAAAAATCATTCGGATATACACCATTTTCTTATATAGTATGTGTAAAAGTACGTAGGTATAATCTATTCTCATTTTTTGCTATTTTTATACTTACTTTTACACCTTCTTTTTTGTTTTTTTGTTTGCATACAAAGTGAGTAGTTTTTTTGTTTTGTTCTTGCCCCATATTACATCGAGTATAACCGTATAATGCTTATCATAGAAAATTTACTTATAGATTTTGATTTGATTTTGTGGTTTCCTTATCCGGTCAAGAACAGTTATAAAATTAAGGAAAATAATAATTATTTTCTTGTTTTTATATTTCTTTGGTGAATCATTTCTTATAGAAATCGTATTTCGTTCTATTGCCCTTATTCTTATATGTACGTACTCCATCCATTCTTTGTGCATCTTTATTTTTATTAGATATTTTATGGATTTTCTTAATTCTTAGGTGTTTTGCTTCTTTTTTAATAAATAATGTTTATTCTGTAGATGGATTATTATTTTACTTTTTTATTTCATTTTTTATGGACTATTTTGAACTACGCAAGATTGTTCAAATTTGATTTGTTTTTTTTTTTAGTATTTATGATTCAATTTATTTTTATTGGACTGTTTTTATTATTTTTATTTCGTGTGATTGATACATTTGTTTTTTCTCTCTGTAAAGGTATAAATCTAGATCCAAGCTGTGTGTGGGTTTTTTATGGTCTGCATAATTATAGTGGTCAGTTTACTAAACATTTTTTTTGTAGTTAGCTTTACCGCCATAATCCTGAACATTATTTATGTAGCAAAATAACGCCGATATTGTGTAGAATTATACTGTAAAGTAAAAAGTAAATTTATATAACGAAGAAATCATCAACAAACTACACGTAAAGCTTTTGTATTTAGTAAAATAGGCACGATAATTGTTTCACTTTTTTGTTTAAAACTAATTAAAGAGAAACGAGCTGAATGCACATTTTTTGTATTAAAACGTTAAACGTTGGCAGATTTTTTTATATAGATTTTTAAGCACGTAATAATATTTATAAAACAATGCAATATTCTCGTTAAATTCTATACATTCCATTATTCCAACTTAACTAGTTCACACCCAAAACTTTTTAATTTAGTATTTATCATGGAAATTATGTCAAATTTTATAAAAATGTTGAGTTAAAATATTGCTTTTTCCATTATATTTAGAGCACATTTTAATGCCGGAAATGCACTTTAGCTACATCCTATACTTTTGCTGCCTAGGAGTTATTTTTTAAGTTGGAGCTGCTCACTACTTACTGTCTACTTGCAAATGCAAGGAGCGAAAAATGAAAGACGACATGACATGAAATTGTTCGCCAATAATTGTGATGCCTGTAAGCCACAACTACACTTATTAGTAGGGATGTCAAAAACCACCCCGATAGCCGGTTTTCGGTTTCCAATTATTTGTCAAGACGGTTAGACAGGATAGAAAGTTTTCCGGTTAAACGAGACATTTGATCTAATAGTATAGTTAAAACTGACCAAATTTGTGTCTTAGTTTGCTTAGTTTAAATTTAAAATATTAAAATACCAACTTGATCCGTCATTGAAATGGTCGATATTCGGCAAGTTTTTTAATGCTCGGAAACACCAGTTTAAGCTAGATGCGAGCACTGCGATATTCTATTGTATAATTACATATCTTTCACAGATCATGAGACTTTAAATATAGTCTCTGTGAACCTTCTTAAGGTTATTCTTTTACAGTTATTCTTTCTGAGCCAGAGTTGTATATGGCAAGACACCTAACACCCTGTTTCGGCTGAATGGTTTATAATGATTTTTTTTTAATATATCGAGAGTCCATTGGCAGTGCAGAGCCATTCCTGTGCAGAGTCCCTTAGGGCAAGGGTATCAAGCTCGAAACCTGGACTGGTCCAAATATCACGATCTTCAGCATTGAGCGGGCTGCAGAATAAAATTTTCGATGCCTATAGATTTTTTTTTTCATTTTTCATCATAAATCGGACTCGCTAAATGCCTCGGGATTTTATCTTTTAGAAATGCTAACTTTTCAAAATGTTTTTCAAACAAATTTAAAAATTTTATACAAGAATTTAAAAGGCATAAATATTACAATTTAAATTACACATTCAAATTCAAATTCCCTTTCTAATGATATATAATACCGTTACCGTATACCTTCTCTTAGCAGGTTATATACTAGACCTAAAAACATCCGATGTAATTCCGATTTTTTGATAGTTACATTTGTCTCTCTAGCTCCTGAAGTAATTTAATTGAAGCCATGGCCATTGGGATAACTATTCCTATCAATATATAGCTGTCCCACATGGAGACTCAGGCTGCTCCGACAAAGCATACCCATATTTCCCCTATTAACATTTTTCAAAAAGACATGCCTGTAACTTATCTCCAAATCACAACAGGCTGGAAAAAAATTGGCAAACGTTAATGCTAAGTCCCATTAGACCCTCCACCAAATATTACTTCGATCTGATTAAAACAAATGGTACCTCCCATACAAAATGACCCGAAAATTGCCTACGAGCAAAACTTTAATTTTGGTTGACTTGTTCCCTTATTTCTTAATAAACTAGTGGCATTGAATTTGAATAATTTGTATGGAAGGTACCCTTTGTTTTAATCGGATCGAAGTAATATTTGGTGGAGGGTCTAATAGGACTTAGCCTAAACGTTTGCCAATTTTTTTTTTCTAGCCTGGTGTGATTTGGAGATAAGCTAAAGGCATGTCTTTTTGAAAACTGATAGTAGGGGAAATTTTCGAGAGCAACGCGCGGCTTCAACATTGGGGAAGCTATTATTATCACTGCCTTAAGTAAAACCAGAGTCCACGAGTGGTCTTTATCTTGTAATATTGATGAAATGTAAAAAAAAAAAATGTTTAGCATGCCCCACAATGCCAAGAAGTGACCATTGATGATCTATTCCGTTTGATGTCTGAAATATCATGAGGCTTAGAGGAATTTACCCGAAGATGTTCACATGAGAAAAGTTGCAGCATATTTTGAGCTTCCAAATAAGCTCAAAGAGGACTCTGCATTTCTTTAATGTTATTAGTCGTAGTGCTATGACTATGAGCTTGAAACAAAAATTACAAAAATTAAAATTCCATTAAGACAATACAACAGCAATACAACTGTCCATATTACCTCAGGAGACGTGTTACCAATGGATACCTGTTCGAACAATGGTTTTCGCCACTTATCTTACCCATTGCAGCGAATTTTCATTACTTTGGGGTCAACTCGTGCAGCTTTCTTACACAGCCTTCGCACTTTCAAACAATACTGGAGCTGAGCTAGACACACTTTTATCTGTTTCCTTTCGACAATCCGCTAGCATATTGCATCCGAAACCTCGGTGCATTCTAAATATGGATTTTGAAACTGGTGAAAAACATAGAAAAATTAGGCGTGTTTTTTTGTAGTCCGTTGTAGGTTAGTTTAGTGTAACTACATGGGGTTACAATAACAACATTACCTATACAGGTTATATTGTTATTGCCAGTGGATGCGCATAAGAACCCGCAGGTCCCGCGTGGCGGGAGGTCCACGATATTTAGGGGCACGAAATTCACATGAAAGATTTCTCAAACCATAAAAACAACGAAGATATTTTTTGTAGACAAGAAGAGATATACACTTTTCAAAGTCAAAACAGATCCTAAATTTATTGTTCCTCTTTCACCAGGTCCCTTAGATAAGCCTCTTTGCTCAAAAAATTTCATATGGTCCTAGCATTTTTGAAAGTACAGACAATTCGGATCCTCAAATTTTCCTCTTCCTTGCAAGTACTATGTGTTATGTGACCAAAACGATCCTTTAGGTCCCTCTGCAAATAAACTATCTTAAAACACTTTTGCAAATAGTACTACAGTGAAACTTTTCTAAAGAGACCACTGTCGGTTCCCGGAAAAAGTGGTCGCTATTAGAGGTGGTCGCTTAATAAGGGGAATGAATTTAGGGAATAAGTTCATCAATTTAGAGGCAATGTGCAGCATCTTTCCTAAATTAGAGCTAACTTGAGAGATTTCAAAGCTATTTTCTCAATGAAATTCACGACCTAAATTTCCATCCAGAACTTAACATCCTTGACAGTAGGTGTCCATGGTTAAATTGTTTACTGGTGCATTTAGTAAAGATGGGTGACTCTGGACCACATAGAGTAAATAACGCAAATCTGCTGTTCATTCCTGTGCTTCGGGAATGCAAGATCTGTCGATCGTTTAAACAGAAGCATTTTGAAAGGCTGGCATACTTCACCGTAGCTTGACGAAATTTACAAAATTACGCCGAATTGGCCAATGCCTTTTAAAACAATACCCTTCTGTAACGCCAACATCATGTTTAAAAAGAGTTGATTTAGGCGTGTTTTCGATTGATTGCACTCTGCCTTTTTTCAGTATCTCAAGAAGTAGGCGGGAGGGCCCCGAGTGAAGTTGTTCCGCCATTAGTCATTGCAACTCCATGTAGTTACACTAAACTAACCCTTAAAAAAAAAATTTTTTTTTTATTGGATTGCGTTACGGTAAAAAACATTAATGGAGTAAGGATCCTGACTATTAATTTGAATGAATGACTTATTTTATGAACTTTAAAAAAACAACAAAAATGAAGGGAATGAGTCGAAGTATTTTTCTAAGTTTAATGCATTCTCGTAGTTTTAGTTTTACAATTTTTACCTGGCTTATTTATCAAGAATAATTCTTAAGAGTCGCCATAGACTGTCCAATTGATTGTACAATAAAGCTCATTTTCTGCGGAGAAAGTTCATTTTCTCTGCAACCTAAAAACGGAGCTTTATTGCGTAAAATCGATTGGACAATCTGTGGTGACTTTAAAAAAGGGGACTTTCTTCTTAAATTTGTTCGCACACCACTGGATTTTTTTTCTTATAAAAAAAGCGTTCATCACGTGTATTGATGCAGCTAAACAGATGTGTGACAGCAAATGTAAATGTAATTAAAGAGATCAAACCAAAGTAGCGGCCAAATTTATGGTTATGTACGCGAAAGTTGGGCTAACCTATTTTCGAGTTGTTCTTTAGCTTTTTTTTTTACCAGTATTGCCAAAATAATGGTAAAACAAATAAACGAAGCTTTAATCTTCCATCCTATTTTAGTATAGATAAACATATCTATTTATCGCACATTTGTGACGGGTATTTTCTGCTAATTTACATATATGTATCACGTAAAAGTTGTTAATATCCGACATTCTTCATTTTTTTGTATATAATATAATATAATATAATATAATATAATGGCAGTTGAATTTTACACAATGTTTTATATTAGATGTTATTAAATTTAATTAACTATGTATAATCAATTAAAAGCTTTATATATTTAATACATTTTAAAACTTTAATATATATGTACTAGAATGTAAAAAAAGAGATTTTGATTTTAATTTTTTTTAAACTTTCGGTAGTTTTACTTCTTTATTTATATGGTATGTTTTTTTACCAACATAAAAGAAAGAATTATTATCTTTAGAGAAAAAAACATTTTCGTATTTTTCATTTGATATTATTGGCCCTTTTCTCTAGAGTGCATTGAATGCCAAAGGACACCACGGTAATAGTCAGAAACAGACATTTCGAAAGTTCTCAATGTTGGCCAGTCTAGGCTAGATATTTTGATCATGATAAACAGCATGTCAGCGAAATGTGTTTCGCTTAAAGTTAACGAAGTTGAAGGTGTGGTGATCATAATTCAGAGAGGTTTTGCCATACATATTTTGTATTTTGAGTACTGTCTTTTACACATTATATCACCCAAGTTATCAAAAGCATGTACTGGTCTTAAAATTCTCGTCTGCTAGCACTTGATACGTGATCGTGATGTCAACGTAATACTTCTTAAATTATTCAAAAGAGAAAATCCAAAACTACAAGCTAGTAAGAACTGGGCAAATATTTTAATAAAACAGCTTGGAATAAATTTCATGAAAGAAAGTGAGCATTCCGATTATATTCTAACTATAGGAACCTTCCCGAATGCAAAATTACCATTCTGTTTTCCTATCCACTTTAAAAATTTCTGTAATTTCTGTATTATCATGAAAAAATAGCTGGCTTAACAGTTCTCTTTATAAAATACATACATCTAACATTTCCATACAAAATTACACAACATACTCTTTTTATAATGTTTGTGCTTAAGTTCACAGTATTACAGTAAGCTTACAGACGTACCAAAATACATTTCTTATTATTCCATTTAATTTATTTATTTAATTATTATAATATTAGCTTATTTATTAATTATTTAATTTTTTCTTTAATATTAATGACAGTTTTTGTGCTTCAATGTGCGTACAGCATATTGTTTCGAATGTAATTTTACTTAGTTTTTGGCTAAACCTTTAAGAACCAAAAAGATAATACATTTGACAACCACTAATTGAAAACAGTAAGAAATTAGACGAATATCGGTTTAAGTTATGAGTTCAAGTTTTCCCAATAGCGGTTTTATGAAAGTTGCTCTGAGGCAATAATCTTAAGCTATTTCTTCGAATTGTATTAAGACTCAAATTGAAATAAATGAATTTCAAAATAGATATATACCTATAATATTTTGTATTCTATTAACTTGGTTGATTTAATTTTTAAATTTTGTTTAATATTGGCGGGTTATCAATACTAGGGAAACATTCTTTAATAATCATGGATTATTGAAATTAGCTCCTATAACGTTATAATATGCGTACTTATTCACTTTGATTTTCTGTCTTAAATTTGTTATTTTGTCTACAAAACATGATTATTTGCTTGTATATATTTAAAAAAAAAATAAAAAATTTCTGATCTTCAGAAAAATTATAGAACCTAATTAGTAAAAAATATAAAATTCAATCTGCATAAGGGAACGGAATCGACTCCAAATATGGCAACAAATCCATCGAATAGAAAACTAAACGAACGATAAATCCGTTGCCACACCATTCAAAGTGGTGTAGCACTAAGGGGCAACGAAAAAAAAAAACAAGGGAACATTATGGGTTCCGTTCTTATAGAGTGAAGTTTCTTTGTCTTCTTATCGACACGAGCGACACTTAGCCAAAACTAGAAAAGTAGCACTCCACTTCTGTCGACACTTGTCACTCGCTGTCCAAAATGGTCGACACGGAAAATTTCGTGAGTTGTGTAAACAAATACAAAAAAAACCTAAAATAGTAAAATTTGATAGAAAAATACGGACATGGGGTAAAGCCAAAACCATCGTTACTGACAGTCCGGAAGTAGAATTGGTTTATGTGCTAGTTTGCCTCTCGTGACATACAATTTGGAATGAATTCGAAGAGTGCAGTTGTGAAGAGTACTTTGTCTATGTATTTTGGACTCTCGTGCCTCAATACTTTGCATTAGCGACAAAATAGCGGCAATTGTTTGTTATGCCTATTATTTTGTATTAGTTAGAAAGAGGAGCTATATTGGCCTTTTCTAGTTCCCGGCTATGTTTTTAGATGGCTTAAAACCAAGTAGTAGTAACCAAATTTTGTTGCAATACGCGTATTTGCCGGGTGGTAAACACAATAAAAACGTTTTGAAAAGTCGCCACAATTGTACCTGTAAAAATACTACTCGGTACAAGCAGTTAAGAAAATTCATATGCTAAAAGTGTAAGCACAGATTTGACGATCGTTTTCGGAGAGTATATCCTTTACCATTAACATTTAATTCAATTAAGTTCACCCGATCTTTTTACTAGTCACTTCCTTTAGTTGTTCTATCGTGATTAGTACTCTAAACTTGTGATTCCAAAAACTCCAGGGAATTAAAACGAAATCATTGCCTCGTGGTCTTATTGCTGAGACTTGACATCAAAATGAATAAAATAAAAACGTTGACCTAGGGAACAGAATCGACCCTGTCCCACTGCCTTACTTTCATGACAAAATCTTGAGATTTTGCAAAATCTAGGCTAAAATCTTCAAGATTCGCCAAACTTTTTCATCGGTTTGTTTACCGAGATTATAACCAAAATCTCTACGAAATCTTGGTAAAGTGTGGTGAGCTCTGCCTTTGACAAAAAATGTCAATACCACAGTAGAGGTCGTCCAAAGCCCGTTTCCGCTCTGTGCACGGTTTTTTAAGTGTGATTTATTAACTTTTTTACAAAAATAAACCATTGAAATAGGTTTCTATAAGATGGATTCTACTTCTTGTTGTAACAAAATAAATAGCAGTTTTAGTCGTGCATGAAGTTGTCGGAGTTGCAATTTAGAGTGACTCTACTGTACTGTCAAGTCGTAGAACAAGAATACGACCACAGTGTGAACGGCACGCGAGATTTCATAATCTAGTCTAACTAGATTTTGCAGGGAAGTGTGAATTACCTTTAAGAGTTCCCATAGAGACGTGAATCGTGAAATTATTATGGTCACAGATGTATTCTAAACCGGAGTCACGAAACCATCCCGATATGCATTAGCCATAGAAAACACCACCAAGAATATGAGTGGTATTCCAGAAGATTCATAGTAAATCGATGTTACGGAATATTATTATTTTAATAATAATGTCGAAAAATTAATCACTTTCGCATACATATCTGACGTATCCTGTCACAATGAACCCAAACTAGTGAAGTAATACTTTTCCAAGGGAAATTATGTTGACACTCTGGAATCTCTTTTATTTTCTTCTATATGTATAGCAAAACAGGACGATTCTTAAAGTGTATCCTTATAAATAGCATTGACCGGAAATTATTTTATTCATTAGAAGCTATAATCAATTTTAGGGAAACGACAATAGTAGGTTGCAATATCCCTTCGAACAGCAGTTGGGTTACCAGAGGTAACCCCGACTTTCGTTGTACCTAATATCCAAGCATTTTCATCATACGACATGATAGATTCAAGATATTCAACCGCCTTATGTAATTTCATTCTGCATAAGAAATATGCATGGAAAAGAATGGATTAAAATTGCTTTCTTTAAAAAAAAATAACGGATAAATGCTCATTGTGGAAATTGAATTTTGATAAGTTACTTTTACACACTCTTTTTTGCTCTGTACCGAGACAAACCTTTCGAAGTACTGACTCAAAACTTTTGTGGACAACAATTCTAAATATGTCCTTGAAACTCCTTGAAATTAAAAAAAACGAGACCGAGGCTAATTTCGGGCGCGGCCGAAATTTGGATACCCTTCGCTCCCCTCGGGCTAAAAGTTTTTTCGGGCGTACCTATGACTTGTGTTCAGTCCTCCCCGCTTCCATGCTTTTCCTTGAATTTTGACATAAGTGCCGGGGCGACGATTTATTGGGGGAAGCGGGGGACGTGGGTTTCTTAGATTAACCAAAGGGGGGGGGGGGGTTGTACGGCAACCCAATGAACGCATGGCCTTTGCATCAATTTTTACGTATGTTTGAGGCATTAATTATTAGATTTGGTTGAAATTGGTGGACAAATAAAAAGTTTTTCTTCGAAGAACCTAATTTGGGGGTTGGGTTTATATGCCAGCCCCATGACCCCATGGTCCGATTTAATTCATTTTTGCATTGTTTTGTAACATCAATAAAAATACATTTCCATGAGGTTTGATTGAAATTGGTGTGCAAATAAAAATGTTTTTTCTTAGAAAAAATTGATTTGGGGAGCTAGGTTTGTATGGTGGCCCCATGACCACATGGTCCGACTCCATCTAATCATACATATGTTTTGTGTCATGAATAGTCATGAATAGAAACAGATTTGTGTGAAGTTTGGTTGAAATTAGGGTATAAATAACAAAAATCTTAGAAGAACTTATAATTTGGGGAGCTAGGTTTGTATGACAGCCCCATGACCCCATGGTCCGATTTGGTCCATTTTTACATATCTTTTGTGATATCACTAGAAACACATTTGTGTAAAACTTGATTGAAATCGATTAGAAAATAAAAAAGTTTTTCTTAGAAGAACCTAATTCGGGGGACTAAGTTTGTATGGCAGCCCCACGACCCCATTGTTCGATTTGATCGATTTTTACATATGTTATGTGTCAGCAATGAAAACACATTTGTGCGAAATTTTATTGAAATTGGTGCATAAATAAAAAAGTTTTTCTAAGAAGAACCTAATTTTGGGGGGTAGGTTTGTATGGCAGCCCCACGACCCCCTTGTCGGATTTTAGCGATTCAAACATACAAACTGCCTGCAACAAAAAGAAGCATGTGTACAAAATTTCAGCTCCATAGCTTTTAAATTGGCCGAGTAAAACGCGTAGCAACAGACGGACAGACGGACAGACGGACAGACGGACAGACAGACAGACGGACATCGCCCAATCGACTCCCCATGTTATGCTGATCATATATGTATACTTATTATATGGTCGGAGATGCCTCCTTCAATGCGTTACAAACTTCATGACAAAGTTAATATACCCTTTTCGCTTAATAAGCGAAGGGTATAAAAATCAAGATGAATAATTATTACGGTTAATTCGGCGCTTGAAAATAATGTTGCGAATACGCAACTTTGAGCGCATACAGTGTGTAGTGTGCATGCATATAGACCACCCAGAGTAAAGGATAATGCAATGCAAGTCCTGTCATAAATCTTCAAATTTAAGACAATGAAATAAAACAGGACACGCAACATAATCCTTTACCGAAGGTCAATAAATTATTATTGGTATGCACATATGCACACATTCAATTTTTCGATTTGTATACCACTTGAGAGCAACAAGGATAATTCCGAAAAAAATCCCATTGTTGAGACCACATACGCCAAAGGAGTAATTTGACTCTTTGACGAGGTCTCGTACGTGTCTGAGCTTATTATTTAGTGCAACGTAGTATGTTAGTCTCCTGGATGGAATACACGTGCATATTTTAAAGGTGTTTGAGGGTGCGTGCGCTTTAGAAAACGATGCATTTGATTGTGTAAACGATCATCAATTTTCAGCATTCAATTAATTTTCAAAAAGTGAAAATTATTAAAAACGCAGTAAACATATTGAAAAAAATATAAAAAAAAAATAAAATTAAAGAGAAATTGTTTAATGGGTGTCCGCCAATGATGCCATATGGCATCGCTAAAATGTATTAAGTGTTACTACCTATAAAACTACCGTTATTGCAAATTTTTTTTTTTGCTATTCTAATCTATGCTACTCTGGCTTTTGTTTAACACAATTTTTCCGAAAATGTCCTGTTAATTTCAGGACACTTTTTTTTCTGCTCCCAATGGCAGAAATTTAACTAAATACTAGCCATGAACATTGGAATAGATAGAAACATTACTTAGTGTAACAAAAAAAAAAAAACAATGTTGAGGATGCCACAGGGTGTTCGTGGCGCACTCCCAAATATGAGGCTTTTACTGATGCCATATGGCATCATTGTCGGGGAATGGGTGTTAAAAAGGGTGCAAGCAAAGTAAAGGCTCTAGAATTCGATATTAGTATTTGTTCTAGTCAAAAGTAGTGTCGTTTAATGTGCTTAGATCACGCATGGAAATACTTAATAGTCCACAATGTTCTTATTCTCGATAACTTTTTATCAACATTTTTAGCATGAAGTACCCGAAATGAAGTCGTAACTACGTCCCTGGATTAAATTTTTTTTTCAAACTATTCTCCACCTGATTTTGCACCGCAATAAACCTGAGGTGCACACAAGATTACGTGTCTGCCATTTTCTTCTATATTCTTATAACTCGGGCACTCTGGCGCAGGACCGAATTCCCCATAGACTCTCATACTTTCCATTACTTTGGATCTCAAAAGGTAGTGTACATAATTATAAAAAATAAATGAACGCTGTATAGCCAGGGATATATGTACATTTTTTGCTAACAATAATTTCAATCATTAATTTTTTTTCTAGCTTTATGCTTGAAACAGATTAGATGCGTTGAATGCTGCCGAAGAAAGCAGCACAATGCATTTTAACCCTTAAATGTGTAGTGTACCCTATATGGAACATGGCTAGATTCCTGGAAAAGTCTAGCCATTATCAAATTTTTGATTTTTTTTTTACTTTTTCCCAAAGTAGACAAAACAGGCTTTCACATAAATTCAATTTTGGCTTCCCGAAGCTTTCCTTGAATTTGCTGTGTGTCGTCAAAGTGGATGAACGTTATTTTTTGTGAAATTTTAAAAGCTATTCTTTAGAGCCAAAAAATCGGCGAAATTTACCGTTATTTGGAAAAGGAAAAATACCGGTGGGTGAATTGGAATGTGTTCTTGAGATTCTTTTGAGATTTTGACCAAAAAAAGTTACCAAAGGTATTGTTTGCACTAATTTTGAAACGTACCATATATGGTACACTATGCAGTGGAGCATATTCAGAAATATCTATACATTCATTCCGATCGTTGTTAGTTGATGAAATTATTCTCGTTGAGGCTTGGGTAGAGTAGGATATGTTCATAAAATTTTAATTATCAGCTCTTTTAACATGATGGTGCGTTTTATTGAACCCAGAACTGGTCCAAATAACCTAAATTTTCATACAAATTATGCCACCGATCCATTTTTCCAGGACATTTACTGCCATTTTTTATGAAAGCTAGGTTAATCAGTCCTGATTAGGATCCAAGGAACCGGAGCTGTCATAGTTGATTTAGAAGGTTGGTTTTTGTCAATTTGTTTTCTATAGCACACCGGCCAGGGCTTAGTGTTTCTGTAGCTGCTTCTTATAATCCCAATCTTTTTAGCTGGCAGGTATATACTAACAAAATTGTTCACATCTTTTGTTTTCTCCTTAAACTAACTAAAAAACCGAGCTTCCGTACTGAACATCTTAGTAAGATACTTGGACTTTCACCAGGACTCAAGCAGCTGCGGCTTGATATCCAATTTCTTAAACCATTTCATTATGACAGGTATTGTCTTGGAAATCCACGGTCCTCAGAAAATGTGCTTCTAGGGTCAACCATTTCATATGGAAGAATATGTGGAGTACTACATTAGATAAACAAAAAATTGCATGGATGTAACTCTTGTGGACATGTCCTGCGACCTACACAAATTTGGGTTATAAAGCAAGCAGCAGTTCATTTCCATGTTCATATCCTTACAAAGTCAATCCAATCCATGTACTTTTCAAGATAGGAATCCCATGAACTATGGTAAATCAAAAGAAGTCTCGAGATATACGTTTAACAGTGGAACATGTTTATAACTAACTATTATATAAAAGATTTATTTTGTAACGAGACCGAATTCTAAACGAGTTAATAGCATGATGAGTGCATACCCTATACCCATGTACAGAGCTAGACGGCACGCAAAGCCCAAAATAATTAATTGCATGTTTTTTGTAGGGGAGGAAGGTCGGATTTGGCGCAAGTCGGATTTGGCGCACTTTTAATATTTTATAAGGACAACCAACAGCTACCACTTGACACACATTTGAAGTGTTTCGCGACATTCTATCGAAAGACATGGCTAAATTTAGGTTTGTAGGGGATGTAGGGGTAGTATGACCTATTCCACTTTCCATCAACTTCAAGGATACGTCACAAATAGGCATCCATACAAATTTCAATAAGGAATAGGAAACTACCCACCCTTTAAAAAAAACTGAATATTCGCGATTTTCTATAGAAATGACCACCTCTCCTTTGATGAAGAGGAGTTCATTATATCGAGTTTCCACTGTAATTTCGATCGAAACTCTCCATAATCATTATCCTTTCTTTTTTGCACTGTTCCTACCAAAAGAAGATGCAGATTAAATAACATTTTAAAAATGTCTTTAATTTACAACATAAATGGCCTGAATGCATGGCGTACCATATTTAGTATACAATACAAATTCGACTAATTTCGCTTTTCTGTGAAAACGGGGTATTTTCTGGGAAAATAAAGGCTGATTCCGTGTTCAGTGACCGATTTTACACAAGGGTAGGTCAGTTACGATAATGGGTTCAGACCCCATGCACTTAAGGGTTAAATTCAAAGCCACCTTAATTTAGAAAGCCGGGAAGCAGCAATACATGCACACAAAGCGAGCCTATGAATATGTCGTATATACGTTGCACGATGCACTAACACAAGCACAGCGCATGTAAAAAAACTGCTCTGATAAAAATCGCGAAAACACGTGGAAAATTCACTTTTTATCGGGATTTGTTTCTTTCACTGCATTATAGACACTTCAATTCACGACACACTTTTTGCGACGAAAATCGACCGGGAACCAATACTTTTCGTATAAAGTGTGCCGCGACCCAACCCGATTTGCCTTTACCGCAATGTAAATTTTCGATCTGAACAGGCCTATGAATTGTCGTTTCAGTATATGACCGTGCTCTGCTTCCGGGCTTGTATTAAGGTGGCTTTGGTTAAATTGCTGACAAATTTGCTGCTGTTGTTTACCAGCAACAGCAAAAAATATGTCAGCAATTTAAAATTCATTGTGTTGCTTTCTTTGGCAGCATTCAAAGCGTCTAATCTGTTTCCAGCATTATATTGAACTTACAAAAAGTGGATTTATTGAAACAACAAGCTACAAGCCTTATGGTTGAATTACATCACCCGCGTCAGCAACGGCATCGGCATCAGCAGAAAAATTTCAATTTAGAACACACGCATTTGCCTTTGATGACCCACAATGACAGCAGCGGCAGAAGCATTTTTCTGCAACCGTTTCTGTTTGTGCAAGATTAAGTAGCAGTATTGTCACTAAATGTAGATAGTGAAGTGGCTCGAAAAAGCAATGGTTGGCTTTAAATGGAATCCATTGCCTTCATTTGACTCGTTTGTCAAATGGTTCACATTAACTTAGCCTCTGGCTGTGGCTCTGGACACGAAGCGTAAAAGCGCGGTCATAAAATTAGCCGCCCTCGGCTCAGTCTGCTGGCACTTGGCTTTGGGACATAGAATTTCCTAAGAAGTAAATTAACTTTAATTTTCACTGCTTATTTTGACGTTCATACCTTAAAATGAGCGGGATGATGGCACTTGCGAGAATACATGGTCTGTGAATGGGTGAGGTTACGAAACAAAACAGTTACATATGTTCCACAAACATGTTTGCCGGTTTGATCCGCTAACTGTCATCAGAAATAATCTCGGGTTCTTTTCGTTCACATGTTCTACAATCACAGACGAAAGAAAAAAAACAGGAGATTATTTCTGATCCTCAAAATGATCGTTTTGTTTTTTGTTTCATAACCTCACCCAATGTTACTTGTTTACTTCCAGGCTTGATCAATGACGGACGGCGGCAATTTGACCACTGTCCAGGGAAGGCGTGAATTCGGCTCTGCTCTGGAAAGTTCGAACCCATGCAAGTATTTTCAGTATCAACTATGATCTGTAAGGAGATGGGTTAAACAGTTGTCGACCTCGCTATGTTTCCGATTGATCCACTTAGCTAAATCACGGATGTGTTTATAATGCTTCCCCAGAATTTGGTTCTTATTATACGATTTATGATAGGTTCGATTTTGAGGCTGTCGTATGAACATCAATACGAGGCTCGGGCGCACACAAATTTCATTTACCCAAGCGAAACATTTTCAAGATGCAACCTTCTCCTAGGGCACAATAGAGCCTCGCGCCAGCTCTGCGAAGAGGTGTGCTAAGCTAACCTGACGACAAGCAGTGTATTAGAGAGTTTTACAAACACGTACAAAATGCTATCTACATAATTTGAAATTCTTAAGGAAAGATTCGCGCATGTACATACTGTTTGAGACAACTGACAATGCCGACTCGACTATATTTTGTACAACTCGCTAAATCGCTCAATCAACACAAATCCAAAAGTTACTACTTACACAATAAACTGAACGACATAAGAAGAAAAAGGGCGTTCATTATAAAAATATATAATAAATAAAAGTGTCTACACAAGCAAATAATCGCATACATACCAAAAATCCATTCTTTAACTATAACATTCAAAATATCATTCATATCCCAATCGCGATCAATATGATCTTATTCTAAGCGCTTTTCGCTGTAGTAAAGTGTCTTATACTATTGAATTTTGTTGAGTAATAATTATTTTAAATTATATATACTTATCTTTAGTAATTATAATATATCAATTTATATATTTTAGTATATATGTAGTATAAATGCATGCATCTATATGTACGTCTATAACATTAAAAATATGTTGAAACTAAAATGAAAGGACACACACAGTTATTTAAGCATAATTTTTACGGAACACAATAATTTTTAGACTATGCTCTTCCTATCATCTAATTAACGAACAGCCAACAACAATATGAGACTGAACATTTGGAAATATTCTTTATTTCTGGGTATGTAATAATATACGAGTATAAATACATTTATGCGCACGTTTACAGTTATGTGAACTCGAAATATGACTTTTAATTATATTTTTGTTTAAATATGTATTTAGTTTTATATTTTTTGTAACATATTTTTTCTGATTTTTAAATATTAGGTATTTTTTTTAAGTAATAAAATAATAAAGTATTTTTGCTTTTATTTTTTGTTTTTATTATTTATGTTACTAGAGTCGTTTTGTATATTTTCTGTAGATTTATTTCTTTTCGGCTTCTTGATTCTTGAGTTATATACCGTAGCTCAAACATCATGACATGAACTCTCTGTGTTTCAATAATATCTGTAAAAATTGTTGGTAATTGTTTTAGGAATATGTATTTTTTCGTTTGGGTTTCAAAATGATATTCATATTGACAAATTGTATAGAGTGTGTTGTATGTGTGTATTTCAGGCAAGAGGATTGGATATTAAATATATATTTGTATATATTTATGCAGTTGTCATTGGGTCTTTGGTATTTTATATTTAAACTTTTTTCTTGATTTCTATTTAATGCATTTGTAGTGGTGAATTATAATAATTTTTTTGGTAGATTGAATTTATTTATTTTTTAGAAACAGCTTTCACAATGTGTATGGCATTTGGTAAGTGATTTCTTGTTTGTTTGTTTTTTTAGTTTTGTTATGTATTTGGTTTTGTTTTATAAAAAATTGTATGTAAACATCTTTTTTCTGTCGGATTACTACTCAAAAATTGTTTATTTGACATAGAGATATTTGTATCCTATAAGATGGTATAGGATATATTGTTTATGTAATTTTTGTTTGTTTTTTTTTTCTTAATTATGTGTGAATGTTTTTTTATTCTATGTAATATTTATGATTTGTTTTATTTTCATTTATGTAAAAATGACAAACAAAAATGAATACACGGTCATTCACTATTTTTATTAGGGTTTCAAGAGCATCATCATAATATATGGACTCTCCACAGGGTAGTTGATTTATTTCTTTCATTTCTATAGCTAAATATATAAGTATAAATATTTTCTTTTTTGTTTTTCTTTTATTGTTTGTTTATCTTATATATATGTGATTTTTGTTATTATTTTGTTTAGGATTAAATATATGTACGTAAATACTATTCTATTCGGCAAATTCAATATTTTTTCGTGGTGAATTGCTACTTAGTGAATCGGTCTTCTTTAAAATGGATACATGATGTCCTTCGCCATTACGATTAGGATACGCTATCACAGAGTCCTGTTTTGTCAGGCAAGCGCGTTTTTGATCGGCAAATGATATCACGGAATCCTGTTTTACCAGCTGATGACGTCTGGATTCTGTAAATGAAAGTTTTATGAATGTTTAGTGAATTAGGAATTTATTAAATTAATTAATTGAAAAAAATCTGAAAAATTTAAAGTTTCCTTCATCATTTTTAATTTTACTAGCGAGTTTTCTTAAATTTCTATAAGGTACCGTTTCAATAAGAAAACTTACGAATTTATCAATTATATTTTAAATTTTTCATCCTGATTATTTAATTTTGTTTCACATCAGCGAGCAATTATCACAAAGTATTAATTTTGTCAAATTGTCAACAACAGTACGACCTTTTAAATTTCAAAGTTCAATAACTTCGAATTACCTGAATTACATGCTCATACTACAAAAACAAATCACCAAGTGACCGTGAATTTTGGTCAAAAATATCTAATGACTTTGAAGGGAAAAAAAAGTCGTTACTGGTAAACTATACATATCGGAAGCACGAACCAGTTTTATTTTGGCTAAATCCCACTGCTGTACCTACACAAGTACGCAAAGACGTACCAAACATTAGAGTACCGCACGATTGAAGTCGGTAACGTAATAATATAAAAGCATTGCGATTTGCATAAGACAGCATCAGTTAATATCTGCAGTATATCATAACTATCTTTCGAGTTTTATCTCAACCAAATTTTAAATCAAAATGTTCAAATTGGTACGTGATTTTGTCTTTACTATACGGAGAGACATCAAAATGACTATTTTTATGCGGTGAACGAGTCTTCAAGGATTATTTTCTAACCAAAGGATATTTTTAACGTTTTAGGTCGCTTTCGCTTGCATCTTGGCTGTTGCCGCTGCTGCTCCAGGTGGTGTTGTTGTCGCTCATGTTGCACATGCTGCTCCAGTCGCTGTTAGCCATCAATCCAGGTAATGATCCTAACCCAAGTTTTCCTTTTTATGGTTTATTTTGTTAATTTTATTTTTTCTCTGTAATTTCTAGCCATGTTGTGCACCATGCACCAGTCGTCAAGACCGTTGTTTCTGCCCCACTTGTTAAGACCGTTGTTGCCGCTCCAGTAGCCCACGCCGTCCATGTTGCCCATGCTGTACCAGCTGTATCCCATGCCTCAGTTGTGTCGCACCATGCTGCTCCAGTCGTTGCCCATCACGCCCCAGTCGTTGCTCACCATGCTGCTGTCGTTGCCCCAACCTACGTTAAGACTGTTGTTCCAGCTCACCAAGTTCTTGTCCACCACTAAGTGATCAATTGAATTTTTTTCTTTTCGGTTTTGAAAAAAAAAATAAATTTTAATTTTATTTAAAAACAAATCGTATGGTTAGTTAATTGTTTATAGTAAGGACCGGCTTGAGACATAACGGCGCCCGGTGCGAACTTGGATGAAGCGCCACTTGTGTTATACCTAAATATCAAACATTTTCTTTTTTTTTAAACTTTTCTGTGCGAATTAGCTGTTCAGTGTGCATTTGCAAAGTGAACAGATTTTAGGCTAATTTGAAGAACCAATATCTATAGCAAAAATCATGGCACAGGTGAGATCATGAGAATTCTGTTCACTATAATTTTTTATGACTCTTGATTATGGAAATAATTTTTAACGTTTTTCCCGAGTTAGATAAAGCTCGATACCAATCCTCTAATACAGAGTCCTTTATAAAAGTAACACGCAAGACCCAACTATCTATCTATCGGGAAATGTTATGCAGCCGGTCGCGAGTAGTCTGAGCAGAAAGATGTGCGTCTGCATGAAATGTGATGTGTGTGACTTATGAAACTTTCTTCCTAAGTTCTGTGTGCGACTTCGAAGAAATGCAACCGATATATTCCACATTTTTCAAGAGTCACAAGATTGCTTTTTAGGAATACAGTCAATGAGGTGGCAAAAGGTGGTAAAGGAGGAAAGACAACCAACGAACTCATTCTGACTGGAAGATGAGTATCTTCCGCACAATTTTCTGCCTGACCACCACTGATTGGGCATCCAAGAAATCGCTGACACCTTCAACTTGAACGTGCGTATACATTTGTGGTACAAGGGTTGGTAACAAAGGTTTACAAATGCCATAGTCACAAGACATTCACCATTACCAATTTCCGGACCCTCAACATTACACCGGAGTTCACGCAGCACCTTACAGTCTTGATTTGCTTCCGTGAGATTTTTTTTTTTGGTTTTTCGGACTGAAGAGAGAGTTGAAAGGAAAACATTAGGCGTCCATATAAATCATAGAAAAGCATATACGTTACAGAATTGCACTAGCTCGAAGGACTTCTGGAAAGTGGCGAAAAAATTGAAGGGAATCGACTCATTTACAATTGGAAGCGGTATAAACGTAAACTTACTACAAACCCATTTCAGCCAAATTCTCCAAAATAATAACACCGACGATATGATGCAATATGCGAGACTAATCACTAAAGATGAAATTCTTCATGCTCTGCACATATGCAAGGACGGTAAAGCACCGGGAAATGACAGGGTACCAGTTGAATACTACAAGTATGGTACAGAGCCCCTAGCCGATATCTTAACCAAGGAGTTTAATCGAATATTTGATACTGGTGACGTGCCAGATGAATTTCGAGATGCGATCATTTTCCCTGTCTACAAGAAAGGAGATGCTAATGACCCGGCGTGCTACCGTGCTATATCGTTCTTAAACTCATCGGGAAAAATCTTTACAACACTGCTACAACAAAGATACATCCAATGGCTTAGCACTGAAGATGTCATTTCAGAATGTCAAGCTGGTTTCCGAAAAGGATATTCTACTAATGATAACATCTTCATACTTTACAACTTGGCCCGAATGTACTTAGACGAAAAACGAAAACTCTACGCCTTTTTTGTCGACTTTAAAGCTGCTTTCGATACGGTGCGTGGACCGCCAGTCGCTCTTCTACAAGCTTTATAACCGAGGAATGTCGTCTAAATTCGGTATGGTGTTCGAAAAACTGTACAGCAACACTAAGGCTCTCGCCATGTGGAATGGTGACCAGTTATCAGAAGCGTTCAATACAAATGTAGGCGTTCGACAAGGATGCAAGCTCAGTCCAGATGCTTTTTCGGTTTATGTAAACGACATCCTTGAAAATATGCCCGGTGGAGCTCAGGCTTTTGATACCTTGCTGAAGGGTTTGCTATACGCAGACGATATTGTACTGTTCGCTGAGACACCGTATGATTTACAACAAATGATAGATCACCTTGAGAATTATTGCTTACTATGGAAGTTAAAAATTAATTTACAAAAATCAAAAATAATGGTTTTCAAGAAACGTCACATACTAGCTCGCGACGAAAAGTGGTCATACGGTCAACAGGAGATTGAAGTAGTCAAAACGTACAAATACCTCGGTATAGAAATAGCTAGCAATCTATCAATGGTGCCTCATCTTGAACAAAAACTGAGTGAAGCAAAATGGGCTATGAATTCAATATGGCAGAAGTGTTTTACGAACCAGGATATTTGCCACACAGCCAAATATAAAATATTCAGAGCGGTGTCCAAGTCGATATTGTTCTATGGAGCGCAAGTGTGGGGCGGAAGGCCGTATGATGAAGTTGAGAAACTGCAACGATTTTATTTAAAGAGAGTTTTTTACCTGCCGATGACTACGCCAAATTACATGCTGTTGCAGGAAACGGGTCTTGCAACACTATTTCTGGAAACATTGCAAACACATGTAAACTATTTACTAAAGATAGCCGATATGGAAGACGAACGGCTGCCAAAAAAAAATCATGATATATGCAGTATCCACAAAACAGGCTTTTTATAATGATTTACAGATAATCGCACGCGAAAACGGAACTTTTTTTTAATTGGAATGGCACTACCGACTCTGCGTTTCAATTACAAAAACTAATAAACGATGTCAAGAAATCAACGACTCAGGCAACATTGGAATCGGCGACATCCTCACAACATCGAGAAATATGTACACGTTTATCGCATGATCTACAGTCAAAAACATATTTTATAAATCAGTATTCGGCGCGAAAAATATCATTAATTTTTCGAGCACGAGGGGAACTGCTACCTCTAAATTATGTCCCACACAGAGAGAACTTGCCTGTGTTATGTGGTTTATGTAACATGAGAGCTAGAGAGGACAGCCAGCACTTCATCGGTACTTGCCCTATATTCAGAGAGATCAGAAGATCATGCTTCGGTAAAAACACCTTAAGCCCTGTGGAAGTGAAGCACATTCTAAATGGTTCGGACTGGGATCAGTTGTATAACTTCTGCAATACAGCGCTACGATACCGACAGAAGATTATCAGCGAAACGTTTTGAACTAACTGTGGATGGTGGATGCTGGGTAGATGAACATGCAGAATCTGGAGTTGTGTGAACTTCATCGCCCGGCATTCACTAAACATAGCGAAAATTCATCAGAGAAATGCTTCAAATATATTGAACGTATCAACAGCAGCATCGGCATCAGCGCAACATATTTTAAGCGAAACGACGACAATCTGCTGCTTAACCAACTATATATTAATAATAAAAAACTAAAAAACAGAGCACATAATAAAATCAAAGACTTGTATGTATTAAAATATAAAAAAAAAAAAATAATAAAATGTAACGAAATACTAAAATTTAAATATAATGTTAAATACTATCAGTTCGGGAAGACGGCTTCTTAGAGCCATGCCATATCTCGGTTTTTTAAAATTATTGTAATGAATGTAACTATGATGAATTATGAATAAAACCCCTTATCTATCTATCTATCTATCTATCTATCATATACGTTACATCGTTCCTAAAGAATATTCCCTTGAAGGAGTTTTAGTAGGGCGCTAGCGAGGCGTGGTAGACACATTTTTGCAAGCGTACTAATGCTCCAGGAGAATATGTGCCAAATTTTTGGACATTTGCAATAAATCTATTTCTTGATCTAGATAATTCGAAAATCGGTTAAATACAAATACGGTTTTCCCAATTTTTACGGAGTTTCGAGAACGACGTAATACTAATACAAGGATCAATCGTCTCTGCTCGAAACGGTTCGGTTAAAACCGACTTTCGAAATAAGAAAACCGAGGTCACTTTTTTTGTGAGATAATTTTCCGTTTACGCTTGAAATATAGCACACACAAATAAGAAACGGACTATGGCCTTAAATACCTTATATTGCTAAGGTAATGTAGAACGAACGCATGCTGGATCTTTTCCTCAGTTATCTCCCATATTTTTGCTTATCTACGTCTAAAGCTTCTATTGCATATCTTCCGTCTGATCCGTATCACCCGGCCCTCTTAAATAGCATTGATTTTCCATTATTTCCGTCTCATTCCTATAATCCTGACACGCGTCTTAACTACAGAAAAGCCGATTACTCTGTAATTATTGGGAGACAATCCTCTTGAAGTACAACTGGGTTAGCAGAAAACATAATGGTCCCATCTGGTTCACTACATTAACATACAAAATGATCAGTAATAAAACCGTGCGCACGCTCGTTTTAACCGCTTTCATAAGTAAGCATTTCGCTACTTTTTTTCTAGCTCGTATCATCAGTCTTGTACTCCATCTAATTTCTACAGTGACCAGCAATTATTTCAATTATTTTACTATTCCTACGTCATTATGTTGAATTATAAACTATTATCTTACTGGTTAGAATCATTTTAGAGTATGCCTCAGTTTGATGGGCTTTTATCCCAACGGGAGCATCCGATGACCTAGAATCCATGCAGCGTAAGTTTGCAAAATCCTCATTTGATGAATTTAATTTTCCTTACCGATCATACCCTGATCGAAATTTCTAAATATGCTGTCCCTATGCGATGGGAGAAAGTATCTGGATGTATGCTTTTTGTTTAAAATCTGCAAAGGACATCTTTACTCATCTCTTTCCAATAATATTAACTTCCGGACTACTTCTTATAACACACGCTCAGTATGAACTCACCGTTAGTGAAGTCCATACTGACGCGGAGAGAACATAAATACCGTAAAGTGCTACTCACGAAATAGTTATCCTCACAAAATTTTTCTTAAAATCATTTCCAGAATTTTAAACTGAACTTCCATTCAGCATATGCCTCGTTATGTTCATTATACGTTCTCATATATCCTTGGTCATATGAACCGATGTTAATGTTCTTCACTTTTATTTTGACACGTTTGTGCCAGCTAAAAAGAAAAACTGAGCCTCGACATTGCTTTCTTGAAAATTATTTGTGGAGCAACACTGATTTGGCAGCCCCAAAGTCTGGCGTCCTGCTCTGAAGCCGGCTCTGTTTAACTTCACGCAAATTCCCCCGTCTGTGGACGTCAAAACTTATCCACCTCGATTTGCTAAATAAAATTCGACATCTTGTCATCAAAACTATATTTGCATCCACTTCATTTCAAGCAATATGCTATAAAATTAGATCCATGGACCGTTGACAGCGCTCAGTGCCGCAACCAGGATCTTGCCCTGAAGGTCATCCATGCATATCACTGAAAATTCGAGGTTGGTGGCGCAAGTTTATTACTGGAGATGTTGATATTAACCTAAGGTGACCAGACTCCCGAAGCTCCAATGCTGTACATATTGCGGGATTCGGCTTTCAGGCACACCCTCAATCATACAATTTGTCACCCCACGCCGATTTGGAGAAAGCATAATATGTCACGAGGTGCTCCGTGGCCGTGATCGTGCTGCTCCAGGAGTTAGGGCAAAGCGAGAGGCTACCACTGTGATGCATGCCATAAAACGACCATATATTCTCCTTCCTTTCATAAGTGATATCTTCATTTCATATCATAATTGAGGAAGAATAGTAGCCGATATTCTGAAAAATACGTAGCGAAGGTTCTGTTGATACTTAACCCTCGGATGGTTCAGGTAAATTTTACATACGTAAATGGTTCAGTGGGGTCTGACAGACCCCAAGGCAAAAATCGCTCTAAAACGTAAATTTTTGCTTAGTTTTGACTAGAAGCAACTGTAAAGCCGTTTTGATTAAGTGGTATATAAAAAAAGTGGAATTCGGACAAAAGCTTTTAGTATGTGGAAGAAAAAATTAGGTGGTGTCAAATTTGAGGGTAATTTGAACTTATCACAAATAAATCAATATAAAAACTAAAATTTTAACAAAATTTTATTTTTATTAGTCAAAACGTATTTAATACTAACTAACAAAGATAAGTACATCAACATTTTTTAGCTAAGGTTAATATTTTTTCTTAAATCGGGATCCAAAGTTAGTCAATATTTGGAGCATTCTTATTCACAGCTTTTTTCTCGATGGTCTTCGCAAATTGGCTTTTTGCACTCGTTGCAATTGTATTTTGTCTTCCGATCATTTGCTCGTGGGCATAGAAAACATCTTTTCCTCTTTTGGGGACCATCTGACCCCATTGGGGGACCTGGGGCATCAGCACCCGGGGGGGGGGCAAGCTGAACAATGCACAAAATGTCTTCAATATTTTGCACTGTGCTTGGGGGAATATTGCCCGATGATTTTCTCCTTCTTAGAAGAGGTTCGACAAGTGTACAGTAGGGATGTCAAAAACCGGACGGTTAGTCCGAAAACCGGTACTTTTAAAACGGTTAACCGGTTTTTTTTCGGTTTTTTCAGCCTCCCGGTTTTAACCCGGACGGTTGTTTGCCCATCCGGTTAAAACCGAAAAAAAAACTTTCCAAATTCATAAAATTTTTATATTTCTTGATTTGTCAGTCTGTAATTCTATTGCTTGTCTTCTATGAAAAATTTCTTATTTCTGAAAATTCTCCTTAGTGCTATTATTCCAAGAACCATCGCTTCGTCAAACTACCGCTCCTTGCATTTTTCCAAGGAAGATATTGTTTACGTTGCGTGTCACACGTGTATCTTTTGTGCGTCGTGAATGTATATGTGTATATATGTGTGTAAATAGAGTAAGATTAATTCTTGTGGTTTTTGAATCAGTGGGCTCCCAAAAAATCTAAAACTCTTGTTTCTAAAAAAAAATTTTGATCGGAAAGGTCCCAAAAAGGACAAAAAAGGATACTCTGTACCCCTTGATGTGGGGTACCAAATCAAAGGGGACGTCAAGTACATTACATATCAGGTGTTTGTTCCATGTTTCAAGGACCCTCAACGGAATAAATCGAGATTAAATGGAGAATTATTGTGTTTTCCGTGTATCTTTCCGAAGCCCTAATTACGAGAGTAATTCAAATTGTCACTACGTTTCTCACTTTTCCGAATCTATAATAGCTAAAGATTCTACCATTAAATTTGAAACAGCTACGAAGATATGGATAATTTTTCTATTCGTCATTAGTTGAAACATCTACTATATTTGCAAATTCAATTAATTCATTTGAAAAGACAGCTATTCATTATCTATAAATTGTTAAATGTTGGATAGCTAAATTGTGTTGACGAAAAAAGAACGATTGTTTGTAGTTAAATTTTATATTTGAATAGTACAATGAACAACTTTTGTGGAAGAATTTACTAAACTTTTTCTTCTAATCTTGCGTGGTTAAATGAACGAATTTAATAGTATTTTCAGCTGCGAAGATTAGAGAAATCAGCTATTTCTTTGGTAAAACTATCTAAATTTAGGTCAACTACTTCACTTTAGATAAAAAGTCTAAACCATTTTTTTCAGTGTATCAAAGAGGACGTCGAGTACATTCCATATCTGGCGTTTATTACTTGTTTCAAGGACCCTCACAGGAGAAAATTGGGATCCATTGGAAAATTTTCATGTTTCTCGTATATATGTATCTTTCCAAAGCCGTAATTTTTCGTTTTAGCCCGAATTTTTCCATTTAGTGTCCTTGAAACAGGAAACAAACACCGGATATGCAATGCACTCGACGTCCTCTTTGACATGACACCCCGCATGCCCACTTTCAATCAAGGTTTGTAATTAGTGTCCTTTAATGTCCTTTTTCATAGCTTTCCGGTAATTTTTTTCTTAGCAAATACAATGGTAGAATCTTAACCTATCATAGATTCGGAAAAGTGAGAAACGTAGTGCCAACTTCGATTATTCTCGTAGTTATGGCTTTGGAAAGATACACGGAAAACACAATAATTTTCGATTTAATCTCGATTTATTCCGTTGAGGGTCCTTGAAACAGGAAACAAACACCGGATATGTAATTTATTCGACGTCCCCTTTGATTTGATACCCCACATGCTGACCTCCGGCCAAGGATTAAAGAGTATCCTTTTTTGTCCTTTTTGGGACCTTTCCGATCAACATTTTTTTTTCAAATGAGTTTTAGATTCCTGGGAGCTCGCTGATTCAAAAACCACAAAAAATAGCTTTACTCTATTTTTTTCTATTTGGAGGCCTGAAATGGAATATTTTGACTGCACTATACATATACATTGTCTAGCAATAAAACTCAGTTAACTAATTTTGAAACATTATGAATACTTCTGACAATTTTATTTGATTATCGGGTGTGTATGCATTATTTTGCTAAAATTCTAAGCAATTCAATGAAAAACCGGTTAACCGAAAACCGGTACTTTGAGCCCGGTTAAAACCGGACGGTCTAACCGGCTTTGCGAAAAAACCGAAAAAACCGAAAACCGGGTTATAGGCCGGTTTTTGACATCCCTAGTGTACAGCCAAGTTCGCTGAGGAAGCTTTATGTATTATGTAAAATACCCACCTAATTCTTACGTTTAAAAAGTCATTTATTTATGTCTTGACTTAAAAAACCATAACGTAATGACACAATATTGAAAAGAGATCCTCACAAATGAAAACCAGATAAAAAACGGCATAGTTTCGAATTAATTGAGTAAAAAATTAAAAAACCCCTAATTCAAAACACCCTAAATTTTTCATTTCCTTCAAAATTAACATATCTAATTTCCCAAATGTACTCTAATTACAAAGTTTCAACACTTCCCGACTATTATTATTACATTTTATCGTTTGCCAAATAACATACTTTGAAAATTTCCCACAAAACGAAAAATGTACTTTTGTAAAAAAGACATACGTAAATGGTTCGTGGGGTCTGACAGACCCCAGAGCACTTTCAAAGTGCTATAACTTATTAACAAAATCACGAATTCAAACAAATTTATGCTTAAATGAACGTATGTGACACATACTTAAATTACATATGCATCAAAATACCATTCAACAAGTTTTTCTATGAAAATTTTAAGATTTAAAATTCTCTGGGGTCTGTCAGACCCCACTGAACCATCCGAGGGTTAACAGGAGCTATAAAAGCGCCCTAAAGCGCCAATGTCCTAGTTAATAAAACATCATCGGAATGTGAAGTACTAATGTATTTTTTTACAATGCAACCCTATAAGAAACAAGGCCGTAGCGTAGCCCCAATTTCGGAGGCAGGTGGTGGTAAAGCAGCCCTCTTCGTACCTACTTATTTAAAAGCTTCATTTTGTTGATTGCAACAGATACACTGATACCTCATTGGAGTGCGAGGAGAACCTCAGAGGAAGGGTGACTTATCCTGGTTGCGATGTTTCTGAAGGAGAGTATGCATTCCGCCATGGTTGTATTAGTGATGCCATGCGATGCCATCCCCTGGGCTCTTGGCGCCATTTTATTGGATTTTATAAACATATTGTGGAAAAAAAAAACTTTATCTAGAAAACCTTCCAGAGTCCTTTAGTATGCATTTCCGTATAGAGGTTCATAGAGGAATCGGATGGAGTAGTGATTTTTTCATTGTTTTGTGAAAATCTATCAATTTTTATTCCACGGCTGTAACTTCTAAACCTTGGCAGCTAAACGAGCTTGTCATTTTTACCTATGGTCAGTGCGGTGTTATATACAAATCTGTTAAATTGAAAATTGTTTCGCTTGGACAATTTCCGATTAGAAATCAAAAAAGTGCGGTCTGGGCAGCTGTAACTCCTGAGCGCGGATGGGTGGGACCTTGAAGTTTGGAAAAAATTTGGGCGCCAAATAACTCTTCAAACTACAATTGTGCCAATTTAGAAAGATCGTTCAAAGTTTTCCCGAATTATCGAAAACGAACGATGGCCAAACATGCAAGTGTGATTATCTAGTTTAATATCGATCGCACAGGAATCAAACTTAACACCTTAAATTGCATCTATGGACGGTTGTAACTTCTGAACCTTCACAACTAGAGCCTTGAAATTTTCACCAAATATGGGCAGTGGGGTGCTCCATAAGTCTATACCAAATTTAAAATTTATTGCACACATTTTATGGACAATTTTCAATTAGAAAAGACAAAAGTGCGATTTGGGCAGCTGTAACTGTCGAACGCTTATAAGTAAGACTTTAAAGTATGAAGGATATGTGAGCGCCAAGTAGCTCTACAAGTGTGCTAAACTTCAGAACGATCGACCGAAGAGTTCCCGTATTATCGAAAATAAACGCTTGTCAAATGAAAGTGCGATTATCTGGCTAAAAACACCGTTAAAACAGACAAGACTGATAACAGGCCTTACCGAGAAGCTTATGTAGTAATTCAGGTTTCTTCGTGTGGCATTGGGAATGCTGTACATTTTTCTTTACGTTTACTAATGCTGTACGACAGGTGCAAATGCTGTACTGTACAGCAAAATGCTGTACGGCTCGTCAGCTTATATTAACCTCTTTTTTCGCTTGTTTGCTTGAAACCCCAATTTCGAATCACTGTTTGCAGCATTGCAATTCACGCGTACTTAATTTTATATCTTATTAAGGGAAACAGATCGTGAACCGAAGCATGTGATAAAATGAAAATTCACTATTTACTATAAACGTTAAGAATTAATTGAACTTTTTTCATGATTCCGCGATTCTCACGGAAGACCTCATAAATGCTACAAAAAAATGGGGCTGCGAAGCGATTTGTAATCGTAATCGTCGCTCCGGAGAATAGTGTCAGGTCGGATTGGTTTCTAATAGTTTCGGCTTAGATTTTTGTTGTCCATACTGGCAAAGAGTGACACCTCCGTAAATCTTCGCATGTCATGTGAGTTGCTTGCACAACTTTACTTTCAATGAAAAATTCAAATTTTAGTGGATATTCCCCACGAACCTTCCTTTTGTTCTGCAAAAATAAGCGTCTTTATTTTCTCCTTATTTGCACAAAGATATTTTTATACTTCTGCCCAGAATTTGCATAGACCATCGGAACTGATGAATAGCCAATGCTCCATAAACACGAATCATATTTTCATTAAATGTACAAGGAAGTGCAATGCTTCATATTTGGTTTTCCAATTTGCCCTTGCCTAATTTCCAGGTCTGAAAGGGGCTTCAACCCCTTACATAAAAAAAAAATCAGAAAACGGGGACCATGGGCAAATGGGGTCAATTTTTTATGCGACCCATGAAAAAATAAATTACAAGGTGACTTCCATATCACAAACAGGCTTCATTTTACGAAAAAACAAAATTATGAAAGAGGGTCCCAGGCTAGATTTAGAACATGTTTGCGGCGCAGCGGTTCAGAAGTTGCAGCCTTTTTCGTTAATTTAAAAATAAATGTTTTATTTGTTTATTTATTTTTAATAAGGGGCGGTTCAGACTATCGACAAGATTTGCTAAATCTTAGATTTAGTTGACAGTTGTACCATATTGTACTGCAATTTGAATAATGCAAGTACATTCTATGATGCATTTTGAATTTAATGACATACGATTTAATCTAGTAGGCGGGTTTCGACTCGATTAATTTAGTGTTTTTAGTAAATCCTGTCCATAGTGTGAATCCCCTCTAAGATCGAACATAATACAATTATGCAGTTCTTAGAAGTATCTTAAGCACTAGCTGCCTTTCCTTCGGCTTAAACTATGTTAAATAAATGAATGTTTTAATAATAATTATGTTTTAGCGTGCTGAGCGTGATGCTGATCTCATTACCTCAACAAAAAGTAGATAAGATCTTGGAAATAGGATGTCACTAACACATCCTGCGGCCTTAGTCCAATGTTGGATTGTCGCGCCTGTTATTTATTTTATTTATTTGAATAAACAAATATGCTACATTTACATTTATGCATAAATCGCGTAATTTAGTATTTTTATATGTAAAAAGGAGAAATAAGGATTATTAAATATATACACGCTATCGTACTACTGCTAAAATAGCCAAAAGTCTAAATATATTTATGTCTCCAATATACCAACTTAATTTGTTGGGTATGAGATTTAAATTTTGCCAGCCAAATCCAAGCGACCTTGTCAATCATATTTACCTTTGTGCGACCAAAGACCGGCGAGCTGGCTATTTGACTTATAGTAAACTGAGAGTATACCAAGAGATATAAAAGCAATTGTTCGTCCGTTAGATATTATCAGTTCATTTACCTGAGTCAATACAACAAAACCACGTCAAAATGTTCAAATTGGTAAGAAGAAAGAAATGTGACTATTGAAAAATCTAAGGATCTTTCCTTATCCTTTAAAAAAAATACGAGTATCATATATAATGTTGATTTTAATTTTTAGTTCGTTCTTGCTTCCGTCCTCGCCGTGGCCGCTGCTGGTGTTGTCGTTGCACCAGTTGCTCATGTTGCCCATGTTGCTGCACCAGTCGCTCACGTAACACATGTTGCTGCTCCAGTAGCTTATAGCCATTCATCAAGGTGTGTAGATATAAACACATTATAGACATCTAATTGGTAACCGAAATGTAACAATTATGTTTTCTTTTTCTTAAATTTAGCCATGTTGTGCACCGTGCTCCAGTAGTTAAGACTGTTGTCGCCCACGCTGTTCCAGTAGCCCATGCTGTTCCAGTAGCTCATGCTGTTCCAGTAGCTCACGCTGTCGCTCCAGTTGTTGCTCATCACGCTTCCGTTGTTAAGACTGTTGTTTCAGCTCATCCAGCCGTTTATGTTCATTAAAAGAGTGGACTTTTGTTGCATTTTTGTAATTAATAAATGTATTTTAAATTGAAAATTTTCTAGTATGCTTATTAATTTTGATCTTCGGACCGCTTCCCCGATAAATAATAATACAATGAAAACCTTCGGTTATTCTTATTTTGTTTTATGTAGGTATGATCCTTGAATTTCGCCATTCAAAGATTTAAAACCAAACTATGCAATTTAATAAAAATACTGTCGATAATGCTCCAGTAAATAGAGCATAAATATGAATTTTAGGTTTTCCTTAACACTCGTATGATTATTTGGGTACCCGGGTATTAAGGGACCATAAAATTGGTTGTTTGTCTCGATTGGTTAAACCGATCAACTTAATTTTTCTAATGTATTATTCTCGGATTTATTCATAAGTATAATGTAGTTGAGACTTGACTATCTTTTCTAGGACACCGCTGTTGCGAAAAGCAACCAGTTACAATCTTGATTCACACAGTCAAAAAACTTCTCAAAATCAACAAGGAGCATACGTAAAGAAGATCTGAATTGGATGCTTAATTCCTCGCTTAAAATATACTTACAATATTGAAATGATCGACCCAAGAAAACGAAGATCGTAGTTCTAAATGGAGCTTCATTTAGCCATATTTTGTCCGCTTCAGGAAGCACACAAATACCCCTACAAGTTTGCATTCTGTCAGACCAGTGGCGTAGATAGCTTTTCGGAGAGGAGGGGGATCATTTTGCAAGATTTCTTGTAATTTTACGGTTATCCAATATTCCATTTCAAAATAACATAATTTCTAGATTTATTACACTTGAAATTAGCAGTTTTTTTCTTTAGCTAAACACTGACTCCTGAAAATATTGCATCGATAATTTTGTTTTTTTTTTTACTACGGTGAGTGAATCCGCAGTATTCCAATCTTCGTACAAATTGTTGCTACTGTGATTGGAGTATCAGAGCTTTTTATTGGGTTAGACTAGTGGTTTCCAAACTTTTCAGAGTCACGGAACACCTAGCAACGCCGCTTTTCTGGCCGGAGCACCTCAAAACAGGGATTAAAATAAGTCATATATCTCCAGATAAGGGAAATTGTGACAGGAGCTCGTTGGAAATGCCCAGTATATGTGGATAAAGTACAGCTTTTGAGTTTTTAAAGAGAAATTTTCCGATAACTCAGAAATTCCTGAGTAGATATTTCTAAAATTTTCTTGCCCTGTGGCCGTGATTGTTTGGTCGCCACTCTGTGATATAAAGATTCATAGAGAAACGAGTTTCTAAACTCGACATGACTAGTCGTTATTCTTTAAAGATGATAAGAAATATGCTTATCGTAAAATAGTAAACCAAAATTTTGACTAGTGGAATGGCTGACAACCGTATCACACTTCGAATTCAGTTGTCTTTGAATCGTTGTTGATTACACACGGTAGTCATCAACGCACCACGCTCCACTAGGAGTTAGGGTAAAACCCAAAATCCCAAAAACCTCGTCACAAACACTGAGGACATGCTTTATTTTCTGGTACACACTACTTCCTTTACCATTTCATATAGTAGAAAGCTGTAAAAGAAAATCGGTCGAGTCTCTGATGCTGGTCAAATATTTTACAGTTAAGTTGATTTCCGGTACAGTGTAGCAGACTAAGGCTCGTATTTATAAACTCCTTCAGTTTCCCCTTAAATCAAGGATGCATCGACTCGTAAATATAAATTATTTCAATGAAAAACTACTGGAAATGACATTAAGTTTAAGTTTTGTGAATTTCGGAATCCTTGACTAAAGGTCTCCTTGAGTTAAGGTATGTTTATAAATACGGGCCTTTAAGCTTCGGAATTTTAAAACTTACAAATTTCTTTTCGTTTGGATTGTTTGCATTTTTAAATTTTTGGATATCTTTGCGAAGCCCCTGAGAGATCCTAACGTCAAATTTTAACTTAAAAAAAAAAAGAAAAACAATGTTGTTAAACTGGAACAATTAAGTATGCCAGCAGCACTTCTAGATTAGTGCAGTAGCGCTTGCCTGTGCGAAACTCCAGATCGAATGTGAAAAAGTAGATGAACGTAAAGCCATGTGCTGTGGTTTTCTATTCTATCCATACGCTTCTCAATTGAAAGCTAAATTTGCTATTGCAGTTCTGAAAATTTCACGTTTTTATGAAACATTACACACGTTGAATAATTCAAGGAAAAAGTATACTTTTGCATTGTTTTACATGCCTAAAGTAATAATAAAAAAAGTGTAACCGAAGGGGGCGATTGATCCCCTTAATACCTCCCCCCCCTTATCTACGCCACTGTGTCATACTGCCTTCTTTCGGAAGATTTTTTTCTCTTCCGCTTAGTAGGCAAGATTGCTGTGTCCCATACGGCGATACGTATGACCGGCCTTTGACAAAAAGGCGCCCGTGACGAACATTAAGGAAGCGCATCCTCGCTGCTTGCGAAATGAGAAGATTCCGTTGTTGTACATATGACCAACTGTGGAAATTTACAGACCTGAGATCAATTTGTGGCATTGAAAATTTCCGTATTAGTTTGAAAACTACAGGGTGCGCCCTGCGCCATCTTTGACGTCGGCCGGTAAAAATGAATAACTTTGGAATAAAAAACAATCCATTCCAATTCAATCCAATCCATTATATTTGAGGTGTTGTTATATTGCAAATTACAATTTATTGGGACTAGAGCCAGCGAAATAATTATAAGTTCACCCATAAAAAGCTTCAAAAAGCAACAAAAACAAATGAAATATTAAATCGATCGACTGCAAATTATTTATTAGGGAAATAATACTTCTCATAGGTTATAAGCTTAAAAAATTTACATCCAATTAAAGAAAATAGAAGACTTCTTAAATTTTAGTGTGAAATAATTATAAAAACATTTCGAAATATCGCTTTTTTATTGTTTTAGCTTCTTCTTCTTCCTTGCCTCGTTCTTTATACCGCTCCATGGTTTCGCGTTGCTCGACCTGCGGTGTAGGCAAATCGCCCGTTTTGGCGGTAATATCTCAGCATATTTCTACAGGCAGCTCTATCTTGGATCGTGTCATCGCCGAGACCAATGCGTTGTTGTTGCTTTTTTTATTTGACACATCCAGGTGTTCTTCGGACTGCCTCTGGCCTTGGGTCCTTCAAGTGGAACTTCCATTGATATCGCTTTCTTTGCGGGGTTCTCAGGCGGACGCCTTTGAACATGGCAATACCAATCCATTCGTCGGTCTTCGAGCTTTTCGGTGATTGGTTGGTCTATGGACAAGCTGCCTCGGATGTAGCTGCTCTTAATGTGGTCCCTTTTCGTTACACCAACTGACATGCGTAACATTTTCATTTCAGTCGCTGTCATTTCTTTCGCGTAACCTTCATACATGGTCCAGCATTCTGATCCATACATGAGTGCGGGACGTACAACCGTTTTGTACAACTTGCCCTTTAGCTTCAGTGGCATTTTCTTATCGCAGAAAACTCCAGAGTTTTCTCGCCACGTCATCCACCCAACCTTTCTGCGATGTTTGATGTCATCATCGCATGTTTAGCTCCGTTGTTCACCATCGAGCCAAGGTACTTGAACTTGGTACAAGACTTAAGCTGCTCTCCTTTGACGTACATATCTGGTATCGGTGCATCTTGGTCTGAGAATGGACAGCATAAGGACTCAGTCTTTGTTATACTTACCCTCAGTCCATGCTCCTCCAGAATGTCGCACCATTTTGTAAGTGCAGCTTGCAAGGCAACGATGTTTGGGCTACTGAGGACTATATCATCGGCAAAAAGAAGAGATATTTCTAGGCCGTCGGATATATGTGTTAATAGGTAGCACATGATGATGTTGAAGAGCAACGGACTCAATACACTGCCCTGGTGTAAGCCGACATTCACCGGAAATTCTTCTGATTTACCGGCTGTGCATCTAACCTTAGTCGTAGCTCCATCATACATGTCTCGTATCATCCTGACGTATGCCTCAGGGACATTAAGTGCTCTCAAGGCCAACCATATCAGATCACGAGGTACTCTATCGAATGTCTTTTCCAAATCGATGAATACAAAGTGCAAGTCCTTTCGTACTGCTTTATACTTTTCCATCGCAATACGAATGCACTGAATCGCGTCGACTGTAGATCGACCTTCAACACAGCCGCATTGATTGTCATTCAACCGCACAATCTTTCTCAATTGGTTGCAGACAACTCGCACGTAGATCTTCAGTGCATGAGGTGTTAACTTTATAGCCCTATAGTTGTTGAGTTTGCGTGAGTCTCCCTCCCTGTTTATTGTTTTAGCTTATAATTTAAAAAAATTAACGATTTGATATAAATTAATATCGAGCCTTTTGATGAATTTGAGGTCCTTGTTGGAGTGTACAGAATCTGCTGGACACCGCGCACTTACAAGTAAATTCAGTTCGCTCCGGATTTCTGACGCGATTTTTTTTGCCTCAGTGGCTTTTCGTACAATAAGTCTTTTTTCTCTCGCAGTAACTGCTGTTCGCGCCGTCCAGATCTTCGTTGTTTTCCATAGTTTTCACGAAGCAGGAGGAAATTGGAGACGACACATGATGATCTGCAATTTTTTCTGCAATTTTGCGGTTTGAAAGGCCTCAATCCTTATACGCTATTATTGCACCTTGTTCTTCGACTGTAAGGGAGACGCCACGTGGCATGATGCCAAAAAAAAACTGAAACAGCCAGTAATTAAAAAACGTTTTTGTTAAATTTCGTTTAGATGTTACCAGACGGATTCCTACAAAAAAAAAAACACGAAAAAATACTTCCGGTGCGAGAAATTGAAAAATAACGGACGTGAACGTATAAATATTTGGCAACACTTAACGCACGATTCGGACACTATTGAGTCTTCAATGAAACTGACGGAAATGATTTCTCCAAAGTAACAGTATTTCGAAACGGAAGTTTGTAAAGAACATAATCAATACCATTTTCGAAATTTATAACGGTCCAGGAATTCTTAGAAGCGACAAATGGAAGAATTTGTGTGTGAACTTATATTTATTGCGGTGGCTGTATTTTTTGAATACATCAATCAAGTGCCATTATTGGCCACAGCAAAAGACGCTCATTTTTCTGCGTTTTCCATCACTTTTTCGAGCATCTCGGGCGGTATAGCGTTGATTTCGGCACGAATGTTTGCCTTGAGCTCGTGAATGGTCCGAGGATTGCTGGCGTACACTTTGCTTTCAAATAACCCCACAAAAAGACAGTCAGGGGGAGTCAAATCTGGAGACCTGGGTAACCAATCAATGTCACCTCTTTTTTTAAGTCAGACGTCCAGGGAATTTTCGTTGCAGAAACTCGAGAGTTTGAGTTGCAGTATAATATGGGGCGCGCCGCGCCGTCTTGTTGAAACCAGTAACCGTCATGACTTTTTGCACACATTTGCGGGCAGACATAATGAGCACGTTCAGTTAATAAAACTGAACGACTATGTTCAATGTAAGCGTCACTATATCGGCGCGTTGTTTCGTTGTAAAGCGATTCATGGTTAATTGTACTGAATTTGCGTTTTCAAAACATGTCCAACCAAGTCCATCGGTTGGTAAATGTCAAAGTTATTCAATAATTACATACCGACATAAAAAATGACAGCATAAGTAAGAACGAACAAAACTGGATCGTATTCAAATGTGTCAGGACGAAGTCTTTTTCTTAAATTTTGATGCGAAATAATTATTATAAATTCCACCAAAGTTTCGGTTCATTGCAACTTCTTTTTCTCGTCATCACTGAAAACAGTATTTTACCTTGTCGCCTAGTTCCATTGTGACGATAGATTTAATGAAATAACGTCGAAGCAATTTTTTCTGATTGAATTAATTTAATTTAATTAATATCTTTTGCGGGAGTTTTGAATTTGATATGGAAACGAGGAATAGTTACCGACATTAATTTCACTCCCTTTTGCGATTGTTTCCACAATAAGTATTTTATCCTTAGAAGTGGATACCGGTTTCTGTTCAGATCAACATTGTCTCTCTTGGTTAAGAGTATTAATCCATTTTCAAGTTGATGTGGCTTCTTGTAATTTTGATTAATCTGCAGTTTTCCTCACATGGTGTCTTGTTGTAGTTAACGCAATTGACTATCGAACCTATTTCTCCATTTTTATTAACGTTTATCCAATGATTTTAACAGAAAGACGTAACACTTCCCAACACATCAATGACATGCCACTAATATTGTTTTGTTCCATATTTATGTACATATGCACCCAACTTCAACGATAAGCGATTAATGCTACACCAAGGTTTGCAAAAGGTATAGCCTGAGAACATGTTGAATTAAAATAGAAAAAATCAATTACGTACACACGACCAAATATAGCTGAGGATTAAAAAGATCGGTTGCATTGAATTCAATTGAAAAGTCATCTAAGACATAGCGCCACAAATAAATAAACATAATTACATTTGATCGCACACAATATCTTCGCAAAACCTATTTTTATGCATTACCGCATAATTTTTCTATTTAGTCGCTAAATTGGCCTTGTTGGAATGATCTAAATTCAATTGTGGATTAACTTGAGCTCAGGGCATATGCAATGAATTTATTATTATCATCGGTTGTCTTCGAATCCGTTCCATATATAAAAGGTGTCGCAATTGCAAACGACAACATCAGTTCGCATCTGAATCTAGAGCAGCAAAAAAAATATATTTCATCAAAATGTTCAAGTTGGTAAGCACTAAGATCAGAATACGATTCTGCTAAAGATTCAAAGGATTTCCTATTTTATTACAACGAATTTTCCTTTTCCTTTTAGTTCGTTCTTGTTTGCATTATCGCCGTGGCCGCTGGCGCTCCAGGTGTCGTTGTCGCTCCTGTTGCTCATGTTGCACCAGTAGCCGTCAGTCATTCATCAAGGTATGAGTAACAATATTTAACGCCTTTTTTGGGGGTTTTTGTGTGATACGATTTTTTTTTTAAATCTAGCCATGTTGTTCATGGTGCTCCTGTTGTAAAGACCGTTGTTGCCGCTCCTGTTGTTAAGGCTGTTCCAGTTGTGCATGCTGTTCCAGTCGTCCATCATCATGCTGTTGTTGCACCAGTCGTCAAAACTGTTGTTCCAGTTCATCCAGTTTATTTACACTAAGGATTTACCTCAGTATTAATAAGTACTAAGTAATGTTGTTAAAAAGATGATAATCGGAAAATAAGAAATTGTTTCCTATTGAAAAATTGAATTTTTGGTTCGTTTATTTGATATCTGATTATCAATGCACTTAATTAATTTGATATCTGATTTTCCCTGTTGAAAAGGTGGTCATTTTCTCAAAATAGAAAAAAGGGGAAAATGTCCCTTTAAATTTACGAAACCACCACCTAAAAATGTTACATACATTCAGAACACTATACTCACCTGGTCTTTGATCTGCAAAAGAAATAACCGAGTCCTGCTTAACAAGCTTATGCCGTTTATGCTCAATAAACGATACAACACTATCCTGACTTGCGAGGCAATTATTATTTGTGTTGGACTTTCGATTTGTTGTCGGATGAAAATTTTCAATGTATGAAATCTGTGTGTCCTGTTTGCACAGTATGCCACGTCTCGAATCAATTGAAACGCTATCCTGCGTTGAGTACGAGTCACGTTTCGATAAGTCCGAATCTTGTCGCATCAATTGACCTCGTTTCGTTTCAATATACGATATTTGTGAATCTTGCTTGGCCAACGAGTTCCTTGACCCATTACTGTCCTGTTTCAGTAGCATTTGTCTTGAGGCATTGCTATCCTGTCGCGATACGCAACTGTTACCGCCACAACTCTCCTGCTTAATAAGCATTTGACGTGAGCCGTGATAGTCCTGATTCTTGAGAAGCGATTGTCTCGATACGTTACTGTCCTGCTTGAGTAGCATTTGCCGCGACAAATTGCTATCCTGCTTGGCGACAATGTGATGATGACGATAGTGTTGCTGACGATGACGGCCTGAGTGGTTGTTGTTGTTGTTGTTCTCGTATATGTACGAAACGGCATCGGACTTAATCGATGGACTACTGCATGGGCCTTTCTTAGCGCTGTTCTGATAGTGAGATGATTTACGTGTACTTGTCGATGAAGAGGCAATAGCTACATTATCATAATATCTGAAAATTTTGGGGGGTTTTTAGGTTTTTTTATTATTTCAGTATTTGAGTAGACACAGAATGTGACACGCAAGAGGATGAGAGAATAGTGCCGATGGAGACATGAGTGGCATGATAGTCGAGGAAGAAATGTATGGTGCAATAATATGGCGAAATGTGCTGAAAAAGTGCTGATCCATTTTGCGGACGGCGATGGTGATCAATCAAATTTTATTTTCAATTTTGACCCAAATATTTTCTAATTATTTTTTTAAGTTGCTTTCATAAATATGTACTACTATCGTATTCTAAACTACTAAAAATTAAGGAAAAGTGAAATTCACATAAAGCCACTTTTAGGTTAATTTATGTGAAATCCATCAATTGTTTGAACACCATCGTCCACCAAAACTTGAAATCAAAACTATCACTTGAAACTGAGTGAAATAAATGGCAATGCAATAGATGTAAATGAAATGTCGCGTTTTAATGGTGTGTAATTCTAGAGAGTAAAATAAATAGGTAAATAGGTAAAACTAAAGTCATGCAAGAAAAATGTTTCTACATTGAAAAAAAAAGATCCTTCAAATTTCAGTTTTCTTATTTAAACTAACAATAATAGGAGCAATCGGGGTAAGTCGAGTCAAGGAAACCTCCAAGCATAGGAAAAAAATATGTAGAAAAATATGGATCCGCCCTTTGGTATTGAAAATAAAATCAATGCCTTAGTGCTTCTGTAAACTAGATTGTCCCAATTTCCAAATGTTTCTTGGGGTGCTCCGAAGCTTCTAGCCTGCGAAACAGGGTCAAAATCGCCTAAAAAACACCACAATTTTCGGATTTTTAGGTTTTTTACTAGATTTTTTATTCAAAAAAACCCTTTTAAAATCGAATGTGTCTTTCCGTCTGCCCGTCGGTATGTTCACTAAATAACGCGCGAACGGTTCAACCGACCGTCATTAAATTTGGAATGAATGTGTAGAATGGTAACACCCTTTGGCATGAATACTTTAGAAGTTGGTAGGGCAAATATACCTAACAGGGTTACGTTACCACTTCGGTTTTTCTAAACCATTATAGGCACCGATATGAAACTTTGCCCAAAGATTGCTTAGTATGAGCTTAAATACGTTTAATACTAAGACCATTGAGATTTGCTAAGAAAAAGCAAATACATAACAGTAACTTTGTAAAATTTGGATGAGGGTTTTCAGGAAATTACATACGAAATATGCCTACAAGAGTCTACTTTTTGAATTCTCATAGGAAACTAAACGAAGTCATTTCATTTAAGCTAATTTTTCTTGATTCGGAGGAACGGTAACGGATTTAAATTTATATGGGTAGTGACCAGTGTTGCCAACTGGAAATTTAGAAAACGGCTAAATTTAGCCGGAAAACCGGCAAATTTTTTTTCAAAAACAGCTAACAATTCGGCTAAATAAATAATTTCAAGAAAAACGGCCAAAAACCCGGCCAAACAATACAAAAAAGTAACATTACGAAAAAATATAGTACAGTCGAACTTCCCATGAGCGGACACCATTGGGAATTGAGATTTTGTCCGCTTATTGGAAGTGTCCGCTTATGAGAATATTTGACAAAGGAATAACATTTTATAAAACTAATTTGGACTGCGCTGCGAATTCATTCAAAACCACGATGTCCCATTTCAACCGTGTTTTTCCAATTCAATTTTTTTCGATATCGACAACACAATTTTTTCGTGAATTCTTAAATGACTTGTTATTGCACTTTTTCTTCAAAAGACAAATTTTTATTTTTTTTTTTTTTTTTATTTTTTTTTAAATTTTTTTTTACATTTTAAAAGAATAGAAAACTGCACGATTAAATGCCGCGAGATAAATTGAACTGCTGAATCTCTGAGAAATTCCACCTACACGGAGAGGTAAACAAGATTTGTGCAGCAATTTCCGGAAAGTGAATTTTGCTTTACGCAACATACCGATTTTCCGGTAATTTCAAGACTTCTTTGCTCGAAATACAATCCTGTAATGCAAGAATTTCGAATTTTATTTGTGGAACTGTCCGTTTATTGACTTGCTTGTTCAGAAAGGGTATAAAAGCACTGTCCGTGTCCGGTTATGAGAGTGTCCGGCTATTGGAAGTTATTTTTCTAGTAAAATATGAGGAAAAACGTTGGGGAAAATAAAAGTGTCCGTTAGAAATGTCCGGTTATTAGAAATGTCCGTTTAGGGAAGTTCGACTGTATATACTCTGTAAGTCGTTTTTCCAGTAAATTTTTACTAGGCCCATTCTAGTGAATACAATCACTATCATTCCAGCGATAATGAAAATTTGGAACTAGTATCTAATAATTTTAACTAGATTGACTTTAAAATCCATCGAGTCTCGAACAACACCTAGATATCCAGCTAAATTTCACTAGTTTTCCAGCAATAGGCTACTATATTCCTAGAAAACCATTATATTTTACTGGGAGACTATTAACTTTTAACAGAAAAGGGTTTTCTCATCTATTCGACTTGACAAGGTCGTCAGTTCTTATTTATACGCGGATAGTGGTTGGTGGAAGAATTTTGTAAATTGCAGGTAAGTTGTCAATACGCTAGTGAAAAGTTGTTTTGCATGATCTGATATGAGAATCAAATATGACCAAGTAATTATTAATTTAGTCTATTATTTATTCGTCTGTCTTTGCAGGGCAACGGAATGAAGTGACGAGCTATCAAAAAATGTACACGGAATGGAAACCGACTACCACTACGATATCATTACTAATGTTTTCACAATATTCGTTAAATAAAAAAAAAATTGTCTACTATGTCTATTTTTTATTGGAATTTTCAGATGAGTGATTTGAAGCAAATGGAATAAAATATAATTTATCAAATTACCGGATTATCTAGACAAATTGAACGAAATCTAGTGAAACTCACTAGATAACCTTAGACTGACAACGGGAATATCTAGTGAATTTCACTAGAACCACTTGTTTTTAACTAGAATTCAGATTAATTGTTTAATAGAATTCTAGTAATTTGATACTAGATTTCAATTTATTTAACTAGATTTCCATTAAATATTTTCACTGGATTTCCAGTCATATTTTTTTCACTAGATTAACAACTAGAAAATCTAGGAGCTAATATCTAGTTGTGAACCACTGGAGTCCAGTTGAAAAAGACTTACTGTGTAGATTTTAATAATTTTATTTCTTTTCTGGAGTACTACCCGTAAACTATGCTTTAGGCAGATTTCTTAGTTTTATTACATATATGCTCCAATCGCTGGCATTAGAGTCAAAATTTACATTATTCGGAGTTAGATAGCTCAACTAGTCTAAATTGTTGTATACATGTACAATTTCTCGGTCAAGTCTATTACCAGATTAGGTTCGAAATTGTGAAACATAAAATTCGTAAAAGGAACGTCCAATACGTAACAATGGGCAAGGGCAACCGCATTTATGTATGGACATCTTACCATCATCGTACCTGAACAATCTTATATTTTGATTAAAATTTAACCATTTTAGGCCCAATGCTCATATCCAAATCATCATGAAGATAATCCATCATGATGATGAAAGTTCGAAATTGGAATGACACATATGCTTTCGTCATTAGAATTCGTCATTTAGTTTTGACGTTTATGTAAATGGTGAAAATGTCCCTCACAATTGCGATATTTTGATGGATATTCAATTCAATAATTTTTTAACACACTTTTCATAAAGAATTTGAATAGAAATGTGTAAAGATTGATAACAAATTTAAAAATAATAAATATCAAACATTTTTGTAATTTTACAATATATGGCGTCCCCAGTCATTATTGAGCAAATGATGGTCCAAATGCGTAATTTGGAACTCGTGCTAATGATGATAAATTTGCGTCATTCGAACACACACATATGTGAAGCTTGTTATTCATTTTCGAATTTGAGCCCTTCAAATTTTATTTTATTTTCCATAGTTACGAAATCGATGTTCCATTGTTTATGTTCCGCAATTACGAATTTGATGCTCCAAAATTACGAAATTGATGTTCCAAAATTATGAGCTTGGCCGGGAAATGCTATAGATTTTTGATAAATTTGTTGCTACAAACCCAACAACTAAATGTAATGCATCTACGAAAATGTGTAGTTTCTATAAATCGTCAGACGTTGTGCAAGAAGCTTACCTAGTAAACTACAAAAATTAGATTTAAGTGAGTATATATTTCCGGGAGCAACTTACCCCCTTCTTCAGAACTTAGCTTTTGTACTGAAGAAGGGGGTAAGTTGCGTCCAAAATATATACACACTTAAATCTAATTTTTATAATTTACTGGGCAAGTTACTTGCACAACGTTGGTGTTGAACACTACAAAGTTCCGGCGATATTATCAATATCTATGAATCGCGCTAAAATGTTTTCCCCCTTGTACTTTCTGGCATGATTACGTTATCTGTGGTAAAGAATTGACACTTTGAAAAAATGTTCAGGTACCCCCATGCTCCGAGAATTGCTCAAAAAAGAATTTTATCTAAGAGGCACCACAGACCCTTTTTTAATGCGAGATAAATCGGAAGGTGTATGGGACCATCGGATTCAATTTTTTGATTTGACATGTGGAACGAATTGCCAATGCAATTTTCCGTACAAGTTGTCATGACAATCAATCATGTGTTCTCGGTTGCTGATTTTTTGACATAAACCTGTGGTCGTTCTTCATGCTGTGGTTGTGGCGGTCATTCTCCATCAAAGTGGCAATGGATGTCCATCTTCCATTGCCAAAAATGGTATAATTTTCGCTATTTTGTGTTGTGTCTTGTGGACCGTGAGACTGTCCATTTCAGATTGCCCGATAAATTGCCTAATGTATGTGCTGTACGAGCGGTAGATAGATTGTGGGCAATCGATTGCCCAATCGATCGGCCGAGAAATCGTCGGGTTCGTGGCGCCCTTAAGAAACTGTCTTCCATTTTGCAAATTATTCAGCATATTGGTGGTTAGTAAATTACATGCTTAGACTAGGTACTAATTTCGTCAGTTTATGTCCAACCAATTACTCTAAATTTATTGAAAAAATGCAAGTTTTCCTCTAGGTGGACATAGGTATACTTACCCTAATATACGATAATAAGTGTATGAAGAAATAATTTCACGGCGATTAATTATTTTGTTTGTGAAAATTGAACAATTGATTCTAGTTTCAAAGTAAGAAAAATGCATAAAATAATTTTAGTCGGAAAACGGCCGAAGAAAATCAATTCGGGCTAAAAAAACCTGGCAGGCCGGAGTTATAAATTTCTTCCGGCTAAACAGCACGATTTCCGGCTAAATTTGGCCGGAAAACGGCTAAATTGGCAACACTGCTAGTGACTTACGTTTGCCTGTGTTTCTTTTTGTTGAGAACTCATCAGAAATTATAAATCGAAAAAGTCAGTACATTTGCCGTTGAGTATACTTTTATCCAATCTGGATACAAAGATTTACAAGGAGTATCATTAATATTGTGCATTATTCTGATTTCTTGCTTATAAAATGTATGTACAAAAATATTCCTCGTATTGCGGGCGCAGCCCTTTGTATCCTCGGTATTTTTTGCGATTTTGATAGGTACTGTTTCGCAACGAAAAATATACATAAAAAAATAGAAAAATGCAACTACATATTGCGGCCAAAAATGTAAGCACGGTTCAATCTCAAAATTATTTCATTAGATTGTTCTATGCTATAAATTGTCAATTTTAGATTATCAATTGTAGTAATACCGCTAAACGGATTTATAACGTTTGTCTCGTTGGATGCTCAATCATGTGCTCTCTCATATACAGTGGCGGATTTACACATTTACCGCTAGTAGGCTGTTGACATTTTGCCGCCCCTACCAAGCTCTACGAGAATATTGCTGAAGGGACGTTACCAGAATCCAAGGGTCAAGGCTTTTTTATCGTTTCCCACCCAATCAAGTTGTATGCAAAAATGTTTTTTTGAGTCGAGAATTAATACTCCAGGTCGAACTTCTTTGATTGACCTTAATTTATTCTCAAATTTCTCCTTTACACTTTAATAGATTAGTGCTTTTCACTTCGTGGATCCTGAGTATTCTTCTATTTTTATGTGATAGATATATATATATAAACAAAAAGCGATCTTATAATTCCTTGGTTGGAGCGTCGGTTTGAAGGGTAGGTTCTTATTCTTCATAGTGTCCCGCTATTAATGCACTATTGAGCAGTACTCAGGGCGGGACTTAGCCTCTGTGGCGCCTCTGGGCAGAAGACATATCTCCACCCTCCGTCACTGTAAGATAAGATAATTTCATGATTTTTAAATTGTTTCAAAAAGAAGTAAAATTCCAATTGACAACGTGACGAATTGCAAGGACTCGTTAATATTATTTAGCAAAAGTCTTGCTTACTGATTTTAATTATTTTAAATGATTTTTAGCATATCTGCATAAAAAATTACAAATTCAACAATTTAAACGTCAAAATTTTTAAAATTTCTTTTAAACCTTTTCACAAGATGCATACATATACATATGTATATTACCTACTTAAAAATTTTATAGTCAATATAGCATATAATATCGAGAGGACCCCTCCCGAAACCAATTCCTGGTTACATCCCAGCCAATTTCAAGTGGGGAAAACTAAAGTAGTAACAGAAAACGCGAAAATTAGTATAGTGATTTTAGCTGAAAAAATGATGAAACCCAAACATCCAAAAAAAGAGCTGACTTTTGATGCCAAATTGTTCTATGGCCTGACCGCATTACGCAGTAAAAAGTTAGACTTTTTTGTGCGTCACATTTGGGGGGGGGGGGGGAGGGAGTGGCAAAGGGGTGAAATTATGATTTTTCGCCAATATCTTGTTAACTGTAATACTTACAGCAAAATGTTCTGAGGACGACTTAAACTACACAAAATTTCCATTCTAATGATATATTATATCATATACATTCTCTTGGCAGATTATATACTAGACCTTAAAACATTTGGTGTAATTTAGATTTTTTGATAGTTACATTTGGCGCTCTAGCTCCTGAAGAAATTTAATTGGAGCCATGGTAATTGGGATAACTATTCCTAACAATATATAGCTGTCTGATACGGAGACTCAGGCTGCCCCGACAAAGCATTTCCCTATACTCCCTATTAACATTTAAAAAAAAGACATGCCTGTAAAATTTCGCCGAATCATAGCAGGCGGGAAAAATTTTGGTAAACGTTAAGGCTAAGTCCCATTAGACCCTCCACCAAATATTACTTCGATCGGATTAAAACAAAGGGTACCTTCCATACAAAATGACCGGAAAATTACCTACGAGCAAAACTTTAATTTTTGTTGACTTGTTCCCTTATTTCTTAATAAACTAGTGGCATTGAGTTTGAATAATTTGTATGGGAGGTACCCTTTGTTTTAATCCGATCGAAGTAATATTTGGTGGAGGGTCTAATGGGACTTAGCCCTAACGTTTACCAAAATTTTTCCCGCCTGCTATGATTCGGCGAAAAGTTACAGGCATGTCTATTTTTTAAATGTTAATAGGGAGTAGGGAAATGCTTTGTCGGGGCAGCCTGAGTCTCCGTGTGGGACAGCTATATATTGTTAGGAATAGTTATCCCAATTACCATGGCTCCAGTTTAATTACTTCAAGAGCTAGAGCGCCAAATGTAACTATCAAAAAATCTAAATTACATCAAATGTTTTAAGGTCTAGTATATAATCTGCCAAGAGAAGGTATATGATATAATATATCATTAGAAAGGAAATTTTGTGTAGTTTAAATCGTCCTCAGAACATTTTGCTGTAAATATTACAGTTAACAAAATATTGGCGAAAATCATAATTTCACCCCTTTGCCACCCCCTCCCCCCAAATGTGACGCGCAAAAAAGTCTAACTTTTTACTGCATAATGCGGTCAGGCCATAGAACAATTTGGCATCAAAAGTCAGCTCTTTTTTTGGATGTTTGGGTCTAGAGCTAAAGTCACTATACTAAATATGAACTTGCTTTTACTAGGGTTGCCTATTCTAATTGATCAACTAACCCAGAAACTAGTTTAGAACGAACGCTAATTTTTGACAATGTAGTATTCGTAAAAATTATTTTGTTTATGAAGGCAAATGCTGTCAGCATTTCTCGTTATGCAAAAAATGAAAACTGTTTCAGACTTTGTATGAAATCTTTAAATTAGGATTGAAGCGTAATATCTGGATACAAACAAACATTATGTATTCGTCAGAACAATTTTTATACCCTTCGCTTATTAAGCGAAAAGGGTATATTAACTTTGTCATGAAGTTTGTAACGCATTGAAGGAGGCATCTCCGACCATATAATAAGTATACATATATGATCAGCATAACATGGGGAGTCGATTGGGCGATGTCCGTCTGTCTGTCTGTCCGTCTGTCCGTCTGTCCGTCTGTCCGTCTGTCCGTCTGTTGCTACGCGTTTTACTCGGCCAATTTAAAAGCTATGGAGCTGAAATTTTGTACACATGCTTCTTTTTGTTGCAGGCAGTTTGTATGTTTGAATCGCTAAAATCCGAAGAGGGGGTCGTGGGGCTGCCATACAAACCTACCCCCCAAAATTAGGTTCTTCTTAGAAAAACTTTCTTATTTATGCACCAATTTCAATAAAATTTCGCACAAATGTGTTTTCATTGCTGACACATAACATATGTAAAAATCGATCAAATCGAACAATGGGGTCGTGGGGCTGCCATACAAACTTAGTCCCCCGAATTAGGTTCTTCTAAGAAAAACTTTTTTATTTTCTCATCGATTTCAATCAAGTTTTGCACAAATGTGTTTCTAGTGATATCACAAAAGTTATGTAAAAATGGACCAAATCGGACCATGGGGTCATGGGGCTGTCATACAAACCTAGCTCCCCAAATTATAAGTTCTTCTAAGATTTTTGTTATTTATACCCTAATTTCAACCAAACTTCACACAAATCTGTTTCTATTCATGACTATTCATGACACAAAACATATGTATGATTAGATGGAGTCGGACCATGTGGTCATGGGGCCACCATACAAACCTAGCTCCCCAAATCAATTTTTTCTAAGAAAAAACATTTTTATTTGCACACCAATTTCAATCAAACCTCATGGAAATGTATTTTTATTGATGTTACAAAACAATGCAAAAATGAATTAAATCGGACCATGGGGTCATGGGGCTGGCATATAAACCGAACCCCCAAATTAGGTTCTTCGAAGAAAAACTTTTTTATTTGTCCACCAATTTCAACCAAATCTTATAATTAATGCCTCAAACATACGTAAAAATTGATGGAAAGGCCATGCGTTCATTGGGTTGCCGTACAACCCCCCCTCCCCCTTTGGTTAATCTAAGAAACCCACGTCCCCCGCTTCCCCCAATAAATCGTCGCCCCGGCACTTATGTCAAAATTCAAGGAAAATCATGGAAGCGGGGAGGACTGAACACAAGTCATAGGTACGCCCGAAAAAAACTTTTAGCCCGAGGGGAGCGAAGGGTATCCAAATTTCGGCCGCGCCCGAAATTAGCCTCGTTAATTTTTCAAAGGATCAATACAATAGGCATATCAAAACAGAGAGTGTGTGGAGAGATAAGTTGCTTCCTTAGATTAAACCGCCGCCCGTCTCGGACTCCGCATGTAACGAGTCCCTCATTAAAAATCCCGAAATTGTACCACAAAACATCCAAAGTGTCCCTTCTCCATATTCATAATATTCAGCAAAAAGTGCACCACAAGACGCCCTTGTTTAATTGAAGCCAATACGTTACAAAAATTGTTTCTACTTTTAGCTTAACCGAACTACCCTCCATAGTATAGTAACTAGGTGATTTCAAATTGCAAAGTGTGTTTCTTATGTTTTTTGGGGTGCTGAGCTCGAATCCGGAGCTTCAAAATTTCATTGCGGAACAGGGTCAAAACCGCGAAAAAACCCAAAATTTTCGGAGTTTTCCCGTTCTTTTGTTTATAACTCCGAAAGTGTACATTTCTCAGAAAACCTGTCCATGAAAATATTAGAGAAACATAATGGCGGGTCTAACGCGCCATTAATCATTAAAATGTGTTAAGCGATATTGCTACGATTGAGAGTCATTTTTTTGACGTTTTTTTGCAATTTTGACCATGTTTTCCAACAAAGTTTTGGTGGGAAGTTACGGATTCAGGGTCTGCACCCCAAAATACATAATTTACAAGAAAAATGCAATTGTTACGACCAAAAATTAAAAACTGTTCAATCTCAAAATTTTATACATAATATGTATAACTATGTTAAAAATGTCAAATTTAAATTCTCAATTGTAATAATACCACTCAACGGATCTATAATATTTCTGTCTCTTTAGACGCGCAATTATGTGCTATCTAACATATTCATGGAGAGTTTTTCGAAGAAATAAATATCTTCAGAGTTAGAGGCCAAATAACGGAAAAACAGCAAAAATTTTAGGGTTTTTCGCGATTTTGACCCTGTTCCGCAACGAAATTTTGGTGGGAAGCTCCTGATTCGTGCTCAGCACGCCAAAAAACATAAGAAACAAAAAAAAAATTTGTCTCCACCACATTTTGCAATCTGATGTACTACCTGGATACTACACTACCACCCAGTAGGCTATTCGGAGTGAGATTAGCAGAATTTTGTGTGAAGTGTAGTTCAAAGGATAACCGAAATTTTTACATGAACGAGTATTATTTACATTACAATGTAAGTGTGTGATTGGGCACCCTGGAATACGCCTAGGTAACTAGAAAAAGATTAGGAAAAGAGCGTTAAGATGTTGTCTAATTTATGACTGCTCCTTGAGTTTCCCAAAATTAATCATTCACAGAATTTTAAGCCAACGGAAAGTTTCAAAAATAGCCGCCCTTAAAAATCTTCCGCCATGGGCACTTGTCCATGGGTAATCCGTGCCTGGAAATACTGATAGAATCGATGTTTTTTTTTTATTAAAAAAAGATGTCAGATAAATAAAAATAAAGCAAAAAAGTGCTTGTCTTCGAATTTGAGTCTGCAAGCAATTGACTAAAAGAAGCCTTTTCGCAGATTCGTTTTCAATAATAAAACGTTCCTAGTGTTTGAAACTCTCACGTAACAGTGACAAACACACTGCTCCCAAAACGTATCTCATGAAAAAGATAAATTCTATATCTGGCGTTATAATTCGTATTTATAATTAAGTTTTGCACGGTATTAAATGTTTATAATGTGTTTAACTCAAAAAAAAATATATTTGCCCCAAATTTGCCGACCCTGTAATATCTGCCGCCCTAGGCTCCAGCCTACTGGTAAATCCGCCACTGCTCATATACCTATTCATGGCCAGCTTTGAAAACAGCGAACATTTTGGGGTTGTTCCTACGATTTTCCCTGTTCTGCGAAAGAAATTTCGGTGCGAAGCTCCGGATTCGTGCTCAGTTCCCGAAAAAACTTAAGAAACAATAAACATTTTCTCCACCACATCTGCGATCTCAAGTATGTATTACGTTTTTCAACTGGTTATTCAACTAGAAACCGAACTCAAATTTTTAATTAAGGGCGGTATGTCAACTTTCAATTTTACACGGTTTTTTAAGAAACCTCCACAAAAAATAAATCCAAGTTTTCGACCTTAAGGACGCTGTTTGCGCACAAATATAGTCTAAATCTAAACCCGTTTACCTTTCGATTTTTTCCAAATCACTTCAGGCGAATAAAAATTAAATTATAGTCCTCCCCAGAAATTACAAAAACTGTACCAAATTTCACGAATTTTTACTATTGAAAGCTTTCTAAAATAGTAAAAAAAAATGCTTATCGTAGAAAGCTCCCGAAAGAAGACATGGTTAACAATCGGAAAAATTGCCACTTTTCCGAATAGTTTTTTATTTTTTTTTCTAATTCCTCAAGGTCTAAAACTTATTAGGAGGTCATCCTATAAAACAAATTACAAAATTGGAACAACTGCAAATGTTCCGATCGCGAAACTGCATTTTCGCCGGACAGAACGAATTGTCGTGTAAAATTTAAATTTGGTACATACCTAATCCATTTACATATTAAAAGTGTGACTTCGGTCAAAATAACGTCAAATATTTAACCAATTTTATTAATGGTGTATTTTCTCAACGGAATTCTCCTATCGACCCTATCAATTTCGGGGCACCAAGGCCATCGGCAACTTTTTTTTGCAATTATTTTCTAAGTAGGTGGTACAGTTTGACCGGCAAATTCTCTCGGATTAAAGGAGTAATTTTTCTTAATAAACCATTTAAAAATTATAAGCTACAATAAGAAAACCGGCATTCTGTAAGGCGATAGTTGACTGGCGACAGTTGACTGGCGACCAGTGTTGCCAACTGGAAATTTAGAAAACGGCTAAATTTAGCCGGCAAACCGGCTATATTTTTTTCAAAAACGGCTAAAAATCCGGCTAAATAAATTTCAGCGAGAAAAACGGCTAAAAACCGGCTAAATCATACAAAACAGTCACATTACGAAAAAATATAGTAAAAACTGATTTTAATAATTTTATTTCTTTTCTGGAGAACTACCTGTAAGCTATGCCTTAGGCAGATTTCTTAGTTTTATTACATATATGCTCCAATCGCTGGCATTAGAGTCAACATTTAATTTGTTCGGAGTTAGATAGCTCAACTAGTCAAAATTGTTGTATACAGGTACAATTTCTCGGTCAAGTCCATAATCACATTAGGTTCGAAATTGTGGAACTTAAAATTTGTAAAGGGAACGTCCAATACGTAACTATGGGCAAGGGCATCCGCATTTATGTATGGATATTTTGATTAAAAGGTAACCATTTTAGGTACAAGACACATATCCAAATCATCATTACGATAATCCATCATGATTATGAAAGTTCGAAATTGGAGTGACACATATGCTTTCGTCATTAGAATTCGTCATTTACTTTTGACGTTTGTGTAAATGGTGAAGATGTCCCTCACAAATGCGACATTTTGATGAATATTCAATTAAATAATTTGAGGACACACTTTTCTTAAAGAATTTGAATAGAAATGTGTAAAAATTGATAACAAATTTAATATTTATGTCAACATTCTGGTGCTTAAATTGAGCAAATGATTGTCCAATTGCGTAATTTGGAACTCGTGCTAATGATGATAAATTTGCGTCATTCGAAAATATGTGTGTCAAGCTTGTCATTCATTTTCGAATTTGAGCTCTCCAAATTTTATTTTATTTTCCATAGTTACGAAATTGATGTTCCATTGTTGATGTTCCGGAATTACGATGCTCCAAAGATACGAAATTGATGTTCCAAAATTTGAACTTGGCGGGAAATGTTATAGGTTTTTGATAAATTTGTTGCTACAAACCCAGAAACAAAATATAATGTCAGACGTCAGACGTTGTGCAAGTAGCTTGCCCATTAGACTACAAAAATTAGATTTAAGTGAGTATATTATTTCGGGGGCAACTTACCCCCTTCTTCAGCACTTAGCTTTTGTGCTGGTAAGTCTGGTATCGTCAGGTTTCACGTAAACCCATTACCCTAAATTTATTGAAAAAGTCTCCGCGGCAAATTTTTCCCAGGAGACGTAAATGCAAGTTTTCCTCTAGGTGGACATAGTAAGGAACTTACCCTAATACACGATAATAAGTGTATGTAGAAATAATTTCATGGCGATTAATTATTTTGTTTGTGAATATTGAAAAAAGGATTCTAGTTTCAAAGTAAACAAAATTCATAAAATAATTTTAGTCGGAAAACCGCCGAAGAAAATCAATTCCGGCTAAAATTCCGGCCGGCCGGAATTATAAATTTCTTCCGGCTAAACAACACGGTTTCCGGCTAAATTTGGCCGGAAAACGGCTATATTGGCAACACTGCTGGCGACAGTTATTTTCGTCATTTGGGAACATCTCAAGTGATAGTCTCCCATTGTACGTATTTAATATGGTTGCCACTTTCCAGGTGACAGTCACTTTCATGGAAAATTCCCGAAAAATTCAATACGTACTGTTGTTGAAACATCAATATTGTACCACTGTAGTGGCAATACGATAAACGTCACATGTCAGCTGACAGCATATTTTGTAAACATTGAGCTGCAAACAATCGTTCAGCAGTCCATATTCAGGGGGAAAGGCCGTGCGTTCCGTATATAAAATGTAAGTAATGTACATTTTCTGATTGCTTTTGATGATTTATTTTGATTTGCACTGAGTACCTTTGGTGGGAAAATTTTTAACCACAAAAAGTTTTATTTTTCTCATCAAATTGTACACAACGGTGTGTGCGTGAATACACTCATAGTAAACGCCAACTATTATAATTTGTATAACACATGTAGCAAAATATATTAAGTTTTTTTACTCTCCTGAATTTCCAATATTATTTCATTGTCACCATTTTGTTTATTCATGCACAATACCAATATTAAAATTGAGAAATTGTTGTTGTTGAAGTTCATGAATCCATTTCTGATATTTTTTCGGAATTTCGTATGAAAGTGACAAAGTGATCGCTATTGGTGACATTCATGGGCGATTATCGCCTTAAATGATCCAAACGAAAAATAGCGAATGTCGCCTATCGTCCACAGGTCGTAAGCTTACATGATTCCATATGGCGGCGAGGCGATCGGGATACCTACATAATCCCGAAAAACAAAATCCCGCCCGTTCATAATCCCGCTTTTTCCAAAAAATCCCGCTTTACGTTATCCCGACATTACAAAATCCCGCCATATCAAAATCCCGCCATTCCAAAATCCCGCCATTTCAAAATCCCGCCATTTCAATATACCGCTACTAAATAATAAAAACATCCCGTCAAAATACCGCAAAATTTTTTTTTATTGTTAACAAAAAAAATATAGATATGCGTTCGACTTATCAATTATTTACATTAGTTTATGCGCCAAGTTTCTCAAAAAATCCGTTTTTTCATAGTCCTCTTAAGTTGAAAGTCACTGCTGGCTACGTCTAAAGGTATTTTTCCCAATTAATTCCAACCCATTTTTTTGGCATCTGCATCCTCCAAACTTAGTGTCAATTCGGAAAAATACATATTTGTATTTTCACTAATATTGAAATTTTATCTCACCGCCTCACTGATAAGAGAATACTAGGTAGCTTTCACTTTCCAATCTGTATAGCAGTATCAATATTTTAACGGCAAATGTGATGTAGTAAGAAGGTAAGTATTCTTTTCTGCCCCGCTTTTCAATATCCCGTCACAAAAGCTTTCATAAATCGCGCGCGCGATTTTTGAAAGAATACTTAGCATTTGTGATGGGATATTGAAAAGCGGGATCTTGAATAAGCGGGTTATTGAAATGGCGGGATTTTGGACTGGCGGGATTTTTATTACAGGGGATTCTAATTTAGCGGGATTTTTACTTGGCGGGATTTTGAAATGGCGGGATATTGAATGTCGGGATTTAAAAAAACCGGAATATGATGGATATCGTACCCAACCGAGGCGATCATTTTCGAGTATCGCCATTGGCGATGGCGATTAAATTATGTTCAGCAGCTAACCGAAATAATCAGCACTAAAGGTACGTTGTCCTCGACACGACTGCATCGGCTCCAGCGACAGCGACTCGCTCATTTCATATAAAAACTCATTTTTCTCTCATTCTAAAAACGAGTTTTTATATGAAATGAGCGAGTCGCTGTCGCTAGAGCCGATGCAGTCATGTCAAGGACAACGTATCTTAAGCGAGGACTATGCTTCCGTGGTTAATAGCACTGCAATGGTTTTCCTGTGGCTTTTACATTTACAGCGTTTGAAATTTGCCTATGTGACAATTTAAAAATGTGAAAATTTAACCTGGATGCTATCCTCGATGATTTCTTTGCAGCTAAATCTGCTCTGTGGCTCGGGGAGCCATCACCCGTGTCGTTGGGTTAAAAACCAATTAAATGTATTTTACTTTTAATAAAGAATATTTAAAAAAAAAAACCCATACGATCACATCACTTGGTCATCCAGTCATCCCTCTTTTAGATCTAATGAGTTTTTAATAAATACAAAAAAAAAAACCAAACAAAATTTTAAAAATACTAAAAAATGATTAAGCTACATATAAACTGAGGAGGTATAGCTATTTTTTTTTGTGTAGCTAAACTAGAGTGAATAGAGCAAGGGTGTGTAAATGCGATAAATACATGGTGAAAGAATGACTTTATGTGAATTTCATTTACATGCTACTTGATGAACATCTTCACTCACCTTAATCTGCCGCAACATGTTCGTGATTTAATAATTGCTCCAAAACCGCGTCGGTACTTCTTGTTGAAAAATGCATACAATATTGGATTTATGCAGGAATTGGACGATCCAAGCCATTGTGCAATAGGAGCGGCTATGCTTAGGATTTCCTCTTCTTGCATTGTTCTCTCTCCACCTAATGATGCAAAATTAATCAACTTTCTTTATTTCGGTCCTAATTTTACTTACCAAATTTAATTCTAGCAAAAATCACATATAATGGCAACCACGATAGTACAAACAATATAACAACAGCAACAAGCATTTTAACAACTTTCACTTTGGACTTTTGTTGCATTCGATCCATTTGAGCATCTTTCGAATCGCCGGGTATGGATCGTGTCCAGACCTTAATCCAAATCAGTACGTAGCATAGGGTGATCAGTGCCATTGGTAGTAGATAGCATGCCACCAGATTGGCGAGTAGAAAGTATAAATTGCCATCGGTGCCGGGTGGCCAATTCTCCACACACACCACAATACCTGGTGCTGTTGGATGATTTGTGACCAATTCGAAAAATAATGCCCACGGTATGGTTGCACCCAAGGCGATAATCCAAATGCACATGATCATGATACGGGCCCGGCGTTTTGTCATTTGCTTGAGAGGATACCATATGGCCAGGAATCTGGAAGAAAGAAAATGTGGGAAAATTGATTAGATAGGTACAAATTTGATGTAAAATTGTTGTAAGACTAAAGGATGCCTTTGGATCAACCATAATTCCTTGTCCAGTAACACAGATTCTTCTAAAACACATATGCCCATATGAAATTCCATATTCAGCCCCCATTATCCAAGTCTGGCTGACGGCCATCATCACAAGATCAATGTCACCATCGCCAACATAAAACGCGAAAGTGAAAATAAACAACTATTTCACACTTGCGACTTGTATAACATAGTTCACATGTGACCAGTCAGCCATTGGATCATGCAAGTTTTCAATCTTAACTGCAATCTCGTTAAGCTTCTTAGAATATTTTTTAATAAATTCCAATTATTAGATATTTTCCAATAGATATATATTCATTACTCGTGTTTTAGATGCATTTTTAATACAACACTTCCTTCATGATCAAGTTGTGTCGTATAATTAGACGAAAATCTACAAATAAAGTCACGCATATCCAACGTACTTGTATGTTAATCAAACAGGTGGATTAACATTCAAATATAACACGGAATACATTTTTTTTTTCTACATACACATTTACATGTCTTGCTTAGAGACGTTTAACAATTTCTCATGATCTGCCCATTCAATAGTGTATAATTGCTATTCTCAACTCAAGCAGAATAACAGCCGATTTAATCCACTTTTGTAAATGGATTAGATCGACTCTTGTGCTAGCCGGCTACTATTATGGTGATAGATACCCACAGGGGATATATTGTACAATATAAAACCCCCAACGGATTTGGTGTCTATAGTCCAGCTTCAATGCATTTCTTTTCTGTTCAATACAAACACGGAGAGAAGATACCCGACTGTAGGAAACATTGTGACTATAACCCAGGAAGGAAAAGAAATATTGTGGCAAAAATATTGTATTGAACATAATTTTAGCCAAGGCTAATACTACCACAGATCATTTATGATTTATGGCACAGTCAGTCAGTACCTATGCTCAGTACATTTTGCTAATTGCGCCAACCTTCGTGCAAGAGTCAAATCGGTCGAGTGCGAGTTCTAATCATAACAACCGGCACTCGTACATAATTGAAGGATTTCAAGTAGTGTTGAATTTATTAATCTTAAATCTAAAAATAAAAATCAATCAAAATCAAGTTTTCGGTAAATATACAGAATTAGATATTGTGCGAATGCGTACAATTATTATGAGTATTTATAAAAATGTATTAATCTAACACCTATTGAGTGCGCGTTTTTTTTACCGTACAATAGTCAATTGACCGCAATTGTCAACTCAAATCAAGATGAAGGTTTTAAATTATCGCATCAATCGATCGCTTAGAAAACATAGAAAATCATTAGACTCTTGAATTAATGTCTGAGTGAAAATGGCGTTATGCTGACATAATAAATGCAGTGGTATAAAACAATATCGTTAAAATAATATGCTTAAAATAAAAGTGCGTAGAGTTTTTTATGCGTGACCTTATAGAGACGATACCATAAGGTCGGCGTCGAACAATTGGGCGATACAATCTACGCCACTCTTGAACGCACCTTCAACCTAAAGTACATGCTCAAAGTACACGCATGGATTACATTACATTCATTCAGCGTTCAATAAACTTCGATGAAACCACAAAACCTGCTGTGTAAAAGATTTGCCGTGTTCAGCATTGAGGAAAAATTTGTTTAGTGTCTCGCAGCGGGAGGCTCGTCTCCAGCTCGTATTGTTGTACCTACCAAATTTCATCTCGCCTCAGGTGTTGAATTAGAAAACTTGCTCCACGTGAATTGAGCATTGTAGGTAGATAATTTATTAGCTGATTTATATCGAAATGCTACCGTATGAACAAATTATGTAAATTAATAAGAAAAGTTGTTTTTATTAACAGTGAATAGATGAATACATATTTGAAAGGATTGAAGAACGATTAACGATGCGGTAATCACATAGGGACTATGAAAGAAACGCATTTTTGGCCCGAACCCTTTGCTTGCAAAAAATACAAAAAGAACTCTAATAGTCCTTGGCCGGAGATGATAAATTTGTAGCTCTTGTGGTTTCTGAATAATCTGTCAAAAGTCGATTTTTATTCGCGTAGGTCCTAACGGTTCAATGAGGTAAAATGGTATTTTTAACAAGATTTGACGTAAAACTCTATAACATTAGCTTTAGCTAAAAAAAAAAATATGGCAAGTTTGTAGCCTATACGATTCTAAAGAATACAGACATTTTTTGCTTTTTCCGTAATTATCTTTGTAACGGTAACGTAAATGTACGGAAAATGTTATTTGATTTTTCTATCGATCCAAATACAACGTACAAGTTGAATAAAATGCCAAGTTCCCATAAATGGGCACCCTAAGGTAAGCTGACCATACGTACAGCATTTTGCTGTACAGTACAGCATTTGGACCTGCCGTACAGCATTGGGAAATGTACATGATATTTAGTGAGATAACCGAATTTTTATGTTTCTGAAATTTGGCACACTTGTAGAGCTACTTCACGATCACATTTCCTCCAAATTTCACGGTCCTACCTAATCGCGTTCGAAAGTTACGGCTGCCCAAATTGCAATTTTAAGTTTTCTAATTGAAAATTGTCCATAACTCTGAAATTCGTGAGCGAAAAATTTTAAAATTTAGAAAACTTGCAGAGCATCCTACTGTTCATATTTGGTGATAATTGGCATCCTTGTAGAGCTACTGGACTCCAAGTTTCAAGGTCCTACCTATCCGCGTTTGGAAGTAACAGCTTCCCAAACCACACTTTTGTGTTTTCTAATGGAGTTTTTAAATTTGGCAGACTTGTAGAGCATCGCACTGTTAATATTTTTTGAATATTTCAAGGCTAGCTTCCAAGATTCAAAAGTTGCAGCCATCGATAGATTATAGAAATCTTAAATTTCTGAAATCTATTTTCAATTTTATGCGTATAATCTTATTTCGAGTATTCTTCCTTGCTATACCTTTTGTGTTAAATCATACGTTTGTATGAGCACCAGTTGCGTAGGTAACTTTTCAGAAGATGGAGGGAGTCAGTGGTCTGAATTTTTTTTTAGCACAGAGGAACTTTAGAACCCCTAAGATCTAAAAAGCGGCCGTTGCTTCAAGGTTTTTAAATTTTTACTATTCTGCTTGTTTAGCTGAGATTCTGGAGGAATAAGTTTGACACAGCGAGAAAGAACCGTGAATCGCCTAAAGATTATAAGTACGCAGAATACAATACACCTTGAAAGTAGGACTAGTTCTGCTCAGATTTCAATATCGGATAACGGTTTTCTTCAGTACCTACCCGGGAACATACCCGGTGCACCGGCCCCCGCGGGTTTTTCAACCATGATCCGATTTTTTCAGTACCGGCCTTTTGTTTTCAACCATGAGCGGGTTCTATTCAAGTACCGGTTTTTTAGCACTACCCGGTTTTTTTTTCAACCATGAGCCGCTTTTTTTTACATGAGCCGTTTTTTTTAGCATGACCCTGCATTTTTTTACCATGAGCCGGTAAAATCGGGACCGGCCCATGGTTGAAAAAACCGGACAAAAAATCGGGAATTATTGGTACCGGTACTGATTGAACACCGGTCTTAAACCAATGTACCGGTGTTAGGAACAGGCCTACTTGAAATTTTAATCTTGGAAACTTATGGGGTGAACATAAAATTGAAGGTTTGTCTGCAACACCGAGCGCAAATGTTAGGAATCGTTCCCGCACTGGAGATAAATGTAGTGAAATAGGCCTCAGTGAGTGCGATTTGTCTGCAGCTGCAGCATACAATAATGTTCTGCAGAGCGAGGATGCAAGACGTAAAGACGAGAAAAACCTTTGGATAGCATGATGCAGTATTGTTCAACCAAGTAACTCCAGCATGTGCCGTAATGCTGCTCAATAAGAACCCTATTTTATCACTAGATATCCCACAATACTGATGTGCGTTATAATGCAAAATTGCCTTAGTAAATTCTACTTGTGGCAGCCGCACTATTTGAAAAACAGCGCTTGAAGAAATCCAAATCTTATGTACGCCAGTATACGCTAGGAATTGTCAAAATTCAAGCCAAGACACTAAGAATTTTGCAATTGAAAATACGGTAAAAATGGTTAGTTCCAAAATTCCCCTGAAGATGGCATTTTGGTAAATATTAAGCGTGTTTTTTTGTAAAAAAGGTGCAGGTTAGGGTATATAAGCACAAAAAAAACGATTTGGGTTAAAAGCTGTTAGATCTATTGCACCAACCATGAACTTTCTAAAAGCTGAAGGTTCAAAGTTGTGATAAATAAATAACCACTAAATTAACATGTATGTTAGTTGTATCAATTGTACGATGAGCTGGAAGTATCGAAAATCGTGAAGCTTCAACGTTTGCATGTACAACGGATGGACGATAATCGCATGCCAAAGAAAGTGATGAACGCACAGCGAATTGACGGAGCGAGGTTGCGTGGACGACCGAGAGCTCGCTGGGAGAACACCGTAGGTGAAGACGCCCACCAGCTGCTGGGCTTCCGAAACTGGAGGACAAGGTCGCGTAACCGCGACAATTGGAGGTCAACGATTCAGGCGGCCAAGGCCCGACGTCGGGCTATCGTGCCACATTGATGATGAAATTAACATGTCTTACAAAAACAACAATGAACATTTAACCAATGGTTTTGGTATTAGCTCATGCTTTTTCGTGTTAGAGCGCCTCTGGTTGTAACATCTGTAACAATTCTTCCGGGTTAACTTTGGTCAGAATACGTACCCTCGATACATTGGGCATTGGAAAGACTTGACAAAAAATTAAGATTTTAGGACGCCCCATTACAGCTAGAAATTTATTGAATTTTCCACAAAATTAAGTTTTCTGAAATTAAGATTTTCGAATGTCTTTACTTGCTACTACGTATATGCATGCACTCTGTGCAAATGGATGAGCCGCTTACCATTGACCCAAAAAAAAAAAAAGAATTTTCATTTTTAGTTCGTCCTACCATTTTAATAACATCAATCTTCTGAAGTATATGCAAAATACATAACTGAATTTTGTAGTCAGTCGCCAATTACAATATTATCAGCATACATACACCTCATTATAATTTTCGAGACCAAGGATCGTTGTCCGGTTCATTTGCAATGTAATGTCATTTATCAACGAATATGCATATTATGCAATTACATTATTATTGGCATGAAACATTTATGTGCACTTTAAAGGCAACAGGCAGGTAGCGCAGCATACGAGTATTATAACGATTTGTAAGATATAATCGTTTGCTGTCAATGCGATAAATTTAAATTAATACGATAAGAATCTATTTGTAACGATTAAAGGTTATTTATGGGAACATATTTTATTTAAAAGGCAATGAGTCGAAATCTTGAAATTGAGAATGAATTTGAGACATAGTAAGATGCATTCAAGACATTCGTCGTCTCAAAAGTAGGACTAAGTTTCTAAAGACGAAATAAGCTAAATCTAGTCTAAATTTAGTCTTTCTCTCTTATGTAAATTCTGACTTGATCACATTTCAAAAGATTGATAGAAAGATTAGAATACCTTTTGACAAAAATATGTATCACAACAATACCACCCTGTTGAGTGATGCGTATTTTTTGTATAAAATCAACTAAGTAATTAAACTGCAATCCATTGGAGGTCGCGTCGGATGGTTTCAGACAAACATTTTCAAAGAAACTTCTGCTTATTTTAGCATTTTAGCTACAAATGTACTGTTCTCTGTCATTATATCTACACACCTCCAGCAAACCTTATTTATCCTAATGGAGCTATAGGTAAAATTAATACAAATTAAAGTACAAAATAATGATTGTCCTTTTTGGACCAAATTTTCTCTGACGTGTGCTATCAACGGTTTTTTTCCACCAGTGGCGTAGATAGCTTTTCGAGGTGGAGGGGGTATGGGACATGCATTCCCTTTTTTAGGGGAAAATGTTAAAATATACCAATAAAGAGGTGAGTATATACCAAAAGGAAAATTTTGTACGAATGTAAATTTGTAAATTCAGAGCTAATATCGACAATATTCATACTAAATTTTATGAAAAAAAAATTGTAGCTGTATTTAAACTAGATATTTTCATTCATTTCATTGCTGAAAAATTTAGATTTTGCCTATCTTGTTTAAACCCAATCGTTAACATTGTATACAAAAATGTATGTTCAAAATATTGCACAAACATTCTCACAGAAAATAACTCATCATACTACAGGGTGTCCCATTCATGGTGGAGAATATTTTAATGGTAGGTAGTATGGTTCATTTGGGGAAAATTAATGTACAACGGGACCCCTCTATTTTTAACCGTTACAATGTAATAGCATTTTTTGTCAAAATGCCCGACTTTCTGAACTAAATCAAAATTTGCCGCACCACCAAACGTTTCATCCAAGATATGACTTCATTTTCTGAAACAACATAAAATTTCCAATAAAACGACACCTCGTCCGTTACGAAGTTGCTTGTATCATCCGAGATACACCCCTCATTATCACCCTGTATAGCGAACTTGTGTACCACAATTCAACTCCTAATTTTTGCACAAATTTTTGTTCAAAAACTCAACACTTTCGATGCTAGAATTTGAAAAAATTGTGTAGAGAGTTTTTCATCCTTTTAGACTTGAACATAATACCCCGGTAGACATAGCATCATAACGAAAATGCGCAAGGATTTTCATAATTATTCCTCATTATCATGCATTTTCGAAATTATGTCAGTCTACTGCATTATTGTACCCGATTTGTCTTTGAACAAAAATGTGTTTTCGGAGGTACTATTGCAAATATACTGTTAAGCTGCAAAATATGGAAAGCAAGAGGAAAAAATAGTCGGAAAATCGTTGGGGATATTCTTTTCTTTATACAAAATCTCCTAAAGCTATTCAACCCAAAAATTGTTTGTACGGACTTTTATTTTCATTTTATTTTTACTTAATTCAGTGCTGAAATTAAATTAATAATTAATTTTCTGTAATTGTGATGTGCATACATGATTTTTTTCGCAAAATATAAAATGTGTAATTTCCTTGACCCCCCTTATCTAAGCCACTGTTTTGCACGTTCGTTTAATGCGCGAAAATTATTTCATCACAACACAAGATTGCAAAGAAAATGTTCTATATCATCACTCACATATGCACATTGTTTTCAAGAAAAACATAGTTTGTATCCTTTGTGATTTATATTGATGAGCCAACAATATGTACAGATGGCGGGGAAAATATAGAGAACTTGACCTACTTTTCAAGTGAAATTTCAAATTGTTTTAATTGCTGCTATTTTGTTTGTCTCGTGTATTGTGTTGTATTTTTTTGCGGAGAATTGTTGAATATTGATTTAATTTGGAGTTTGTTGGATATGAAGTGAAAATATTTAAAGGAAAGGATACCTAGCGTTATAAAATATACTTTACGACCATTTAAAAAAAAATCATAAAAATTGGTCGAACCGTTTCGAAGATTTTTTGTGAAACCATGGAGCTTTAAGTTGAACTAAAGTATGGAAGAATGTCTTCAATATAATCGTGAAATTAGATTAATTTGAATCTGATACTTGTGTCTGTATGATTTGTAACAAATAACCGCTACGTCTTTTGCGCACGTACCAAAGGACCAACTTCCTTGCTTATAATGTACTAAATTATACTGTAAATCATACTGTATACACAAAAAATCAAATCCGAGTAAATCGTATGAGCCAGGAAACTATGTAGCAGAAATTATGCAATCATCGAACGAATCATTCAAGCAATTAATTTCTAGCCTCAACCGTATGGTTAAATCAACTCTTTTGTATACTTTAACCCGGATAGTACCAGAATTATTCTTTTCGAATTTCTCAATTATTTTTGAATATATTGTAGATTGGAGCGCTCTGAACCCAAAAAATATACTTTTTCCACTCAGGTGTCCCTGATGTCCACACAGAAGGGATTTTTAGGCCATTGTAAGACTGGCACCAACGGCGTACAGGTTTAGGTAGTCAGCTATTATGGGCGCAGCTCCCACTACTTTAACACTATTTGCAGCCGGGCGTACTAAATCCGGCTCGAAATAGGCGTTTCGCCACTCCAGTACGATTTACAGCTTAAGTAGAAAACGAGTTGTCAACAGTCGAGAACGGATAAGTGCAATCGTCTCCGGCAGCAAGAAAAATTGCACTTATCGGTTTTTTTTTTTCACTTATCCGTTTTCGGACAGATTGACAAAAAAAAACGAAATTTTAGATTGAAGGATATTAAGGGTGCGAAAAGTGTATTAAAGTATGTGTTAGGCTAAGTAGTTCTTAGACATTTAGTAAATTGCTCTCTTCAAACATTTTCAATATCTAAATTGCTCCCAGCGTCACTGTTTTCCAATTACATTAGTTTCCCTATATTATGAGTGTAAATTTATCGACACAATGCCTTTTAATTCCAAAGGATAAATACTGGAGAGGCCACATAATTCCAAAAAAAGGACAACGATAGCAGGGAGAACACAAATATTAGACATAATTTTCAATTTTTAGGAGTGTGAAAGAAGAAAAAATAAATACAAAATGGTTCCGTTGCAAGGCATCGAAGATACTGGCAGAGCTAACTAACAGGATTATTAAAAGATTCTTACAAAGAAGGTTAACGAAAAATAGAAAAGGACGCCTGTGTACCGAAAGTCAAGAATGGTAGAGATACAATATGTGATTGCATATTATACAGATCCACAAGTAAGATTTTCCTATAATACAAATGATGTTATGCACCGATCGCCGCACCGAATCATAAGTTATCAGGATGAATTTCGTAAATAAATAAATAGTTCTCTATTGTCAAAACCTTTCGATAGAAAAAAAATACCAGCGTACAAATATGAGGGTTTTCTAGAATTTTAATGCATAGTGAATATTTTTCGTACATATATTTTATAAGCAATAAATAAGAATTGTACACAACATTAATGAAATGTTTCCTGTAAATCTATTTTTGGATTGGTCTAAATAAACGCGTTCCAGAATGAAAGGCTAGTTAACTTGGTCCTACAAACTTCAAAAATATTTGTGGGAAACATACTATTACCATTCTATACATTTCCACCAAATTTCATGTTCAAAGTTTTATCAAGTTAACCCTTAAATGCATAGTATATATGGTACATGACTAGATTCCTGTAGAAGTCAAGCGATTATTAAATTTTTTATTTTTTTTTTATTTTTGCCCAAAGTAGACAAAACAAGCTTTCACGTAAATTCAATCTTGGCTTCCCGAAGCTTGCCTTGAGTTGTCTGTGCGTCGTCAAAGTGGACGAACGTTATTTTTTGTGGAATTTTAAAAGCTATTCTTTAGAGCTAAAAAAATTGCCGAAATTTACCGTTATTTTGAAAAGCAAAAATACTGCTAAGTAAATTGGAATGTGTTCTTGAGATTCTTTCGAGATTATGGCCAAAAAACTCACCAAAGGTATTGTTTGCACCAATTTTGCAACGTACCATATATGGTACACCATATGCATTGGGGCATATTCAGAAATATCTACACAATGCAAATTCAACTATTTTCACTTTTCTGAAAAAACGGGCTATTTCCTGGGAAAATAAAGGCTGATTCCGTGTTCAGTGACTAATTTTACATAAGGAGGAGGTCAGTTACGATAATGGGTTCAGACCCCATGGATTTAGGGGTTAGGGGATATGCATTGAAGAAATGCTTAAGAGGCTTCCCTTGCATTGTGAAAGGCCCTTACTAAATATTTACTTGGCTATATTTCCGGTTCGGGGCTAACCACGAACAAATTGAAATTTTACAAATTTACTGTTATTTACTTTTCCTTCGCAAAAGTCAACAGTTTTAATATTTAAAGTATATAAGGCCATACTGACCAATCTTTGTGCAAAGTTTCATATCGATCCCTACAACGGTTTAGAAAAACGGAGGTCGAAAAGGAAGTTAAACTTTAAACGCCAATAACTTTTTTTTACCGTTACTGGAAACTGGCAAATTTTAACTGATATGAGATGGACTCGTTTAGATCTTTGATTTAAATGACTTTTTTCAAACGTTCGGGACACCCTAATATTTTCTTCCTACCAACTTCTAAGGTATTTGTGCCAAAGACTGTAACCATTCTACACATTCCTACCAAATTTCAATTCAATCGGTAGAACCGTTCGCGAGCTATTTAGTGAACAGACGGACGGACGTACAAAATTGATTTCATAAGAGTTTAAAAAAAAAATTCTAAAAAACCCTACAAATCAGAAAGCTTTGAAATAGACCTTCCAGAGTCCTCAAATGTTGATCACGGCATTGCATTAATGTTAGCCTGAAACCATCGAATCTGCAATCCCTTTTGGCCTGATCCCCTGATCATTGTAGTTATCCACATATTCAGTGTCCAATTTTGACTTTTCCATGAGGATGGCTCAGTAATTTGATTGGAAAAGAAAAATATGTCAGTTTTGGTGATTTAGTAAAAACAATTTAATGCAATAAAATTCCGTTTTAATTAGCTCCACGAGAATAGAACATTTTACAAATTGTCCAAAATATTTGCATTGATATGCCAAAATGTATTAACGGGGAAAAATAATTAAGTTTAATAACCAAGCAATGTTGAATAAATCAGAACGTAATTTTCATTAGAATGCAAATGATTCAATGTCAAAATCGAGTCGGAAAGGCCCCAATTTCCTATTAAGTCAATGAATTGGCATCATCAATGATAATCAAAATTGGGCGCCGCATACTGAAATCTGAAGAATTCAAAACAAACGTAACTGCTTAAACTTTGGCAATATTTTCATTTCAAATAGGCATATGCAAATAATAATTTACCACGTTTTCTTCTATGTATTTTATTGTTACTCGTTCGAATAGTTATTTTAGGACTGTCGTCGTGCCAATAAATTTGCCACTGATAATATGTATCATGTTTTATCCAGCCGAAAAGTATAGTAATCAGTTCGTTGATTCGCACGAGTTTCTATATAAAAGCTGTCAAAAAACTCGTGCGAGGCGAGAATAGCTCGCATCTAGGTATTCAGTTTTTCGGACGAGTACCCTATGCTCAAACCAGTGTATTCACAAAGTCTCCACATAGATTCGGACGAATATAATGTCCTTACATTTATTTTCGTGCGAGCGTGATAGGAAAAGACAAAAATTCAATTAAATGGAATTTTAAAAGGGTCATTTTTGATGATGTCTGATGATTAATAATTTTAATTTTCATCGGAGAAACTGTAAAATAATTATCCTTTCAAAAACTAATAAGATGGTAGTATAGCATATGTGGGAGTGCTTGTTCAGAAGGATTTATGGCTTGAAGTTAGGATGATTTGATTGGTGCTTTGTGGTCGTAATCGTTCGGTCGCCACTCTGTGATATAGAGACTCAGAGAGAAGCGAGTTTTCAATACTCGACATGGCTCGTTCCACGTGTATTGTTCAAAAGAAGATAGGAAATGTTCTTATCATAGATTAATAAACAAAAATGCAACTATGAAGTGGTATGGCTGGCAACCATATCACACTCCGAATTCACTAGTTGTTGAGTTCAAACGTTGACGACTACACACGGTAAGTCGTCAACGCACCTCTCTATTATAGGAGTTACGGTAAAACAAGAGAGAATGGAGAATAAATTGCTGATGTGCTCTGCTTCACTAGAGGATTAAAACAATTAAATTTGAAGTGATACATCACATCTTTTAGTGCAATAATAATGAAATGGTTTTTATTATTTATTAAGTGTTATTTATATAAGAAGATTTTATATAAGAAGATATTATAGAAGAACTTTATTTCTTATTCTTCTTCGTATGGGTAAATTTAATGTTGATTTGGTTGTTTCTGTGTTCCTCTCCATCTGTCCTTCTTTTTCTCCTGGGAATTCCATAGATATTCGGTGTATCCAGCATATGCATACGTACATATGTATGTAAGTACAATGCAAATCGCCTACACGAAGAAAGGCTTGAGTAGATATCGTCCCTCTTGATATTCTTTATGTTGTTTCGAATCGGGTCAATTTCTCTAATAATTTGATTGTGCATATCACAAAAGAACGAAAAAACGTACTTTAAATATATACAACTTTGATATTGATGCCCCCGTATGTCAGCTATAGACAGTTTACTAATATACAAATTTTCAAGGACAACTATGTACTCTCCAATTCTACACTTTCGTGCGAGTCATAAATGCAAATATTCGCGCGAGAAACTGATTACTAGGCTAAAGGCACTAGTATTTTCGAGTTTCAATTTTAAAACGCTAGTTACATTTACAGTGGTCCGCATTTTTAATATCTTTAAGTGCACAGCATCTTCAGCAAGAAAATCGCATCAATATTTCTGAGAACGAAAAATCACAATAGTATTCTTAAGTGCAAAACGAATGCACGACATCGAAATTCGTAGGTTGCACTTATCCGTTGCAACTTACGTGTGAGTATGCATCACCTTTCATACATTTTCGTTGCGCTTAAGCGAAATTTGCACTTATGCGTTTTGCACTTATCGAGACAATTTTATATGAAAACCATGTGAAAAATCATGGGGCTTTGAAAAATTTTGAAGAAATGCGTTTTTTTTGCACTTAAGCGTTTTGCAGTTATGCGTTATCGTTAATAAATAAATAAATAAATAATGGCTGAGCGATTATTACTTCTGGAGTTTCCCTTTGCGTTACGTGCAGAAATTATGTATAAAAAAGTTTACCTAGTATCTTCTAGTTCCTAGATTCAAGCAAAAAAAACGTAACAAAAGTACATACGAATATGCAAATAATACTAAGTATAGGTCGATATTCCGCCAAGCGACTAACGCGATGATCGCTAAGTGACTATTGATTTTTTTCTCTTTTTTCGTACGGCCCCGTAGCATTCTTGATAAATATTATTCTTGTTGATGTATTCCTTTAATCGACCGTAGGAGAAATACCACACAACCCATACTATGCTCTATGCCTTATAAAAGAGCAATAAATGCTGAGCGATCATCGCATGAGTGGCCCCGAAAAACACGAACGATTTATTGACATTAAACTGCATTCATATCATCGGTTTTGATTCAGCTATGTGAGGATTAAATAGGACATGGTACTTTCGATACCATATGATCATGCTGGAACTTTTTGGATTTGAAATTAAAGTTAAATGTTCATATTATTGGTTTGCGTTTAGCCAAATAACTCGGCAACCTTTTACAAATATATTTTTTAACACAAAATGATTAGCTAATCAATATTCAGACAAATATACACGAAAATTGGGTCGAAAAGCTTTTTTACCATAACGTCAATATCTACCGCGTCAGTGTTATCGTATGGTAACACCTTTACAAGAACACTTCTTAACACTTCTTCTACTTAATATAGTAGAAAAATTAACTTTGAGGATCAAAAATTATTGATAGATTAAAACACAATTTACTAGCTTTGTTTTGAATACCATTCTACTTCATAGGTTTATAAATGTATTAACCGCGGTCGTTTTAGCATTAGACGTTCCAAAATGACGATAATTCAAAAATCGAGTCATATTTCATTGATTCGCTATACTCACCATTTAGGGTCAATCAATTTTTCGTTGATTTTGTAGTGTTTCCTGTGATGTTCAGTATGGAACTAATAAAAATATTTTTTTTTTTCATTAACAGGTACTGTTAATACTTTGATTTATGTTTAAAATGTAGACGATAAGAAAATACATATACATAAAATTATAAAATGGCCATAAAATATTATGACGAAAACCGAGAAAACATCTTTGAAAACTATAAAATGATATAAATCGATCAGGTTACTCGCTTAATACTTTCGTTTTGGGAAATTGCGACTTACAAATTGTTGTATGTGGTTTGTAGAAAGAAGCATAAAATGGTGTTAGTAATGTGAGCTTAGTGTAGTGCAAAGCAGTATTAAAAATCTTCCTCTTATAAGACCATGTTGTTCTGTGAATTTCTTTGATTTTAATTTGTTTCTAATTACTTCAAATTCGAAAAAGAACTGTGAGTTTACGATTGTATGATGTTTTCGATACTTATGCGTGGGAGACATAAGAACGATTAGGAAAGCAAACATCATCATCAACATTATTCGAATTCAAAGAAAAGATTCAATTATAGTTCAAGGTTAAGAAAAGTGATCAATATCTAGTACCCGTTCAATTGCACTTCAAACATTTATTGAAGTGGATAATTGGATATACTCGTACAAAAAATTACAACTGGAGACTCTAGAAAATGCATAAACATGAGAGTACGAAGTTGAATGCCACTTTATAAAATATGTTTACAATTTTTGGTCGCTACTATACCCGTATGTGCTATTAAATGTATAATTTATGCATTTTTATTCACATTTTCGGACATCTGTAATAATTACACTTGACCCAGTCGCAAGTCATCATCTTATCGGTTGACACTTGAGTGGTATACGTATAACGATAAAAAAGATAAACAAATCCCTATTTTGTTTAAACCTTAACGGCGCTAACTTGTTGCAGCTGTATACGAGCGTATTTATACGACGAGTATCAGCCGGCTGGTACTCGAATAGTAATACATCATCAATGTATTTACGTACTCGTTGCAGAGGTCATGTGGTTAGCGCAAATAAACCAGTTGTCAAATGAAACAAGGCTAGCAGAAGTTTTGTCAAGATCTCCAACGAAAGCAAAAGTAATTACGGAGGAGTTGATCTCTTTTGTAACATAAGTAGAATGTATTTACAGTATAACCTCGATAATTGCAACTAATTAATGCACAGGGTAGTTGCAATTTCCGAAATTTTGCAATTTTCGAGTCGGTTTTTTTTGTACAGAAAAACAACAACAAACATAGGCCTTTTGGAGGAATCCTTGTTGGATTAGGTATTTACGTACTTGAGCCAAAAAAAAATCAATGAACAAAAAATTCCCTTTATAAACCACAGGAAGATTTTGGTTGTTTTTAAATGCCCTAGGCTTCTTGGCCTTTCCGATCACCAGTAGCTTCACTTTATGCGTCCCGGTCGCATTCGTACATGCCAGGAAAGTTCTTCTCTCCTTGCTAACTTTTCGCCCGGGCGCAGAAGATTCACGAAAATGGAAAAGAGTCTTATCTGGGAATAACTTCCATAACAAGCCAGATTCATACCCATTGTGGATCTGTTCTGGCTTTAATTGCATCTCATTATTTTCGAGTGGAATTTCTCACTGAACGGTTTGACGGCTGAAACATTATTGAACAGTTTTTCTCAACAAATCTTCAACAGCCGAATTCCATGCCGTTTTTTAAATTTAAATAACCAACAGTTGCTTGCATTAAGTCCGGTGGAAGGTTCCTAAATTTTGCTGTGGAGATGATTGGCTTTTTCTTTTAACAATAATGATCGTTGCTGCATCAACCCCTTATATAACGCAGCCTCAGGGACGTACCGAGCAAACATTTGTTAGGGGGGTGAAAAGTAAAATTTGCCGACTACATTTTGAAAATTCACCAGCTATAATTAGAGGTACGGAAATTTCGTTTTTACGAAATAGATGCGAATTTCATCGAAAATTGCTCATTTATGCGAATCAATGCGAATTGCTCTAATTTGGAGTTTTTAAACAAAAAAAAATTATATTTGGCCAAAAATGTCAATTATTGGAGATAATTTTTCATCTCAGATATTTTTTCTAGACGTTTTCCGTTAATAAAAATAGAGAAATGGTCAAATGCAGAGAGTTCGCTGAATCACGGACACGATGGCTTCCCGAACACCGAGAAAGCACTTTAGTTGGAGGTTTGATGGATGAACTTTGTTTTCTGCAATGCGATTTTCTTAAGAAGAGTTTTTCTCGTGGTTCGGCGGGCCCTAAAATTTAAATGAACTTTACATAAAAACGATAAAAGCGTAACGATATTAGGGGCATTTTCTCAGCAGTTTCTCGTCTTACTGTTACCGTAACTCCTTGAGGAGTGGTCTTGTCGACTAGTATCTATGTGTGTTGTCTGAATTTGGAGTTTGGCAGACACACTTCATACTGAATAATAAACACGCGACGTTTTTTTTTGCAACGCGAGTTTTGAACAGTAGTTTAACTGTGAATCTACAGAATTTCTAGAGTTATAGAAAATTAAAATAAATTTTTTGAGCGTCCATGTAAACGTCGAAAATGACAAAGACAGAAGGATTATAGCAATATATAGAAATTCGATTCAGCCAGTTAAGTTGTGATACGCCGTTACTTAATTTTGGACCATGACTCTGCGATTCGATGTAAATCCATTTTATCGACAATATCCTCCTCAGAAAACAGTAGCATCAAATTGTCTAAACGTTTCTCCCCCATTAACGTTCGTAAAGGATTGATTTATTAATCTCAATTTACTAAATGAACATTCGCTTGAAGCTAATGTTAATGGACGCTTTCGGTTCTTAGTTTGAAAGCCTCTCTCGCTATTTCCCCAAAACTTTGACACTCGGAGCAATTATCAAGAAGAATTTGAATTTCAGCATGAAGGCATTCAGGGATCTCCTTTGAAATAATAAATAAATATAAATATATAAAATAAAAAATAAGTTTCGATCGCCGCTACTGAGATTATCGTGCATTTTTTCCTATCGGCCGGAATTCGAAATATGTCTTGAAACGGTTGGAGAAGTTTGGCTATTTTGTCCAAATCTTCTATGGACTTTGAGATAGAAACATCAAGAAGGATTTTGAACTCTTTTCAGTAAAATGTTTTTTTCGGAGCACGACGAGTTCGGTGTTGTTTTTGTGGTCCGATTCAGTTTATATCTAATTTTCTTGCGAAAATCATGAAGATTTTCACTAACGCATTTATTTTGCTGTCGATGTTAATGTCTTTAAAAGACTTTATTGTACTAAGTTTCATGGCGTCAATAATGTTAAGGTCCTGAGCTTCCAAATTTTCAGTTAAATTTTTCAATTTAAACATTAGTTTTATGTTTTTATGCCGAATAGCTCTGTTAATAAGTATGAACATTCAATTACATACTTTTAATATTGCAACTTTCAAATGTTTTTATCCTTAAACATCAACAGTTATTCTTTTGTAAATTTATAAGTGCCGAACCAATCCTACATATTTCCACTGAGGTCAAATTTGCCGACTGCAGATGGAAATTGAAAATGTTAGGGGGATGAGACACCCCCCCCCCCCTTAGCTACGTCCCTGTGGCAGCCTCCATTTTTAGGAATTCGGGTTGGCGCGTGGTTTTTCTCTTATAAGAGACAACCTCCGCTCTCGCCACATATTTCAGCCTCGCGTTTCCTAATTCGACTAATTGTCGATTCATCCACCTCATATTTCGAAGACAACATTGCCAATGATGACCCCTTTGCAGTTTCTTTGCAATTTCCGCTTTGTTGCAGCAAAAGGAACTTGTGAGATTTAGCAGACACATTTTGTTAAAAGCAACACCGTTAGGAAGCCAAATTAAAACTAATAAGTGCCGCTAGGCAAACTCGTTTCTTTCACTTAATAATAAAAACCATTTTATATTTCCGGGTAAAAACCATGAACACCTTAAAATTAAAGAATGACTCTAAAATCGCAACAGTCGTTGCAAATTTAGAGTCTACAATGGGAAATATTTTTTTTGCAAATATATCGACTCTAAAACTGCAATTAGCGTTGCATATTTAGAGTCTTCAATGAGAATATCTTTATAGTTGCAAATATCGAGTATTGCAATTATAGGGGTTGCACTGTATCTGGTTGCCAAAATGGGATATAGATAGATATAGATATAAATTCGTGAATCAATTTTAAATAGAATTATATGTAATGCAGTTGCTAATATCACTTTTTTAATAGAAGAACAATTTTGCATGTAAGTGGAGAGACAAAAAATAAATGAAATCAATAGATGCCTGATTTTCTCGTCCGCTAAAAAAAAACACATGCCAACAAGCAAGATAACCGGATGCGAAATGATTTAACAATTCATAGGGCTACAACCTTCCAGAAAACTTTCCGGAAAAAAAACTTTCTACAAAATCTAGTCTAAATCTTCCATGTTTTCCGTTCGGTGCATAACGGGAAAGATATTGGCAATGAACGGCAATTTTTTTCTCTGCAAGACTTAAATAACACGATTTAAGAACGCAGTCTATACAAAGATTTGTTTCCACTGCCTCTCCCCGTATTTGGATTTATTCAAAATTTAGTGTTCAAATTTTGAGCAATTTCAGCATTACTCCCGTCTACCGGAGTCTTGATAGGCGCATCTCGAAAATTCAAATAATTCGAAAATCCGGATGGGGTGCCGTAACAATTGAAAATTGAAAATTGAAAAGTTCAGACTGTCAAATGCCATCCATTCCTATTCAAAATTGGACTTTACAAACCTCCAGATATTTAGATATTTTTAGTGTTGCACTTTTGGGTGAAAAATGCCATGGTTTCAGGTCTTGAAAAAATATTCTGACTCCAATCAATGAAGCAAACGTCATACCTTTTTGAAAACTAGAGACTATGAGCCAACTTTTAGAATTGCTTGCCGGAAGGTCCCGGTGGAATATTTTTACACTACAGTTTTTTGAACGTAGACGAAACAATGAATTTGAACTCTCGGTTACACAAAGAAGGACACATTTCTCTCAAAACAAAACAGTTATTTTTCCAGTTGTGTGTAGTTAATACTGCATTTTCTTGCTGTTGCAGCGCAAAAAGAAAATTTAAGACATATTTAGGTTTGCGTTTCCGTTTTGGATTTTTCTTTAATTACAAATAACTGTAACCAAACACGACTGATTTTTTTAAAAAATGTTGCTCGTGACGGACACTAAATGTGCTATCACCGGGTACCGGGTTATCGTTGGGGTTTGGGACATACTATAGTGAAGTTTAGCCGCGGGTAAATCACATACAAATCAAACCAAAACCACTAATCAAAGTGCAGCATGTATAACAATGTACTTAATAAGATTACAGAACCTATCCAACAAAAACCTTGACAGCTTGCTATACAAGAAAAACGCATAACAACATAAAAAGATTGAATTTCATAACCTCTTTAAATGAAACCCCTAAATAAGAAAAAGACAAAATCTTTACCATCAGAAGAACATCATTGCAAAGTCGCATGAATAAATTAGAAAAAGCATTAGCATCCAAAGCCATAGACCGTTGTACTTGTGTAAGTACCAACAGATTATTATGCATGAGAAATCTTAGCATCTTATAGTGTTTTGCCGTCAGGCTATCTTCTATCTATACCGTACTGGCTGATGGGTTAAAAGATACAAGAGCCTATGGAGGGCGTCGTCGTCATTTGACATATTGTACAAATAAACAATTTTTGCCGTAATAGCAACAATCAATTTACGGGATTCGCCTTCGTCTATATGCGCTAGCAAATATACAAAAGGAGCCTTTATTGATTACATAATCGTTGGTGTGGCTATAGACACTATTATAGCACCGGAGGCGATTTTATTGTATGGCGTCGAAGATTACCTATACTACGTGCTGGCTTAAAAAAAAAGCAAATTCGAATACAGTACAGACATTGTGTTGGCGTATCAATGAAACGTCAATATTTTCAGTATAGTCGGAGTAGCACAAAGTTATAATATACTAATAGCAATCGTTGCATTGATTCAAAATCCAATTATGCAAAAGATACAGATGTCGTACTGCAAGTATGCTGGCATATGATTATGGGAAAACATCTTAAGAATATCGGTAACCCAACACCTAGCCAATCGATTAACAATATTAACCCGCGTGGACCTCTTAATCATGTCTGACGGCGCGGTACTTGTATGCATGCAATGAACCAAGCATAGAACGGATAATAATCCAATGGGCATTGTGAGAATAATGAGATATGTACTCGTTCCTACAGCATAGTGCAATAAACAACATATTTAGCATCAACTACTGATTCTATACGAATTATATGTGGTAATATCCCCGCTTTTAACTTCTTGACCATCCGTTGCGACATTTTCAATTATTATGATATAAAAGCTTGTGTTTCTGCAGAGGACAACATCAGTGTACCTCTGAAGTTATTCAGTACATTATAATTCAGCTTTAAACCAAATCACACACCCATCAACCAAAATGTTCAAATTGGTAAGTGCGAAAGGATATTCCTGTCTGTTCTTTTTTAATTGATTTATTGTATTTTGCAGTTCGTTGTTGCATGCATCCTGGCTGTCGCGGCTGCCGCTCCAGGTGTTGTTGTCGCTCCCGTAGCACATGTTGCTCATGTTGCACCTGTTGCTCATGTGGCTGCGCCATTTGCTGTCAGTCATTCATCATCGTAAGTTGAAGAAAAAATTAAGATTTTCGAAATGGATGATATATTCAAAATAATTTTTAAATTATAGCCATGTCGTCCACCATGCACCAGTTGTTAAAACTGTGGTTGCTGCTCCCGTAGTTGCTCATCATGTACCAGTCGTAGCTCATCATCCAGCTTTCGTCAGGACTGTTGTTCCCGCCCATCCTGTTCTCATTCATCATTAAAGATGTGATTTAAGTGTAGAATGATTGTAAATATGCTTTTTAAAAGTATTATCACGGTTTTTGTAAATTTTGTTTTGTTTTATAATTTGATTGATAAAATGCAGCTTTAATCTAAAAAAAAAACATTTTTTTACTTATCTTATACCCTCCGTCTCCGTACATAAATTTGCGAATAGCGAATAGTTTTGTACACATGATTTTTTGTATGATTTTTTCACTTTGTGACGAACATAAATCAGGGACATAGGTTTCTATGAGATAGATTCTACTTCTTGTTGTAGCCAATTAATACATATAAATAACAGTTCCAGTTGTGCATGAAGTTGTCGGAGTTGCAATTTAGACAGACTCTACTGTGCTGTCAAGCAGTCTCAGCTCGCCCATATGTGCACAAGTGCACACAGGGCCGGATTTACCCTCTGTAGCGCCCCTGGGGAGTAGTCGATTTGCCGCCCTCCGTCACTAGTTTAAGCTGAAAATAGATCAGTCGCATTCATTGGATGTGTACAATTTTTTTTAACATACGTTGCTTTCGCGTTTTCAGAAGTAGTAGAACTTCGGTGAAAATTGCATTTAATTTATTTCTTAGAAAGGTGTTTGGACTGAACTTCCAATCAAAGTTAATGTTCACAAGTAGGTTTAGGTACTCCATCGACGGTGAAATTAGATGCTCATGGAAAAGCAGATACACCTTAGAACTCAAAAAAATATTTGAAAAAAAAAATGATGAATTTACGCATTGGACCTAAAACTGTCACATGATGGGAAATAATTCGATTCCTAAGAGCTTACAATATAAAACTAACACTTTATTAGATATTTTTTATTTTATTATCGCGAAAGTTCTTGGTGCCCTAGGAGGTAAGTAAAAGTGTCCGGTTTTCTTGGTTCTGAGTGTATTTTACTTGTACCATGCGCGATTCCCAAAGCTATAGTGGTGAACTGGCAGGATGAAGCCTACGGCGGCATTTTTATCGGCCCGTGCAGAGATAAAAAAGTAACAGTTCATCATTTATTTTCAATTTTAGAAGTGTTCGCTTAATTTGTTAGCCAGCAGATTGCAATTTGAGATCAAGGATCAATCTTTGGAATATAAAAATAGAGGGAAGGTCGAAACGCCTTATTCGGTTTATAGATATACCTACATATAGATACACATTCCAGCTACTGAATCTATGCCCATTTACATAATGTATGTAATGTACACTGCCGACTGCTCACTGCATATACGACATGGTCACGACACTGCGACCAACAACCGGCAATCACAACGGATGCACAATCTAAGAAGAGGAGCACACGCTCCAATTTTGGATATCTTAGCGATTTCCGGGGTAAGGGGGGTAGTTCAAAATTTACACTAGAGCTTGTGCACAAAGCCGTTGTGCACTGTTCCTTATAAATCGTATGAACTAAATTCTAAAAGAATAGAGGTTGTGCTGCATGTGTCTGTTCTGTTGAAATCGCGATGAATGAAATTGCAACGGTCAATTTTTTTAAGGAAATTTCAAAAATCTTCTAAAAGAAAATAAGATTAAAATAAACGAGACCGAGGATAATTTCGGTCGCGGCCGAAAATTGAATACATTTCACTCTCCTCGGGCTAAAAGTTTTTTTTTTTCTAGCGAAGCTATGACTTGTTTTTAATCCTTCCCCATGCTTTTCCTTCTGTTTTCACATAAGTTCCGTGGCATCGATAAAACAATATTCGTATGAGGTTGGAATAAGTGGGAAAATTAAAAAAAAAATATCTCAGAAGACTTTATTGGGGGGATGCGGGAGCATGGCCGCATAGTACGATTCCATTTGTTTTACTTTTTTTTTAAAACGACGCATTAAGGTTTTTTGAAATTGATGTAGAAAATATGTTTCTTAGAAAATTCAAAATGGGGGGGGGGGTTATATGGTAGCCACAAGACCCCATGGTCTGATTCCATTCATTGTTACATATGTTTTGTGGCATCAATAGAAATGCACTTTTACGATATTGAGTTCAAATTGGTGAATAAAAAAAAAAAATTCTTAGAAAACTCAATTTGGGGGGTTGAGTTTGTATGACAGCCCCATGACCCCATTTTCCGATTCCATTCATTTTTACATATATTGTTTTTCATAGAAAACTCAATTTGGAGGGATGGGTTGTATGGCAGCCCCCTGACCCCACAGTCCGATTTCACCCATTCCTTAATATGTTTTGTATCATCAATAGAAACACATTTCTGTAGAGTTTGGTTGAAATTGGTCCACAAATAAAAAAGTTTTTCTTAGAAAAACCAAATTGAGGGGGGGTTGTATGGCAGCCCCACGACCCCATTGTCCGATTTCAGCGATTCAAACATACAAACTGCCTGCAATAAAAAGAAGCATGTGTGCAAAATTTCAGCTCGATAGCATATAAACTGGCCGAGTAAAACGCGTAGCAACAGACGGACAGACAGACAGACTAACATCGCCCAATCGACTCAGCTCGCCATGCTGATACATATACATACATATATGGTCGGAGATGCTTCCTTCAATGCGTCACAAACTTCATGACAAAGTTAATATACTCTTTACTCTACGACTGAAGGGTATAAAAACTCAACAAGACTTTAGTGCATGTACAAGTATAAGTGACGGAAAATAATTGAGCGTAGCGAGCAGGGGGCGAAGCCCCGTAGTGCAATATAAATACAATAATTTATGTTCAATTTTTGGCTTTTTGTAGACTAAATGAAAATGAAAAATTTAATTACATCATATTCTTCCCGAAGTCAATACATTTTTATATTTCCTTGTGAACCCCCAGTATTTTCCACCACGAGCCGCCACTGCCGACAAGTTGTGGAACAAGATTACGACGATAGTGTGAACATCATGCGAAATTTCATATTTATCGGCCAAGTGTGAATTGCCTTTTAGTTCCTGACATCGATCATAGATATAACATCTGTTCCCACCCGGAATTGAACACTATCACCACTTTCGACAATTTTAGCGATGAATAATTGATTCGCGGTTAGTCCTGGAATAAATAACACGTTCCGAACTGGAATTTTTCATATCTATACCTGCACTGTCAAATACACTTACGGACATGAGTATCGACTCAACCTATAATCCCGCATATTTGTACGTGTTTTTTAGGGTTTTTTAGAAATTTTTTTTTTCATCCCTTATGAAATCGATTTTGTCCGTCCGTCCGTCCGTCCGTCCGTCTGTCCGTCTGTCCGTCTGTCCGTCTGTTCACTAAATAACTCGTGAACGGCTCAACCGATTGTCATGAAATTTGGTAGGAATGTGTAGAATGGTTACAGTCTTTGGCACATATACCTTAGAACAGGGTGTCCCGAACGTTTGAAAAAAGTCGACTTTTTTAGTTTTTATCGGAGATTGACGTATGGGTATTTAAATCAAAGATCTAAACGAGTACACCTCATATCAGTTAACTCATTGCCGGACACAACGCCAAAATTTGACACGATTTGTATGGTCAAATGCTCAAAATTGGACGTCTATAGACGTTGTGTCCGGGAAAGTGTTAAAATTTTCCAGTTTCGAGTAACGGTAAAAAAGTTATTGGCGTTTAAAGTTAAACTTCCTTTTCGAGCTCCGTTTTTCTAAACCGTTATAGGGATCGATATGAAACTTTGCACAAAGATTGGTCAGTAGGGCCTTATATACGTTAAATATTAAGACTGTTGACTTTTGCAACGGAAAAATAAATAACAGTAAATTTGTAAAATTTCAATTTGTTCGTGTGTAGCCCCTCTTAGGTTTCCGAATATGAAAATTCTGCTAAGGGTTTTTTGAAAATTACATTTAGAATATGTCTACGAATTTTCTTTCGAATAACTGTATCCAAACCGGAAATATAGCCAAATAAGTATTTAGTAAGGGCCTTTCACAATGCAAGCCTCTTAAGCATTTCTTCAATGCATATCTTTTAACTTGACGAAACAATAAACATGAAATTTGGTGAAAATGCATAGAATGGTAATAGTGTTTGCCACAAATATTTTCGAAGTTAGTAGGACTAAGTTAACAGGGTGCCCCTGAATAGCTGCAAAAGTATACTTGTTCAATACTCATAGGAAAGCTTGCATTGGCTCTTATGACAGGGAACACAATGGAATCATTTTATATAAGGTTGCTTTTCCTTGATTAAAAAACAGTAATAGTAGATTTACAGCTAATAATTCAGTTCATATATAAAGCCAAGCCATCCTTACGTTTGCCTGAGTTTCTTTTTGGTCAAAGGCCATCAGAAATCTTAAATCGAAAAATGCCTGTAGATTTGCCTTGGACTACTTTTATACAAACTGGGTAAATAGTAAATATATTTTTGGATTGGTCTAATTAAAGGTGGAACGCGTTTATTTAGACCAATCCAAAAATAGATTTACAGGAAGCATTTCATTATGTTGTGCACAATACTTATATATTGCTTATAAAATATACACACAATATTCACTATGCATTAAAGTTCTGAAAAACCCTCGTATTGCGGGCGCAGCCCTCTGTGCGCCGGTATTTTTGAAAAGTACGGTAGTTATCCATAAAAATCGTATGTCATTGAGAAGCTTGAGACATCAGCTTTATGTTGGTACCATTTCAACCAATATTTGGTGAGTACTTTTAAAATCAATGCTCTTTGAGCGAAATCGTTGGGATAATGGGGAAAGTATACGAAAATGGTTTGTGGTTAGGTTTTTTGAAAATAAAATTTTTTTCAGTATTTGAAAAAAAATATTTCAGTATTTGGTATTGCCTCCTCTTGCTCTAATGACAGCTTTCAGTCGATTGTTTATTAATCTGATCAAGTTGCTTATGGTATTTTGAGGAATACCTTTCCACTCCTCTAACAGGGCTGCCTTCAATTCTTCAGTGGACAAACGGACTGGATTTCTGGCTCGGACTCTTCTCTTGAGCTCGTCCCATAAGTGTTCAATGGGATTGCGTGCAGGCCAGTTAAGTGTCGACATATTGGCTTCATTGAGCGCGATGCGTAACACCGCGACGCGATGTGTGACACCGGGCATTATCGTGAATCAAAGTGAAGTTCTCGCCAATAAACGCTTCATACGGCACAACGTGGGCACGGAGAATTCGGTAAAGTATCGATCAGCTGTCAGCCCTCCTCCTCCGCCTCATCCAGGCACGAATACGAGCTCCGTTTTTGTCTCTAAGGAAATGCTAGCCCGCATCATACAGGAACCGTCGCCGTATGCAACCGTTTCAGTGAAACAGCACTGCGAAAATCGCTCACCCGGACGCCTGTAGACTCTGCATCTTCTGTCACTGCCATGCACTCATGCACACACATTCTCGACTCGTCAGTGAACAATACTGAGCTCCATTCCGTAACCCTCCAATTCAGATGATCTCGAGCAAATAAGAGGCGCGCTTGCCAGTGTTGTTCAGTCAATTTGGGGCCCGTGGCAAACTCAAACTGGAAATTGGAGCAGAAACAGTGGCGGCTCGCCCATATGTGCACGTGCACCCCCTGACAAAAAAAAATCGTAAGGGCACGTAATTCACTGATTTCTTCAAATCGAAAATGCGAAAATCGCACATCTAGCCTGCAACACGGCTCATCCCATATCTATGTTATGAATGTACACTATGCCGACTGCTCACTGCACATACGACATGGTCACGACACTGTGACCAACAACCAACCTGCAATCACGATGGGTGCACAATCTGGGAAAAGGGGCACACGCTCAAATTTTGGATATCTTAGCGGTTTCCGGGGCAAGGGGGTAGTGCAAAATTTACACAAGAGCTTGTGCACAAAGAGGTTGTGCACAGCGCCTTGTAAATTGTATGAAATAAATTCTAAAAAGAGAGATTGTGTCGCATGCTCGCATCCGTCTTTTCTGTTGAAATCGCGATGAACGAAATTGCAATGGTCGATTTTTTTAAAGCAAATTTTAAAAATTTAGAAAATAAGATTAAAATAAAAACTGCGGAAGAACTACACCCTTGATTTCTTTAGCGCAAGCGACGGAAAATAACAATTTCGGCGTGAAATTAAAGCGGAAAACACGTAGATTTATAGGAATATGTGGAATGTATGGATTTTAATGGATTTTCGTTCGATTTTGACAGAATGAAAATTTAATAAAATCCATGGATTCCCCATGTGTGTGTTTTCCCTGCTTGTTGGGCGGGAGTGAAAACGAACATTCCAGCTAACAAAAGTCTGCGAAAGAATAATATGTAATTTCAAAACAGTATTTTTTTAAATACAAACAATGAAAAATTTAGCTACATCACTATTCTTGCCATATAATGAATACATTTTTATGTTTCCCTGTGAACCCCCGGTATTTTCCACCACGAGCCGCCACTGAGCAGAAAGCTAAAATTTGGTTTATTGCCATTATACCACCCACTAAAAATCGGATGTAAACTAAGGGTACATCGAATACATAGTGACCCAATACAAATTTTTTCAACGGTACTTGTCGAAATGAAATGAGTAGTGCGTAGAACAAACTCCTGGTAGGTCACTTTTGGTAAGTACCCTTAGTTTTTATCCGATTGAGCTGATTTTTGATGGGCGGTATAATGAGTGTAAGTTGAGTCGTATATGCATAGACCGAAGCCTTGTTTTAGAGTCAATGACGACGATTTAACTAATTTTCAATTTTTATTAATTTGCTGTTTAATCAATTTTATACTAATTTAATTTGATTCGCCTCTTTTGTACCTATTGTTCGCCTCTTTTAACCTAGCCCTAGAGGTGACAAAATTGTGATTGGCGTACAAAAACTCAAAGAACCGGAACAGAAACCTATGCCCAGTGTCACAAAGCCATAAAAGTACAACCTACACCTTTTTTTTAGGATCGAAAATATGTAAATTAGAAATGAGGAACTAGACGCCGGATATTAAAATCACATCGGATCTTCATATTTTTAATCCATTAAGCGAAAATTAAACGAATAAAAGAAATTTACACTTTTCGAGAATAATGTTAGGTAAAACAAATGAAGTTGACATTAATACACACATCAATTTTGGAATTTGCATCTGTACCACTTTCGTTGTCTCTTTTTGTGTTACATAGAATCTCTCGTTTTTTTTTACTCACGGTTTTTCCTGCTTCTATGATTTAAAATTAAAGAATATTTTCAATCTTTAAACACATTTAACGAAAATTAGTTAAAATAGCGAAAATTAAAATGAAATGAGCAATCACAGATATTTTGCGCCCCTTACTGATTCTAATAACCCTGGCAGGAAGGCTATGGTTCATAATCCGCTACACATTACGCCTTTATTTTGGTTATTTAAATCCTTCATTGTTAGGCTTCCCTAAGTCCATAATTGTGCCTTTAGGCAATGACCGACGCACGTAAGGCTGTCGCAAAACAAGCTTATCACGTGTGCGTGCAGCACTTCTTTCCTCGTAAATAATAAACATTGTATAGCTCACGTACTTCTTCTCAGCCAACACTCGTACCTTACCTATATACTGGTATATCTTACCACATGATATTCAAATTTTGCCCACCGATCGACCTTCAGTAGTAAATAATTACATAGTGCTTATTACTGCCGGTACAGCTGTTTGGTTGTTCCGAAACGTGCAGATATAAAAGCAGTTGAGATTGCATAAGACAGCATCAGTTTACATCTGAATCGACTAAAAACAACCAAATCAATCAAAATGTTCAAATTGGTATGTAAACCGTCGACAGAGACAAAGGATCTTACTCCAAGGACACCATAAGGATCTTTTAATTAATTTTGAATTTTATTAATTCGACTTTCTAGTTCGTTTTCGCTTCCGTCTTGGCCATCGCTGCTGCCGGTGTTATTGTTGCTCCAGTCGCTCATGTTGCCCATGTTGCTGCCCCGGTAGCTGTTAGTCACTCATCCAGCCATGTTGTTCACTCGGCTCCGGTTGTAAAGACTGTTGTTGCTCATCCAGTTGTTAAGACTGTTGTTCCAGTTGCACATGCCTTCCCTGTGGCTCATGCCGTTCCAGTAGCTCATGTTCATGCTCCAGTTGTTGCTCATCACGCTGCCGTCGTTGCACCAGCTGTTGTTAAGACTGTTGTTCCAGCTCACTCAGTCTATGTACACTAAGGAGCGGACCACTTTAGGATTTTATAGAAATTGTTAAATATAGTTGAAATGAAAGGACTTTTTTAAATTTTGAATTTGAGTTTTTAATTTTTTTTTTTTGGTAATCAACTTCATTCCTAAGTTCCGGTGAAATTTAAAGTATAGGAAGGGGCGAAAGGCAAAGGAAAATTAAAATTAACCAACCAACTGATTTAACACTTCTTCTTCCAAAGGGAAATTATACAATTTCTCATTTTGTTTCTAGATTTTCTCAGAACTTTTCCCAACAATACTAGATTCCGATTAAGGCGTATCTAAAAATGTGCATAGGGTTTTCCAATAAGAGCGGTTAGGTGTTGTAATGGGATAAAATAAGCTCTGTGTGAGGTCTAAACGATTATGCCAATATGTAAGGAATATAACATCATTCAAATGTCCGCGGCGGCTTGTCACGGTGGCACGGATCCGAGTGGTCCAATTTTAAATGACACTGCCGCATAGATCCTGCTGAATTTGAGCCAAGGCTTGGTTGATATTGATTTTAACGGCATCGGTCGATTGTGGCTTATTGGTATAACAACTGCTACTTCAGGAAACCCCACAGGAAAAAGTCTGGCGGGGTCAAATCGCACGATTCTGGTGGCCAATCCACGTCACCTCTACAGGAAATAACCGTACCGTCAAATAGTTCATGTTTCACGAATAAATTTAATGAAAACTACACTTAAATTTTATAGAAATTTACAAATAAATGCTATGAATGAGCCTTCATTCAGTAGGATGATAAACGACCAAGTCGGCTATTTATATTGTCTTAAGTCTGGCAAGACTCGATCGAGAGGAATTATTCGAAGCGTCCTGAGACATTATTTGCACACATTGTCAGTATATCTGTCCTTTAAATATTGCAAAAATTTTGGACATAATGTTCAGCGCAGATTCATATACCTACCCAGACGCGACCACAATCCCCAATTGATTACTCTTTTCTGAGTCCCGGTGCATTCTTGATAAATACAGTGGATCGGCTATAACGACGGAGTTCCCGGATCTCAAGGTTTGTGAAGCCCCTGCAGTGTATTTTTGGATGGATATAGCGACCATCGCTATAGTGACCGATCGGTTATAACGGCGGAGTTTTACGGCCAAAGAGGCCGTATGTGTGTACTGATACTTTCCCGAGCAAAGATGGAGTGTTGCATTCACCTTTTTTCTAGCAATCCGATTTTGCTGCAAAGCTTTGCCTATGGCGAGGCTTTGTACAGGGTGGCAAGCGCGAACCTGATGGCTTTTAAAACATCGTAAAAGATCGAAAATTCATTCCACACAAATTGGTTTGTCGCTAGAACATTTAGCATAATATTTGGATCTTAAATACCTTTTCCCTGTGGAAAATTTCACTTTTGTAGAAATCTAAACTCTTTGCATCAGAACAACTTCAATGGGGTACTTACCAGCTATGATAGTGGAGAAGAGATAGCATTTCGCTGTTCCTTGGTTGAAAGCGTTTCAGTTGGTAAGATGGAGAATAAGCGATTGAGCACCATCCCTTTAATATTTATCGGAATACAACTTGTACGTTGCATTGCGACAAGAAAAAAAAACTTAAAAAGAAATTTCAGCAAGATGGGAAGGGATCCGCCAGGATAAATATCCAGATTTGTCCACGCCCCAGTCGGTCCTCCAATTTAATTATATCATTATATATTTGAAATCACACAATTGTGAAAATAAACCATATATATTGAACCAACAACTCTTCTGTGAAGAGACCGCGCGAATTAAAGTTGATCTACTATGAAAAGTGGAAGGAAGCTGTCGACAACGACAGCTTTCATGTCGACGTCAAGGCTTTAGGGGGCTTTAATACAAGCATAGCCTTGGCGGAAGGAAAATTAGGGTAAGGGATCGAGAAGGAGACCACACAAACATCCATGGTCACAGTGAGATTCGAACCCACGCTCCGGGAGCTCAGAGATAGAGTGACATATCTACCACTGAACCACCGAATGCTCAACTGCTGTCGTTTCATCGATGTCATCCGTATGAAAAAGGTTTCCAAAATTAGGTTAGTAATCTCCAGTTCTTTTCGTGTACATGTTACACAAAGAAAGACGCAAATGGCAGTTAGGGAATACCCCATTGTAAGCAGTTTCCCTTGAAAAAAAAAAAAAAGGCATGAAGACCTTATTTAGGGCCTAAGGTTTATCACCCAATAATTTTCAAGGAATAATTAAAAAAAATTAATTAAATTCTCCTCGGATCAAACTACACTGAAAGAAGCGTTTGAGTTCCACACTTATTGCTGACAAATTCGCGAATATTACAGAGGCATTTGTTTAACTGGTTGTCCTTCTTTGTGTCCTGCTTTTTTACTAGCTTTGTCCTGTCAAACGATGATTTTTGATGAATTTGTCCTGCTTTTTAGGTTAAAAAATATACGAGCGTTATCATGCATCATGCAGAATGTGCATCGTGGTATCTGCTGTGTGACTGAATAGTAAACCACAGATTAGATCGACGCCGCCAAAACAAACAGACCACTACAGGCTGCAAACATCTACCCGCTCTAATTGGAAAACCCTAAACAAAATTATTTCTGATAGATAACATATTTCAATTATTTGCTAAATACTGAAAATTCCCCATTTCACTCCTAAGAGAATAGCTCGAATCGTTTATTTTCTTACGGTCTACTACCCTAATTGGAGGCAGACTAAATGACACATGTGGGAGCTGTGTATTTGTATACGCAAGAAAAATGAAAAAGTTTCTGTGGATTCACAACAACATACAGAAAGATACCATAAAATTATTCGATTGGGTGTTATATTCGGCTCGGATACTTTAGTTGGTTTTTTCAAGAAAATAGTTTGAAACAATACCAAATTGTGTTTGTCATTCAGGCCAAGGACATGAAAAGAAGGAAAGGTACATTGTCATCAAATTTACTCAAGCCATTTTCAAGGTTCTTGAAAAATCTTCAATTATTATAAAAATATTGATTTATCATTCTACTACAGCAACAACAGACAACAGCTATGAATAATTATTGCCTATTGAAAGGATATTGTCGCCATATAGTCTAATCAAAAATAGACAAGGCGATACACAAACCTTTCACTTTATTCGCATTGAATGTATAAACGAAAAATCTTTAATACATTCGGCGCGTGCTGCAACAGCAAAAAACGCTTCTTGGATATCATCAGGCAGCAGAATTGAAATTTATTGTCACATACGTCTTGATCCTGAAACGATGTCTTTGCACACGGCGAAACCATAATGGAGAGCGACAATGCGTTTCCTTTAGTCATACATAAACACGATGTTTTGTTAAGCGTGAGCGGAATAAAGATTTGGTTTTTATGTGCGAGGTCTTGTGGCGTTTTTTGACTCAAGTGGTGACAAAGATCCAGAGATATCTCTGATATATTTGCCGTATTAACAGGACAAAAAATGGATTCAAGTTCACTGCCAAATGCCGAGCGTAAGGTTCAAGTTCATTGTCCTTTACTGCATTGAATGTCTTGTCTTGGTGGGACTTTGATACGTTGACTGGTTTCATTATAATTCGGAAGTTTGGTTTTTATAGGCTGTATAAATATCCATCCATCACAGGTTTTGTTTCCTGTTTTAAGTGTGTACCATGCCCAGGACTTTCATTATTTTTTTTTTCTTGTGGGGTTTCTGGAATGTAGTTACTTTCCAATTTCGTTATTATTGTGTCTATATCAATTTCCCTTTTCGAAAGTAAAGAATGATTTCTACAAATTACAAGTAAAATATTTTTTGGTGTTTGGTCTCTATAACATCAAATTTTAATCTGTATAGAATATTATTTAACCTTGCACAAATCTCTAAAAAATATAATAGGCAAATCCAAGGATTTTTAAATAAACACTGCCAAGGATTTTGTGGCTTAAAATGAAAAGGTCTGCTAATGTATAATTTTTACATCATGTACGTAAATACATATACATACATACGCAATATTATTCACTACAAGTCCGGCGTATTATGCCCAGCCCCGTCGTATAAATTGTCTTATCAGAGAGATTGGAAAAAGACCCATTTACGCTATGAGTTGCGTAGGTATACATTTTCCTCCCTCATAATCATAAAGATAACACTTAGCCGGACATTGGTAAATTTAGGGATTAGCGCGCAATGATTATTCTTCAACCTTGGACAGAATTCTATGAATTGGCCTCTGGTCATCGGCTTATCAGTGTCGTAATATTGTGAAATGTTTGCAAACTTACTGTCGAGGATTTGAAGCCTAAATGTCAGAATTATGGAAATTTGCAAATGTAATCGTCGGGGATATTAAATGTTTGGATTGTGCGTTCGCGTTTAATTTGAAGTCATATAGTTAAATATGGAGGATGGGTGGTGGTCGTGATAACATAGCCTTGGTTTGTTTTTTTTTTTTCTGAATATAAACTGAAGACTTTTTTCATTTGTTTAAATTAATTTTCTCTGATAGCCTCAAGCAGCAAAGCAATTTTAATTTAAAAACTCGAGTGTCAGAAGAAGGTAGGTATACCTATGTTAAATATGTTTAAATTCATTAAAATGATAACGAGTTTTAAAATATTGAAAATGATAATAATGTATTCAAAATGAGCCTATATGGTTCTAGTTTAGAAAGTGATACTTCAAAGCGTCATATGGTAAGGAAATGAAATTTGGTTTACTAGAGTCAGTTAATTCTTTACTCTGGACGAAAAGTCATTGTCCCAAGTCCACAGAAGCGCTTTGATATAAGTTAGATAAGTCAAAAGATTTTACCATCTCAAACTCAAATTATCACGTTCCCAAATGATATTAACATGGTCAACGTTATAGTTTTGGCATTTTTCAACTCTGTTAACGTTATAGAGGGTTACACCAAGCACGTGAGGTTTTTTTTTACCCACAGGGTATTTTTTAAACATTACTTTTGAATGGCTTAGCCTATCCAGCTGAACTCATATTTCGCATAAATTCTGCAAAAAAATATGCTTGAAAAAGTTCCTAAAATTTTTTAGAAATAGAGCTTTGATAACCAAAAGGAATAATTTACGGGAACGGTTACGTGTGGTTTTCAAGGACCCAAGAGTACCAAGGTCTCAATTGTCTTGAATATCCAGGAGACGAACCTTGGATCCATACTCTATGTTGTGGCCTCTTTATCTCGACTGTTCTTGCAAATCTTTACTCTTCTTCCCCTGAACTAATGATTAAGGTAAGCCTCACGCTCACATCAATTGCTTCGATAGCTTCTTTTGATGTAGGGCAGAAAACACACCTTCAATGTAGCGAATCTGAAAAAAGGAGTTCAAAATTTAGCCTCCACTTAATCTTACCATAGCTTATTCCGGGTCATATTAAATAGCAATAGCATCCCTCCCCTCTCCTCTTCACGACGATTTGGAGAAAGAATAATATCTCACGAAGGTACCACCGTGATTCTTCTTTTCATAAGTGATATCTTCGTGATGAAGAGAACTGAGAAAGAGTATTAGCCGATATTCTGGGAAATATGTGGTGAACATGTTCTCAATGTTCTCCTCATATATTGAAACCAATTTCCCCGATGGAAAGTTTTTACTGAAAAATTTTATAGGCAATGCAGCATTTCTAATATTGACATAGTTAAGCCCCTCCCGAAACCAAATGCTGGCTACGTCCCTATTGCTTCCAAGCCAATCGAAAACAGGAAAAAGTAAGACATCGATTAAAAAAAAATTGTTTGATTGCTTTTACCGACCTATTTATCGCTCAATATAACCCGGAGATTCGTTAAGTACGAAAACGAGTTTTTAACAACGAAGTCCTTCAAAAAACTTTTTATACAAATATACCATGGCAATGAAAAATAAAAGCTGTTTGAGCCTTTGTCTGAAATCTTTAGATTAGGACAGAAGCATGACTGGATCCGATAAAATACATCAGCCAAGGGATTAATAGGGATATCAAGCACTCTCTGCTTTCTGCTCTTAGTGCTAATATAGCCGAATCAATGCCACCAACAGGCGGGTAAATGCTTCTAGCAGAATTTTGTGTGAAGGCTAAGTCGCAACTTTTGAGGGCGGAGTCATATTATATTTTCACGTGGGGCCACGGTAGGCGCCTTAGATTGAGACGAACACACCTAAGTAAAATAAATTAAAAGAAGAAATTAAAATTTGTTCTTTGACATTTAATAATGCATCTTTCAAAGAATTTAGAATTAATGGAAAGTTGAAGTTATTATTAATAAGTTTATTAATTTAATTTAACAATTAATAAATGTTCCACCCTTAAACACTTGCCAATCCGGCCCTGCATTTAAAAGATGTTAGATTTCGTAATTAGCATAAAAAAATCTAAGAGATATGATTATTTTATGATTTAATTAGTAAAAAATAAAAAACAGCCTGAACATTACGAAAGTGACATCTGGGACAACCAATATTAACAAAAAGAGGGGAGTCCTTTTGTACAGAATTGGCTTTTAACCGATTGAACTAATTTTTGGTGAAGAGTATATTGGGACATATTCATGTTCATGAACAGCCGAAATTAACACTCTCCACCAATCCCCACTCCCCCCGGCTACACGCAGGAACGTAGCCGTGGGAGAGGTCCATGAATTCCGGACCCTTATCGAAATGTTTTCAAAAATTATCGAGATCTGCGTGATGATAATATGCAATCTGAAATAATAAATAGCCATTGCTTTGTAATTGAATCGATTTTTTTAAGTATGTAGTAAGCCGGAATATCAATAGAAATACTGATGCAAAAATTTTGATTGATTGGATTAGTTAGTGGAGAAGAGACCCCAAGCAGGGCCGGCTTTAGGTGAAATGGCGCCCGGGGCGAACTTGAAGAAAGCGCCCCTTATAGTTTCTATACACGAAAAAATTGTAATAGAATGGATGAATGTCAGTCCTGATGGTAGTCCGTTGTTGAAAATGCGGACTTCACTTCCACCGAAAGCAAAACGCCTTATTTGTGCTTTTTAGCCACATCCTTTTGATTTCTTCTCTGGTTTTCTCTTAGCTAATTTTACGGAAAAGTATCTGTTTTGACTGTCAAGTGGAACTGACATTTCTTCTATTTCCGTTGGTTTAGTTTTCGCTTCTAAAAACTGAAGGCCAGTGTGCTGGATCAGACGATTCAAGTTCGGTATGGTAAGATCGTTCAAGTTACGAGACACGAGGCGACGAAATCAGTAGGGCGTACTATACCAATTTCATCGCCTCCAGTCTCATTGACGCAACATGAAAGTTCTTCGGAAATATTTTTCTCCGTTGGCCTGCCGTTGAAACTATCCCTTTAACTGTGTGGCTTCAATCTTCTAAACTTCAATTTTAGTCTATTTGTTTATTAATTGAATGGAATTTCTCCATACTTCGCGACTGTTTTTTTTTTTAATCAGACTCAACCGCAGCTTTTCTTTTCTAATTAGTAGCTCGTGAAAGCTTGGTCGTCACTTTCATGTCTATAGCTTTTATTGGTAATTACAACCTGCAAAGGCGTACTTTTTTTTATGAATAAGCAAGTTTAAAGCAATGGCCGTGTACTCATTTCTTCAACTGTAATTTTCCCCTGTCATTAATTGCATTGATTGTTCATGATTCGTCTTTAGGTAGGCCGGCTTAGATCAAAGCGAAAGATTGGAAATTATTTCCATTAATATTTTGAAAAAGCGAGGTGTTTTGTGTTGAATGGGAAGACGATAGCAAACCCCACCTAAATAGGCAGCGATTTTCCATTCTTCCTTTTCGATGTTAAAATTTTTCATATTGGTAATCATTTTCAAGAGTACACTGCTATCTTCAATTGTTGAATTGTCGAAGAAGACGAAGATTTGGGAAAGGTGGACAGTTCCAATGACTGCGTCCCTGACCCCAATACTCTCGTCCCTGTAAAAACGCAGTTGCCATGGTTCTTAATACGGTTGAATTACATGCTAACGATTTCAGTCAGTATCGGTTTTATCTTTAGTCCAAATATCTCTAACATCAATTGATTTTGTAATTTCTACCGTGGTTTGAAAAGGTTTTGTTCGGGAAACCTGGCTACTTTGCATTTCTACAGGTTACACTATGTAGGTACCACTTCGTTTTTAAACCACCAACATTTAAATGTTCATTAAGTAAATAATTTTACAAATATCTTTGTCAACATTTCTAATTTTGAAGTAGTTTTTGTACATTTAATTGAGCGATAAAAGACACTTTTTATACTAAAATGTAATACCTACATATTAACAAAAAAATCTACTCACATAATATTAATAAACAAAAGTCCAATAAAGCCGAAAGCATAAACATGATCCTGAAATTGATGTATTTTAATATTGATAATGGTGGTTCCAAAACGAATGTGCTTATTAGGATTATTCCTTTTTCTTAATTAAAGGTACATGTATCTTTGGAACGCAGTCAATTCCTCAAGTGAAAATCTGATATTATGAGCTCCCAACTAAGTTCTTTCCTGATTTCTATAAAGATACATGTCAGTGGCGGCTCGTGATATCCTTAATGGGGGGGGGGGGGGGGTTAACTACTGCTGCAAACAAGTGCAACTGATTCTTCCAAAATATGTGAGGAACTAACTTCATTAACCCATTTTGTATTTTTTCAATTTTTACACCCTAAAGCCGGCCCTGACCCCAAGAACACAACTTGAGTGGCAAATTAAGATTCACTCGGTATGGATTTCTCAGTATGTATTATTTTTTGGAAATATTTTTTAATATTCTTAAGACATTGGGGGTTTGCACCTTTCAGTCTGCAGAGATTTTGCGTGTTGGCAAGGAATAAGTGTAGAACGTACTTTTTGCCCGATCGACGTTGATAGGATATTACTGAATGCGACAAATTATTCCATTACAGGAGCTTCGATATTACATCTGCAACTTTAGAAAAATGGTCATATAAAAATTGCATTCACCAGATATTCCTCATTTTGGGGTTGTCCTGCTTTTTCTTCACTATTTTGTCCGTGCTAGCACATAGCTGTGGGGTTATTTACCTAGTTAAGTAAAGTATCTATTTTACGAATCCAAAGAATTCAGTTATAGTGCTTGCAACATTATATACACTCCGAAATGATATGCAATGTAACGTTGACTCGAAATTGCCTATAAACGGCTGAATTAACGCACCATGGCCCCACATGGGGCTATACGGTACTGAGAAGGAGAAGGCCTTGGTTTCAGGGAGGCACGAGGGGCGAGATTTAAGAGGCGAAATTGTAAACACATAATTAGTCCGCAGGATAACTTTTCCCAATATTGAGACCGCTCACGACTTCCAAATTTCGGAATAATTGGTGACTTCCAAATGCGGAATTGAAGATTTCTTGAAAACAACAAACAAATAGAAAAAATGTGATATCCTACGATCCAGGTGGCTATTGATGGCGAAGCAGAAAATAACTTGCTCATCCAATTGATCTTAGAAAAAGCAATTACTTTGCACCCTGTCCAGAGTCCATACTCTTTTCCACGTCACCGATATCACAGACTTCAGGCAACAAACGACACTTTCCACGGTTTGGTGGACTTATTTAAAAAAACACACAAAACATTACGTATCAACTATAATCCCTAACCCAGGGATATCCAACTTAATTTTCGAAGGTAGTACATCGTTTTCTGTTCCAATTCCAAATATTGAAATTTAGTAGGCTCGTATGATGAAGAGTACCAATTAAATTGAGTTCCGTTTATTGCTTCAAACGCGATTTTAATTTTTAACCACAGGATTTAGAAACTCATTGCTAAATCCTGTTTACTGATTTGACAGGACAACTGACAACATGCTGCCGAAAAATCAGGATGTGCACAATCATTGAGAAAATTTACCCCTAAAGATACATTTTTAGATTTAACCCTTTCGAACCTAAAAAAATCTAGCAGATTTAGAAAGGCTTTATTAATGGAATCATCTTTGGGATATGTCTTAGATATAGGGAGGTACAAAATTGTAGCCCCAACTCTTCTAGGGGGGCCTGTGGGGATCGGGCACCTATGTCCCGTCCGGTTTTTTAGATGGAACATATATGTTCCGATGTTCCAACGTCAAAATTACCGTGAAAATAATCCCAGGACGCATAAATCTCTATCACATGCTCTAATATTTCGTATTCTATTAGTTTCCGCTAGGAAAAGGTTTTTTATTATAATTTAATTTGAAAATGAAAAGTATTCCCAAATACTGAGTGGGACATATTAGTACCACCAAAGAAACCCGATGGGACACATAGGTCCCGAAAACGAAAATACACCAAAAGCATATATGTAAAGAATAAATAATAAACTTACATAATTACTACAACATTGTCATGTAAATATACTTTTTCTCCTATAAAAATTGTGCCTATACTGATTTTTGACCGAAATAACACCGTATTTTTGAATATGATGAACGTCAGGTGCGAGAGCTTGCACTTTGAAACGAGAACTGTGCAAATTGGGTAACAAACTGCGGGACAAACGTATTTTTGTATAATTATCTAAACGTTAAAATACCAGAAGGGACGCCTTTAAACGACATTTAATGGATAATTTTTCTTTCAGATGAAACCAAAATTTCGGCGGAACATATGTGTCCCAATAGGTCCGAAAGGGTTAAGGGAGCACTCTTTGACTTTTGAAAAAGTATAGGACATCCATCCTAATTATACCGTTAGAACCCAATTGTACCGTTAGATATGAAGGTTTCCAAAATCCCTTAAGCTTACAGTATGTACATGAACTACCCCACTACACTAAGCGAGTTTTTAACGCAATTTGCCACTTAAAAGGCATATGCTTCGTGAGAACAAAGTATGTAGCAATTTTCTGTACATTTTTTTAAGATTTACATATAAACAAAGAAACGAACTCTTCTAATTAAACAATTTATTATTTCATGACGTCAACTAAAATTTCACAAGACTTCCTATTTTTAAATGGAAAAGAAATTTAATTCATTTAAAAAAAAATTAGCAGACTTCTGTGGAAGTCTTAATAATCGGCCAGTTAATAGAAAACCTATAAATAAAATTGTCAATATGCTTTCTCAAAAAATAAATTACACATCGTATAACGCCTATCTGTTGTCCCATAAAATATAATTTACGACCAGTTAGTAATATGACAAGGACACTTAACAGCGTCTATACGATAAATAGTTGAGATAGTGTGTGAATGATTTTCGGTGAAATCGGAGGATCCCTTTTCGGGGCCCCCATAAATTATATGTATTGCTATCAGGTTATCTTATAAGGTATATGCGGATGACAATATTTTTATAGAATACGTATTATACAGAGTGCTTAAAGGTTTATGGTTATTTGTTTGTGCGAGAATTAAGTTCTTTTGAGTTAGGAGAGTACAGCATATGTTTCGGACAATTTAAGAATAATTCAACACAGAAGAATTACGTGAAAAAAAAACTACGACCGGCTATCATTGGGTAAGGTTCCGAAACGCACCGGTCGCATATGTTCCGACACCATGTTGTCCATTGTGATCCTCTAACTGTGATTTTACGAATAAGAAATTATCCCCGTTTACATATTCCGCATAGGCGAAAAACACCGACATTTATTGCTGATCCGCAAAGCCGCAGTTATAGGATGAGAATGGACAACATGTTGTGGGAACATATGCGACCGGTGAGTTTCAAAACCGATAATAGATCAAAAGGAAAAAATTGAAATATTTTTTCACATGTATTCACCAAAAGACATAAGCAAGAACCATGGTAATTATTAAATCACAAAAAAAAAGTACATGGTCTAGGTACTTATGTCACTCGAGCGTCTCGATTAGTTGAAACTTGTAAGAATTCAAGCGGATCGAAATCTTTACAAAAACTTCACTTCTTGCAATCTAGTATTTAATGAATCCAGAATTTCACTAATAGTGGCTCCATATTGATTATTTTAGAATTTAGTGACATACGATTCAATCTAGGAGGCAGGTTTTGAATGTAGTTTTAGTAAATCCTCTCGATTATGTGAATTGCCTATTAACAAATATTTTATACAATTTATATAATATTTAATTTGATTAAATAAGGCAATTATGTATTATTCCTATTTCAGTCCAGTCCTTCGTTTTTAATTTGCCTATATTCATCAAATTTGTCTCACAGCAATATTCTCCGACTTTATTGGTCTCCAGATGAAAATTCAAAATATCTATCCAATAACCAAATGACAATCTTCAAGGACACTACTCGTATAACATTAATATTAATGCAATTCTTACGAATTGTTTCGAAAAATATTCGGTTGAAGAAGCGTGTAATGTTTTTTTTTCGCATTTCTATACTTAAACATATCGTCTTCGTCGCAAACAAGCACACAATAGTATCAATGTTGGTAGTGGTCGGTCTATTGCCTGAAGCCACTATCAAGTTAGGGCATCGAAAATCACTCCCTCGACAACGATATTCAGTCTTTTGCGAAAACTTGTCTGTAATATTGCTCCCTACGTCCTGTTTCACATCCCATATGTGTCGGAGCGTAGAATAGTCTTCTTCTTTCTTATCATACGTAACCGAAAAGACCAACTATGATTCTACGCGTGTATGATATAAATATTGTGTGTGGTTCGTTATAACGCCATTTAATACGAGTGTACGTATGTTCGTTTTGGATGAATTGAAAGGAGAAGAGACTCCTATCTGACGCAAAAACTCATTAGGGCTCGACCATAGATATTCTTGGATTTAGTCTCGACTAGATGTCACAATGTGATTGGATCTTATCTGCGAACGAGTGAATTGGTTTTGACTTTTGTCGTTTCGTGCGAAAATGCAAGACGGAAAACATATGCGACTAGACTGGTTTTTCGAAGGGATACATTTTTTTGAAGAGTTAAACTGAGACTGAGTCATAGATTCTTGGCGAAATTCTTGTGTAATTAATTCATATATAAGAAAATCATTCTATTCTTAACTCAAATTTACGTAAAGCGGCATGAAAATATAAGCCTTCCGACCGATTTGAAACTTTATAATTTAGTTAGGCGTCTTGGAGATTAGCGGTAGAGTTTTTTTTTAATATTGATTGATTTGGTATTTCGAGATAAGGTTATGTAACCTTTAGCGTAAACATTCACTCTTCAAAAAATGTCATTTGAAGGCTTTGACTATCTAAAAAAATATACTAATAAGAGCCACTCGTCCTAATGCCTTGGTTACACAGTGCGAGCTATCGTGCGAGTTGGCCTAGACAGCTACTGCAGAGCAGCTACTTGCACCATGTGACCGCATCATACGAGTTACTGTCATGTGTGATTCGGTGAGTAGCTCGCAACCGAGTTACTACAACATTTTTATACCCTATACCCATAATATGGTATAGGGTATATTGTTTTTGTTACGACGAGGAGGAGCCACCGGAGGTGGAGGTATGGCAAAGTATATATATAAATGATCAGGGTCGGTCCCTGATTCGAATAAGCCATGTCCGTCTGTCTGTCTGTCCGTCGGTGTGTCTGTCAGTTCGCACGATAACTCCCGAAATAACGGAGCTAGCGTTTTGAAATTTGCGGTCAGATGATTGCTTTGATAAAAGCTTGGATGGTATTGAAAATGGGCCAAATCGGACAAATAGGGGTCCGTGATAGTGTAATTCGGCCATATTTTTGGACAGAATGTCGCTAGGGACCTGAAATTTTCATCAATGCCTAATTGTGACATATGCTTGAAGTTAGTGGAAAGTGGAGAAGGTCTGACATCCCCTACCCCTACATCCCCTTCAAAGCAATATTCCGCCATATCTTTTGATAGAATGTCCCGAAAAACCGTTATAAGATATTAAAGATGTGTGAGATTCAGCCCAGCTACCCCTTCCCCCTTAACAAAAATTAAGTTGAATATTTTCGGTTTTACGCGCATTCTAGGTTTGTACATGGGTATAGGGTATACACTCATCGTGCGATTCGCACGATTAGAACTCGGTCTCGTTTGTGTCATCGACAATCAATCAGGCCGAATGTGGACATTTATCTTAAATTTGCTGAATAAAAGTCTTCCCGGCACAATTTTCACGGGAGACATAAATGCTCGTTTTTCGCTTGATAAACATAGTACTTACCCTAAAGAAAGGCCAGAACATGTTCTTACATCAAATAACGTCTTTTGCGTTTTATTACGTATTCAACGCACACATTTTTGGATTTCGCAAACCCCTCAACAAACTTCTTAAAGCAATTTGTCTCCTATGTATAATATTGTTTATTCTCGAGGGTTCCCTACTCAGGCTCCCATATACACTGCGCGACAAATGCTTAGGTTCATGGATATTTTTCTTTAAAATTACATAATTTCTATGTACTCTGATCGGAAATAATTTTTAAATAATGCTCTCTCAATTAACGGTTATTTAAGTAAATATTGCAATTCTATCAGGCAACTCGCTTGGCTAACGAAATTTAAAAAAAAATGTAAATCGCAATTTCCACTTCGACAATTGTATAGGTTCACTTACTTTAAAGAGTTATCTCGTCTTGGTGAGAAGTGTTTGTGGAGACATTTTGTACACTGTGAGTCATATAGTGGATAATGTCAAAAGGAAAGCAATTTTCTGCCGAGGAAAAGGCGACAATTTCCATACTTAAGCAAGAAGGGCATTCAAACCAATAAATTACAATACGGATTCAGCGGAGCTCGAACGTTGTTAATAATTTTATACGAGATAGTGAAAATTATGGCCGACGATACGCAGGAGGCAGAAAAAAAGCGATTTCCGGTGCATCAAGGGACGTTGCTCTTAAGAGAAGCCTCGAATTCACCCCTTACTACGCGTAAGCTTGGGGAGATGTTGGTGTTATCAGCAAGTGTAAGGACCATCCAACGAGCTCTTAGATCTTCTTCTTGTTTGAAATGTTTACGGTTAAAGAAAAACCAGCCGTAACCCCACAACATCGCCTACAGCGCCTGGAATTCGCCTCAAGATTCATGAACTAGACATCACAATGGAGGCAGATAATATTTAAAGTAGGTACTAACATCATCAGTTCACGTGAAATCCATGCAAATACTGTCAAAATTTTGATGATCGTGAAATCGAATTCGCTTGGTGGTACTCACTTCACATGAAAGTCTCCACACCCGTTTTTGACATTTCGCCAGCGAAAATAATGCAGTTGCACCTTATTTCACAATGAAAAGATGTCATCGACAATCAATCAGAACGCGAGTGAACATTTATCTTACATTGAGTGAATAAAAAGCAAGTCTCCACGGCACCGTTTTCACGGGAGACATATATGCAAGTTTTTCGCTCGGTGAACTCAGTACATACCTTTACGGATGAAAAACGGTGTTGTGTGGACGGTCGAGATGGGTTCTCCTACTATTATCATGATATTAGGAAGGAACCTATATACCTGTCACGCCATCGCTCCCAAATAGGTTCCTTTATGGTATGGGGAGCCATATCGTATCATGGAACTATCGACTTGGTCATCCTAAAGGTCGCCAAACGGGTTCATCTTATAAACAGTTCTTAGAAAAGGAAATCCCTAAAATAAATGTGATGTACGGAGGCGATCCTTGGATATTGAAACATCATCTTGCGCCAATTCATACAGCGAGGGTGGTTAAATCGTTTATTGAGGAGGAAAATATGACTTTGTTAGACTGGGTGCCCAACTCCCCTGACATTAACATAATAGAAAACATTTGGGGGTGGCTTGTTCGGGAGGTCTAAAATACCGATATCCGTGCTGCATTCATTATACGATTCCGTGTCTCGAAGGCTTTATGAAATTATAAATAAAAATTGCGGAAATACACACTATTAAATTACAAAAAATCGCTCTTGTTTTTTGTATTTATCCTCTTCCATATTTTTCTGAAATATTTTTCAGCAAAATCATTATGTAAAACGGTAAAATCGTCCCTGAACCTAAGCAATTGTCGCACTGGAAATTGACTCTTTGAATGAAATAAATTACTGTAATTTAAGGAAAATGTCATGTGGGGATTCAGTCCATTCATATTGTTTGTGATATTTAATAGTTCCGAAAGTAACATTTCTTGAACCGGTAAGCTTTTATTTTACCGTTTCATGGAAGGAAATATGAGTGAACCTAAGCATTTGTCGCGCAGTGTATGTGTGAAGCAGTGTTTTCTGTAAACATTTACGCAGAAATTCATAACACACCATCGTAGATACTCGCACTCATGAGTTAAGCATATATCTCAAAATATAACTTCTGCGAAATAGTAGTTTCTCAAGGCCAAGACATTAATCACCAACAGTCGCGCCACCCTTCATACTCTTAGCGCTATAGGAATCTACCAAAAACTCAAAACTGAACACTCAATATACATGCATATGTATGTGTAGTCCTTTTCTTACACAGCAATCGTCAAGGACTTTCAGGCAACACTGCGAATTCTGAATTGACCTGGCCGGGGGAGCTTAAATGCGAAGCTGTTAGCCTATGTTAGCCTATGACTTCTAGGGGACACGGTCTTGAGATATAGAGTCCTAGAGATTTTTTTTGAAGATGTCATAAATCTGGTTCTTCAACGACAATAAACAGAAACAAGTTTGTCGTTTTCTTATGCTTAGGTTTGGAGAAATATATTAGAGGCCGAACGAAAGATCGTGAAGGAAATTGAAATGGGAGTGAAAACACTTCATATGAAGTAGAAAAAATAGCGAAGGCTCTCGTATTTTCCGAGCAATGTCAAGTTCATGAGTTTTGAGATCTGAATGATTTTTCTTTTGTTTTTATGCGATGAAGTATTGCATAACTTAGGACGATGTGCTCATTTTTGTCTTCTTTTTTTTTCAAGAACGATAATACGAATATTTGTTGAGTTTATTTTAGTCAGAATTTTGTTTATTTAATTTTTTTACTGTGTTTAAAGCTGTATCCTAACTGGTGCCAATTGAACGCTCGCGATGCCAACTGGCAGTTGGCAATTTTGAACTTTGATTTAGAAATAATTTTTGTAGATTTCTGTATCGTTGGAATATTTAAGCTTGATTTGGGACGGATGTTTTTGTGCTCTACAGTGAAAAGTATTCTTTGCTACGAAGCATTTTTGCATTTCTTTTACCAGAGATATAATTAGTTTTTGCGAGGCCACGGGAGAGAAAAAAATTTGATTTCTAATTGTAATTGATTGTCTAGTTGGCCTCTCTCATTCCGCAAAAGTTACACCAAAATACATAATATACCAGAAAAATTTAATCCATTTATTGCACGTTTTTTTATTTTATTAATTTGTATGTGGTTAATTTATACTACAGACTGACAGTGGTTTGAAAAACACGAAATTTCTTATAAAACCGTAAAACCCCAGATGAGTTTTTGCCGAAAGCCCTCATATGGCTGCAAATAGAACATTTGAAAGCTAACAGAAGCACTCGTATTCTTAGCGCGAATTAGTAATTCCACTCTATGGTTACTAAAGTGAATCCATCAGAATGCAAACTTCCTGCTTCTAAATTATTGTTATGTTGTATTTTGTAATCTCACCAAAAATGTTGGTTGAAGAGCTGATTGAGCTCCGTTAATTTTTACGAGGACTTAACGCTTATAATTCTGAGAAATGCACAATTAGCATTTTGACTCACGTTCCATGGTTTTCAAAAGAAATATGTTTTTTCACGTATGGTATTGAGTTAAATTGAAATATAAATTTTATTTTGTCATCTGTGGTGTCCTAAGCAGCTCCGGTTCTCCCTCCAAATATTGTTGCAAATATAGCGTTGGAAGCTTTAATAATTATTCACAATAAATTAAATTAAAGATCATTTCGGAAAAAAATGAACAGAAGAAATGGATTCACCCATTACCCAGAGGAAACAGCTTAACTTATTAACAAACAGCTCTGGTACTAAAGCTTAAATCCAATTAGCAGACAAAAGAACATCGGGTTAAAATCGACCAGAATCCCAAATCTGTAGGAAATTCGTAGTAAAATGTGGTAGACTCCACCCGAATGTATGCGATACACAAATTTGAAAATAAGTGCCACGTTTACAGTAGAAGCCGTCGATTCCACAATCGGCTCGTTTAACCATTCTGTCCACGTTATCATCCTGTAAGTTTAATTTTACACTTTTTTAAAACACAAATCTTTGACGTCAATTTTTATAAGTTAGATTACAGTTGTTGTTGCATGAAAACAAAAAAACGTTTAAATCATGCATCAAATGGTCAGAAAAGAAATTTAGAAGAATTCTATTGCACTGTCCAATTCCTACTGCTTGATATAGATATGATGCAGCAATACACCCGCGGAAGTACCACCAATATATTTTAAATATGGGTGACGTAATTTTGCTGTCGATGTTGAACAGCAACAGTATGTTACCAACATTACGTTACCCATTTAAAATGTATTGTTGCTGTTATGGACGCTGCTTTGCTGTAGCATATCTATTTCAAGTATAATAGCCGTCTACAAACAAATCCTGGTTGTTAACTAAATAAATTCAGTCAAACTCGTTTACTCGTTTGAATCATTTTAGGTTTTAGGTCCATAGTGTGAATCCCCTATAAAAATAGTCTTGCATTTACTTGAAATTTCAAAATTTGTCCAAATATAAATTGATTTCAACAATTTTGTTTAATTTATTAATTACATCGTGTGGGAGGCACCATTTCGATCTCGAACACGAGATATTTTAGAAACGATACGCCACTGACATTCAATATCGCAACTGAATCATCTGTCAGCTGACACAAGCGCTTGTCAAATTCAAAATGATTTTAAATTTGACAATTAAATTAAAAAACTGCAAAATGAATGTTTCGTTATGTCATTTTCCATCTGGTAGCTAGTATAAATGCTAAGTAGCTGCCAGATGACAGCTCGCGATGGTACTTTTCCGACGATCTAGTAATTGGAGTCAGTGAGTGTGGATACAGCTTAAGTAATCAATAACTGCCATTGCTCCGTTCAACCTAAGACCACGAATCTTGGCACTTTTAGTAAAAATAGTGAGTAAAAATAGAAAAAAAAATGACATGATGACATGATCCAAGATAGAGCTGCCTGTAGAAATATGCTGAGATATTACCGCCAAAACGGGGGATGTGCCTACACCGCAGGTCGAGCAACGCGAAACCATGGAGCGGTATAAAGAACGAGGCAAGGAAGAAGAAGAATTGAATTATAATTTTTTTTATACACTTCGCTCATAGAGTGAAAGGGTATATTAACTTTGTCATGAAGTTTGTAACGCATTGAAGGAAGCATCTTCGACCATATAAAAAGGATACTTATGTGATCAGCATGGCTTGAAGAGTCGATTGGACGATGTCCGTCTGTCTGTGTGTCCGTTTGTCCGTCTGTTCCTCTGTCCGTCTGTTGCGACGCGTTTTACTCGGCCAATTTAAAAGCTATGAAGCTGAAATTTTGTACAAATGCTTCTTTTTACTGCAGGCAGTTTGTATGTTTGAATCGGTAAAATCGGACAATGGGGTCATAGAGCTGCCATACAACCCCTCCCCCTTTTGGTTCTCATTTTTTACACCTATTTCACAAAACCTTGAATTAATATGTCTTTATCAAAGCAACCCATGCTCCCGAATCCCTCAATAAAATTTTCTGAATAAATATTTTTGTTCGCCCACTTATTCGAACCAAACCCCACACAAATATTGTTTTGGCAACGCAATGGAACTTTTGTGAAGACGGAAGGAAACAAATGGGGGGGGGGGGAATACAAGTTGTAGGTACGCCCGAAAAAACTTTTAGCCCGAGGAGAGCGAAGGTTATCCAAATTTCGCTGCGCCCGAAGTTAGCCTCCGTCTTGTTTTTTTTTTTGTTGAATGTTAATTGTTCAGTAGTTGAGTTAAATGCTCAGCAGTTGAGTGTTCTACGCAAGAAGGATTTCAGCAAACAAAATTTGTTGAGTCCCGGTATAAACGGCAAGAAGGCTGATTTCTACTTGTAGCCAATAGTGGAGTAGGATCTGTGTTTGACGCAATAGCCTATCCCGGTAAAATTGCTCCATTGCGTCGACACCCGATTTGTTGCAGTAGTAGTTCGTAACGGCTAGTGCCTTCCTTTTTCGGCCATTGTCAATTCTGTTTGTATAATGCTTGGCTGTTAGCAACGAAACAGGCTTGTGTTTTTTTTAATGTAGGAGCACAGCGACGCATCGCTTTCGTAAAGCCCAAACTAAGTGCTAAACACTTCCCGAGACCGGTCCTTTAATAAATCACGTGGCACAAACATGTTCGAACTGTCCTAACAGGAACAAGTTCTTTGCATTTAAACTGCAATGCCAACTCCAAATTCGTGAAAAAAATATTAGTGTATAAATGAAAACAACATTCAACCACACACCAAATCTACAGACTTCACAGGTATATAAAGAATTCGTTCGCGAATAAAGAATCTGTGGGAGTGGTTGCACTAGATATCCAAAAAGCTTTCGATTCCGTCTGGCACGATGGATTATTGTACAAGTTAATTAAGTTCAATATACCGGGGTACCTGACTAAATTTTTCCAATCCTTCTTAGTAAATAGAAGCTTCTGTGTGCAGGTGGGAGAATCTCACTCTAGCACTATGAGCATACCTGCGGGAGTCCCTCAGGGTTCATGCCTCAGCCCGATACTCTTCAACATTTTCACCGCTGACATTCCTAAGACTAGTGACTGCCAAATAGCCTGTTTTGCAGATGATGTTTGCATTTATTACGACCACAAAGACCCAAATCAGATATCTTCTAAGCTGGAACATCAACTTGAATGCCTATACCAATATTATTTTCGCTGGAAAATTAAGCTGAACACCACTAAAACACAAGCCACATTTTTCACTAAAAAAGGAAACGAACTAACCAACCATGCTCTCCACTGAATTTTCTAGGCGATCATATTGCATGGAGCAATGAACTAAATTACTTGGGTTTAAGTCTCGACAAAAAACTAACAGGGCAATCACAAATGGAAATAACTTCCCAAAAAATGCTAAAATCATTTTGCGCCTTATACCCCATACTTAATAAAAAATCCAAGCTGTCCACAGATAACAAGCTCTTAATTTACAAAATGGTTATCCAACCCATTGCTGCGTACGGCTCGCCAATATGGGGTCTCTATTCCAAAACTAGGAAAAACAAAATACAAATAACACAAAATAAAATTCTAAAACATCTAACTAACAAACCGTTTTTCTACGCAACCGTAAAGATGCACCAAGAGACCAACATTTTAACTTTGGACAGATTGGCTAATAAAAACATTTTGAAATTTCGGGCTAACTGCCAAAACATTGACAACAGCATAATAAGAAGCCTCACCATTGATAATTAGCTTTAGTTACTCTAGATGTAGTCTCTATTTTTAACCAAAAAAGAAAAAACCCTTTTCTTTCTTCTTTTTTTTTGTTTCTTCATGAGGTTTTGTTTTGAAACATTTTTTCCTCGGCTACCTTCACCAGTATTAAATTAAACTACCAATTTACAATTAATATTATACTTTTTAGAGTTAAGGCTTAAGCCGGTATCTATGTTAAGCTATATGTTAGTCATAAGATTATATTGAATAAAGATTGAATTGAATTGAATTGAAATATGATATACTTCTTTCATAGCGGTGAACCAACCCTAAGACCACTTTTTCTCCCTGGTTGATTCACCGTTCTCCGCCAGTCTGTTTTCCACTGTAAATCATACCTTTTAAGGGGCAATACGATTGTGCATCGCAAAGCCACCATATTTTGATACCGTATTTTGCTGGTTTTGAGGGTGTACTGTGTGTTAGGCCTCGAAAGGGGAACAATTGTTCATCTACAGTCATGTCCTTGTGTGGTGTACAGGCCTTCTCCAAATTGGCCATTACCAGATGTTGTCTATTGTATAGTGTCTTCTTCTCTTTCCTGAAGCCTCGCTTCCCGAGTGTTGCTATTATCAAATCGAATCATTCTGTTGATTGCTTTGAAGATATTTTTGGACATTGCTACTTTATTTAGAGATTCATTGCTGCATTACTATTTACTATCCGAATTCGACTGATGGCAACCAAAATACAGCAAAGCCCAATATAAGCGTGAAATTCATTGAGGCTCAAGGGAATCCATTGCCGTGGTTTTGCATTTGGGTTTCTGGAACTTTCCTCTGTTGCGCTTTCATTTCCACTTCCTATTTGTCTCGCGGATAGTGATGTAAGCGACCTCATCAGTGATGATTGCCTTGAAGATTTTTAAAGGATCAGCAACAGTTCCAAGTTAAGTAAACTTACCGACGCTATGAGCTCGAATGCGGCCACTAGCGAGTGGATCAGCGTACTATTTGAAGCCACTTCTGGAAATAAAATGAGGCCTTTCATTGGGAATTACTGCTGCTCAGACTGTAGGGTTTTCAAACAGATCGTCCGAAGAATCTGAATAATCTGCCACTTCAACCTCCACTTCGATTTCGGCATCAGACGCGTCTTCATCCGGAATATACTCATCATCACTGTTCTCGTCGGCAAAAGAATCAACTTCATCATCCTGCTCCAACTATCTGGCCAATTTCTCCTCTTCATCCTAATCACTGTCACTCAGGCCGACTTATCTGCAGGTCTATTTTATCCCAAGCACTCATTTTTTCCGAAACTTATTACTTTCTTACAACGGCTTTTAGCGCTATGATTCGTTGAACTAATAGCAACACCTAGAGCTAAATGAATGCAGGGTACAGCGAGGAATTCTTTATATACCTTAATCACAAGAACTTCCCAAAATCTAACGGTTTTTCGAAACAAAATCGAATTGGTGAAATTCTATGTGTACCCATTACGAACACACTAATATCAAAAGTAGCCACTGATTACAAGAAAGTGTAGCGATGATTTTGTTTTAATTACCCTTTTCAATTACATTTGCCAGAACCTAACGGTTTTTACAAATAAAACTGAAATGAAAAACTTCTTATCGCTCTCAATTCCAGTAAATTCGCAAATAACGTATGTATACAATTGCTCTTAATACATGCCCCAGTGGACCTAGTTTATCCGGCTGGTTATGATAGAAAATTTTAAGGAAATATTTCGAAACGCATTGCATATGCTTCTAAACATATAGATTGGAGAAGTCAAGGGTGCTGAGCCGGTTCGATTGAACCATATTCAAATGACTCCAAGCCGAAAACGCCATAGGTCGCCAGGGACCTCGTTGGTCATCTAAGGGTTAAGGAGGTTTCGATTTAGAGAAGTTTGACTGTGTACCCTTTCACTTAGAAAGTGTAGGGTATACAAATAGAACATTTAAAAGGGTTCAAATAGTAAACCTAAATCCTAGTTGTTTAAATAGTTATCTAAAAACATACAATATCAAATAAGCACTAGAATCTCGATATATCTGCAGCTCCATCAACAATCTATTCCAAAATTAAAAAAGAAATCTTCAATTCATTCCATCGTCCTGACAGAAAATAAAAATAGCAAAAACGTACAAGCACTAAGCAGATACCACTTCCTCTCCTAAGTGAAACGAATGTCACATGAAAAATTCTCCATAGTTCAGAAGGAAGAAAAAACCGTATTGTTTATCTACCATAGACAAAGATGAAATGAAAGTATGTATGTACATACATATCCTCCTATGGGGTCAAACACTTAAGAATGGCTAACAGATTCTTTGTGTGAAGAAGAGGAGCTCTGCAGTGGAAAATATGACTTGCAAGAGTCAGGTCTTTATATTTCCCCATATATGCACTTCACATTCAACTAAAATAAAGACACACGTCGTCGTACGAGTATCCACAACATTTCTCGTACGACAGATAAAATAATGCACTCTTTCTTGCTCTTGCGTGTGTCAAGTTCAAGTGCAATTTCACCATCATTAACGGCCGAAAGCAAGGAAAGCAACTTTAAATGGCTTTATGTGAAATTTTATTTGGTTCAAGGACCGGTTAGTTATGCCAGTGCTTCCCAAACGGGGTTCCGCGGAACCCTGGGGCTCCGCGAGACCAGCCCAGGGTTTCCGCGAAAAAATTGTGAAAATATGATGTTCTGAAAATTTCAATAATACTGTAAAAACAAACTAATTTTGAAATTATTGCCATCAGTTTTCACATTAACTGTATTTGGCAGTCTAAAGGAATTTGTGTGTTAATACATGAGAGACATAATAGTACAGCGACACACTATAGAACGAGACCGAGGCTAATTTCGGGCGCGGCCGAAATTTGGATACCCTTCGCTCTTCTTGGCCTAAAAGTTTTTTTCGGGCGTACCTAGGACTTGTATTTAACCCCCCCCCCCCCCACATTCTTTCCTTCCGTCTTCACAAAAGTTCCGTTTCGTCGACAAAAAAATATTTCTGTGGGGTTTGGTTGGAATAAGTGGGCTAGGGTTGCCACCTGCTCGGGCCTCGCCCGGCAGTGACGGGCCTAGAAGGTGCGGCCGGGACGCCGGGTTCAGGAAAATTTTGCCGGGACGCGCTCTTTGGTGTAGAAAAATGTAGTCCTCCTGAAAAGTCAGTACTATAAATGAAAATTTAATTGACAGTTTAGTTTTTCTACATTTTTTTTCATGGGGATGTAGCTGCAACTGAAATATGTAGCCAAGCTTTTCCTTAAAATATTCCCCCTATGACGATCGTGAGTTTGATTTAGTTTTCCAATGTCTGCTTTTCAAGAGTTCCTATAGTCTATTCTGCGATAGGTGGCGGCTTAAATGTTTACTCGCAATTAAAAAAAAACATTACTTCTGTGGATGTATGTCCCTAGGTATGGTGGTTTTACCATATTCAGTGGAAACTAAAAATCTCGTCACACGTCTCGTGTTACTCTGCATCGCTGCAAACTTAAGTTATCAAAGGTCACTGAAATTGCTATGGACGTAATATTGGCGTTTAAGCAAAAAAAATATTTAAATTTGAAATTAGAGCTTGATTGCCTTGGAATGGCTGTGCCTCACAAGATTGCACGACTCCTGCTTTTGACCGGATCGAATCTTTATCGAAAACACTGCTGCTCTAATTTATCTTCGTAGACGAATGTCGGCCCCACACTACCAGGGTTCGCCAAACCGTCCTGTAAAACAGATCAAAATTGTGAACAACACACGACTGGGAGGGATAGAGGCAATAGGGTAATTCAACGGACGTTACCTTTTCGTTGACTCGCCTCTGCTCCTTCCATGCGAGTGTTGTACACAACTTTGATCTTTTACACCGCGCGGTTCGGCGATCCGTGTGGGCCGGCTTAAGATCAGATGACCGTGGAGTTATATTTAGGCAATAAATTCCTACCAGCTCCGAATGAAAAATAGGCAGTCTCTTTCAACCAAATAATGTTTATAATTTGGTAAGTTTTTGCTGAATGTATTGGGTTCATTCCCAGGATATCAATTGCAATGGATACTTATTGACAGCCGGGATACAAAGTAATCGAGGGAAGTGGTGCAGCGAATGGAATGAGTAAGCAAGACTCCACCGATTTCTATTTGATCGTATGATGGATTGGGTCTCTTCTGTTATTACGAATCGGTCCAAAATAATGCGGATGCGCTATTTCGGTAATATTCCAACTCTCACTCATTCAAAGGAGTTGTTGATTGCCCTCACCCTTCCTTCGCATGACAATTAGCACTGCTAATAATCACTCTATAGAGCCGGAATAGTAGACTCATTTTTGAATCGATAGTGTGTACGTGTCCTACCAAACTTTCCTCTGCCATTATAGAAAAATCCTTCAAAGGATTTATTAATTTATCAATCGAAAAGGCTGATCTGATCAATTAAGCTTTTATTTCATAGGGCTATCTTAGCTTCTTGGCAACTGCGCCTCAAAAATTCAATACATACTCGCAAAGAATTGTTTGAACACAGGGAGGGGGTCCCATCCCTTTTGCAGGTGCCGGGCGAGGGTCGTGGTCGAGGTGGTAACCCTAAAGTGGGCAAAGAAAAATATTTACTTGGAAAATGTTATTGGGGGATGAGGGACCATGGCCCCATAGTATGATTCCATTTGTTTTGACCTTTTTTGTTGCTTTGATAAAGACACATTAATTTGTAATTGTGAAATTTGTGTAAAAAATGTTTCATAGAAAAACCAAAACGGGGGGTTCGTTTTGTATGGCAGCCCCATGACCCCATGGTTCGATTTGATCCATTTTTACATATGTTTTGTGTCATCAATAGAAATACATTTGTGTGAAATTTCGTTGAAATTGGTGCACAAATAAAAAAGTTTTTCTTAGAAGAACCTAATTTGGGGAGTTGGGTTTGTATGGCAGCCCCATGACCCCATTTTCCGATTTGATCCATTCTTACATATGTTTTGTGTCATCAATATAAACACATTTGTGTGAAATTTGGTTGAAATTGGTACACATATAAAAAAGTTTTTCTTAGAAGAACTTAAAGTGGGGGATATATTTGTATGGCAGCCCCATGACGCACAGAAATATACCCATATTGTGCTCAAAACCGGTAGTTTAACTTCGATCGCTGAGCGATGATCCCATGAGTCGTCTCTACGAACACAAACCTTTAGAGAGTTTCATGCAAAACCATCGTTACTCACAGCCCGGAACTAGAATTTATTTATGCGCTAGTTGGACTCTCATGACGTGGCATACAATTTTGCATAATGAGTACGAAGAGTGCAGTTGAGAAGAGTGCATTGTCTATGTATTTGCGACAATGCTTTGCATTAGCGAGAATATAGCGGCAATTGGTTGTTATGGCTATTATTTTGCATTAGTTAGAAAGAGAAGCAATGCCACGAGAGTCCAACTAGCACATAAATAAATTCTAGTTCCGGGCTGTGTGAGTAACGATGGTTTTGGGTTTCATGGCATACCTTCAGGATGAATGTTGGCGCTGCATTTTTACATATTTGGCAGACATTTTTGATTTTTTCACGTCGGTCAATTCAAGGTAAGGACGAAAATATTCTGACGTATACTGATAAAATAAGTGCCATGAAAGGCAAACTATTACTTTCGAAGAGGTATGTTGCAGAGGGAAACCTGGAAATGTTTCCATCCCTCAATACCGCAAGTGATAAAATAAAAAATCTAATAGTCGAGCATTTGGAAACCTTAAACCAGGGCCGGATTTCCCATATGGGCAACCTGGGCAGCAGCCCGGGGCGGCTAATTTTTGAGCCTTTCTTTTGGTTTTAAATTTTATGAAAGATGGACTTTGACTCAAGGAGCAGTTGACATAATTAGGAAAAAATGATAATTGCTTTCTAATTTATTATAGTTAGGTGACGCCTTAATCCAGGGCGCCAAATGTTATGATGCTTCGCCTTTAAATTTTTATCCTTCACGCAAAATTCTACTAAAAGCATTCATTCCGAAAGGGGTGATCTGGTTTGACTAGAAGTGACCTAGATAGCATTGCGGCTTTACTTTGAACAAGGACACAGATGTCACTGTTCAATTTTACATCCGACCACGAAGTGTATGTCCATGTGACCCAGGATATCTGTGTGGCATGGTACACGGATTTTTGGTGAGCATAGCCCTTAGTATTTTGTGCATTGATGACCACTCGGCCCGAGTCGCATTGCTGACTAGTATGCTGAAGGACCCTCATCAGGATATGAAAAGCAGCACTACAAATCGCTTTAAGCTGGTTGTTAAACGAACCCGGAGTATGCACGTCTGAATTCAGCGTGGGGGTTAACCTTTAAGGGGACCGAAGGAAAATCGGTCACACCTGCTATTGGGAAGTCTTTAGCAAATAGTGTGCCTAGCTCGAGATGACTGGAGGTTGTTACCCAAACTGGAGTTGCGGCCCGGGGTTGGGTTTCAGAAGGTGAGTGTATGCATCGCAATAAAATGCCGTATGTCAAAGCAGTCCGATGGATCGGGTGGAAAGAGCGTAATTGCTTAGGTACACCCCTGGCGGTATGGTTCCGTATATGACTCTCTATATTCAATTTTATTGGAAGCCTCGAGCAGCTTTCGAGTTTAACAATCAATTAACTTCTGAACCTACATTGGCGGCGAGCGATTTCACTACGAGCGTTCTAAAATACAAAAGTATGTAAATCGCCTCCAACGAAGCAACTCACCGAATCACTTTTTATACCCTTCGCTTATTAAGCGAAAAGGGTATATTAACTTTGTCATGAAGTTTGTAACGCATTGAAGGAGGCATCTCCGACCATATAAAATATGTATATATATGATCAGCGTGACGAGCTGAGTTGGTTGAACGATGTCAGTCTGTCCGTCTGTTGCGACGCGTTTTGCTCGGCCAGTTTAAAAGCTATGGAGCTGAAATTTTGTACACATGCTTTTTTTTGTTGCAGGCAGTTTCTATGTTTGAATCGCTAAAATCCGACAAGGGGGTTGTGGGGCTGCCATACAAAACTACCCCCAAAATTAGGTACTTCTTAGAAAAACTTTTTTATTTATACACCAATTTCAATAAAATTTCACACAAATGTGCTTTTATTGCTGACACACAACATATGTAAAAATCGACCAAATCGGACAATGGAGTCGTGGGGCTGCCATACATTACATACCTAGTCCCCCGAATTAGGCTCTCCAAAAAAAAACTTTTTTATTTTCTCATCGATTTCAATCAAATTTTGCACAAATGTGTTTCTAGTGATACCACAAAAGATATGTAAAAATGGACCAAATCGGACCATGGGGCCATGGGGCTGTCATACAAACCCAGCTCCCCAAATTAAGTTCTTTTAAGATTTTTTTTTTATTTATACCCTAATTTCAACCAAACTTCACACAAATGTGTTTCTACTGATGACACAAAACATATGTATGAATAGATGGAGTCAGACCATGTGGTCATGGGGCCACCATACAAACCTAGCCCCCCAAAACAAATTTTTCTTAGAAAAAACATTTTTATTTGCACACCAATTTCAATCAAACCTCATAAAAATATATTTCTATTGATGCCACATAACAAACGTCAAAATAAATGAAATCGGACTATCGTGTCGTGGGGCTGCAATACAAACTTAACCCCTAAAATTAGGTTCTTATATAAAATACTTTTTTATTTGGACCCAAATTTCAACCAAACCTCATGGAAATCTAATGTTATTGATGTTACAAAACATATGCAAAAATGAATTAAATCGGACCATGGGGTCATGGGGGTGGCATATAAACCCAACTCCCAAATTAGGTTCTTCGAAGAAAAACTTTTTTATTTGTCCACCAGTTTCAACCAAATCTTATAATTGATGCCTCAAACATACACCGAGAAAAATAACGTCCCTTAAAATTAACTCGATATCCTTTTGAAATCGAGTTACATTCCTATTAAATACATATAATCCTTTTCTTTTAAATATATATCGCTTTAATTCAAATTCGTTCTTTTAAAATTAATGGGAAATCCTTTAAATCCAAATTTACAATAGGAAATCTTTTTAAATTAATGGGAAATCCTTTAAATCCAAATTTTCAATAGGATTTTTTTTTGTTTACACTCGCAGTTGGTCGGCAGTGTGGTAGAGCGATGTCACAATGTATGGTATAAATTATAGACGTCGTCCCGTATAGTCTGTGTGGTGTAGTAGGTAGGGGCGTTAGTCTTCAAATCATAGGGTCGCGGGATCGAATCCCACTGTAGGTAGGTAATTTATTATGCATTTTAGAGCGTAAAGAGGTAAATGAAATGTCGCCAACACCTATAGCGAGGTCAGTTATACAAAACTCATTTATGAGTAATTTTCACAGGGAAAGAACACCCTGTGAAAATTACTCCTTTTGATGTAATCTAAAGTATTCTTTTGAGTTCATGCATTTGGATGAATAATAAGAAAAATCCTTTAATTTTAAATAAAATGATATCCCTTTAAAACAAAGAGTCCATCCTTTTAAATTAAAAGGAAATCCTTTCGATTTATGGTTGTGACTGATTAAATTGACACTGCATCACTTTAATTTAAAGTGATTATAGATAGATTTTCAAAAGGAATACCTTATTATGTAGTTCAAAGGGAAATCAGTTTGAAATAAAGGGATTATACAATGATTCAAAGGGAAACAAATATGAAGCAAAATCATATTTGAATCTCTTTGAATCATATGCGTATTTTTTTGAATTTACAGGATTTTTTTTCTCAGTGTACGTAAAAATTAATGGAAAGGCCATGCCTTCATAGGGCTGCCGAACAACCCCCCCAACTCCTTTTGGTTCTTCTAAGAAACCCACGTCCCCCGCTTCCTCCAATAAATCTTCGCCCCGGCACTTATGTCAAAATTCAAGGAAAAGCATGGAAGCGGGGAGGACTGAACACAAGTCATAGGTACGCCCGAAAAAATGTTTAGCCGGAGGGGAGCGAAAGGTATCCAAATTTCGGCCGCGCGCGAAATAAGCCTCGGTCTCGTTTTTTATATATTCCTGTTGATCCCGTGGAAAAAAATCGTTTTAACTGAACCATTTGATAGGATCCAGTCATGGTTCTGTTTTAAAAGATTTCAGATAGCGCTTAAGTTGTTTTTATTTTTTTAACGGAATGTACCGTCCTCGCCTTGTCACACCCAATAAACAATGTAGGTCTTTAGCTGCATTGACGCACCTAAAGAGTTTTTGCTTGGTTTATAGGGAAAAGTTTAATTTCTCTATCCCGCAAAAAAAATGCTTCACTTTTTACATTTTTGAACCCGTCAGAATTCTAGAAAAGTAACACGTCCATTCAGTTTTTTCCCACTTTAAATTGAATGAGAAGCAACAGTGACGTGAATTTTTCACAAATTTTAGGTAAAAATTGTCACGTTGTCAGTGTAGAAAAATTGAAAATTCCACTTACAATAAATCGTTTAAGATTACAAAAAACCAGCAAAGCGTATAAAAGCGATACCTAATGACTTTTGCTGAATAACATTCCGAGCTAACATTGTAAAAATTTATGTTAAATTTATTTTTTATCCCAAAAATTCAAAAAAATCTCGAAATCGGAACTTAGGTTAATTACATTAGACAAAGGACATCTCCAAAATACTACGAGGTGTGACAATGAGAATGCTTTTTTTAATTCTTTCTGAAAGGACCTCTGGTTACGTCCGCAATCAGCAAAACATAGACACATGGGTTACTGGAAAAAAATGACTACTGGCAGAGGGCGGCCATTTGCCTATTGCCCAGGGGCGGCGTACAGGTTAAATCCGGCCCTGCCTAAAACGGTTAAAAAATATTTCCCATATTGTTAAACACACAGTAGTTTGAATGGATAAGAAATTTCTTTGTGGCATGTAATATTTCAAATTTCACCTTGCCGGAAGTAGAAGAATTAACGTCGCTTTCCTCTGATCGAGGTCTAAGATTAAAATTTGTAAAATGTTCGCATGCGAATTTTTGATATCCGTCAAGGAAAAAAACTTTAAATATCCTGCTATTGTTTTCAACTTCATATTTATTTGAAATCGGATTTTCAACTATGCTCAATATAAAAACAAGAAAACGCGACAGCCTCAGGAACTTAGAGGAGGATATGCGAGTGGCTCTGACATATATTCGGCCTAATATCACTGAAATATGTAAAAATCACCAAGCACATGTTTCTCATTAAATTGCTCCATTTTTTTAACAATAGCATACTTCAACTAAATATTGATATTTTTCTCTAATAACACATTTTTCTCCTTGTATGGGTACGATGAACGTTTTGTTGTTGTTGTAGCGATTCAAGAGATTTTTTTTTCTCTTGAATCGAACGTTTTGTCGTGTCTATCAACGATCGTCTTGTCTTAACGACCCATTTTTGGGGCTCCGCAAACGAATTCGACGATCTCAGGGGTTCCGCGTATTGAAAAAGTTTGGGAACCACTGAGTTATGCAATCACCACATCATATCGTTAACGATGCAAAATGCGACACAGTGCAAAAAAAAAGCTTTATTGCATGCATTATATGCGGCTCAATAATATTTATGTTGGTACATAATGTACATATTTAATAAATTCGCGAATTAAAACAGAAATATGTATCAAGCCACACCCTTTGACTTTTTGAATAACCACGCTCTTATGTCTTGCTGTAATGTTGACCATCTTAGCGTCTACACAACATCGCGACTAAAAGGAACAGAAAGCCAAGGAAGCAATATGTATGTATCATACATTAATGTACCTACTCGTATTAAGCATTAAAGTATCGCCGCTGCGGAAACCCACGAACTGTTTAATTTCATGCATCTTTGTGTGGATTGACATACTATCAACTTATAATGCAGATTTCAATTAAACTTGGCTTAATCGGATAAAAAAAAAATAATTGAAAAAATACACATGATAAATCAGTGTTGCAAATTGAATTTTTTTACATAATAAAATTTATTACATTTATTATTTGAAATTTGACAAATTAAGTGATTCTTTCAGATTTAACTGGGGTTTTAGATAACAAATGATGCAGATGCAGATAATTTCAATTTTTAACCAGAATTTTAGCGTAATGGTCGAAAAACTAAATTCTGCTCAATTAAAAACCTGTAACTATGAGTAAAAATTATTCAGTCGAAAATAAAATGCAACGTTTATGTAGTTCGACTGTTCAACTGAAGCCATAACTAAAAACTGAAAAAAAAATCTTCGAGAGCAATAATAATAAGTCAAAAACTTATGCATCTCAGCAACACTGCAATCAAAAGTGGTAACAATAAATCAAAATTTATCTTATTAAACTTATGAAAACCGGCATTGGTGAAGGTTAGAGACAACACCGCACGATAACAGTGCGGTTAACAAGCGCATTGGTCATGTGTATGTCTAACGAGATTTATGTTTAAAAAAAATCAGAGACAAACATTGTATGAGGCGTATGAACAAAAAAAGTTTGTTTACATTTAATATTTTAATGCTGAAGAAAAAACATAGTATAATCGTGTTCGGCTTAATTTACGGGGTCACTCACGTGAATTTGCTTGAACTTGAAGAAGTACTATCTGCCAATACACCGGTTGAGACAGCTAACAATATTCTTGTGCGGCTGACAATATACTCGTGCATAAGGTTAATGCTAACAATCAAATGAATGAATGAATGAATGATGAAAATCTATTAATTTTATTAGATACAAGTTTGATTACACCAAGGCTTTAAAGACGGTAAGCAAATCCGGACAGATTGGATAAAACAGCTCATCAGTAATCGCGAGATCGGAAGTTTTTTTGCACTCTAAAAGGAGTTATTGTTGCCAAAATATTCTAAAAGTGCAAGTCTATCAACCAGTGGCGGATCAGTACCAGTAGGCTGGAGCCTGGGACGGACGATTTTATAGCCCATTCGCACTCCGAGCGACGCGATGCGATGCGATAAGCTTCTCATCGGAAGAAAAAAAATTCTTAGCATTTAAATAGGAACCAGCACGAACCTGCTTGTACCATTCAGACTGCTTGCGATGCGACGTCGGGTTGTACGATGGAGAACTTTTCCATGTCGAATCATCGTGCTTTCAACAGCTGCTGCAAGGTGCCTTGTCGCCGATGTGAGCGACATGGACGATGCAATTTGTGTTTAGATCGGGTTCGTAGTGGCATGTGTTTGTAAGATGGAGAACTTTTCCAAGTCGAATCATCGTGCTCTCAACAGCTGCTGCAAGGTGCCTTGTCGCCGATGGGAGCGACATGGAGGATACGATTTGTGTTTGTATCGGTTTCGTATTGGCATGGTGTATTGTATGTATGTAATCGGACATAGGGAGGCTGGTTTCGTGCTTTTTGATGCTGATAGGGAGATATCGACATGAAAGGCATGCTCTGTGCAGATCGGGTTGCATTACCATTGGGAATATTTGTACATACGTGTCGAGTTGTATAGTGTTATAGATTTGTAGATATTAAATGAAGGGATAGCCGTGTGTAGGTGATGTAATAATGGATTGGTCTACTAAATAGGCTTTGTGGAAATTTACAGTGCTGTCCAACCTAGATCGTAGCGAACCCGTACCCCCAAAAAAGGGCGGTATTCGGATTTGACAGTTGTGGTTGTATCTATGAATGGGTCGCAGAAGTAAGATTTGTGGTAATATGCAGTGCAGCACAACCCGGTTTGTGGCGTACGCTTACGTATAAGAAAATTTCGTACACACAGGGCATGTATTTGCAATGAATTATTGAAGGTAGCGGTAGATAGGTCAGTTGTGGGAACCTATGGTGATGAGAAAACTGGGGTACCATTTTGGGGCGGGCAACCCCGAATTTTGTTGTTTTTGAGATCGAATTCGGATTCAGCGACCCAAATTTACCTTAGTGTTTCTGCCACGCCGATTGGACGAGTATTTCCCGGAGAAAACAGGGGTACAATTTTGGGGCGGGCAACCCCAAAAAATATTTTTTGTTTTTGACCTCAAATTCGGAATCAGCGACTGAAATTTACCTTAGTGTTTCTGCCACGCCGATTGGACGAGTATTTTCCCGAGAAACGGGGATGCCATTTTTTGGCGGGCAGGCTCATAAAAGTGCGCGTACGCCAGAAACTGGGTTTTATTGCACTGCATGTTTCCAAAAATTACCTATTCATACATATTTGAACAACAATTAACACCAAATCCAAATGCGGCCCGAAAATTGTTTTGAGACGCGTAAGCTAACACTGCAAATTTCCAGAAAGGTTACCTACCTCTTTCAGTCATTCATCATTACATGACCTACCTACAATTTATCTACAACACTACATAGCCATACCGACAAGTACATATGCATATAGAAAATACCAATGGTACTACATTACATTATTATTACCTACGACAATCCATTCATTAATACCCACAATTATCTATAACACTACATAAATATACCGACACGTTTGTATGTATATTGAAAATATCAATGGTAGAACACTCAAAGCCCTATTTCACGAAGTTGATCTGAAATCATAGCCATATCAGCAGCAAATCGTACGAGCCAGCGCCGTATGAAATCCCCTTGAATGATCCGGTTTTCTTGCCATAGACAGAAATCGCGTCGACTCGCAACAAATCGCATCGAATCGCCCGGCCCGACATCGCAATGAATGTGCACACATCGCATCGCATCGCCCGGCCCGGAAAAGCTCGGCGTCGCTCTGTATGTGTACGCGGCCTTACACATTTCTAATTTCGCGGAAGATGGAATTCAAAATACATAATTATTTTTAAATACCATGCAGGGAAAATGAAGTTTGAAGGCTTGGCACTCTCATGGCCGGAAACGGATAAGACATTTATCTCATTAAACGAGTCTTTAAAACCGAGCAGGCGGAAAATGTAGCATTTTAAGATCTATTGAAGAGAAAAAAAACAGGAACGAGGCTAATTTCGGGCGGGGTCGAAATTTGGATAGCCTCTACTTTCTTTCAGGCTTCCCTAAAACTTGTGTTCCGATTCGATCCTGTCCTATACATCACCTGTAAATTTGCTTTTTGGTTGCGGTTTCAAATTTCAGCTCCATTTACCCTCCAGAATAAGAATTGATTAGGATAGGTGCACAAATAAAATAGCTTTTCATAGAAAACCCGCCTTTATGGGGGTGTATATGGTAGCCCATGACCACATGGGCTAATCCCGTATATTTTTACATATGTTTTATGTATTCACATTCTTGTGAAATTTGGTTTAGTGGTAGTTAATTAGTTAATTCATAAATAAAAAAATCATAGAAGAACCTATTTCGGAGTTTGGATTTGTATGGCATGACCCCCGGATATCGCTGAATCAAACATACAAACTGAATCAAACAAACAAAGAAAAAGGAAGTTATATGAAATGACTTCGTTGAGCCCGTTGATATAGACAGCCACACAAACCTTTCCTAACAGAATTGAAAAAGTAGACTCTTGCAGCTACTCAAGGGCACCCTGATAACTAGGTCCTCTAGACTTCAAAAGTAGTCGTGCTAGCATGCTATTACCATTCGATGCACTCCCACCAAATTGCATGTCGATTGTTTGATCCAGCCACAAGATATGCAGTGAACCAATGCAATGTTGCCCTGGTATTGTGAGACGCCCTTACCAAATATTAGATTCGCTATATTTCCGGTTTGGATAAAGTTATTCGAATGAAAAAATCCAAATCCAAAAATCCTTCCTTCAAAATTTGTATGTTAGCAGACCTAGGAGGGACTACACACGCACAAATCGAAATTTCACAAATTTACTGTTATTTACTTTTCCTTAGCAAATGTCTATAGCCTTAGTATTTAACGCATATAAGCTTATATCATCTAATCTTTGTGAAAAGTTTCATAACGGTACCTATAACGGTTTAGAAAAACCGTTGTTACAATTTTGAGTGCAAGGTAGTTTTGGAATGCTGGAAAACCGGTGCTACAATGCTCTGATCAGCTGTCCAAAATTTTGTGGAAATTCATTCACAAAGTATGGTTACTGAAATTTTGATGGTTTGATCTTTTAACTGTCTAAAGCTTCTAAATTTGTTTGAAGATCATTTCCAATGGATGGGCTTTTTAAAGGATATAACTAACGAGGTCGTTAGTGACTCTGATTTATTGTCTTATTTCTATAGAAATATTCTACGGTTAAAAAAAAAATTAAAAATATATTGTCGTTTTTGAAATTTTAATACTGCGGTCCGCTTAAACCTAAAGGCAGTGATATTTGGCACGGGCCATGTTTTGAGTTGTGCGTAAAATCGAGAATACTGAACAATTTGCTGTAGGCTTTTGAATTCTGCACGGCAGGTTAAGTTCCTGTACGTCTAGTCACCCTAGACTAGCTGGTAGAAAACATTTATGTATTTTCCTAGCCGCAGCATTATTAAAATTGAAATAACACATTTTAAAGCATACGAATATGATCCAAATATAAAACATCATGATTGATGCATTCCCGCCTCTGAAAAGTCAAATAAAATTCTAATTTTACTATTTTTAGACGATAAGGAATGTCCTCAATTCGGTGAATTGTATTTTTGTCCTACATTGCGCATCGCACACATAACAGTATTCATATTTTGACCATACTCCTCGTACTCGTCTACCAGCGTAAAAGCATCTTATCCAGCCTAGACTTTTTCAAAATTGCGAATTTTAAACGACATCTGCAATCAATAAGAAGGCATAACATACGAGCAGCATGTAGCTAAATATAAAAGATGAGCAACTCGTAGGCATGCTTATCGCCTCGTACATCAGGATCAACAATCACCACGGCCCAAAAAAAAAAACGTACAAGGACACAGTATTTTCGACTCAACGATAATTTATCTTCAGACCGGCCAAGAGCTTGTAAGGGTGAAAAAGAGTAAAGTAAAAATTCCATTTTGAGAGCTCTGGCATTACATACTTGCATACTACATATATGTACATCAGACGAAGGATTTGACGTAACCAACGGATATCTCTTCTGTAAGGAATTTTCAAGCTATTTGCCATTCAACCGTCACAAAACCACTTGACGACGAGGAGATAGGCCTCTTCTAAACTATATACATCGTACACATTTGGATTTACATAATATAAATTCCTCTGGTTTGCCAAGTTGTTGATGTGATTTCCCTCCTTGGGGGTAGGTATAAGTTTGAAGTGAGAAAATAGGACGCATCCCGTTGGTGAATCATTAGTCTACGTCTATTTGGGATCGAGTTGGGAACCTGGTCGTGTATGTTTTCTCGGCGAAATAATGATGACAACAAATGCCGAACATAAGTCAAACGACATACTCTGAAATGGGCCAAATTGATGATAGTCGATGAAAGTTATACCACAGTTGTAGTCCTCTGTTTAAGCCGTAGGCACTGTGGGATTTAAGCAATTTTTTTTCTAAGTCGCAACAAATGTGGGTGTAATGTAGGGTTAAAAGAGTGGTAACTGGGGGTTGATAGTCACATTCCGTGCAAATAGTGGGCAGAAAATTGAAACATGAAATATGCAGTGGGAATAAGAATACCTCTGGATGTTTTATTATTTAGAATGCCTGCTGACAGGTATGCTCTGAATCTATGGTTGGAAGAAATGAGCGAAATTGAATAGCGCAAATTATACACATAAAGATTTTTTTTGTAATTTTGGCTATGTGGTAGTGCGAATTTTAGAATAGTAAATATTTGTATGAGCTAAATGGTAGGAAAATACTACATTAATTCTCAGTATGGATGTCAAAAACCGGACGGTTAGTCCGAAAACCGGTACTTTCAAATCGGTTAACCAGTTTATTTTCGGTTTTTTCCTCCTCCGGTTTTAACCCGGACGGTTGTTTATTCATTCGGTTACAACCGGAAAAAAAAATTCTTTCAAATTCATACAATTTTTCATATTTTCTTGATTTTTCAGTCAGCAATTCTATTACTTGTTCCCTATAAAAAAAATGCGTTTTCAAATTTCAGCCCTTAAACATATTTTCGAACACTCTCCTTTTATGACTATAGGGGGCGTCAGAGAAACTTACTTATTTGAAGGGTTAATAAAAACCAAAGTAGGTACTTCATAGTTATTGTTTTAATTCTTTCTATTTGAGAATACAATACTCCCAGTTTTTTTCATACAATCATGAAAATTACATCAGTTAAATGGCGACCCCCTTGATGCAGAAGTTCGTCTCCACTGTTTGCAGCATATCAATCGGTATGTTAGCAATAGCGTCGCGAATGAAAGGTTTTTAGGTGAGCTATGGTCCGTGGTCGATCGACATAAGCCAAGGATTTCAAATAACCACATAAAAGAAAGCGCATGGAGCAAATCTCGAGAGCGTGCCGGCCATGGGAAATCGCCTCTCTGAGAGATGAGGTGGGCGAGGAGGAGTTGTCGCAGCAAATTTATTCAGCCTCGTACAGTGTTTCCTATGGCTTCATCTGTGACTGAAACCACACGTACCTAACGTTCGTTTAAAAAAATCCGCGATCGTGCAATCGTTTGAAAAGAAAGGCCCGCTGCTCTCTACACCCCCCGCAGGGGGGTCTGCGTCCGTGTGACACTCAGCTTGGAAGGCTGCTTGTAGTCGGACAGAGATCTTTGGTGAGTTGTGACACCACGGACCTAACAGCGCAAGGGGACCCCTGGTACAGTTGATACGCCATGGCGAGGATCTGTACAAAGACCATTCGGGCGCTAACGGTCCCGTGCTCCTGAGTTATGCACGGGTGGCTCTTGGCGTGCCTACCTCCCCCCATAGATTGCGGGAGGGAAGCACTAAAGGCCTAGCACGATTTTGATGTCCTCTGGTGGGGGGGTGCATCATACGGAAGTCGTGTGAGCTTCGGAGGTGACGGCTCCGCATGACCCGAGTCCTGAAGGGGCTAGCTAGGGAGAACGGCCTTGGTGGAAAATGCCTACGCGCCTATATCTAGCTAGTTTGTGGATTGATGACCACACTGACCGAGTCGCATTGCTGACTAGTAAACTAAAGGGGCCGCCTGGATGTGAAAAGCAGCGCTACGTTGTCTGCACAGATGCGTAGTCACAGGTCCAACGAGCCTGGGGTGTGCATGCCCGAACTCGACGTAAGGCTTAACCAATAGGGGGCCGAAGGAGGATCACACCTGCTATGGAGAAGTCCATAGCGAATAGTGTACTACGGGGATGGGTGTGCCCAGGGGACCATGGTCCTTGCCCATCAAGGTGTTGGACTCGTAGTGGCTGGAGGTTGTTACCCAAGTCATCCAGCTAGTGATGCAATCCCGGGGTTGGATTCCGGATGGTGTGTGCATGCGCCTGATGGAGAAATCTCCGTCTGACAACAACACCTTGTCAGTAAAAAGCCGAAGGTCCAAACATTTTAGCGGGACCGGGAGATAAAGGCCGAAAGGCTAGGTGCTCCCCTGACGGTATACCTGTAGATGGTTAGCTTGCTCTCTACACCAGAGCAAGATGGCGACTGACTAGAATAGGAAACAAGCTTGCGAACTTCCCCCTCTCACTCATCTACCCGCCCAACTCACCGCTCAGAAGTTTTTTTTTTTCAAATAAGTAATTTTCTCCGGCGGACCCTGTGGATGCATTTTGATTTGATTTTGCATACGATACGAACACCACCATTGTGTGTTTTTACTACAATTCTAAGCAAATCAATAAAAAGACTCCGCTAACCGAAAAACCGGTACTTTGGGCCCGGTTAAACCCGGACGGTCTAACCGGCTTTGCAAGAAACCGAGAAAACCGAAAGCCGGGTTATGGCCCGGTTTTTGACATCCCTAATTCTCAGATTATTTTCTAGAAACGTACCGAAAATTACCATTGAGACTAACCGCTATTTGAATGGTAATTTAGATAAACAAGTTTTTGTCGAATCTCTGATTTATTACATATTCCCCATACTCCTTACGAAGCAATAAGTCCTAAATTTCTTTTAACTATCATAAATCCTTAAAATGTACTTATTGGCAAAATTTATTATTCAACAAAGCAATGTCCTCTTGCAAAAAGTTAAACGAACGAAAATCCTTTTGAACTCCTCTCTGTAATTATGCCAATTCAGGCACACTTAAAAGCACACGCCAAGTCAAGGAGCAATGTCTCGAAAATATTCATAAAATCAATTTTCATGAAAGAAAGGACACTGGCACGGCATATAGTATTCCTAAAATCATGCAAACAAGTTGTTGCATTGTCTTGTGCAGTGTTATTATTTTTGGGGAGTATACTCGTACTATGTAATAACCATAAATACTTTTATTCCGTACGATAAGTTTCATAGCTTGTTTGAGTACAAGTTGCAAGATAATTTCCTTATAAAGAAGACAACGACGACTGCTTTGTTGCGCTATTATTGTTTTATTCTATGAGATAGGATGCTCGTATCGTAACCAAATTTCCTCTCATATGCATAGTTCACGGTTTCCGTAATGATAAATAGTTGTTCTGCTCGTTTTATAGTTTGGTAGACCACGCGGTTCCACCTACATGGAGAAAGTCGGGCAATTAATGTAATTATTTGAAAGGATAATGGCGTTTAGCCAATTTATGGTCAATGAATTCATTTAAAAGTTGGTCTATGTTATGTGCGAATAACGTTGATGGGCGGGCTTTATGTTGGAAGCGATGTTGACTTTAGACTGAGCAATCCATATTTCGGAAAGCAATTAAGTCTTTATAGCTTGACGCGTTTACATGCTTAATTAATGGGAATTATCGAAATTCGGGAAAGGGGAAATTTATCGTTTTTATGGTTAAAGTTTGTTGTATAAACATGGGTTTTATTGAGGTATCAGCCGGTATTTGTAATATTAGAGAATCATGACACTAAATGGCCAATTACAAGTAAGTTCTTACCATTATCTGTCTCTATTATCCAATTGGTTTCGTGGTTAGTGCACTTACCTTCGGCGTACAGGGTCGTGGGTTCGAGTCTCACCGTGAGCTAATTCGTTAATGTTGTTTTTTCAAACTCGCGACATATGTTATGGACTGTGATCGCACTCAGTTGCTAAAACGAGTACCTATTTATGGGGATACACAACTCTGCAGAGCGTGCTGTTTATCTCCATACCAATCAATATTATTGAAATTGAATGTCAATAAAACATCTTCGGGCTTGGTCCAAAGTCGTCTGAAGTTAAGATTTAATTGTTTTGTTTACGCCGAAAGTTGGTGGTTTCACTTTTTTTAGGGTTTTTTAGATTTTACAAAAAATGAAATCGATTTTGTCCGTCCGTCTGTCCGTCCGTCTGTTCACTAAATAACTCGCGAACGGCTTAAACGATCGTCATGAAATTTGGTAGGAATGTGTAGAATGGTAACAGTCTTTGGCACGAAATACTTTAAAGTTGGTAGGACAAAAATAACAGGGTGTCTCGGACATTTAAAAAATTTGTTCACTAAATAACTCGCGAACGGCTTAACGGATCGTCATGCAATTTGGTAGGAATGTGTAGAATGCTAACAGTCTTTGGCATGAAATACTTAAAAATTGGTACGGCCAAGATAAAAGGGTGTCCCGGACATTTACAAATTTGTTCACTAACCGGTAGGACAAAGCAAACAGGGTGTCCCGGAGATTTGAAAAAGTCGACTTTTTTAGTTTTTATCAAATCAAAGAACTCGATGGGTACATTTCATATCAGTCGCTTTTTTCCAGTTTGGAGTCATGGTAACGGCGTTACAGCTAATAAATCCGGTTAATATGTGGAGCCATGATACATAGTAAATCTATTTTTGGATTGGTCTAACTAAAAAGTGTTACAGGAACGCGTTTATTTAGACCAATCCAAAAATAGATTTACGAGAAGCATTTCATTAACATTGTGCATAATTCTTATTTATTACCTATAAAATATATGTGCAAAATTATTCACTATGTATGTATCTAAAAATATAAAAAACCCTCGTATTGCGGGCGCAGCCCTCTGTACGCCGGTATTTTTTATTCTAGGCACGCGTACGTCATGGAAATTTCCCGAAATAGAAATGATGTCTTCGGGAGAGTTTCAACAATTCTGCGAGGACATACCTTCCGACAACGAATCATTCACCTCGGATGTCTCAAATGGCATGAGTGATGAGGAAGATAACTTCGAGAATTCTTAAGCGCCCAATTTAGATGAAAACGTTCTGGTGCCCCCAAGAAATTGAATGGGACAGCGAAGACATTCTTCCTTTGGAGGAACTAAGGCTTAAGCTGCTACGGCAACGGGACTTAACTTGAAGAAAACAAAGCAGCTACGCGGAACCAATTCAGTTTGCGGAGATTACTAGACCGAATGCTGATATTAATGCAGAATCTCTTGCTGATTTTTTTCTTGACGTTATTTCCAACGCAACAAACCTTTAGCAAACTTTAGCTAGTGGAAAAACATTTATTTAAACTGATCTTGGCCGTGTTTTTTAATCAGCTAACCTACACTATACGGGGTAATTTTCATACAAACGCTCAGTGGCGTAGATAGCTTTTCGGAGAGGAGGGGGATCATTTTGCAAGATTACTTATACTTTTACGATTATCAAATGCTGAGTTTCAGAATAAAAATGTCTGTATTTTATTTGGAGCAAATTTTGGTATAGCAATTTTGCCATACGATAAAAACAGAGTCCTGAAAATATTGCATCGATAATTTTGCCTTTTTTAGTATGGTGAGGTTATCCACACTATTCCAAATTTTCGCTTTTTTTCAAAACACACCTGTTAACTTTAGACATAATTAGGTTTTCTGTTCTTACACTTTTTCTTTCCTGATCCATAAAGCTTCTTATTACTTATTGGGCCGTTGTTTCAAAAATGTTCTTTTGTCAATGGCAATTAGCCTAGTTTCGTTGAGGAACTCCACGTAAAGTTCAACGATTGTGTAAAGGATTAGGCCTTTTATTTAAAAACGAATCTGGTGGCAAACAGTTTCTGCTAAATTACGAAAACTTACAAAATGAAGCAAATTAAAAATAGAAATGATGTAAAAAAGCAAATTTTAAGCATACATATAAGTTTGATACCAGAGATCGTAGATTTGAGCAAAATTGTTTATTTGTACCGAGGAACGCGCAGATAATAAAGTGCGTTACTCACTGAATTTTGACTGAACGTTTGTTCTAAACATAAGGAAAAGAGTTCAGTCGTTAATTTGGAATTTACCTTTATTTTCCGCCATTCGGTGGAATTGAAATCTCTCAGCGTGGAACGTGGATTTTTACCTTGAGTAGAGATTCGAACTGGATTGCTCAATTTTCTGTTCTTGTTCCGAACCACCGATGAGAATTTCTTTTTTAAATATAAAACGATAAGCTCAACAAATAATATGCAGATAAGTTTCCATCACCAGTGCTATAAATAAAATTTAAGAATAAAAATTAAAAAGGCCCGAGCTCTTCCCCGGTTCAGAATAAGAGACCACCAAAGAAAGATTTGAAGTATATTCAGCAAATTAGTTGCTGTTGAGGTGAACATAATCTATACTGAAAAATTTGCTTTTCATTCTCCAGGTGCGAAAGCTATAAAATCTCTAATTTTCATCCGATTTTAGGGAGACAAAGAGCATTTTACTTAGTTCGCCCTATAATATAATATTATAATAGAAACATAATACATGCTCCCGGGGACATGGGCCGCACAGGAGTAATAAATTATTACTCATATGCGGCACATGCCCCGGAGGCATGTATTTCTTCTTAATCGAGTGCCAGAAAAAACACCGTTAAAATTGATTTCTGGTTCAATCGTGTTAATTTAGTAGTCTAATTGCTGAACTGCAGTGCGAAAATACATTTTTTAGTGTTAACATGTCGGAACGCTCGCGTCGCAAGGTCCAATTCGCCAAAGCAAAGGTGAAAAAAAAAAACAAAAATTACAATTTATTATTATAGTTATTTGGAATCGGCTCCTGGCTGAATTGGAGACAGGTTTGTACCTAAGAAAATATTTTATCTAGTTTTTGATCGATTAAAATTAAATTCCGGTATATGAGAGCTCATTTACTGTTGCAGTAGCCACATGCCCCTGGGGGCATGCGCCGCACATGAATAATAACGACTTGCATGCCCCAGGGGGCATGTGCCGCACAGAAAACAAGATACCGAAAATAACTGCCGCAGCCAACGTGTTAAATACCTCTTGTCCTTATAAAACTTTATCATTAACTGAAGTGACGAATTTGGAGTGTGACCGTCTTCTTGCCTACTTCCGATATGGTTACAAATTTTTTGACTTAGGATGCATTTTCTTGGAACCAATTAGCGTCCTTAGTCGAGGTATGCCTGTACTTCCTTTTCTATTTCAGATAGTGGATAGTTGTAAAAGAAAATCGGTCAAGTCTCTGTTGCTGGTCAAATACATATTTTACAGTTAAGTTGATTTCTAGTGCTGTGTAGCAGATTAAGTTTGGGCATTTTAAAACTTACAAACATTTTTTCGTATGGATTGTTTGTTGTCCTAAGCTTTTTCTACATTTTTCCTATTTTTTTATATCTTCGCGAAACCCTTGAGAGATTTTCACGGAACGCTCAGGTACCGCGGAACGCCGTTTGATTGTTTGTTTATTTGTTTTCGAATTACTGTATAAGACTATATATCTTTCAATTTTAGAAGTTTCTACAATTTTTTATAGAAGATTTTGTTTAAAAAAAATATTCCTGGTTATAGCTTTGAGAGTTCGTGTTAAATTCAATAAAATTGTGAATAACTAGAGAAAGTCAAGACTTGCTTTGCCCTGCTATATACGATAAAACCTTTCGTCAAATTTTAACTTAAAAAAAAAAAGAAAAAAATAATGTTGATAAACTCAATCAATAAAGGATGCTAAAAAATTGAAAGCAGTTTTGTAGCGTTTTTTCTTCATTTGCATTAGTTTTCCACTCTTTATAATCTTATGGATTGTATATTTCCCCATTGATAAATTGCGCTCCAGTGGAAGAGCACTCCGTGTTCCGTGCAACACACAAGTGTGTGCAAAAAAAAAATGTTTTTGTTTGTAAATTCATGCTAAAAATGTTGTTCGTCGAATTCTTATTCTAACAAAATTATGATTCCTACATAAAAATATGTTTTCATTAAAAAAAAATTACATTTGAACTTTTGCGTTTGTAAAGTGAAAACGGGGCTTTAATATTTATGAGCAATGTTTTGAAATTAATGGCAATGCCTACATGACATTTTTGAAATTTAACCTGGATGCCACGCTCGATAGTTTTTTGTGCGCGTCTGGGTCAGCAATAGGCCAGTCAATAAACCGAAATATAAGGCGTTAGGTCGCAACAAATTGCTCGGCTCTGTGTTTTTTCGGATATTGTTAGGATAGATACCAGAAGTGTACCACCAATTTTGCAGCTTCGAAAAACCTGTGCTAACCCCGTGACCCTCAAAAAACCTCAATATGTTGGGACTTTTTTCATATTTTTGTTTGTAATTTCTAAAAGGTTCCTCTTACAAGTAAGTTGCCCACTGCACTGTTAAAGCTAAGAAAATCTTCTTTAATTTGAGTGTAACCCCAGCTTTGTAGGCGCAAAGGATCCCAAGATACAGCGCTTTAAACATTGTTTTTTGAAAAAAAGTTCGAAATTGTAATTTCAGTCATGTTCCGAGCTGAATATCGGCTTAAATGCGCATTCTACGGAGAAAGTCATGTGACATGAAGTTATAAACCAGTAATTTAGCTGTATACAAACGAATGGAATCAGACCATGGGGTCATAGGGCTGCCCCTGAAAATTAGATTCTTCTAGGAAAAACTTTTTTCTTTATGAACCAAAGTTAATCACCCTTCCCCCAAATGTGTTTTTTTTAGTAAAGTTTCAAAACATATCTAGAAACGGATGAAATCGGAACACTAGGTCATAGGGCTGTCATACAAACCAACCCCTGATAATTAGGTTCTTCTAAGAAAAACTTTTTTCTTTATGAACCAATCTTAACCAAACCTCACCCAAATGTGTTCCTATTTAAGCCTCCAAACATATCTAGGAATGGATGGAATCGGAACATTACGTCATAGGGCTGTCATACAAACCTCCTAAAATACAATTTCTGACTTTTTTACAAAAAAAATACATTTTTTAAAGTGCTGTATCTTGGGATCCTTTGCACTTAGAAAGGTGGGGTTACACTCAAATTAAAGAAGATTTTCTTAGCTTTAAGAGTGCAGTGAACGACTTACTTGTAGGGAGCACCTTTTAGAAATTACAAACAAAAATATGAAAAAAGTCCGAAAATTTTGAGGTTTTTTTAGGGTTACGGGGTTAGCACAGGTTTTTCGAAGTTGCAAACTTGGTGGTAAACTTCTGGTATCTATCCTAACAATATCCCAAAACAACAGAGCCGAGCAATTTTTTGCGACCTAAAATTGTTTAATGACTGGCCTAGCCCCCGATGATAAAAAAACACGGCCAAGATGGAATAAAACGAGACCGCGTTCTAATCGTGCGAATAGCACGATGAGTGTATACCCTATACCCATGTACAGACCGAGAAGACATGCAAAACCCAAAATTTTCATTTTCATATTTTTTATAGGGGAGGGAGGGGTAGATGGGTCGTACCTGGCAGATCTTTATTATCTTATCAAGGCATCCAAAGGCTACCATTTGATACTAATCTGAAGTTTTTCGCAGCATTCTATCAAAAGATATGGCTGAATATAACTTTGTAGGGGAGGTAGGGGTAGGGGTAGTCGGACCTACTCCACTTTCCATCAACTCAAAGTATATGTCAGAATAAGACATTGATCAAAATTTCAAGTCGGTAGCGATATTCTACCGAAAGTTGTGGCCGAATTAAAATATCAAGGAGGGGTAGTTTGTATGGGAGGTAGGGGAACCCGTGGTCCGATTTGGCGCATTTTCAATACCATCCAAGATTTTAGCAAAACAAACATTTGATCAAAATTTCAAACCACTAGCTTCATTATTTCGGGAGTTATTGTGCTAACAGACAGACACACTGACGGACAGACAGACAGACATGGCTTATTCGATTCAGGGGCCGACCCTGATCATTTATATATATATAATTTCCCATACCTCCGGTGGCTCCTTTGAGGTGTTACATAATATCGGCGTAACAAAAACAATATACCCTATACCATTTTATGGGTATAGGGTATAAATATTTTTTAGCCATAAACCTTCTGATGGGAATTAAAACTCCGCCAAGCTACAAAATTTACTTTTCAATTAATTGGGAATTCCGCGACCAGTACATATTGAATTTCAATTCAAGAGACCGATTTTCATAGCTTCTAAGGGGCGATTCAGACTATCGACAAGATTTACTAAATCCTAGATTTAGTTGACAGTTTCACCATATTGTACTGCAATTTGAATAATGCAACTACATTCTACGATGCTTTTTGAATTAAATGTCATACGATTCCAGCTGGTAGCCGGGTTTCGACTCGATTAATTTACATTCCATATCCGGCATTTGTGACTTGTTCCAAGGACCCTCAACGGAATAAATCGTGTTGTCATGCTCCCCACTACAAATTATTACCATCCAATCAAAACTAAGGGTACCCCCCATACAAAGTGAACCAGCAATCTAACAAATTTCACATTTTTTCACTTATAAATTCTATCTAAAATAGAAAGAAAAATGTATCTCTTAGAACGTCATTATAACAGTTAATTGTAGTCTTCTGAGTGTATATCCAAAAGTTTGCACCAGAGCGTGCCTTACAAGTATGAAAAATCGGGTTTGTTTTTTGTAGTTTGCTTCGTCCTCAGGACATCATAGTTTTTGCCACCCCCTCTCCCCTTAACCCACGGCGAATATTAGTGTAACTTTTTACTGCGTATATTGAGCAGTGTATTTAACAATTTGGTATCAAAACTTTATTTTTTTTTATGTTTGGGTTCGGGGCTATTTTGAACTAACTGTACTATACTATCAAGGATTTAGGGCAAAACAAGAAAAGCTATTTGTTGCTATTCCAAACTATCCATTGCTATTTGAAGCTACTCAAGTATCAAAAAAACTGTTGGCCACAGAAATACTGCCCCTCAACAATAATTAATCTCCACATGCTTCTTCACTCAAAATAACAATAACTCTTTTCGATTTATTTCATCGCAATGCATATTACTCATGATTATTTCATTAACCAAAACTCTTCCGTTTGTTTGCGACATTAACCTTCACCGGCGGTTGCTCTGGGCCTTTTAGCTTTTAGGATCAATTTAATTACCGGACAAATTAGTATAAGCTTCCACTTCCCTAATCGGACAATCGCACGTGACCATTTTGCATTCGCCTATTTCACATAGACCCTATCCGTCCTGCTTGCGTTTTTACCAACAATATGACAATCTTTTGACATTTAGGCCTCTTGATTCGGAATTGGACAAAGCAAGGTCCATGATAGAATATTCTGTTGTGCCCGACAGATGACTAAATAAATTTCAACATCATTTCCACCCCATCTATTTCGTTTAGCCAAAATCTTTGAGAAGAAACACGCGTTCGCCAGCAACAGACAAAGAGAACCGCGCGTGGCCAAACGCATAGGAGTTCATTTTTGCTAATGAGAATGCCTAATGACAATTTGATGAAAGTGAGCGTAACTGAGAGTCACATTAACGTTATTAGTTCAGGAAAAATGTTGTCGTTTCTCCCAGCGAACGAACGTATAAATTCTGAGTTATAGGACCTATATTTAATATATAGCGATGATTATAAAGGAAAAAAGGACACCAACTGTCAGACTGCTGAGTAGGTATAACTCGACGAGTAATAGATATTCCGTAAAGTAGGTATAGCCCTTATCAATTCGTGGCACAGTTATAAAACTGTCAAAACGTGATAAGAATGGCATTCGCATATTCATGAAAATGACTTTTATATTGATGAGGGTGGTAAAATAGTTCAATAAAATACTCAAACTGAAAGTATTTTTCAGTTTCGAAAAAAATCTGATATTTTTATTATTAAGGTGTCATCATCATCAGGTTCAATATAAAATAGACGACTTGCGAATAAGAAATGACTTAATATTTTCTAGATACTCCGATTTCCCATTCTGTTTATTTAAATAAATTATATGCGAATAAATTCAAAGCGAAAAAGGTTTTTATCTCTTATTGGTTAAACAGCTTCAGTCATATTTTTCTATACATTTTCCCGGAGTCAGAAAATATCTATTCATTATGGCCCAAATAGTCACTAGGACCATGTGTTGAGCCAATTCACACACGCCTGTATGTGCCCCAAATTGCCGCGCTCTTGAAATCGAATCTAGGCCAAGAATGAAAAATCTCCCATAAAATAAGGAAAGAGATATAAAGTAACTTCGATATAGTCATCGTCGTTCACATCGGAAATGGCCAAAGTCCTTTTTACTTACAACTGACTCGTGAATAGGAAAAAAACTGAAAATGGTATTTGGAAACAAAAATCAATGGTTAAAACGTTCACGCGAGGACTATGTTCTTCATATTTATTTGGTCCTTTCTTGAAGAAATGGTGACGTTGAGTATGCTTTGGAAGTAGGCCAATGTTTTTTCGGTTGAGTCGCGCAAATTGAATAAAAATGTCCTGTTCGTAAGTACATGGTGATTTAGTAAAGTGGTAAAGTGTATGCGGACTGAAAAGGGTCATGCGGTATTCGTCTATATATGTCAGTCTGGCCATTTTGGTAAAAGGTGACAGTGATGAATGTTGCTTGTTTGTTGCATATGTTTGACTCAATTCACACTTCTGTTCACACTATAGGGCTGAATTAGGATCGAGAGTGAAATTTTTCTCGCTGCGATTTTATCAATAAAAATGCTTTACTAGGAACACATTTGGGTAAAGTTTGGTTAAGGTCAGATTAAAATAGAAAACGTTTTTCTTAACTTTCAGTATTTAGTTTGTATGGCAGCCCTATGACGTAATGTTCCGATTCCATCCGTTCCTAGATATGTTTTGAGGCTTTACTAGGAACACACTTGGGTGAAGTTTGGTTAAGATTGGTACATAAAGAAACAAGTTTTTCTTAGAAAAACCCTATTTTCAGAGGCAACCCCATGACCCCGTGGTCCGATTCTATGTATTAGTTCCGACATATGCAAAATTTCAACCCGATAGCTTCAAAACTGAGGGACTAGTTTGCGTTGCAACAGACGGGCAGACAGACGGACATCGCTCAATCGATTTCTCTCGTCACACTGATCAATAATAGGCGTGTTTTATTGTGCTCGGGTGTAGGTTAGTTTAGGGTAGCTACATGGGGTTACAATAACAACATAACTCAGATAAACCCAGTAATGTATCGGGGGTACGTACTCTGACCAAAGTTAACACGGAAGAATTGTTACAGATGTGACAACCAGAGGCGCTCTAACACGAAAAAGCATGAGCTAATACCAAAACCATTGGTTAAAGTTTACTGTGGGAGGTTGAGTGTTGCGATAAACCGACCGCAATGTTCATTGTTGTTTTTGTAAGACATGTTAATTTAGTGGCTATTTATTTATCACAACTTTGAAACTTCAGCCTTTTACAAAGTTCATGGTTGGTGCAATAGATATAAACAGCTTTTATCCCAAATAGTTTTTTTGTGCTTATATACCCCAACAGTGGCGGCTCGTGCTCTGCGAATCTGGATGGGCCACTAAGAAAAGTATTGATACCTTTTCCCCCATACCGAATCCACCTAAAAAACAGTAAAAAAATGAGCTCAAATATTGTTCGAAATATATCTCGAAATATTACTGTATACCATTGTACGAATTAATACATTTGCGTCCTAAATTATATTGCAAACTACAATAAATGATTTAATGATTTAATTTATGCTCTATGCCAGTATCTGCATACCAGCTTGAATTTTAAAATTGTGAGCAAATTTAGGCATTTCATTAGGATAACAAAATATTAAATTAAAAAAATTATAAAAATCAAGCTTATAATAGTTATGTACTGTCCAGAAAGAACCAACGGAGACGTCTAAAGCGTTTTTGCCATGGGGATGAGAATTGATCACTTTACTGATTTCTGTTGTTTACTATTCACTATTCACTCATGGCAAGTTACACGGTTGAGAAGCGCGTTCTGAAATTCAGCAGAATCTATGCGGCAGAGTCACTCGGATCACTGCCACCGTGACAAGCCACGGCGGACATTTGAATGATGTTAAATTCCTTACCTACACAATGGTATATGCATCTTTCAAATAAAATAAAAGAATCGTTTATACCGCTTGTTTTAGTCCATTTCCATTACTACCCGCCCTTATTGGAAAACCCTATATATTATTATTATTATAGAGTAGTTAAAAACCTACAAAACACAAATTCAAATGATAAACGGTCATGCATGACACTACAATGTATTTTCACTCCAGGAAATGCTAAAACAAATATTTAACAAAAGTTTCCCGTTCGTGCACTAGGCACTATATATTTGAATGGCACAAAAAAAGGCTAAAAACCAAACTTTCAAATATAAAAACCTGGCTGGCTGAACACTGCGATTCGATTTAATTTAACCGAAAACAGCGGCCAAAATTGAAATCCAAATCATCGAAGTCATTATTTTCAAAAAATGGGGCAAGTGCCATAAAATATTCTTTTCCAAATTTTTAGCAAGGAAAAAGTTCATCCACAATTTAACCCCGTAATAATTGCATTTAATTTCCTTTGAATGAAAAAATAGCTATGCATTTATTTTCATTTACCAACCTAAAAACAGTGCGATCTAACACACCTCTCTCTATTATTAATTCGAAAATCATCAGAGTGCGAGTTTTGTATGCGAGAAAAAAGACAATGTACGAAATGACATTCTCATTTTTCTCGCATATAAAACTCGCACTCTATAAGTTCGACTGTGTTCTCGAGCTTTTGGGCCGGCCAAGAGGCGGTTTAATGTGGCATTTATTTGTCTAAAATCCCACCAACAATTTCCATGCAAAATTTCCCTTGCATCCAACAAATAGCATGCAAGCGGGTGGTCACTTGCAGTCAGTGTCCCCAATTTCATGCAACTCGAAGCTTTCAAAGTCAATGGATTTTGCGTATAACCATTGCCATCTAGATGTCGTTAGTAGAACGAAGAAGACGACCTTGGGTGAGATAAACGTTGGTTTTAACCCAATAAAAAAATTAAACAATTTAAAGAGTGTTCTCGGTAAAAAAAAACACAGTAGAAAATATCATGCTGACAAAAGAAGGATAAAAGCCGTGGAACGTTTTTATATGGGATTTAATAGCAATTTAGAATGAATAAAGCACCCTGATTGATTTTTTAACAGTGTGTGCCTTAAATATAGGTATGTGTTTTGGGATATATTTAGTGGTACGTTTAATAAATAATATTAGGGTGGGCCGGGCCCACCTGCCCACTGTGACGAGCCGCCACTGTAACCCAACCTGCACCTTTTTTACAAAAAAAAACACGCTTATTATATATACTTTATATAGTCGGAGTCGGAGGTGCTTCCTTCTGTGCGTTGCAAACTTCATGACAAAGTTAATATACACCCTTTCACATAGTGACGGGTATAAAAATGGCCCTTTTTCGTCCGGGGTCGCAAATGTGGATTTATATACCCAGTATATTCCAAAAGCAGAAAGCAAAAGAAAAAGAACGGTAGTAATCTTATTACGGAGTTCATGTCGAGTTGTATATGTGAAATAGGTAGTTCATCAAATCGTTCATTGATATAATTATTGAGGTCATCAATAGATATTTTTTTAATTTAAAATAAAAAAGCTGACGCAGTCCAGCATTAAACCTAGGCCTCTAAAAGTGTTTTTGACATTTCACAAAAGGTAAAGGTAAGATAAATACGTACGTACGTACGCCTTGAAAACAGTGACGGATTTACTTACTTGCTGCCAGTAGGCTATTTAGGTACATTATGCCGCCCCTACCGATCTCTGGTGAAGGGACGCATTCCAAATCAAATTGTGCATATTATTACGTGTGCATGAGCTTCGAGATTTTAGTTTCGTGGGGCCTGAGTGTTCTTAAAACTTGATCGCGGGGTAAAATTCAATGTAAGGAAGAGGAGGTAAAATTTATCGCCTACCCAAAGTTTTTTTTTAATTTTTTTGGTGAATATAGTATTACCGAATTGTGCTTGATCATTAATTTTTTCCATGATTTGCGTGAAATGAAATTTACAGAGTTGATCGATGCAACGCACGAGGCGGCGATGTAGCTATCGCCTCGGAATAAGTAGATAATGGAACGGCTTACTTCATACAAACGCTTGTTCATATGTGGGTCCAATTTTGTAGCGTATGTATATCAACTGTAAATTAGCCCCGCTTCGAAAACCCACGAAGATGGCACGAAGCTTGACGTCGGTAACATGCCATTGCATGTGCGCATGCGTGCGATTTGTTTATTTGGTACAGACTCATAGGCGTATCATAAAAAGAGCAATCGTGGGGTTTATCTAAAAATATATGAATTAAAGTCGCTTTCTCTTTTCATCTTTTTGTTGGTAGTTTTTTATTCAATTTGATAAAAAAGTATGTATATTGATCGTCCAGGTGTTAATAGTTTGGAAATTATGCATTCAATCCCGAAAAAACTTTGCTTATTACCGAAATTCGAATTATCCAATGATCCAACAATACAGCCAGTGAGTAGGAAGGTCATAGAGTTACTTACTGGATACGTTTCTCTTTTAAATAAAATAATATGCAAAATCTATGCCCCCTGAAATATTATCCCCACCGGCGCTAATGTTTTTTTTTTTTCATATATGTAGCGTTGTGTATAATTGGAGACACATTTTAACAGCTGCGGCCATTCCATTTTCTACTTGTTCCAGTGCTATCGCAGTCTTAAAAAATATATCCCATCAAGTTAGATCGCCCCTAAGTACTCGGATTTTTGAAACTATAGTCATAGACGTGGTAGAAATTGGAATTCAAGCAAGGACTCAGAGTGATTTGAGGCTATTTAATAGGATACATGGAAATTATTTAGTTGTGGACGATTTCAAGAAGCAGATTGGAATTGTGCTAAAACAAACCACTGGGTTATTGAATAATAATATCATAACTAGCAACTTTTCCTCTTGTGGCTAAGTCCGCTGTCGTATAGTCAATACTCTATTGGCGACGAAAGTTTTCCACAGACTAGGGTGTTTAGCTAGCCAGACGAGCACTTTTGTTAAATCTGTCCAACAGTTAATAGTTATGTTTGCCATATCGAGATCCCGAACAACTTTTGCAGTTAGTTTAGCCAACAAGGAAGACAACGGGAGCTACTCGTGTTTTGCCAATTATGAGCGAACCTTTGTACTTGGGTTCTTTGCTGCTGGATTCCCCTCTCCCACTCGATTATAAATCGATGAAGAGTATGTTTGTTCTGAGGCATATGAGGGGAGGAACAGAGAGGTGAATAGGTTTCCTTCGAGAGGTTCGAAGTTTGGTGAATTCAACACTTTCATCTTTTGTAATGGCCGGTCCCAATCCTAAACCAAGGAGGAGCCAAGGAGTTTTTGCATAAAAATTGTCGCTATTTTCGCTATGTAAGAAAGAACTGATCTTTTCGTATACTCGTAGATTGATATCTCTTCGCCGATATTCATGGACATGGAGAGCCGATCTTCTTCTTGAATTCTTAATATTTTTAACATATTGATGGATGCTCCACCATCTATGAGACGTGTTTGCGACTTCACTCGATCATCTTCGGGTATTCCATCTAATAATCCGTTATTGTTAGATGCACACTGTCGTAATCGGAATTCTCCCCTTCGTCAAAGCTCAATTACTTCCTGCTGATATTCGCGGCACTCCAAAGTACTAGCTTCTCCGGTTAGAACGTTATCGACATATAGTTGATTCGTAAGGATTCTAGCTGCTGCCGGTAGAATCGTCTAAAACTAATTGTTGTATTGTTCGCATAGCAAGCGCGCCGAACTCACTGCAAATGTGACTGTCTTCAGCTTGAAATGCTCAATTGGAAGTGTGGGATCACGTCTCCAAATAAAACGTTGCATATGGCTATCCTGTTCTGCCATTCGAATTGGGAGAAACATTTTCTCCGCATCTGCTGCTACAGCAAACTGGAGAAACCTCCAGCTGCCAGGTCCTGATGGAGACTAGGTCACGTGTATAACAAGTCGTTTAGTGATAGACCAATATCCGTCGTGCTGGACGCGTTAAAAACTATTCTCAGAGCTCAGGACTCCCAGATGCGTAAGATAATAATGAGATGTCTTCTCTAGTACCTGACCTGGGATCCGATCTGCATAGCCCAGACTCACGTATTCCATTACGCAGCCTGAATATTCCGATTTTAATATCATCATCATTAGCTAATTGTCGCTCTAATGATTTTAACTGACTAATTGCGCGTCCAAGAAAGTTTCCCATTCGTTGTGAAGGAATCTTAAACGGCAAGAAGACCTCGTAACGACCGCTTAGATCGCGTCTGTGCGATTTTACGAAGTGGTCATTCCTAATTTGTTCATCCTCAGAATGACAAGGATTCGAGTCTGGCTATTCTACTTCTCAAAATTTACTAACCGTCGATTTTCAATTTACGTATGATCTTTTTTTTATTTATCGGATTTTTCCGAATTGATGTATTTTAAAATATCAATTTTAAATTTATGCAGCATTCGAAAAAAAAAAGAGATTTTTTTTATAAATTTGCCGCCCCCTTCAAATCTGCCGCCCTAGGCTCGAGCCTACTCAGCCTACTGGTAAATCCGCCACTGCTTGAAAAGCATCATAAATTCCGTACCTACAATAGGTCTCGATCCTGGGACCCTATACGATTTGAAGACGACCGCCCTACCTTGTACACCATCCAGTCCAGACTATAAGTGGCCTGTATATTATTTATGTTTACAAAAGAAACAAGTTAAAAAAATGCAAAAAAAAAAAATCGAAAATTCATAGCGAAGACAAAACCAGGAATTTAATGAAAATCTTCGTATTGTAATATAGGACGCTATAGACTTAATAAGTGAAATCCTAATTAACCACGTTACCGAAAAGTTCATTGACCATTTCACCTCAATCGCAGAATTTAGTTCCCTTTTTGGTGCCACTTTGTTTTGTCCGCATCTCCCAAATCTGTCGCATCCGATTAAATTTCTCGATGGGGGCCTAAATGGTCGTGTCAAGTGATATCAACTGTGATTTAATCTCGAACGTCCCTAGTGACATAGGGTAGTGGCATAGTAGATCTATCACTTCCTACCAGCAGATATTCACACTAACCACGCATAAATGCCTGTCTTCTCACAGCATGCTGTGAAAATCCTGGCCGTTGTCTCTGCACTAGGATCCTAAACGGATATAACTTTCTTTTTAGAAATATGTATACGACGAATATTTTTTCAGATTGTTTTGGAGTGGTCCGCTCCAATAGGCTCGTAATCGAAATGTATTTATTCCACAGGACATGATCTTTCCAGGACAGCAAATTGTTCTGAGTGCTACACATCAGGGAATGCTATGCAGAGAATACCAAGAAAATTTCTTCTCAAGTGACTTTCGAATGGTATTTATGACGGCTCGGTTAGGATCAGGGTACTCTATATTACACCTAATATCCGGTATCTGGAAGAAGAGATGCTGATGTGAACGGTCAATGTCCTATGGTGCGATGCGGGGAGATAAAAATAGTTGGGAAACGGATGGAACGGAATAGTGCGTGACGATTGTCGACAACTGTACATCAGGATATAGTTGAGAACTAGATTTCAAGAAGTGCCGGGGATATTTTTGTTATGTTAAAGTTTTTTTCATGAACGTAATAAATTATATTAATGGTTTCATTTGAAGAGGAATGCGAGATGACCTGGTTATCATAAGTTGAATCTGACAGCTTTTTGTGATTTCGATCCTAACTCACAACAAGCGAGAATGTTCCGGAGAATTAAAAAAAAAATACAGTAAAGGCTGCTCACCGAAAGCAGCTTTAAGGTTTCATCGACTCTTTTCAGAGTGCGCACACCGCTGGAAATATTATGCAGTTTCCGTTTTACTGAAAGTTTTGAATTAAGGAAAAAACACTCACCGGTCTAGGGATACGGCTATCAAACTGTAAACTGAAGCTGCCACTGATACACCTTGAATGTAGGGCACTGTTTTACACATCAACCATCCAAGCATCCACGCTGAAAAATCAAAATGAAATGAGAATTAATAATGTTTTCATTCGAAGGATAATTTAAATTAACCTGTAAAAATAAATGTAAATTAAATTAAGGTTGGATTAGTTTTCGTCACCTTACAATAAGAATTGCTAAAATCGATCAAAAATTAGGAAGTTCCGATTCCAATTCAAGTCTCTTACCTGCCTGTTACCACTTAATTTAATTCAAAGCTGTTTTAACCAATTTCACAAGTTAATTTCATTTTAAATAAAACAAATAAGTTTGATGGAATTCGAATAGTTTCTATAGGCAAAAAAAAATAAGTTTTTCGGACGTTTTCACACTTGTACTTAATCTGGCCAGATTACGATGCTGTTTTAGTACAAAAAGTGACATTAAACACCTCGTCTACTAGTAACATTTGAAAATTTGGTCTAAAAATTCAAGAAGTTTACCCAGATGTTAGAGCAACTTTTCGATGACATTTTCTTAGTGTATACGCATTCCACTCCACTGTTCTAGAAATTCAATGCCCATACCCTATACGGTAACTATGCCAATCCCAATCGGTTTATCCGTTTTATTATTCGATTAGGTCCTGTGTAACAAAGCTTCAACCCAATCCCTCTTCAATTTAGGTCTAATCCTTGATTCTATCCTTGACACTCCAGCCAATTTTACTCTTGATATTAGAAGCCATATCCACCATATAACTTTACATGTTACATATCCTTTGAATGCCTAAAAATTGTTTTTTCTTCATTTTTTTTTGCAAATGAGCACCAACAATTTGGGCCACACGTTTCAACTTTCTAGCTTGTGTCTTATAAGCTGAAACCTCATCTCTAAACTAGGGATGAGCATCGAATATCGATGTTTCGAAAACATCGATGTTTTTGGTCCGATGGTCGATGTTTTTACCATCGATGGTTTTGCGTCGATGTTTTTCACCATCGATGGTCGATGGTTTTCAACTATCGATGTTTTTTTCTCAACATATTTTTTTTTAAACTCAACTTTGTCTTTATAAGTATATGCAAATACCTTTAAACAGCCCAATCAGAAAAAAATGTGAATCCATCATAACATACAACATGCAATCCATCTATCGTGAACACTGTTATACACACAAAAAGGAGTGTCATTCTTTATACGCCCGGTAGGGCACAATTTCCAAATGTGGCTTCGCCCTGGAATAGTTTCAACCTTTGGTCTGGGCCAAATATCAGTGTCCTAAGGTTTAAGCGGGCCGCAGAATAAAAAAATTGAATACGCGTATTGAAACCTATGTATTTTTGTAATTTAATCTCAGAATCATTTAAGATGTGACTATTAATCCTAGGGATTACGTCCTATAGAAATTACATCTATTGAAAATGCTCTTCAAATAAATTGAGAACCTTGGATAAGAAGTTAAAACGCCAACATTATTTGTGAATTTATTTGCGTCAAATTTTGGACAGCTGATCCGAACATTGTGGAACCGGTCATAAACATCCAGAGGAAGCCCAAAGCAACATTGGGAGCGAAAATTCTTAGTCTGAGTTACATGAAGTCCGGTCAGAAAGAAGGCTCAAAATAGACAAAAATTGGTTCTGTGATGAGGTGTGAGACTAACGCATGTACCAGTAAAGCTTAATAAGCTAAAAGGGAAAAATTCTGTACTTGGGCTGAAATGGCCATATTCACAACATTTCACGTTCATGCGATTTCCTTATCAAATATACGATTTCGGGGCTTTAGAACTTCGTCCCTCAAATAAATATCAGCCCAAGATGTTTCTGTCAAATAACCTGAAGGAAACGAACGCGAGTTATAGTGCAAAGTGCCATCAGATAGCTAGCAAGTTCGGCTAATACTAAAAAAAATGGACCGAATTTCGGAACGAAACAATTTCACGAAAAGGCTTAACGTTTTCTTCCACAAAAAAAGGATGCCTTAAGCAAATGTAACTCAAATAATCGTCGGCGATTTTTTTTAGCGTGCATAAGCCACCAACTTCTTGGCGAGTTTTAGTAAATTGTTGAAATGATACAATAGCTCGAATTTGTGCTGCCACACATTTTTTTAATTAAGTTCTTCGACCTGGCTGCGGGCCGCGAGTTTGATATGTCTGCTCTATGCGGTGGGTTCTGGGTACGATACGAATGCAAAAAAACTCAAGGAGAAGTGTTATATTCTGGTGGGTGGGGGAGGCATTGAATGAAAACCATAATCAGCTTCATTTTTTATATTAAAGTGATTATTTTTTTTGAGTACTCAAAAAACCCAAAACATCGATGTTTTTGGTTCGATGTTTTCTTACCATCGATGGTTTCGTGTCGATGTTTTTTCGATGGTAACCATCGATGTTTTTCTTTCGATGCTCATCTCTACTCTAAACGTTTTTGGTTTTTCTTCTCAATTTACAATCTCCGCTAAATTGCATCAAACATTACCGCCTCGGTTGTTTCGTGTCTTCTCCTTTTAGCTCTCACAAAGTGATTACCCGTTTTGAAACCAACACACAAGAAAAAAACTGTATCGCGCCAGCTAACGAAGCGTAATGGGAAAATCAAAGACATTGTTGTCTAGAATTTCCCGATTTGTCTTCTCAGGAAATTGCCGTCATTATTTTCCTTGTAATTCGTAGGATAGAGGATATTCGTGGCGTCTCGTTCGCATTGTTACATCTTCATCTTATCCCACGTTCCCACGATTACGTTCATTCATATCCTCTCTTAGGAGACAATACAATACACAAAACACAGTACACAAGAGCACACCAATCGGCTAATTTGCAATGAGAGATTTTCTCAGTTCTCGCCAAGCATAAAAACACACAACACCATGAAAAACTTGAAGAAAATTGTCCCTATCAATTCATGGTGATTATTTCTTCTTTTTATGTTCAATTTAATTTTACAACAGCACTAACGACATTTTGCGGTGACGATAATTTACCCCCGGGAAAGTGCGGCGGAGATTTCTTTTGTGGTTTCACGCGCGTAATTCGGGCGATTTGGATATTGAGGACATGCGATAAGACAATGGAAATCGAATGGAAAATTTAGTCTAATTTCAGTGAGATTTGAATGGTTTTATATATGGAAGTTGCCGTTCTAAACGTAGCAGTGTAGTCTGTAGTGGAAGATATTTCTAATCCGGACGTAATTTCATACTACAAAGAACCAAGTGGCAAATTAATTTGAAGCTACATTACATGTGTATATATGTAGATAATACGAGTAGCAGTAAAAAAAAAAGAATTCATTTAGGGAAAATTGTGTGATTTCCGGAAAGCATTTAGCGTTCACATTAATGGAACTCATACTCGTAAATGTTAGATTGAATGACAGTACGAGTACAAAGCCAAGCAAATGCAAAGGGGAACGTGAAACGTTTTTAAACAAATTGAAAATCAAGCGATGCGGGAGAGTTTCGCCCATATTAGAAAAAAGGAGACGCGAACAACTAAGATTACTAGACGAAACATGGTTTCGCAATTGACGCAGGGCTACAGTCTTCCAGGCAACTTTCCGAAAAAAAAGTTTAACAAATTATTCAGCACAAAACTCTAGCGCATAGGCTATCAAACTCTTAGTCTTAACTCTTCAATCGGTGCAATTACGGAAAAGATACACATAAGCAATAAACGGCTATTTTTTTTTATCTGACTTAAGTCTGTCAGTCTGCGGGTAACCCGATTTCAGACTCTAATCTACAGTCGTAGAAAGACTTGCTGCCTCTACACGTGATTTTTATGAAATTCAAGAGGCACGATAATTTTATGGTCCGAACAAGCAGGGCCGGCCTTAGCATTCTGGTGGCCCTGGGCCAAATCGGTGATGGTGACCCCTACTAATACCCAAACAAAATTCCAGCTTCAATTTCGTTGAAATTTTTGATTGTCATTATTTTTTTTTTATTTAGTGTTGATGTAGCACTCCAATGTCTGACAATGTTGGCCTGAATGTTTTTTACACACGTTGGATCAGTTATTCCACATACTAAACACTTAAGTCATATTTAAAAGAGAAATAATTTCATAAAAAAGATTGCTTTTATTTCAAAACGTTATTTTTCTATAAGGGAAAAACTAGGTTTTTGATTTGTCATAGCTATAGCCCCACTTTTATTTTAGTACGACAAAAAACTGATTAAAAAGCGGAAATCGAGGAAATCAATAATGGGAAACATCTTTTTTCAATAAAATAAACTCCGATCAACTATTTTTTCATCTCCGAGTTGAATGTCGCAAAAAATCGATCTAGTCGCTGTATCACTGCTTTTTCCTCGTCAAAGTCGTAAAAGGCGCTGTATCACTGTTTTTCGCTCGACAAACATTTAACATACAATCCGTCAGGTGGCTGGTATTTCGAATGTTTCGAAATTTCGAGTGGAAAAGCAGTGATGCAGCGACTCGACCGATTTTTATACGACTTTCAACTCCGTTCCTGTGGGTGTGTTATACTTATTATCGGTAGACATATCGGAGTGCATAGTAATAGGCAGCCTAAGTTTTATAATTTTAAAACTTACATCAATTTTTTAAATTTGTGCTCATATGAATTATTTCAGTTTTTCAATCGAAATAAATTTCAATATTTCTACGGAATTTTTTTTTTCAGAATAAACTTTGGTTTTTCCAGAAGCTTTTGGAGTTCGGATATTTCAATATTTCCTTTGAAACATCAAGCGTGTTTGCCACTTCATTTCTATTTGACAGCATCGCCCAGCTATTCCATTGATTCTGCATTAAATCACTGAAAAAAATCATTTGCTAAAAACAAGAAAAAAATACAACAAAAAACAGCCAAGGAATAATTTTTCCTGATGATGTATTTTCTTGTTTCAAGAAAAGTCTTTGCTTAAAATAAATAAATAAATATTTTAAGCAAAAACTTTTCTTACATTTTAAATCAGTTTTTTGTTTAATTTTTTCCTTGTTTTTAACAAATGATTATTTCAGTGAAGTATTTTGTCATCTTGTTGTGAGAGTAAAGCACCTTCCGTGTGGTGGCCCCCGAAAACTAAGGTTCCATGGTGTGGATGCCCCTTGAAAGTGGTGGCCCTGGGCGACCGCCCATTTCGCCCACCCCTAAGGCCGGCCCTGCGAACAAGGAATTAGAGCCCGACGTTTCGATCAGTGACTGGAATAACGGAAATTTACTGTCTAAACCCTGTGCTCCTCCGAAGGTGAGCAGCACTCACCACCACACCAACCAAACTACAATTATTGAAAATTGCAATTTTAAAATTCTGGCTGAACGTTTTCTGGATTTAAGACATGTTTGATTGTACCATCGACATAAAAAATGTATAATATCCCACTAAAAACAACAGGTTGGGAAGTTCTGCGCCAAAGAAAAATTCATCTGCTTAAAAAAGAACTGATAACACTTTAATCAATCACAGAGACATAGCCAGGATTTGGTTTCGCGAGGGGTTAAAGCTGGAGCGTACAGGTGAAAACAGATCATTTTGGACTAGAAATTATTGATTTTGAATTTTTGAAGCACACTGAAAATGATACGAACAAATATCTTGACTATCTTTCGAAATTTTGTTCAGCAGCTTTGCCGTATTTTGAATCATCTCTGACCAATCAACAAATCCCCATTTATGACGGAAGGGATAAAAATTTGGCTGTTTTGTCGAAAGAACATGAAGTCTCAGCTCATCTGACATTGTAGCTTGAAAATCAAAAGAGATCAACGTGACAAGATGTCTCCAAAAATCTGGATAGACAAATGATAGTATGTACACTCAGAGAAATATTCACTCATATTGAACGAAATATATTTAATTCAAACGATTTGCGCTTTTGATTTGGCTCCACAAGCAAATGCGTTTAATTCTAACGAGTGGCGTTTCTTTCAAAAGCATTATGAGTTGTAAAAAAGCGTTTGAATTAAAAGAATTTGCGTTTACCTGGAAAGAAGAAGCCAGTCGATTTAAACGTATTCTTCATTGAAATAAACACTTATTCTTTGATTGTAAACGGGTAACACATTTTGAATAAATGAAAGGCAATTGTATCAAACGTCTCCGTTTTTATATTGAACATTTTTGTTATTAAAATTAACCGAAGCATTCTTTTTAAAGAAACGGTATGTATTTCGAAAGTAACGAATCCCGTTTTCATTTCATAGAAATTACCCCATTCAAAATAATTGAGTTTTATATGAAATTAAAAGCAAACTCTGCTAAAATAAAATAAAACATTCCGTTTGATTGTCCATTCTCCATTCGATTAGATACTCACTGTTACCTGGTTTGCCAAATCAATAAAAAATAGAACTTATGAAAACTTCAGAAAATATGATTAATATATTTCACTTTTATTTTAACACCCGCTAAACTTAAATTGCACGTGTGCAAGCGTCCATTCCTCCAGATGAATGCAAAAGAACATTCTCAAAAATACTTCTAAACATCGATTCTAATGACATACGCGTTTATTGTTAGACACTACACACTTGTTTGGAATGAATATGAACACGCGTGACTCATCAGACCGGCCAGAAGTATTTACTAACAACTGTTGTACTACATTGAAGCAAATGATATTTTGGCATCGCGTCCTTTGTTGTAGAGAGAGAATGTATTTTATCAATGCACAAATTGACTTACACGCATTTATGGCAAAAAACGAGTTAGGGATGTAGGTATGTGTATTTGTTACGCAAAGGAATGTATACACATGTATACACCTGGATGTGTCAAATGAAAAAGCAACAACAACGCATTGGTCTCGGCGATGACACGATCCAAGATAGAGCTGCCTGTAGAAATATGCTGAGAAATTATCGCCAAAACGGGCGATGTGCCTACACCGCAGGTCGAGCAACGCGGAACCATGGAGCGGTATAAAGAACGAGGCAAGGAAGAAGAAGAAGGAATGTATACACATTACTATGTAATGCGGAATCTTTTGATTTAAACGACCGGCGTTTGGGGTTTAGCTGCTCTTTTGTTTTAAACGAATTTCTCTTAGCGTAAATGAGAACTCGTTAAAATCAAACGAGATTTTTCAAACGAATACTGCGTTCAATTTAAATGTGGAGCTTTTAATATGAATGTGCATTTTTTTCTCTGAGTGTATTGCGTTACATCGATTTGCCATGAAATTTTGCCAAGGATGTTTTTATTCTGATATTGCATCACCGCAGATAGAGGATATCTTCGTCTAAATGTGACACATGGGCGGCGCATAAAGGTCCGCATGGCCCACGAGATTTAGGGGCCCAAAAGCCACATGAATGATTTCTCGAACCATAAAAACACTTTCCGAAGTCAAAACAAATGCTAAATTTATTGTTCCTCTTTCACCAGGTCCTGGCATGGCTGCGCTATTTGCTGTAACTGCAGTTACTACATGTAGCTACATGTAGCAGCGGTTTGTAGTTCGACCCACCACTTTTCCTAGCCAAGTATCATATGGGCAAAAATATTCTTTTTGATTCTCTCTTTCTATTTTCGATTGCTCAGGAACTCTTTCCGATCTATCTGAAATTTGACACACTTGTGAAGCTCTCATTTCGTTTACACGCGGTCCGCCTTCGGAAGTTACGGCTGCCCAAATTTGGAGTTTTCTTATTGAAAATTGTCTAGCACCGAACTGCTCACATTTCGTGAAAATTTCAAGGCTCAAGCCGTCACGATTAAGAAGTTAAGGCCGTCGAAACATGCAATTTAAGGAGTAAAGTTTGATTCATTTGCAATCGATATTTAACGAGATAACAACTCTTCAATCGTATATTTTTGATAAATCGCGAACCGATCAAAATTTCTTAAATTGGCACACTTGTAGAGCTATTTGGCGTACATTTCCTCCAAGTTTCAACCTACCTATCCCCGTTCCGTTTGGAAATTAGAGCTGCCCAAATCGCATTTTTGGGTTTTCAAATCGAAAATTGCCTATAACTTTTTTTGATGTGAATTACTGTCCATATTTTGGTGAACATTTCAAGGCTCTATAGCTAAGCAAGGTTCTATGAAGCTCCATCCATCCGATTTCCCCATCAACCTCTATGGGAAAATCCAAAATAAAAAAAGAACTCTGCAAGGGTATTTAGATAAATTGTTGCCCACAATATACCCTTCGAATCCTTTAAAATTTGCGAGCACTGGGGACCGGTATGGCATCACTAATATTACCATAGAGAAACACATATTCTCCTCCAGAAATAGTATAACTGATGATTTGCCTAAAAACCGAATTCCGCAAGTATGTGTACAGCATTGGGTCTTCCGGAGTCTTCTTCTTCCTTGCCTCGTTCTTTATACCGCTCCATGGTTCCGCGTTGCTCGACCTGCGGTGTAGGCACATCGCCCGTTTTGGCGATAATTTCTCAGCATATTTCTACAGGCAGCTCTATCTTGGATCGTGTCATCGCCGAGACCAATGCGTTGTTGTTGCTTTTTCATTTGACACATCCAGGTGTTCTTCGGTCTGCCTCTGGCCTTGGGTCCATCAAGTGGAACTTCCATTGATATCGCTCTCTTTGCGGGGTTCTCAGGCGGACGCCTTTGAACATGGCAATACCAATCCATTCACTCAGAGAAAAAAATGCACATTCATATTAAAAGCTCCACATTTAAATTGAACGCAGTATTCGTTTGAAAAATCTCGTTTGATTTTAACGAGTTCTCATTTACGCTAAGAGAAATTCGTTTAAAACAAAAGAGCAGCTAAACCCCAAACGCCGGTCGTTTAAATCAAAAGATTCCGCATTACATAGTAATGTGTATACATTCCTTTGCGTAACAAATACACATACCTACATCCCTAACTCGTTTTTTGCCATAAATGCGTGTAAGTCAATTTGTGCATTGATAAAATACATTCTCTCTCTACAACAAAGGACGCGATGCCAAAATATCATTTGCTTCAATGTAGTACAACAGTTGTTAGTAAATACTTCTGGCCGGTCTGATGAGTCTCGCGTGTTCATATTCCTTCCAAACAAGTGTGTAGTGTCTAACAACAAACGCGTATGTCATTAGAATCGATGTTTAGAAGTATTTTTGAGAATGTTCTTTTGCATTCATCTGGAGGAATGGACGCTTGCACACGTGCAATTTAAGTTTAGCGGGTGTTAAAATAAAAGTGAAATATATTAAAAGTGAAATATATTAATAAGTTTTCATAAGTTTTATTTTTTATTGATTTGCCAAACCAGGTAACAGTGAGTATCTAATCGAATGGAGAATGGACAATCAAACGGAATGTTTTATTTTATTTTAGCAGAGTTTGCTTTTAATTCCATATAAAACTCAATTATTTTGAATGGGGTAATTTCTATGAAATGAAAACGGGATTCGTTACTTTCGAAATACATACAGTTTCTTTAAAAAGAATGCTTCGTTTAATTTAAATAAAAAAAATGTTCAATATAAAAACGGAGACGTTTGATACAATTGCCTTTCATTTATTCAAAATGTGTTACCCGTTTACAATAAAAGAATAAGTGTTTATTTCAATGAAGAATACGTTTAAATCGACTGGCTTCTTCTTTCCAGGTAAACGCAAATTCTTTTAATTCAAACGCTTTTTTACAACTCATAATGCTTTTGAAAGAAACGCCACTCGTTAGAATTAAACGCATTTGCTTGTGGAGCCAAATCAAAAGCGTAAATCGTTTGAATTAAATATATTTCGTTCAATATGAGTGAATATTTCTCTGAGTGTTCGTCGGTCTTCGAGCTTTTCGGTGATTGGTTGGTCTATGGACAAGCTGCCTCGGATGTAGCTACTCTTGATGTGGTCCCTTTTGGTTACACCAACTGACATGCGTAACATTTTCATTTCAGTCGCTGTCATTTCTTTCGCGTAACCTTCATACATGGTCCAGCATTCTGATCCATACATGAGTGCGGGACGTACAACCGTTTTGTACAACTTGCCCTTTAGCTTCAGTGGCATTTTCTTATCGCAGAAAACTCCAGAGTTTTCTCGCCACCTCATCCACCCAACCTTTGTGCGATGTTTGATGTCATCATCGCATGTAGCTCCGCTGTTCACCATCGAGCCAAGGTACTTGAACTTGGTACAAGACTTAAGCTGCTCTCCTTTGACGTACATTTCAGGTATCGGTGCATTTGGGTCTGAGAATTGGCAGCATAAGAACTCAGTCTTTGTTATACTTACCCTCAGTCCATGCTCCTCCAGAATGTCACACCATTTTGTAAGCGCAGCTTGCAAGGCAACGATGTTTGGGCTACTAAGGACTATATCATCAGCAAAAAGAAGAGATATTTCTAGGCCGTCGGAGACACGTGTTAATAAGTAGCACATGATGATGTTGAAGAGCAAAGGACTCAATACACTGCCCTGGTGTACTCCGACATTCACCGGAAATTCTTCTGATTCACCGGCTGTGCATCTAATCTTAGTCGTAGCTCCATCATACATGTCTCGTATCATCCTGACGTATGCCTCGGGGACATTAAGTGCTCTCAAGGCCAACCATATCAGATCACGAGGTACTCTATCGAATGCCTTCTCCAAATCGATGAACACAAAGTACTAGTCCTTTCGTGCTGCTCTATACTTTTCCATCGCAATACGAATGCACTGAATCGCATCGACTGTAGATCGACCTTCAACAAAGCCGCATTGATTGTTATTCAACCGCACAATCTTTCTCAATCGGTTGCAAACTACTCGCTCGTAGATCTTCAGTGTATGAGGTGTTAACTTTATAGCCCTATAGTTGTTGAGTTTGCGTGAGTCTCCCTTGTTCTTATAGAAAGGAAGAAGAAAACTTTCCCTGAAAGCATCAGGCATCGGTTGCCCACCTTTGATTTTGTTGAAGAGAACTGTGAGCCAACTAAGCCCGACATTTTCCATTTTCAACCAAAATTCCGCGGGGATTTTGTCCGGTCCGACTGCCTTTCCGCGTTTCATCTGATGCATTGCCTCCATCACCTCTTCCTCTGAGATATCTTCAATATTTGTGGTATTTGGCTCAACATCTTGAAAAGCAGCCCAAGGAAATTCTTCATTTAGAAGTTCGTCAAAATACTCTCGCATCCTGCTACAAATTGCCGTATCGTCAATCAGCAACATTCCTTGCGAGTCCTCCACGTACTTTGGCGCCTGTATTTCCCGAGCGTTCCTTCTCCTTTGGGCTGCGACCCTAAATATCCTGGCGTCGTGCTTAGGTCTCTCGCGCAAAGACGGTCCTTCGGTCGCAGTCTGAGTTTCTAATTCTTGGTAGAATTTCTCAGCTGCCTTCGCCTTTGCTTGAGCTACCAAGCGCTTTACTTTCTTCCGGCATTGCATATAATTTTCGCGAAGTTGAACCCGTTCGGCTTCACTGCTTGACTCACATTTCGTCCATGCCTTAAATGCGTTCGATTTGGCTTGCACTGCTTCCTTAGTTTCGGTGTTCCACCACCATGGTCATCTTAATATACACGCTCATTAGGGCGTTGATGCAGAAGTCACATCTGGTTTTAAATGAGTCTTACCAAGATTTTTCTATTGCTATTAATATTAAGTATAAACGTTTTTAAAATCGAAGGATTTAAATTAGAGCACAATTAAATTAAAATAGTTAATAACGTGTAGCTTTATTCAATTGTCTAGCAAGTTACAAACTTAAACCACCCACACACGAAGCGTCCAAATCCATTTTTTTGAATTCTTCGTTCTGTCAAATGAATGTATTTCCTTCATTTCTGACAAAACGGAAATTCAAAAAAATGTATTTGAATTGACCGTGTGTGTGCGAAATTAGGGTAAATAGGGCGCTCGTCTTCAAATCATAAGTTCGCGGGATCGAGTACCATTGTAGCGCAGGTAATTTACTATGCTTAAATATCGCCAACACCTATAGAGGTCAATGCTGCGCTGCGTAAGCGTATTTATTAAAAAAAAAAAACGATTGATGAAATCAAAAACGAGACCGAGGCTAATTTCGGGCGCGGCCGAAATTTGGATACCCTTCGCTCCCCTCGGGCTAAAAGTTTTTTCGGGCGTACCTATGACTAGTGCTCAGTCCTCCCCGCTTCCATGCTTTTGAATTTTCTCATAAGTGTCGTGGCGAATATCTAGTGGGCGAAGCGGGGACGTGGGTTTCTTATAAGAACCAAAAAGAGGGGGAAGGGGGTTGTAGGGCAGCCCTATGGGCTCCCCATCAATTTTTACGTATGTTTGTGGCATCAATTAAAACACATTTGGTTCAGATTGGTGGACAAATCAAAAAGGCTTTCTTCGAAGAACCTAATTTGGGATTGGGTTTATGTGCCAGCCCCATGACCCCATGGTCCGATATAATTCATTGTTGCATATGTTTTGAACCATCACTAAAAATACATTTCCATGAGGTTTAGTTGAAATTTGTGTCCAAATAAAAAAGTATTTTTTAGAAGAACCTAATTTTGGGGGTCAAGTTTGTATGGCAGCCCCACGACCCCACAGTCCGATTTCATTTATTTTCACGTTTGTTATGTGGCATTAATAGAAATATAATTTTCTGCGGTTTGATTGAAATTGGTGTGCAAATAAAAACGTTTTTCTTAGAAAAATTTGATTTGGGGGGCTAGGTTTGTATGGTAGCCCCATGACCACATGGTCCGACTCCATCTATTTATACATATGTTTCGTGTCATCAATAGAAACACATTTGTGTGAAGTTTGGTTGAAATTAGTGTATAAATAAAAAAAAATCTTAGAAGAACTTAATTTGGGGAGCTAGGTTTCTATGACAGCCCCATGACCCGATGGTCCGATTTGGTCTATTTTTGCATATGTCTTGTGGTATTACTAGAAACACATTTGTGCGAAATTTGATTGAAATCGATGAGAAAATAAAAAGTTTTTCTTCGAAGAACATAATTTGGGGGACTAGGTGTGTATGGCAGCCCCACGACCCCATTGTCGGATTTGGTCGATTTTTACATATATTGTGTGTTGCCAATTAAACCACATTTGTGTGCAATTTGATTGAAATTGGTGCATAAATAAAAAAGTTTTTCTAACAAGAACCTAAATTTGGGGGGTAGGTTTGTATGGCAGCCCCACGACCCCCTTTTCGGATTTTAGCGATTCAAACATACAAACTGCCTGCAACAAAAAGAAGCATGTGTGCAAAATTTCAGCTCCATAGCTTTCAAGCTGGCCGAGCAAAACGCGTCGCAACAGACAGACAGACAGACAGACGGACAGACGGACAGACGGACATCGTCCAATCGACTCAGCTCGTCACGCTGATCATATATATACCTATTTTATATGGTCGGAGATGCTTCCTTCAATGCGTTACAAACTTCATGACAAAGTTAATATACCCTTTACGCTTAATAAGCGAAGGGTATAATAAACGTTACAATATTATATCCTCAATATAAGAATGTCACAGTCATTTCCCATACAGAATTGACAGATAGTCAATCAATCAATGAACTGGAAATCTGTAACCTTGTATGGAAAATTACTGTAACTGATGACTGGGTCGACCTTCAAGAGTGTTTTCGATTGATTTTACTCTGTTTATTCCTCAGTGTAGGGGGGCCACTCAAAAAGTTGGCGGGAGGGCCCTGAGTGAAGTTGTTCCGCCACTGGTAAGAACGCATCAAATCGAGCCATGGGGCTGCCATACAAACCTAATCCCCCATTTTGGTTCTTATGAAAAACACTTTACACCAATTTCATAAATACCTTGAATTATCTTATATGCTATGCTCCCGCATGCCCCAATAAAATTTTCTGAGTAAATATTTTTATTTGCCCACTTACTCCACTTACAGAGTTATACACGCATTCGTCGTTGTTACGTTTACCAAGAAACCCAGAGACGTACCGAGCAAACATTTGTTAGGGGGGTGAAAAGTAAAATTTGCCGACTACATTTGTGACTTCACAAATTATAATTAGAGGTACGAAAATTTAGTTTTTACGAAATAGATGCGAATTTCGGCGAAAACTGCTCATTTATGCGAATAAATGCGAAATGTACTAATTTAGACTTTTTCCACAAAAAGTTTATTTTTGTCCAAAAATGTCAATTAAGCTGCACAGCATTTTGCTGTACAGTACAGCATTTTGAACTGTCGTACAGCAAAATGTACAGCTCCCCATGCCACACAATGAAACCTAGTTCCTACATAATAATCTCCTCGATGAGGCTTGTGGTGTAGAGTTTGACTTCTGTCGATATTTAGCGAGATAATCGCACTTTTACGTTTGACAATCGTCCAATTTCGATAACTGGAGAATCCTTCCCGATCTCGCTGAAATTTGAAAACTTGTAGATCTACTTGGCGCATTTTCTCCAAATTTCACGGTCCATCTATCTGTATTCGGAAGCTTTAGCTGCCCAAATCGCACTTCTGTGTTTTCTAATCAAAAATTGTCCATAATTGGACGGAATTTTGAAATTTGGAAAACTTGTAGGGCACCGCACTGCCCATATTTGGTGAACATTTCAAGGCTCCAGCTGCCAAGGTTCAGAGATTACAGCCGTGAAAAGATGAGATTTCAATATGGAAAAATCAGCCATTGTACTCCATCCGATTCCTTTATCAACCTCTATAGGAAAATGCATACTAAAGAAAAGACTCAGCATTGCTTTTAGATAATTTTTTTACCAAATTTCCTTAGAATTCATTAAAAACGGCGTTAAAAGTCCAAGGGCATGGCATGGCATCACAAACGTAACCATGGAGAAATGCATACTCTCTTCTAGAAATATTGCAACCAGGTTTAGATAAGATTTAGACCTCTGGCTCGTCCTTTGGTTTACTTTAATTCGGTGGCTCACCCTTCGCAATGTCAGTCGTGCATTAGAGAATCCGCCAAAATTTTTGCGACGCAGTTCTGTTGCGAAATAGGATACGGCGAAGTGAAAGCGCAGCGAGCGGTGAGCTAATGGAAGGCAATTTTTTGGATTTAGATCTCCGGCTCGTCGATACATTTTCTCAGATCCTGGGAGTCGCCCTTGGCTTCGCTCAGAGCTCACTCTGTCTGTCGCGCTTTTCATAATTCGCCAACATCCTTGTGACCAGCGCTGGTAGCAAGTGAATAAGGCGAGGTGTAGTTAATGTAAGGCAATTCGTAGGATTTAGTTCTCTGACTCGTCCACACAAAAAATACTCAGCCCTGTACCTCGCCCCTCACTCCGCTCAGACCTCGCTCTGTGTGTCGCCCTATTCAGGTTTGCGACGTTGTGCTGTAGCGAAACACGATAAGGCGAGGTGCGAGGCCAGCGTACGGTGAGCCAATGGATAGCATTTCGTGAAATTTAGACCTCTGGCTCGTCCTCAAGTTAACTAAAATCCTGTAGAGGAAGCGAAGGGCAAGCTTTCTTCCAGACCTCATCATGTCTGTTGCGCTTTCCAGAATTCGCCTACATTTGCGACGCAGTGCTGGTGCTAAGAATGATAAGGCGAGGTGCGAGCGAAGCGATCGGTAAGCCAATGGATGCCATTTCGTAAAATGTAATCTTAAGGCTAGTCCGTATGATTACTTGGACCCTGTAGCTCGACATGTTTGCGACATAGACCTCGGACCTGGACGTAGTGCTCCGGATTTGCTTGAGAATCGAATTCCGCAAGCATTGGGCTTTTGGGAGTCTAGTCACCTTACCGGAACTCCTTAACCCTTCTGTCGGCACAAAGGTCTGGCCAGACCTTTGGCACTATATTTTGGTAAAAAAAGTATAGAAGATGAAATCGCAGCGACTTCATATTTCATGATATCCTAGAATAATATGTTTAGAAGCATTTTGCAAAAATTTAAAAAAATCGGTTGAAGTTTTGAGTATGTTATTGATGATTTTCAATTTATAGTGCTTTTTGATACCCATAGGTCTGGCTAGACCTACAGTGTTTCCCTCCATTTTTGTCTCAAGGTAAAAAGTGAAAATATTAAATTATCCGAAAATTCTTCTATTTATGATGTAATAATGTCATTAAAATTCAATTTGTATGATAAACGATAAAATTTTCTGAGATTTTGCTTTAAAAAGCCGTGAAGTTCGTAAATTGGGTACGCCTAATTTTATCACATCTTATAACATCACCTAATCAACTGAGATTTGATTCTAGGGAATTCAAAAGAGTTTTATTTTCTTTGTAATAGTAAGAACTAAGTACTAGTCACTTACGAACGTATTTATAAATAGATTTAATTGAGATATTTACGGAAAATTTAGAATGAAATTATTTTTGCGCTTGGAAATTCCCTATTTCTTTCTATCTATTTACCCAAATCTGCAGACTAATATCGGGGTAAAATCTACCAACAAAGCGCCAAATACGTCCTCACAGATATTGGAATCAAAAAATCCGATCAGACTTTCTGTACGGATACGCAATGAAAGAAGAGAATCAAAAAAAGAAGAAAATAAGGGAGAGACGTGTTTGTACTAATACCACCTCAAAATATGTCTGCTTAAAAACGCTTCCAGTATATCTACAAAAACGATTTTAATGCTTTTATTGTTTATAAATGGTTGTAAAGAATAGGTAGAATGATTCTACCGTTAAAAATTTTACTTTTTCTAAAAAATAAAAAAATTTTCTCAGTAGGTCCAGCCAGACCTATTGGGTATAGAATATGCATATTGTAGTAGGTGCCGACAGAAGGGTTAAGGAGTGGTCTTGTCGACTAGTATATATGTGTGTTGTCTGAGTTCGGAGTATGATGTAAATGGCAGACACACTTCATAGTGAATAATAAACACGTGACGTTTTTATTGCAACGCGAGTTTTGAACAGTCGTTTAACTGTAACTGTAAAATCGCAATCCTACATATTCCCACAGAGGTCAAATTTGCCGACTGAAGATGAATATTGAAAATGTTAGGGGGAGAGACACCCCCCCCCATACCCCCCCCTTAGCTACGTCCCTGAAGAAACCCCAACATTCTCCAACTAAGTCCTTTCCCCTCGTCACTCTACTTATTCAAGCTTGTAGTGAGGAACATTATTTTTGAAGGGGATTCACATTTATAGTCTTTTTCATTATTCTTTTCCTTAATTTCTCAATTAATGTTGTTCTGTAATTTGTGCCTATAGGCTCGGTTCTACATCCTTGAATAAATAAATAAATACCAGTAACCCTGTATATAAGCGCATGTGATTACTTCCCTAAAACTAGTTAGAGAGAATGAAGGCCAAATACCATCATAAATCCTTGGTATCCTCCACTATAGCTTCCCTAGACGCAAACTCTCTAAACCTAGAGGCTAATTTCTCACTCAATTTACACACCTGGCTGTACGTCTATCGCCTTGCTCCTTCACTGACCTTCAATGAAATTACATATCCTTCCTAATCAGTCCCAACGTAACTCTTGAGATTAGAAAAAAACAAAATCAATTGAAACGCCCCAATAACTTCCTGAAAATTCAGTTCACATGATACCCCCATTCTCTATTTTGACTTCTATCCATCCAATGACACTTACAATGTTGCACTTCCGACGAAATTTATGTACACACATAGGAAAAGCAAGTAATCACGGGCAATTTTCAGTAGCATATATATACACTAATTGGTCAATGTCACAGGACCCCGGCCTGGCCGCCTTGAACTTTATTTTTTACTAAATCAGACCATCTTCATTAAACCATGTGTGATGGAGAGAATCGGAGACCGTGGGGGAACGAGTGCCAACATTTAGTTTTAGCTGGGATTCAATTTCACTCATTGCCACTTCTCCGTATACACAATTTTACAAGCTTGGAACAGCTGTTGTAAATTTCCTCGAGTACCAGCTCGAAAAAAAAACAAAAACACATCCTCCTAGCCTAGACCGTCCTCAAATCAATACTTTCAGCACTATGTGCACTGTATGTATACATATGCAATGGTACAGAATGCGATTTATTTGGGTTCTCAGATTTGACCCAAATATTGCAGCCATCGACCGTGACCTATTTACTTATGGCCTAGGTGTGTGTGTGTGTGTGTATATGGCGGCGAAAGAGCACCTACACCCGCCCAATGATGGGCCTCCTTGCATATGCGCGCAATTATGCAAGTCCCTAGTAGTCCTAGTCGTATGCACCTGACATACCCACCTAAACTCTTCGCTATATGCATTTCAGTGTACACATAAGGACATACCGAGGATTGTCGGAAAAACATACTACTTGCTTCACTTACGAGTTTCCGACAATTGCATATGTGAATTATACGTGCATACTTGTGGGTTTACTTGTAGGTGCATAGACAGGACGACTGTGATTTTTTTTCCTTCCGCGCTGTTTTTCATCCGTTCGCGATCACGAACCGTATATGTACGTGACTATCAATTTGCAATGCCACCATGCCATACTGTCGAGCAAGTGAATCGAATTGGCCTAATCCTATAGTGGCACACAAGGATACGTGTCGGATGGTGTGAAGTACATCGTTTCCCTGTACATATCTGAATGGACAACTTTTTTTTGCATATAAATTTCAAGGTGTAACCACGAACAGGATTGTTTTTAGGACTATGTGAGAATGAGAGGCGTTTGTGGAGGCGGTGGAGATAGGTAGAGATATACAGTTGCTCAGTGGCATTGAATACAGAAAATTTAAAATGTTCCAGATAAGCGACCTTACACTTGTGATGATATGCAAGGCTATTTGTGTGAATAATAGAATTTTTGGAAGATATGGAGTCCACAATTTTGAATAAATTGTCTAAAAAAATTTAAATTATGGAGTAGAGGACATTACAGGCAATTACAAAAATCGTTACTTACCATATTCAGTCCTCTAGGTCATAACATTTCTAAGTATAACTCCTTTCGTTGAAATCTAGGTCATTTGGGTCTTCCGTGACCTTTTTTTCTATCTATCATGACGTCTTTTCTATACCATACAAACTCCAATTCTTCTTCCAATTTACAATACACCAAAGAGACGACTATCAATATAATTGTCAATTCAATATTGTTCTGTTTCTGTTGTTTACCTCACGTGACAATTTACAAGCAACATGACGTGACATTACTACAAAATTCCACTTCACCCCCGCTTCCGCTACTCGTATATCTAAACAGCTTAACCATTTGAAAAAGAATAACGAAAAACGTCTAAACTAAACGTTTTAAACGTCCATATCCTGATTTGTCTCGAAAGAAAATCAATTCCATATATACAATTTATTCGCAAAGTTTGCATTTCGTCCTTTAGCACACACAAAATATCGTCGACATCGTCGTCGTCGAGGAGTGGACTATGCTGTGACTGTGACACACTGTTCGTATCTGTTTCTGTATCTATCCACGCGTCTATAGACGTTTTGTATGCATTTTCTAGTTTGATATTTTGTTGACTATGCATTTTCCAATTGCCATTTTTGCTTACATTTGTATTGACCCAAATTCCAACGTACAACGACCTCTTCAGGTCATGGTCGGTTATACTAAGGAGGAGTGCTATGGTTTGTGCACCTCTATAAGTGTAGTATGTGGGTCGTTCTTCTTCTTCTTCTTCTTGTAGTCATGCACCCGGTGCAGTGTTCGATGTTCGGTCTCAGCGTTGCATATCCTTGAGCATACCAATTGCCAGTTCCACTCGACAATATTGAGTGAGAGTACATAATGGTACTTACAACACGAGTCAATGTATAATATACTTGGGAAAAGTACTCTCGACCACCTTATGGTATTTACCCGACCAGATATAGTTCATGTACTAAAGCTGGTCCTTAGATTATATACCTTTGCAAGGATTATACATATGCAATATGCATGTGCAAGGAGTGTCTATGCATTTTGACGATAGGGTTGAAGTTGAATTTGTATGCGGTAGATTGCTTTTCGTAAACTGAAATGAATTCATCATGACATACGATTACCCTTCCTTGTGGGGGGGGGGGGAAGGGGGGGTGGGTTTGAATTAAGCAACCAACATTCTGTTTCGGCTGAGTTGTAAAGGCCTGTGGAAAATGATGTTTGCACGGTGTAGATATAGTGAATTACCAGTGGGATGGGATTATTGAATGAGGTTTGAATTTAACTATTTGATGGTGATGGTATTTGATGCAATTCGAACAATTTATAGTTCTTACTCATTATACCCATAATAAGCTTTTGGTACGCCGATATTATACGGTTCAAAACAAAATAAGGGCCACTAATAATTTTCTGATTATTTTTGTGTGAAAAAGAAAAATCATAGTTTTGATGGTCTAATTTAATAAAACAATATGTTTTTCATTAAATTTAATTAATTTTATTGAATTTTGACCAAAAGTTACACTTTTTTTAGCATTTTTTCGGATTGTTTACTTTTTGCGGTCATGTAATCGTAACAATAACAATTAATTTGTATGTCTAATCTGTACAAAAAAACTGATTCTTTGTTTTTTTTTTAGTATCGAGTATGGCCTTCACTTTTTGATAGGCAGGCTCGAAGCCTGGACGGAACGCTTTCAATCGATCCGATCGACGCTTTCTTTTGATATCTCGTCCTAACACATTTTAAGCAATTGAATCAGCTGTTGCCGATTGTGTATATCCTCTTCAGCTGTCCGCATCCGGCGTTTTAATTGATCCTAAAGATGTTCTATCAGATTTAGGTCCGGACCGTTGGCAGGCCACTCCATGACCTCAATATTGACCTCCTCGAAAACAGAAATTGTCGCCCGGGCGTATGTGGTCGTGCAATATCCTGCATGAGGATAAAACCATCCAACGCCTGTTGTGAAAAAGGAATGATATGTGAACTAACAATCCCTTCAATATAACTTTCGGACGTAATTGTCCCGTTATTTAGGATATCAAGGTCAGTTTCGCCTTGCAAGCTAATTCCGGCCCAGACCATCACACTGAAACCGCCTTGCCTCTCAATTTGATTAATGCAAGGATCCAAAAATGCTTCTCCGTTTCTCCGCCAGACTCTTATGCGTCGGTCGTCACTAAAAAATTTTACGTTACACTCATCCGAGAAGAGCACCTTGCGCCATTGTTGCATGTCCTATTGGATATGTCGACGAGCAAATCTTAAACGATTCGTACGATGCGTCCTGGTCAGTTGTGTTCTGGTAACACGTTTTCTTAACCGTTGCTGGTCTTCGTGCAAACGATTTCTGATTGTTCGGGCGCTAACAATGGTCCCAGTCGTCCATAATAGCCTACTTTGTAGTCCACGAGCACTAATGGTACGATCCCGTCGCGCACAAAGTCTCACATATCGGTCTTCTGCGAAGGTGGTTATTCGAACTTAGCCTGAATCATGACGACGGGAGACACTTCCTGTTTCCTGGTAACGGTTCCAAAGATGTTGAATGGCCCTTCCCGAATACCCTAATTGCAGGGCCACAGAACGTGGCAAACGACCTTTCTCCGACATTTCTAAGGCTCTGGACGAAGCATTTAAATTTAAATGGCGCCGAATTGTAGGTATTTTGTATTTTACATATTCTCCTTATCTTTAAAAGTGCAACAACTAATGTTGCATTTAAAGAACTTGGCGAAAACTAATTCTTAATGCTACTGAAGAAAGCAGCACAATGCATTTTAAATGGATGACGTCAATATAGCTTTTGCTCCCACCTATTTAAAATGCATTGGGCCGCTGCTTTTTCATTTCCATTCTATTTCTATCATAAGACAATTTAAATTTATTCAACTCAACAAATACATTATAACTTAGCCCCAATTTAAGTCGAGACGAAGCTTGGAAAATGAAGAAGAATTTGTACCATTTCACTATGCACTTAGCTCCAGTTAAAGTCGAGACGAACCTTGGAAAATGAAGAACCCTTTGTATCGTTTCACTATATGGACTGAGCTCAATAGCGTTAAGTGGTTGCCACACTTACCAACTGTATCCTTGCAAAACGTTATTTCGATTAATCACGTTTTTTTCCTTTTATGTATTTCCACATGTCCACCATTGGGACACCGAGCTGGTGATGCAGCCCCGGGGTTGGGTTCCTGAAGGTGAGTGCATTCACCGGATGGAGAAATCCCCATCTGACAATAAGACCTTGTCAGTAAAACGCCGAAGGTCCAAACCGCCCGAAGGACCGGGAGATAAGGCCGTAACGGCTAGGTGCTCTCCTGGCGGTATACCCCGTAGAAGGTATCTATGTCCACCATTGGGTACTGTTGCTACGCAAATGGCAGAGTTCGTGGTCGTGCAACGGCACGTCAGAGCACACGACCGGACCGAACAATTTGTGTTTAGAGCGGCTATTGATGTATGAGAATAGTGTCATAGTAATTATTTCCCATACCGAACGCAGCCCACTGTCAAGAATGTATTATTAGTCAAGGAGGCCGTGTACCTCTGACGTCACGTTAATCGGTAACCAACGGCCGAGTACATTACCGCCCCCAGGGTAAAGGAGGTAGCATTTTTAATGCAATTTTATTCGCCTTCACTATAAACGCATAATTTTGACGAAAACCCATAGTCCTTCGCCTTCCATTACCTTATTTTTTGGGTTATGACTCTATCTTCGCTTGCAACAAAACACATAAGCGATCGCTCTTCTAAAATACCCTATCTTTCGAATGAATTTTTGACGTTCGTCCAAATCGTCGAACACTTTTGAATTACATGATAGAGGATTTTCGTTTCGTGTGCTCGAAAAACGAAAGTCCTATTACTTTCGAAAAGAAGCTATTCGTTTTCGAGTTACATGATACCTCTTTGGCTATTTCGAAAGTAATTCCTTTCGAATTGAATTACATGATCGGCCCCAGTTCATTTCCCAGGTCCGGATATGAACTTACGTTAATTCCGCCTCTTTCTAAGATATCTTCTGCCGATGAAATCATCAACTCCCGAAGTATACCAAATACACGATTTAGTTGATTATAAACTTCCATGCGTCTAGTTAGTGCAGAAAGTATATTATCAATTGTGACAATAAAGACATTGACTTCAAAGGTTTAGGCAGGTCCTTGACTGTCAACAATTTCATCGGGGATTGAGGAGCCACTGAAATGGTCATAAGTTGTGTTCCGCTTTCGGTTTCGATCGATTGGTATTCCTCACAACCCATTAGATCTATGGCTTTTGATTCTATATCTTTGTATGCGAACCGCATTGCTTGTACGTAGCAATGTATAATGGCTTATACAGAGCCTATCCCGTATTAAGGTCTTGATCAGTCGACTGTAATGTAGCATTAGTCGCTTGTAAGCGTTCTAAAATGTCATTCCATTCTACCATCAATATTTCTGTTTCTTGCCTGTTAATTTTGGAAGCTAGTCCGTAAGCTTGATTACGACACTCAGCTTTTGATCTTGGTTATTGGATAAGTCACCCAAAAACTCGTTTGATAATGGGAAAACCACCTAAAATTGCCTTCGTCGCATCAGGTCGTGCAGAGATTGATATTTTCGAACCAGTATCTTGTATGACCTTCATAAAAATACCCCACCGATAGGTTGAAAGAAAATAAAAATTTATGCTCTTTTCCAAAATTCGGCAGCTTATTTATTTTTTGAGGCAAGCGCGGGGCCCCCCTAAGCGCGGGGCCTGAGGCATTTACCACCTTCTGCCACGTGGTTAATCCGGCACTGGCTAATACATCTGCAATAGTAGTAGAATACTTTTCTCAAATAGCCTGTATTAATTCTAGTCTACCACCTAAAAGCGAAATAATACAATTTGTTCACCTATTTTGTTTCTTATAGCCATAAATGATGTACTAGGCTCCGGCCTTCAACTACACCAGAACAAAGGTATCAGATAGAAAATGTTTGATTACCTTAAACATCTAGACTACGCTGACGATATTTGTCTTCTAACAATCAAAATGGATGATTTATCTCAAATGACAAAAGCTCTTAATTGCGAAGGTCGTAATACGGGACTCTAAATAAACGCTTCCAAAACGAAATACTTGAGCTTGAGCCTAAATTCTGGAGGTCAAAGCGAAATTCGTATCTCTGGGCAGACAGTCGAAATTGAAGAATATAGCTATCTCGGAAGCCTAGTTACATCAGATGGTAGAGCGGATGCCGATGTGAAATCTTTGATTTGCTTCTTTACTATACAGGTTGAGATACTGCAAAAGGGTTCTCGACCACAGAAGTCGGATGCTGCAGCTATGCGTGCCAGCTCGTCAGTCTGTTCGATCCCTGTGATGCACATGTGACCTGGAACCCAGAACAGTGTTATTGGAGCCCATTTGATTCAGTGTCTTCAGGCAGCACTGGACAAGCCTTGCCGTTTCGGTGTACTTAGTGAGTGACTTAACACGTTGGCTGCGTCACATGCCCCCGGGGGCATGTGATAGTTATTTGTGTGCGGCTGAAAAATTTGCTTTTGATTCTCCAGGTGCGAAAGCTATAAAATCTCTATTTTTTTTTCGATTTTAGCGAGGCAAAGAGCATTTTACTTAGTTCACCCTATATTTTAGTAGAAACATAATACATTTTCCCGAGGGCATGTGTCGCACATGAGTAATCAATTATTACTTATATGCGGCACATGCCCGGAGGCATGCACAGATAGACAACAGTCACAAGACCTGATGAGTGTGTCTATCTACAAAACCACAAAACTTTGGGAAAAATACCCAAAATTGAGGAAATTAAGGGAAAAAAGTTTCGTCTCAATCGGGATTCGAACCTCTGACCTTCATGCACAAGGTCAGCAGCTTAACCTACTGAGCTATAGACGCTTAAAGGTCTTAATGCAAAGATTCCAATGTGACATTTCCGAAATTGAATAACTCGATATTTCTCCCGCAGGGGGCTCTTCTCCTCCGACAGACAAAGAGCTGGTAAGATGCCATGCCAAAAATACTACATACATGCACTGCAGTTGGTGTATAGAATGGAACGATAAGTCAAGATTTCCTCAATTAGTACACAGCAAAGAAATCGGAGTGATTTTCACTCCGAATCGGTGTCGAATAGTGTCCATCCGAAACTCGAAGCAAGGTATTGCTAAAAACTCCGAACGAATGTAATGATTTTATCCTTTTGGTGTAATAATTTGAACCCAAAAGAATACTTTCATTAACACAAAAAGGAATGATTCTCGATATTTTTGGAATTAAAAAAAAAAAAACAATTTTCACAGGGAAGGAACATGTAACCAGTGGCGGCTCGTGAAGTACAGAGCCGGGTGGGCAGATTTACCATCAGGAAAGAATACTATACATGCATATCCACAATATTTTTTATTGCGTTAAAATTGTGCTCTTTGTTAGTCAGTCCATTTTAATGTTTTGAAGCTTGTTGTATCTACGTTACGTATGTATTAGGTGAATCGTTTAGAGTTTTTTTTTTACAAATCAGTTATGCTCAATCGCATCATGAAAATGCATACAGATAGCTACAGTTCGGAATCCTATATTACATATTTTTTTTTTTTGGCAGAGGACGGTCGCAATGTGGAAAAATAATCCAGTATTTGACTTTCAAAGGGACTAGCAATAGTCGCGACAATATTTCAATAAAATTATATTCAATAAGTAAATATTAAGCACTGCTCCTTTTAATGGTAATTCAATTTTGGATACCTCTTTTTTTTTCATTTGAGGCTAGAAAAGGCAACCCAAACGGATCACCTAATATATGTTCCTGAATAAATAGTTTATCAAACACAATTCCTGTAAATTTATATGGAAGTTAGGTTATACTTTCAAGCTGCTATGTATTTCTACAATTATGCAAATAAAATGCACTGCCCAGCAAGAGCTAGCGGGGAGGGATTAGATCCCTCTTGCCATGGGAAGGGAAAAGGTGTGGGGAATAGAAGTGGGATTTTTTTCTATATTATGCACATGCAATAACATAACAAAAACAGTAGCGAAATTTGGTACTAAAATTGGAATACCGTGTTTTCACTCGCCGTAGTAAAATGTCGGTTCAGCTTGCGTACAAGTCCGCAACTCAGTGATTTTCATGTTTTCAACAAATGCTAATGTAGAGTACTGGTGCAACCTCGAAATCATTTATACATTATATCGTGACGATTTGCTTTTCGAATTTGACTCTTTTTGGGTCGTTTAACAAAAGTTTAACGAAAGTTGAAAATGAGTTGAACCTAAGTTGAAAATTACACTTTTTGGGTCGTTCAACAAAAGTTGAACGAAAGTTGAACTTGAGTTGAACCTAAGTTGAAAGTTACACTTTTTGGGTCGTTCGACAAAAGTTGAACGAAAGTTGAACGTGAGTTGAACCTAAATTGAAAGTAACACTTTTTGGGTCGTTCAACAAAAGTTGAACGAAAGTTAAACATGAGTTGAACCTAAGTTAAAAGTTACACTTTTTGGGTCGTTCAACAAAAGCTGAACGTGAGTTGAACCTAAGTTGAAAGTTGAATTTGAGTTGAATTCGAGTTGAATTCAAGTTGAACCCAAGTTGAACCCAAGTTGAACGTAAATTGAACCCAAGCCCAACCTCTGTTGAACCTTGAATGGCACCCAACACTCACAGGGTGGCACCTAGCCCAACTTCCGTTGAAACCTTGAATGGCACCCAAAACTCACAGGGTGCCTGTAATGCCAAAAACGTAACGCTTTTTCGTTGCAATTTTCGTGACGATTTTCGATTTATGTGCCAGAGTCAAGACATAAAAATGTCAAAATCCAAAATTATCGATTCAATATATTCAGGACTCAGTTTTTTTTTTCGTATGGCAAAATTGCTACCAACATTTACTCAAGAAACTGCTAATTGGAAGTGAAATAAACACATAAATTGGTATTCTGAAATTCAACATTTGATAACCGTAATAGTATAAGTAATCTTGCTAAATATTTCCCCTCCTCTCCGAAAAGCTATCTACGCCACTGGATATATATCTCTATGTGTAAAAATGTAACGTAACTTCTTTGTCACGCATAAGCTGGAAAATCGATGGGCGATTTGGATGATTCTTTTCTGTTTAATCCGTCTTACGCTTGAACGGGAGCAATAAAAGGAAGGTCGAAAAAAAGGACACCTAGTTGTGAGTTTTCATCCACTGTAACTGTTTCCAATTTTTTTTCATTGTAAGAGCAATTAAGTTTTCAAATTTATTTGGCAAAAACAAATTAAATAAAACATGTATTTCCCCCTTGTGCCAATAGACACAATATACCTCGCAAAGGACATTAATTACACATGTACCATATATCCAGCATATTTTCACGGTCAAGTAACAGACTCAGGAATACACCTTAAAGCGCTTTTCTTATTATCGAAATTAACGATTAAATTAAATGTTTACTAACAAAAATGTATACTCCACAAAAACCAACATATAAACTGTCGGCATAAAACGGAAGGTACCGCCGCAGTCGTATATTTATGCCCTGCTTGATGCCAACTCCGTAAACTACGACCGTACGACGTACGACTTTTGCAATCCAAAAAAGGAAGCATTGTAGCAAATTGTAAGACAGCCCGACAAGAGCTGTGAAATTCCACTCCGTATAGATAATTGCAACATAACCAAATGATGCTCATCCGCTCTGCAAGTTTTGTCGACTTTCGAGTGCCGGAAGCACTAGGAAAATCTGCACTCAATGCGTCGCATCCCTATACCTTTATATAGTGCAGCGCTTTCCAACTTGGCAGGAGACAGGACTCCGATGAAGAAATCCGATATGTTGTTTCTGTCGCCCGCATATTCTGACTGACTATGCATAAAAGGACTAACGAAAAGCTTCAGATTTTTATAGCTCACGTAACGGGATCTTGTGTATGTATGAATGTATGCAGTTTGAAAAGTTTTCCCATAGTCGTGAAAATCCTTTTCCGCTTTTTTCTGTGTGCTCGGCACCCACGGATTGCGAAGAATCAGAGTGCGGGTGACTTATGTTTTTCTTCCGCTAGAGTATCCTTTTGGGGCGTACGAGTATATAAATCGCCGTCCAGTAGTGTGTAAGGATACACATACAGCAACGGCTGCATCTTAAATCATTAGTGTGTTTGCTTGGGATGCGACGTTAAGAGGAGGCGACTCTTGATGATGATAGCCGCACATCCACAACGCGTTCAACGTGAAATATAGCAACGTAGACTGCAACATTCTATGTGAGAGCCTCATAAATAATTATACTTCCTTGACGTGATGATCACTGAAGTGGATACACGTATCTTAATGGGAATGTGATGAATTAAGTCGCGTTGATGAGAGGTTGGAAATTTTTATGTTTGAGCTGAAGTATTGATTAGTATGACTTTTTTTTTAAGAAAAAGGACTTAGCTAACAAGTATTTTTACGGAGAGTGAATCTCAACAAGCATAGCATGAAGTCATATCGCTAAGATGTATCTGTAGAACACAACAACGAAATAGAGAAAACCTAAAGCTGTGCACTAAAAAATCGCAAAAAAAGAATTCCATTCCTCCTTAAATACAAAATATATTTTTCTATTTCTTCAATTTCCTACAATTAAATGGCCTGCTAAACAATATTCCTACTCGTACATTTATCTAGGACAATTTAATGCAAACAATTAATTAGGAATTAACATTATCTTTCTCGCAGCCGCCGCATGGTTCTAATTTATTGAATTCTTGTCGGAGCCTGACATTTCAATCATTCCATTTGCTCGCAAATACATTTATAGACCAATGTAAATTAAAACCGACCGACAATTAATTAGTTCCTTTGAGGCATATCCTTAATGGCTTTTATAATCATTGCAGATAAAATCATGGCAATGAATAGATATACCACGAACAAAATTATAAGATATTTCCCGAACCAAAAACATGAATGAGACGAAGTCGTATAGTAATATTTTTTTTTTTGGCATGTAGAGTAAATACTAAATTGAACTGGACAGCCATCGTTAAAATTAAGATTCACCTTGACATTGTGCGCGGGAGTCTACAGACAGATGTCCTTTTGTTATGAAGCACCAGGACTCTACAAAAAACAGTAAAGTTGCAACAACACGCAGCATTAAATTTTCCATAATTCCGCCGTAAAACGGATTTTATTTGAAATGAAATGGTATTTTTATGTATTTCCCGTCAAAACAATTGGTTTGTTTATGAGCGACCTGACGGCAGAATGTTATAAATGGCGAAAAAGTCCCCGCACGGATTATTCCAAAGAGTTGGGGATGAATGTATAATTTTTAGAAGAAAATATTCGTATACTAGGATGAGAAATATTTCTCAACTTTGTATATGCGGTGCATTGATTTTATTTATTCGCATCAAATCAATCATATATGACGACAGTTTGTCATGAGTGCTGGCTGAATTCCAATTACACAGATTTTTATTCCAAGTCTGGAGATCGACAGGACGATTTGGGCGCAGCGTTACGAATAATGCTGAAGTTCTTGCAACGCAATTTTACTACGCTTGTACATAAAATTCATAAAAGTATTTGCCTGGGACTATTACATTTATCAATCTGTTGGAAAACATAGACCATATGGAAAAAATTCTGCATCATAAAATAAATGACTATTACCAAATTTGGTAAAAACAAATTTTCACGAAATACTGCGTAGCTCCTAAATATCTACATATGGATAGAATTGTGTTAAAGTCATGACTTGGTCATATCATGACAAACTCTGAGTTTTATCGTCCTTCTTTCTGAAATTCCTAGAAAATGTGAGCCACAGCCATTGCCATAACAACGACTGTGCACGTTTTACGCGAAATTTTGTTTAAGGACATTTTTAATTCATATTATGATCTTATTAGTGACATGTCGTTGGTTTCGGCTATTCAAATAAAATCTGACTACATTACCAGGAATTTTCACGTTATTTGACAAGGTAACAACGTTAGTTAAAATCAAGGTAGCATGTTGTGAGATTGGGAGAGATTTTTTTTGAAGAGTATGTAACGCTACTAAAAAAGAATGGGCGCTTAATGAATACTTACACAAAATTGCATGGCTTAACTTGCGTTTTGGGAGAGTTAGAGCGCGTTGTAAAACGATCCAAAATGAAAATACTCTAATTTATGTTCTAGGCTAGTGCCTTTTTTCTGGGTAGAAATGGAGATACTGCGTGCCATGTAGCAGAGCCCGTCATACCCTGCGGGACAGTGGCGATACTAAGTAGGGGTTTTGGGGGTTCAAACCGCCTCCGAAATCAACTGACGAAGAACACGGTTTTTGAGTTTGTTGCAAACAATGAGTAGCAGTTTTGGTATGATCGGTGTTTTGGCAATAAGGGTTTGTTTTTGCAGTAGATAGATAGATAGATAGATAGATAGATAAGATTTTTTTCATAATTTAAAATAGAATTACAATATTATTTACAAATATATTTTTTTCGGATAATATGAAATAATGGAACATTTTATATTCTAATTCTAAAAAGAAGTAATTAGAATAGTGATAAATGTCACTTCAAATAGGATTAAGTACAAAATTAAATGAAATATGAAATATGTGAGGTGATCTTCAAATATTAAATACTAAGTTTAATTCAAGGAAAAATTAAAAGAAAAAAATCAACATACAAGCAATTACTAAGTCAAGGATTTATTTCACACCAAAATATCAGAGAACATTGACTCCAGATTTACCCGAGGAAAATTGGCATTTCACTTCGGAAAAATTAAGGGAAAGCTGGATTTTTGCATGAGCCTTTCTTTCGAGATCCTAAACAAGACCCTAAAAGTCCCCGTCTCTACGAGTCCCGCTAGCGGTGCTACAGAGGGTCAAAGACCCTCGAAAACAGGTTTTTCTGAATATCTCGATAACGGTAGTATACACAAAAAAGTCGTGTATGGCAAATTTGAAGCTCTTGTGCTTTTTAAATACAAAATGGAAATACCGAATACGTTCGGGTACTCCTAACGGTGCCAGGAGGTCTAACGGTATTTTTAACAATGTTTCACAAAAATCTCTATAACGGTAACTCGTACTAAAAGCTTTTGTATGGAAAATTTGTAGTCTATGTAGTTTTGAATAAAGCGGTCAAATTTCATATCAATACGTGCAGCCTTAAGGACGCTATGGGGGTTCAAACCTTAAAAAAAGGTGTTTTTTGGGGTTTTTCGTGAATGGCGCTAAGACGGGGGAGTGTACTCTATGGTCTTCTCGGAGAAATTTGTAGCTTCTGTGGCTGTTAGTAAGACGCCAAAAGTCCCCAAATATGGGAGCCCCCCTAACGAAGTTATGAGGGTCCAAAGATTCAATTAAACTGTTTTTGGGGAATATCTCTATAACGGTAACGTGTACCGAAAACTGTTATATCGCGAATTTGTAGCTTTTAAAACGCTTAACTAAATATTCGAATTTCAGATCGATGCGTGCTATGGTCAGAACCGTACAATAACGGTACTTCTCGGTTTTTCGTGAATATCTTCATAACGGGACCGCGTCCGGGAGAGAGGCCTGTACCAATTTGTTGCTTCTGTAACCTCAACTTAAAATGCCAAAAAAACTCATCTATGCGGGCACTCCCAACGAAGCTATGAGGGATCAAAGGGATAACAAAAAACCGCTTCTCGGAAATTTTTTAATAACGGTAACCTCTTGAGAGAACCAATCTGAAATAAATTTTTAGCTCATGTGGCTGTTAGTAACGGGCCAAAAGTCCCCAACGATGGAAGCCCGCCTAGGGAAGTTATGAGGGTCCAAACATCCAAAAATTCAGTTTTTTGGGTATATCTCTATAACGGTAATGTGCACCGAAAACTGTTATATGGCGAGTTTGTAGCTTATACAACGCTTATGAAAATATCCGAATTTCAGAATGATGCCTGCAATACTAAGGGCGCTATGAGGGTCCGAAACGCACAATAACGGTATTTTTCGTTATTTTCGTGAATTGCTTTATAACGGGAACGCATTCGGGATGGAAGCCTGTAATAATTTATTGCTTCTGTAACTTCAAATTAATATGCCAAAACAACTAATTTACCCGTAAACCGCCAAGGAAGTTATGAGGGGTCAAAATTAAACAAAAAGCCGCTTCTCGGAAAATTTTTAATAACGGCAACCTCTAGAGCGAAACCGTCTGAGGCAAATTTGTAGCTCGTATGGCTGTTAGTATGACGTCAAAAGTCCCCAACGATGGGAGCCCCCCTAGCAAAGTTATGAGGGGCCAAACATCCAAATGAGCAGTTTTTTGGAAATATATCTATAACGGTAATGTGTACCGAAAACTGTTATATGGCGAATTAGAAGTTTTTACACCTCTTAAGTAAATGTTCAAATTTCAGATCAATACGTGCAGTACTAAGGGCGCTATGAGGCTCCAAACCTTACAATTTCGGTATTTTTGTGAAAATCTCTTTAACGGTAACGTATACCGGAGGCAGTCTGTAAAAATTTGTTGTTTGTATGATCCCAAATAAATGTTCCAGCGATATGAATGCACCTGAGGCAACCATACGTGCACACATACACTACATACTACACATACCTTCCTCAAAAATTAGTTAGTTTAAACGTTGTAATGCACGTATGGTTGCCTCAGGCGCATTCAAATCGGTGGAGCATTTTATTTGGAACCATACAAACAACAAATTTTTACCGACTGCCTCTGTTATACGTTACCGTTACAGAGAATTTCATGAAAATAACCAAAAATACCGAAATTGTATGGTTCGCGCCGTTAGTATTGCAAGCATCAATCTGAAATTCGAATATTTAATTAAGCGTTGTATAAGCTACAAATTCGCCATATAACAGTTTTCGGTGCACGTTACCGTTATAGAGATATTCCCAAAAAACTGCATTTTGGGATGTTTGGACCCTCATAACTTCCCTACGGGGGTTTCCATCGTTGAAGAATTTTAGCCCCTTACTAGCAGCAACATGAGCTACAAATTTATCTAATATTGGTTCTCTCAAGAGGATACCGTTATTAAAAAAATTCCGAGAAGCGGTTTTTTGTTTAACTTTGACCCCTCATAGCTTCGGTGGGGGTGCTCGCATAGATGAGTTGTTTTTGCATTTTAAGTTGAGGTTACAGAAGCAACAAATTGTTATAGGCCTCCCTCCCGAATGCGTTCCCGTTTTGAAGAAATTCACGAAAAACCGAAAAATACCGTTCTTGTACGGTGCAGACCCTCATAGTGCCCTTAGCATTGCCTGCATCGATCTGAAATTCGGATATTTAGTTGAGCGTTGTATAAGCTACAAATTTGCTATATAACAGTTTTCCGTGGACGTTACCGTTATAGAGATATTCCCCAAAAACTGCTTAATTGAATCTTTGGACCCTCATAACTTCGTTAGGGGGGCCCCCATCTTTGGGGACTTTTGCCGTCATACTAACAGTTACATAAGCTACAAACTTCTCCCAGAAGACCAGAGAGCAACCTCCCCGTCTTAGCGCCATTCACGAAAAACCCCAAAAACACTTTTTTTTAAGGTTTGAACCCCCATAGCGCCCTTAAGGCTGCACGTATTGATATTAAATTTGACGGCTTTCTTCAAAACTCTATAGGCTACGAATTTTCCACACAAAAGCTTTTAGTGCGACTTACCGTTATTGAGATTTTCTTGAAAAATTGTTAAAAATACCGTTAGACCTCATGGCACCGTTAGGAGTCCCCCAAACGTATTCGGTATTTCCATCGTTTATTGAAAAAGCACAAGAGCTTCAAATTTGCCATACACGACTTTTTTGTGTATACTTCCGTTATCGAGATATTCTGAAAAACCTGTTTTCGAGGGTCTTTGACCCTCTGTAGCGCCGCTAGCGGCACTCGTAGAGACGGGGACTTTTAGGGTCTTGTTTAGGACCTTGAAAGGAAGGCATATGCAAAAATCCAGCTTTCCCTTAATTTTTCCGAAGTTTGGCCAAATTTTTGTTCAAATTTCCTGGCGTAATTAGGAAAATCGAATTCAAATAGCCAATTCTTAACACATTTTAGAAACTTTCCAGTTGATGTCAATGCTCTAACAGACTGAGGTAGCTTATTTAAAAGTCGGCCGGAGGATACTAGAAAATAGTTTCGGAATGCAGTGGTACGTGAAAACGGAATTGCTACAACATGCTGCAAGTTTCTACGGAGATTATAATCTGATACTAGTCTGAAATTTAGATTTCCGCAGATCTCGCAAAGAATATGTTTAAGACTTTAAAACAGTAACAAATGACGCACTGGAAGAATTTTCAAATTTCGGAACAATACAAAACTAGGATATCTTTGGGGTTGATTACATATAATTCTTATCACCTTTTTCTGCAATATGAGAAGTGGTTTGATTTTATTAAAATAAGCACCGCCCCAAAAAGCAATACCATATTGCAGCTTTGAGTGAAAAATACCAAAATAAATTTTCTTTAACAGTTCTTCAGAACAAAGTTGTTTCAAGTAATAAAAGTACCTGAGAGAACAACGAAAATGTTTTCCTAATTCTTCTGTGTGGTCCACAAAGCATAACCTAGAATCAAGGGTTAGTCCCAAATACTTAAAAGTATTAACAACCTCAATTTCAAAACAATTATGACGACAATCCGGACCATGGAACCAAAACTGAGCATTTATTAGGCTTGAAGACGATAGACTGAAAAACATGATTTTAGTTTTGGAACTGATGGTTAACCGATGCTGAGCAAACCACATTCTAAATAAGTTAAGATCCCAAATGATATCGCGTGTTAAGTTTAGTGCACTTTTAGATCCGTAAGTGCAGCCTACATCATCAGCGAAGGCAGTTAGTAAGCCCTTAAAATATTGGAAAAATAACGAATTTATATATACAAGGAATAAATCGGCCCCAAAACAGAGCCTTGCGGAACACCCAATAACAACCCATTTAATTCGCTTCTGGTATTGCCGATTTTAACTCTTTGCGATCTATTACACAAATATGATTTGAACCAGTTTAGAAAAAAACACGGAATCCTGCTTGTTCAAGTGTTTTCAAAAGAATACTATGGTTAACCATATCAAACGCTTTCGTGATATCGACAAATAATCCAGCCGTGAGATGGTTTTTGTCAACATTTGAAAACACTCTAGAGCAGAAGTGTATTAGAGCATCTTCTGTGGATTTACCTTCTTGAAACCCAAACTGTAACGGACTGAAGAACTTGATAGAAACGAGAAAAGATACTACACGTTTTTTATCTGTTTTTCAAACACTTTACTTATAGCCGGAAAAAGTGAAATGGGACGATAGTTGCTCACATCGTAAGCCGAACCCTTTTTGTACAGTGGAACCACATCAGCACATTTGAGAGCATCTGGAAAAGTTCCCGAAAAGACGCTGCGGTTGAAAATAACTGCTAAAATATCCACAATGAAGCATCCGATATTTTTTAAAACGATATTTGAAACTCCATCAAAGCCAAAGGCATCAGAATTTTTTAGAGATCCTATTACTTTCAAGATTTCAAAGGAAGTGATTGGTTCAAAGGCAAAACTAGAACCTTGGTTATTAGAACCACTTACTAGAGTGGAACACGAGCTGCAGCCAGAGGTAGTTGTACTTGATGATAAATTACATCCTAAAGAAGTGAAGTAAGCATTGAGCTCATTCGCGATTCTGTACTTGTCTAAAATTCTAGACCCATCCATTCGTAGTTCAATAGGTTTATTGGTAGGCACCGATTGGTTCAAAATCCTGTTGATAACTTTCCATTCTAATTTTAAATTTCCTTTAACAAAATTAAGACGAGTTATCACGGCATTTAGGTATGGCTTTTTTCAGTTCAAGGCATAATTTTTTCACCTTAGCTTTTAACTGACAATTGTTAGGATGTTTACTCAGTTTGTGCCTCAGCTTGTTTTTTAGTCTAACCTTTTTCAGAAGTGCATTTGAAATCCAAGGTTTTAGTTTCTTTGAATTATTATTTACAGGCAAAGTAATGGTACAGTCAGAAATATGACCACAAAGAGAATTCATAAAAATTGAGTATGATGCTGAGGCATCATTCTCTAAGAACGCATCTTGCCACGATTCAAAAAGTAATTTATTTTTAAGTTGTAAGAAATCAACTCTCTTCACGAAAATAGCATCTCTACTCGTAGGACTAGAAGGATATTTTTTGATCCCAAGGTCAACTAGCAATCCGATCATAAAGTGATCAGTAGGGCTCGGAATTTTATGTAAAATAAAACATGAAATATGTACATATAATGTGTTTATTTTGACAAAATATGTGAAAAAAAACTTAAATATGTAAAATAAAAGCATGATTACGTACATCAAAATCGTAGTTATTCTTCAAAACTGTTAAAAATTAGATATTTTTTAAATTTTCAAATTTAAAACTCCGTCTGTCGGTGCATATTTTTATACCGGCTGAATGGCCTTTCAACATCGACTGACGTGATGGGTGCATATTTGAATTTTGCGATTTCCTCTGGTTTCAATGCGTTCCTCTTCTATCTTTTCCCATTGTAAAATTAAAGCGAATGTGGCAATTTGATGAAAGCCGACATTTTGTAATTTTTCTGCGGCATTTTTCGCTACATCGATGGCATCGCAAAGAGGGATATTTTGAGCTTCCAAATCCTGTATTGTTTTGATCAAAAACGAGAAATTGGCATTGATGTATGCCAACTCAGAGGGCATTGATGGTTTCTGTTGAAAATTATACGTATGTATCACTATAACATAATTTTGTCCAGTAATGTACTGCTTAATATACCAACTTCACTTTGCTAACTGTAATGTCATGTAAAGTAATTTTCACTGAAATACATTCTCTTCTGTTCTGACCTCCGAAGCGTAAGGTTGTGCTTATTATTTCGCCGGAATAGCTCAACAGGTTATGGGCCCAGAGCGCGTGCTCAGATAAGAGGTGTAATTTCCATTTGGATTTTTGCGTATTGAAATTTATTTCTTGTGCTTTTTTTTGATAAAATTTCTTTCGAGATGGAAACGGATACGGCACCAGTCTGGGTAGATAAATTGCAGAGTGGCGATCAATGGTCATGGAAATTCCAGGTGCGGATTCTGCTAAACGCCAGCAATTTGTTCGAAATTGTAACCGGTGAAATTAAGCAACCAGAATTACCGGCGGCTGATACCGAGCCAATGGAGGCGCAGATGAAGGAGCAAACACGGTGGAAGCTCTTAGACAGGAAGGCTCAGAAGATAATTGCGACAGCAGTGGGGAAAAAGCCCATGATCCATATTTTAAATTGTGCGACGGCGAAACAAATGTGGGACAAATTGATTTCTGTGTACGAACAAAAAAATCAAGCAAATCTTCACATGCTCCATCAACGTTTCTATAATTTCGCAAAAGATCCGGACGATGACATTGCAACACACATTGCAAAGCTAGAGGTTATTGTTGAACAACTCAAGGAGGCAGGTGAAACGATTTCAAGAAATATGGTAATAACTATTTTAATGACATTGCCGCCTAGTTTCGTGCATTTTTTCAAGTGCGTGGGAGTCTACCGCTCCAGAAAGCCAAACGCTCGAAAATATAACCTCTCGGCTTATTATGGAAGAGTCGCGCGTTTCGGGTTCAGACTCAGTGTCTTCATCCCAAGCTGTAAGTGAAAGTGCTCTCGTTTCGCGTGGTACTTTTAAAAACAAAAAGAAAAAGGAACGCCAACACGGTAAATGTTTTTTGTGCAAAAAACCCGGTCATTGGAAAAAAGACTGTCCAATTCGTAAGCGTAATGATAATAATCCGGAATCTCGCGTAAATTTCTCTGAAATAAACGGTGATGCTTTTTACATGGACTCCATGTTTGCAAATCATTCAAGTGTATCGGGGATCGACGCGAACGAGTGGGTACTGGATTCGGGCGCCAGTGACCATATGACTTTTCACCGCGACTGGTTTAGTAATTTCGAAAAATTAGATAAACCAATGCCTGTGACAATTGGTAATGGAACTAATATTTTTGCATTTGGAAAGGGCGATATAAATATTTTTGCGTACGATGGCAGCAGTTGGCAAGCAAAGCGTCTCTTGGGTGTTTTATTCGTACCTCAAATTAAAATCAATCTTTTTTCTTCTGGAAGCGCGTTGGATAAGGGCTATGAGCTAAGTTCGGACCGGTTGAAGTGTCGTTTAATTAAAGACGGGAATACTGTAGCAGTGGGAGTGCGGCGATAGAAAACTTTTTAAAATGATGTTTCGCGTCAACGTCAATAAACAGCAATTAACATCAAATATTGCAGTAAAATGCGAATCGATTGCCAAATGGCACGAAAGACTTGGCCATATTTGTGTAGATCAGGTTCGTAGAATTTTGAGACAAATGTCCATCAGTTTTTTTGACAATAAACATTTTCTTTGTGATGCTTGTCCCTACGGTAAACAGCATCGATCGCCGTTTAAAGGTAGCACCAGTAGGTCACAAAATCGCGCGGAACTCATACATACAGACCTCTGTGGACCGATGCAAACCATATCGCTAGGAGGATCCAGGTATTTTATACTTTTCAAAGACGATTTTTCGAACTATCGGCAAGTGTATTTCTTAAAAGATAAAAAAGATATCGGGACTGTTGTTAAAACGTTTTTAAATCGCGTTAATATTGACAATGGGTGTAGTGTAAAAATTCTGAGATCTGATAATGGGTTAGAGTTTAAAAACGCTGAAATAAGTTCTATTTTGGAGGCAGCTGGTATTGCTCATCAGACCTCAGTACCATATACCACGCAACAAAACGGGCGCGCGGAAAGGGAGATGCGTACTGTAGTAGAGATTGCCCGTACTATGTTGCATGCTAAGAAATTACCGATATTTCTATGGACAGAAGCAGTTAATCATGCCGTGTTTATTCTTAATCGTTTTGGTTCAAGTCCGGTAAAAGGAAAGACACCTTTTGAACTTTGGTTCAATCGTCAAGCTAGTGCTAAAGACTTAAAAATTTTCGGCAGTGAAGTTTTTGTTCATGTGCCAAAAGAAAAAAGAAGAAAATGGGACAAGAAATCGGAATTAGGGCATTTTGTCGGGTACGGTGACGGCCAGAAAGGCTATCGTGTGTGGATAGTTGACCGAAGGAAAATTGAGGTTACGCGTGATGTAATTTTCAAAGAAGTTGAAGAAAATTCATCTGTTATGATTAATACGGACTCTGAATATGAAAATATTGTGGGTGAGTCGAGTGTTAAGCCGACAGACATTGTAAAGAGTGAACCTAAAAATACTGATGTGGACAACAATTTGCATCCGGATGCCAGTTTACCTGATGATGACGAGTCGGCAGCTGAATCTAAGGACGAAGATGATGCCGAAGCTACCCCACCGATTCGAGAACGACTTCGAAGTGCCAAACGTCAAGGTCCTGACACACCGAGTGTAATGTCGAGTATTCTTCAAGGCTTCGCATTTGTAGCCAGCATTTATGAGCCGCAAAGCTTTGAGCAAGCTGTCAAATCCAAGGATGCTGTTCATTGGAAGACAGCAATGGACGAGGAGATTGAGGCGTTATACAAGAACAGAACCTGGGATCTGACTGATCTACCCGAAAACTGTAAAGTTATCGACAATAAATGGGTCTACAAAACGAAATTCGCTCATGACGGGAAAATAGATCGATATAAAGCACGCCTTGTCGCAAGAGGTTTTACGCAGGAGGAAGGAGTTGACTACAATGAAATTTTCAGTCCAGTAGTGAGATTCACCTCGATTCGGTTTATTTTAGCAGTTGCAGCCTCTGAGAAGTTAGTATTGAAGCAATTTGATATAAAAACGGCTTTTCTTAATGGGGATATCGAAGAAGATATCTATATGTCGCAGCCTATAGGGTACAATGATGGAAGCGGTCGGGTTTGCAAATTACGAAAGAGCCTATATGGGTTAAAACAAGCGTCCAGATGCTGGAATTTAAAATTCACTAAACTATTGAAAGATTTTTCATTTGAAATTAGTACAGCCGACCCATGCGTATTTACTCTTCATCGAAAAGGTTGCAAGATTGTCATGGCTTTATACATCGACGATGGTTTGATTGCAGCTACAAACGAGGAAGATGCTTTGGAAGTCATCCGCTATCTTAAATCTCATTTTGAAATTAAAACATCTGATGTTGGCTGCTATCTTGGAATTCAAATAGAGAGGAAGAAGGATGGTTCTATATTTCTTCACCAGTCGTGTTATACGGAGAAGTTATTGAGGAAATTCAACATGCAGGATTGTCGGACGGTTTCTACTCCTGCAGATGTTTCAAGGAATGATGATGTCGAAGAAGAAAAGCTTGCAACATCAAACTTCCCCTATCGAGAAGCTATCGGCAGTTTAATGTATTTGATTATTGCAACGAGACCAGACATCGCTTATGCTGTTGGTTTTCTTAGCCGCTTCATCGAAAATCCATCACCGCATCATGTAAATGCTGTCAAGCGGATTTTCAAATACCTTAATGGGACACAGGATTTTGGTATTGTATACATGAATACAATTAATTCTTTTATTACATGTTACAGCGATGCCGATTTTGCCAGTGATGTCAAGACTCGACAATCGACCAGCGGCCATGTTACGTTCTGGGGAAAAGGTCCAATATCTTGGTCATCTCAGCGGCAGAGATGCGTTAGTCTATCTACAACCGAAGCAGAATATGTCGCTGCATCCGAAGCTGTTAAGGATTTAGTCTGGCTTCATTCTTTGATGAAGGATATTCTGCCGAACTCGCTAAAGCAACATTATCTGTTTATGGATAATCAAGGGGCGATCAAACTCGTCAAGAATCCCGAGTTCCACAAAGGGACGAAACATATTGATGTCAGATACCACTTCGTACGGGAGAAGTATAACGACGATTTGTTCGACGTATGTTATGTGTCCACCGAACACCAAACGGCTGACATCTTTACCAAGCCGCTACCTAAAATTAAGTTTGAATTTTTTCGCGGTTTACTTAATATTGTAAAGAATTTTAGTTAGTATGATCCAGGCAGTATTTTTGAATTGAATTTTTAATGTTTTTTGAAGATTTGAAATCAAGCTCCACACTTAAAACTATTTTGAATTCAATTACTATTTTAATTTAAAAAATTAAGTTATGGCGATAAGTGGGAGTGTTGAAAATTATACGTATGTATCACTATAACATAATTTTGTCCAGTAATGTACTGCTTAATATACCAACTTCACTTTGCTAACTGTAATGTCATGTAAAGTAATTTTCACTGAAATACATTCTCTTCTGTTCTGACCTCCGAAGCGTAAGGTTGTGCTTATTATTTCGCCGGAATAGCTCAACAGTTTCGTTAGAATTTGTTTGGCTTTCTCGATGGCCACAGCGTTATCGTCAAGTTTGGAGAACACAGCCTTCATCTCCTCGAAATTTTCGCAATAATACTTCACGGCTTCCAGCCAGGTTCCCCTCTCGTGGTAGGGGAAAATCGGGGAAGCTCTCCTTAAGTATTCTCACGCGATTTGGTTCTTTCAAAAACAGTTTCTTTACGTTGGAAATTAAGGCATCTACTTCGCCAAACTCATTTCTAACGCGCTCGGCAATGCGATGAAATGCATGGGCGAGACAAGTAACGTGAGTTAATCTCGGATAAACTTGGAGGGCTTTCCCAGCCTTTACCATGTATGGTGCAGCATCAGTTACGAACAGCAACACATTACTGTGCTGCACTCCGTTTGGCCACATGTACGCTCATCGAATTGTTGAAAAATTGAGCAATAGATGCGTGGTTGCACTTTTCTAAGACTTCGAAATTAAACAAAATGGGCTTCGTTTTTTCCGAAGATAATAGCCCATCAATAGCGTTGGCTATATATCTCCCTTCGACATCCGTAGTTTCGTCTATTGAGATCCATATGGGCCCATCACGTCGCATAAATAGGTCTTATGGTGCTTTCCTCGGGAACTCTTTGCCCATTATACTTCTCCAAGAACTCCTTGACCCTAGAGACATAATCTACGTCGAATCGACGTACAGAAATTTTCCTTTTTATTATATCTCATAAGTGAAGCTTTATAATTTGTTGGTTCCAAGATTAAACTCAATTCATGTCTGTAGGCGTAATTACGTGGCAAAATTATTGGCTTGGGTGCCACACAGCCTAAGATATTGGGGGGTCATAAGTCAAATATACGTCGAATCGACGTATGATTATCTTTACTGTCTCTCTCCGCCTTAGCCACTCGTGGCTGCCCACAAGGAGGGGTACTGTCCCCCCTTCTTTGGTGTTTAGTCGTTGATGGACTGTTGTGGAAACTAACCTTAGAGAGGTTCTCCACCCAAGGATACGCAGACGACCTGGTCATCATGGTTAAGGGCAAATTTGAGGAAGTCCTGCCCCATGTGCTCCACACCGCCCTGCGAATAGTTCAAGATTGGTGCACGGAAAGTGGTCTACGGGTCAACTCGTCCAAGACCACTGTGGTTCCTTTCAGTAGGAGCAGGACAACAAGAACCCTGAGCTGTCCTACTATGTACAACTCCCAAATTAAAATGGCAAACCAAGTCAAATATCTAGGAGTCACCCTTGATAGCAAATTACTGTGGGATGACCACCTGAAATCGGTCACGGAAAAGGCGATCAAGGCACTATGGACCTGCAGAGGTTATGTAGGTAAGACCTGGGGAATTAAACCACATTTAATTCTGTGGATTTACAAGACAGTTGTTAGACCTATATTGGAGTATGGGGCGGTGGTGTGGTGGAAAAGGGCTTCAACTAGCACTGGTAAGTCGGATCTAGGTAAGGTCCAGAGGCTTGCCTGTCTAATTATCACTGGAGCTATTGTTTCATGCCCCACCGCTGCCCTGGAGTTTCTTCTAGACCTAACTCCGCTACACATTCATATTGAGGCTTCGGCGAGGCTGGCTGTTGGTAGGCTCAGGGCCTCCAGCACGACAGTCACTTTTAGCCATGATCAAATGGGATGGTTACAAGGTAGCAATACCCTCTGCCTACCCTCGGACTACCTAGTCAAGACATTACGCTTCAACGCGTCCTTTAAATCAGCAATCTGGGCGAGGGAAAGTTGGACGGATATGTTCAGGTCCCTCCACCCCAACACTATCAGCTTTTACACAGATGGATCTAAAACTGAGACAGGCTCTGGAGCGGGCATCAGTGGTCCAGGTGTAAGCTACTCAGTACCTATGGGGAAATTAGCGTCTGTGTTCCAGGCGGAAGTACATGCAATAGAAATTTGTGCCAGAGAATGTCAGAACAAAGGATATGTCAACAGGAAGATAGCGATCTTCACTGACAGTCAGGCGGCAATCAAAGCTCTTACAAAACATACCTTTACTTCAAAACTAGTGGGGCTATGTCAGGAAATACTTCAATCGGTAGGATCTCGCAATGATCTTACACTCCAATGGGTTCCCGGACACTCTGGAATAGAAGGGAATGAGCTCGCGGACGAACTCGCTAGGGTAGCCTCTGCTAGCCCCTTCTGCGGTCCGGAACCCTTCTGCGGCATTCCACTGTGTCTATGCAGAAACGAAATTACTGAGTGGGAAAAGACGACAGCCACCGTATGCTGGGAAGCCCTTCAAGGACTAAGGCAGTCGAAGCTTTTTGTAGCAACCTACTCTAAAAAACGCACTCTGGAGTTAGTTAAGCTCAGCAGGAACAGGGTCAGAATCATAACTGGCCTCCTTACAGGCCACTCCCGTCTGAAAGGGCATTTAAGAACCATGCGCTTAGTCGCAGACGCGACCTGCCGCTTCTGCGAGGCGGATGACGAAACATCCACTCACATACTTTGCGAGTGTGAAAGACTGGCGATGCGACGGGAGGAATGCTTCGGCATAACTTTCCCTCTCACAGAGGACATCCCCTCCCTTAGCATGGGACAAATTAATCGATTTATCGACAGATGTCGGTTAGATAAATTTATCTAACCTGTAGAGTGGGCAATGGCACAATAGACCACCGGTCGCAGTGCTTAAGGCAAATATGCCGATGCCCTCATGTAATCTAATCTAATCTTTACTGTCAGTAAAAACTGTAGAACAAATTCGTACTGAAAAATATTTTAATTGCCCCGAATTGACATTTTTATAAATCTTCATAATTTGGATGTGTATTTACTTGAATATAACCACTAAAAGCCTGTTTCCATGAAGATATCCTTTATTTTAATCTATTGAAAGGACAGCCCACTTTCTGCTAGAACCACCTTTTTAAAAGTAATATTATATAAAGAAGCAAATGATAATTTTCCAAAACCATGAGTTCAACAATTTATTTATTTATTAAATACAAATGATTATATATCTACCTTTTAACAACATGTTACTCTTAACAAAAAAGTTATAAGGATGTTAGCTAGCAACACGTCGAATCGACGTATGATTATTTTTTAATGGGTAAAAAATATGATTATCTCTCTAGGGTTAAAGTGGCGATTGTTGAGCTTATAAAATCAGATATCGGCCTTGACAAAAGCGCGACATAAATCCATTTTAAACGCCGACTTGCTGCTGCCTTTCGAAGGGGAAATAAACGTTTGTTTCGAGGTCCTTCTTTTCTCTTTGTTTTGTTTATTTAAAGCAGTAGAAATATGCTGTACAACTTGAGACAAAATAAAACACTTCCGTCTCCACGGAAATCCTCGTCAGGGAATTCCCGTATGTATTTTAGGACAAGAGAACTAGATGTAGACATGACTTTTGGCATTTTGAAGAAATGTTAAAATGTTAACTGAATGAATACTGAACACTAAATAAGTGAAAATTGTCCATCAAGGACTTTTTTATAGACAATATCCATTTGTTTGTTCGCAGTTTATATAATTTCAGCAATATTACCCCCCTAATTAGCTAACCCAAATATTGAATGCAAATGTACTACCGAGTCTCCCTTAATGCAGCATAGCCCTTTAACTTTCAGTAAATAAAAGTCGTAAGACACCTGCATTTTGATTCTTTTATTGTTTTATTTCTCAGCCAAATTGAAATATTGTCCATAAAAATTCTTTTGGTAAGAAATATCCCAAGTTAACCCAGTGCATTTATTTTCATCCAATTAGAAAATTATCACTTCAGTTTATTGTGCTATGCAGCAATTTTTTCAGAGGCAACAAAACAATTCAATATTTTTATACCCTTCACTCGTAGAGTAAAGGGTATTTTATTAACTTTGTCATGAAGTTTGTAACGCATTGAAGGAAGCATCTCCGACCATATAAAATATGTATATATATGATCAGCGTGACGAGCTGAGTCGATTGGGCGATGTCCGTCTGTCTGTCTGTCTGTCCGTCTGTCCGTCTGTTGCTACGCGTTTTACTCGGCCAGTTTAAAAGCTATCGAACTAAAATTTTGCACACATGCTTCTTTTTATTGCAGGCAGTTTGTATGTTCGAATCGCTAAAATCGGACCGTGGGGTCATGGGGCTGCCATACAAACCTAACCCCCCAATTTGGTTTTTCTAAGAAAAACTTTTTCATGCGTGCACCAATTTCAACCAAATTTCACACAAATGTGTTTCTATTGATAAGACAAAACTTATGTAAGAATGGATCCAATCGGACTATGGGGTCATGGGGCTGCCATACAAACTTAACCCCCCAAATTAGGTTCTTCTAAGAAAATCTTTTTCATTTGTGTACCAATTTCAACCATATTTTATACAAATGTGTTTCTATTGATGCCACAAAACATATGTAAGAATGGTTGGAATCGGACTGTGGGGTCATGGGGCTGTCATACAAACCCAACCCCCCAAATTGAGTTTTTCTAAGAAAAACTTTTTGATTTGTGCACCAATTTCAATCAAACCTCATAAAAGTGCATTTCAATTGATGCCACAAAACATATGTAAAAATAAATGGAATCGGACAATGGGGTCATGGGGCTGTCATACAAACCCAACCCCCAAATTGAGTTCTTCTACGAAAAACATTTTTATTTGTGCATCGCTTTCAACCAAAACTCGTAAAAGTGCATCTCTATTGATGCCATAAGACATGTGTAAAAATTAATGGAATCGGTTTATGGGGTCATGGGGCTACCATACAAACCCAGCCCCCGATTTTAGATCTGCTAAGAAACATTTTTTCCACACCAATTTCAAAAAACTTGTCAAAACAAAAAAAAAGTAAAACGAATGGAATCATACTATGGGACCATGCTCCCGCATACCCCCAATAAAGTTTTCTGAGTAAATATTTTTATTTTCCCACTTAACCAAAAACACACAAATATTGTTTTATCGACGCCACAGAAGGAAAAGAATGGGGAAGGATTGAACACAAGTCATATGTTCGCCCGAAAAAAACTTTTAGCCCGAGGAGAGTGAAGGGTATTCAAATTTCGGCCGCGCCCGAAATTAGCCTCGGTCTCGTTTTTTAACCCTTTGTTCATACTTATGTATGGAAGAAAATATGTAAAAAAGAGTGAAATATTTTAAAATATGTAATATCACTTGAATATTTACAAATATGTATGTAAAAACAAATACATGCCATTTGCTTTCAAATGATCTGAAACGCAAAGAAAACACCCCAGAAATTGATTATCAGTCTAAAGAAAAATTATGTAGAAACATAAAAATCGGAGCCCTAGTGATCAGTAATACCTAAATTAAATAAACATTTTTCGCAGGAGTTCACCGAAATATCAGAAAAGCAGGCGCCATCGCTGCCTGACATGCCCTCTTTGAGAGTACCTACTAAAATTTAAACATTTACCTATTAAACCTACCAAAAAACAAGATTTTATGGAATAATTTGAACGAAACTCTAATAGGCCTTTTGTATCCCATTTCTCCATTAATGACAATCTGTCGATATGCACACACATGCTGACAGCTCGTAAATATTAATAAAGACATCGGCATTCACGATAATGCTCAGCAACAAATCCTTGGGCACGATGCAATATGCCCATATCTGTCTTTTTCCCCCATCAAAAATTTTTATGGAAAACAATTTTTATGAAATCTTGAATGAAAAAAAAATGATTTTCTTATCAGGACAACATTGAACTTAATTGGCCCGCGAAATGTTCAATCCATAAAGTAATTCAAGGCAAATTTTCCAGGGCTAGGCTTATGCACGTGTGCGTAAATGTGTGTGTTTGTATGTTTGTCTCATATCTCTTTTACAATATATTCAATACGGCAATTTCGTGACGAAATTTTACGTCAGTCTTTTATAATTGCTCGGCGTTTTCATTCAGGATTTTTTATTATCGTGTCAAACAACTGCTTTGCTTTCATGGTCAGCATGCCCGCGTACATATCCATTGTATAATAATAAGAATCCGGATACAAGATACATAAAGTCAGATACTTAAACGACCCCAGCTAATTTAGATCCTTAGATTAAGTAGCTTAGATAAGAGTACCGAAATTAGAGATTAAAACTGAAAGAGCGCAAGCAGTTTCTACTCTGCTGGTGTGCTGGCTGGCTGTGTTTGTCAAGTTCATGGTTAATGATGTCCCATCTGATTGCACGAACGGAAGACATACGTTTTGGTTTTATGACAAAATAGACCATTTAGTGTCCTTTTTTGGCTGGTGATTATGTTCGGCTAATTCTTTTGTCTATACCATATACAAATCAAAGCATGCGCGACATGAATGCATACTTGGGGATTTGTGCGGGTTTGAACATAAATGAGGGAAGCAAACCAAGCAGTTTCCAATAGTGAACGCTGCTTCGTAGAGTGGAGGGTTTAGATGTGATTCATAAATATAGGAGAAATTTCAGTCATTTCAGTAAATGTATAGCAAACCATAACAGGACATTGTCCATTATAGACGGCTTCAATGTAGAGTAACAAAATCTTAATGGAAAAGTGCTTATTAGATAGATTCAATTAGGTCAGTGGTTCGGTTCCCGACTTAGAAATGTCGGCAGACCACTTAGCCTAAAAGTGAATTGGTAAGTTGCGAACCAGTAATGGTGGTTTCTCTTTCTATAGGATTTTTATTTCTGATTCAGGGAAATAGATATTTTTACCCCGTTGACCTCAACATGCGAACTATGCACGGCTCCAAACATTCTGCCCGATGTTTTTTTTTGCCAATAACAACCCTTTAATGCAAGCATAGACTTGGTAAGGGATCGAAAGGGGGACAACACAAACATCCAATCACAATGGGATTCGAACCCACGCTCCGGAAACTCAGAGATAGAGTGACATCTCTACTACTTCTCCTTCGTAGTTCTGGAATTGAAATTCCGAAAAAGGGTAACCTTAAGGACTTTAATAATTTGCGTGGGTTTTGCTTACTTCCAGCTGTCTCCAAGCTGATGGCTAAAACTATTTTCAACCGGATCAAGGCAAGGCTGAACTTGATCGCACTTTATGCAATTAACATTCTGTCTTTCGTGAGGGGTTTTCATGTAGCAGCCATATAAATACTCTCCAAATTATTATCGACCAATCCGCCGAATGGAGATCCCCATTACACCTCATGTTTATTGATTTCGATAAGGCGTTCGATAGTCTTGATTGGGAGTATATCTGGAGAGGTCTTCATAGGAGGGGCATACCAGACAAAATGGGCTCAAGATAAACGCTGCCAAGACCAAGTACTTAAGCTTCGATTAAGGGAGACAATAAATACCCTGAAGGGGGTTTAACGTCGGCGCCCATCGTAAAGTACCAGACGGCCTCGAATAGGCGAACGGATTGATAACGTCAATCAGCGTCCCATAAAGGTAACAGTTTTTCTTACCAAGTGATAAGGCTTGGCGTTTACATACTGCTTGATGCGAGGCCTTTCCTCTGCCGTTCTATGGGTCCCGGCACCCGGTTGTAGCGCAACTCCACGCCGTTGTGAAACCACAGCCCGCACGATACTTCCCTCATGGGGGCCTACCTCATGTGTCGGATAGGGGAATTGCCGCCCATCGGTGCCCCTTGGCTGGTATGTCGACACCCCGTGCTAACAGGTATGGGACCTCTGCTCCGGACTTGCAATGGCCTTACGCCACTGCTGCAGTGTGGGCGCCTTGCACACCCACGTAGGACTGGTGGCCTAACTATTCGGATAGAGCGGGATTGTCATTTCCCGTGGGTCCCCACTGGTATCGACGTATAGTCTTTCTTCTAGTGGGGGGTCCCCCGCTCATGCCGGCGTGAAGCCAAAGTGAAATCAGAAGTAAACCCTAACTAAGCGACGACATTGCTAAGGGCAATGCCAGACAGACCAGAGCTGAAATCGTTATACAGCGTCCAGGTGCTGACGCCTGTGGCGGCGACTAAATGCCTCCTTAGCGAAGGCATTTAGAGCCAGGACATATTCTCGTCTAAAGAGACAGGGAGAGACATTCAGAGAAACATCCTCGATAGTGACGACGAATGCGTCAAGATTCCGGATATTCGCGTACGCCGGGCAATGGCATAGTACAAGGCGGAATTTGTGTTTCGGGCCAGACAGTCGAAAAAGTTGACGAATTTTGCTACCTCGGAAGCATAGTCACAGCAGATGGCGGCGCGGACGCTGATTTACAATCGCGAATCAACAAGGCTAGGGCAGCATTCTTCACTTTGACTCCATTGTGGCAAAATAACAACATTTGCAGGCGCACTAAAATCCGAATCTTCAATTCAATTGTAAAATCTATGCTTCTTAATGGCTGTTCAACTTGGAAGGTGACCAATGAGATAACAACTAAGCTGCAACCAGTACAAATCGGTACGGTACAAATCCGCTGGCCGGAGATTATTTCGAATGATGATCTCCTTAATATCACAGGCCAGGATTGGATAGGCACTTCTGTCAACAGGCGAAAGTGGCAATGGATAGGTCATACTCTTCGATGAGGGCCAACAAATATTGCAAAGTAGGTCCTAGATTGGAACCCACAAGGATCCAATGCTAGACGCCACGTTGGACTACCAAGAAACACGAGGGGAAGTTCGGTTGAAAGCGAGGCTGCTTTATTAAACAAACAGTAGTCAGACCTAAGGACGATAACAGAACAGAAAGAGGTGGAAAGTAGGCGCAGGTGATGCTTTATGCGCCACAAGGAGTTAACAGAGGAACAGGAACCAGAGAGAGAGTCTAGGAATTTTGAAAGTTTCATCAATCATTTGTTGGCAGACATCGTGCAGACAGTTTTCTCATTTTGTTCCCCCATATTCGTAGATGAAAGTAGATGGGAGAATCATGGGCTAACTAGAAATGTAAAACCTTCAAGTTACAGCCGTTCAAATATGCGACCCAAGAACAAAAAAAAAACGCAAGCGAAGATAGGGTTTAATTTTCATGGGACCAATGCACAAACAAAAATCGCAAAGGGGGACTAAGCGCAAACGAGGTAAATTTTTCGAAAGGAGGCCGTAGTACAGAATAGGATGACCTCAATTTTCATTTTTGGTTTCACTAATTTAAAAATTCAAACAAGTTTTCATAAGTAACTAGAAAAAATTGTGTTGAGAATATAACTCCCCTTGCAGGGAGGCAAAAAAAGTCCAAACGGTTTCGACTGGTAGTGCACGGCTCTTCTTATCAGATGCCATCTCGAGCCGTGCACTGCCACGAATGGCATGATCGGGAATGAAGAGCCACAGTTATATTCTCCACACAATTTATTCTAGGTACTTGTCATGTGCTATCCACACGACGGATAATAGTGACGGCCCCACGTAAGTTGCGTGGTGAGCGGAGGCTGCGTCACACACTGCATGCATTGAAATTTTTATAATCAAAATTGTTCGCCAAAATGTAAGTCAATCAAAGTCACTGTTATATTGGGAACAGTTGCAATTTCCTTAAATTCTTAAACATTTAAGTTTGTGGCAACGAAATTCGTAAACTTTGAGTAAATCGTGGAGAAGTAGTAGATTTTTGTAAGTAATCATCAGATTCTTCCGCGGACCACCTCCGGATCTCTCACAGACCACCGCAAACAGTGGGTTAGATTTTTCCTCACGTAACCCGGAAATGTTTCTTTACTTACATTAGAGGATGCAACACTGTCATTTTGTTGTTGAGGCGCAGCATGTTTCCTAATCTCTAATTTAGCTATACGCTCCAAATAAACACCATCAATTTTCGCCAAATCAGCTGACAACCGGCCTAGCACAACTACAGCAAAGCATGCAACGTATACATAAGCAACGTCCCGCTATCACGCACCGTACAGCACGAGCGCAACATGCGGAATTCCCACTGAGCAGGCTAGCACAGTATAAAAAGCGAGTCAGGCAACTAGTCAGTGGCATTCAGCATTTTAGTCTTGGCATCGAAGCATCCACAACTAGAAATCAGGAACAAGACTTGAATGCGCTTAATGCAAATTGACTTTTGCTGAAAATGGAGTCGATCTGAATAAGGACGCAGCTGTCTCCCCTATCATAAATTTTCGAAAGTGACAGACGCAAACAGTGCAGATTAACCTTAACTGTTGCTGATTTAAATACTCTATCTACGCCTCATATAGTTAGTATGAGTTCTGTGAATTAAACTAAAACATTAAACTTATTTATCAAACATTGATGTTATTCAAAAATAACAACATGCATCCTAGACAAGGAACGTGCTTCAAGTAAAATATCTCTAATATGAGCATTTAATTGGCCCCGAATGTTCTCACGTCCAATGCTAACAATAAAGCTATTCATAGAACACATGTTTCCGTGTTCTTATTATATATCGCCAAACTATTGTCTATGAGCTTACACGCCGAGAGCACGCATCACACGTTTGGACTTATAAGGAACAAAAGATAGTCCTGGAACACATGTTAGGAGATAAGTTGGGAAAATTTATCGTCAAGGATGAGGGTACAAATTATTAAAAGACGCATAACATGATGTTCAGATTTCTTTGTATTGAGTGCATTGGGGATAGGGTGAGTATGATTCGAGGCCAATACAAAGGACTATTTCGCTGTTGAATTTATGAAATTGAAAAAAAAAAACAGCTTTCTCTATCAAATTTTGCTTTGATGTTGATGGCTACTAACAAAATCAAAATTCAGTTTTTTAAGGCCTGTTCATTTAACGACCGCAATTCTTATTTTTTTTAATTCCTAACTAAAACGATATCTTCCCTTTCCCCCCAATCTGTTATCTGTCATCGTCAGACTAAACATTTCACTTAACAATTGCACACGTGTTGAACTCGATTTGCGCAACAACAAAAAAATCATCGAAAATTTCAAGCACTCGTTATCCTTGAACCAAAATGGCAAATGTCGCAAAAATCACTTCAACTCAGGACACATTTATTGTAAAATGATGATGACCGTGATGGTAGTTAGGAAACATCTTTATCTGAAATGTGCTATGTACTATGCGTCGTTGTCGACGAAATTCTCCTCTCACGAAATATATTTACGACCTTGCGAGATATATGTATGCCATCCTATCATCTGGTCACACTTGGAAAATTAAAAACAAAAAAAGATAACAAGATATAAAACAGAAAAAACTGAAAAAGATTGTTTTTAACTGATTTTCTATTCCTTCTCTCGGGCACAATCTCCATTTTCACATTTTGCAAAGGACAACACGTCGTCGCGACAGCTAGACCGTATCTCCATACCATAGGTATGCATTATCCGGCACGAGGAGCGAACAGAAGGGAAACGAGTATCTCCTTGTTCGCACGTCCCGATAAAGTGGATTAGAAAAAAAAGGACCCTCAAATGTGCATAGTATTGGAATAATCGAAAAGGTGTAGAAAACGAGATGATACCGTTAGCAGATGCTCAGAAGATATAAAGAAAGTGTTTTTTGGTTTAAAAAGGATTTAAAAAGGATTCACATATTGGGCGACAGGAACAACAAAAAATGAAAAATTTACCTTCATCACTTGATTTGATGATTTCTTTAAAGCACGGTCAATTTAACAATTTACCTCTCTTTTATTTCTAGCAAAAGTCCTGCAGAAAAAAAAATGATCCTTCAATTTTAAAAATCCCTTTTTCATCATCCATTTTTCTCCGAAGTCTATATACTTAATTAGATTGCGAACGACCTTACTTCATTGCCTCAGAAATTACACCTGCTTTTTTTCATAATTTCCACTCTCGTACCGGTGATTAGAGTGCAAGGACATTCACTTTTCATCCTTTCGACAAAGAACACAATTCCATCATCATCATCTAAGTGCATCACTTCATCTCACTTTGTTCCGAACAAAAGGATAAAAGAAAAAAACGCATAGAGAAATGGCAATGTCATTTTCTAATGGGCCTAGTGATGTTTTAATCCCATCATATTAGAGCAGACATGTCGGCTCTAGATGAGTACGTGGCACTCCGAAAACACGGGTAAAAACAAATACGTGAAACGTGTAATATCCTTATATTACTACATGCACTCTATACGTTCTGTATGCTGCACTTTTGGGCGACCTTGGCCCATATTTCAGGCCATGCTCTGACATACTACCCTGTAAACGACGACGAGTACAATACGAGTCCGTACCCGATCCCAGGGTCGTCGAACGAAAAAGTTTTACACCGACCACGGTACAATATAGAACGATGGAATCCGGAACCGAGTTGAAGATTTTATGTGTAGTACATAGGCAAGAAATAAGGTAAATGCCGTAATACTTTGGTGCTATGGCATGTCGGCGCATAGTGTTGTAAATGCAATTTGGTTCGGGGGTGCTTATAGCAATTTTGCAGAGGTCGCATCGTCGTCGTCGTCGTCTTCGCTCGCGCGGTAACCTACATTTTGTTGTGGGAAGCCTCTTGTCGAGACTGAATAGTTCAAGGATGTTATGCCTTTGACTTGGTAATTGCAATGCGTCCTTGCCAGTTGATTTTGATAAAAAAAAAATCTCAACGTTCCTCCGCTTTTGCACCCACGAGTCGACCGTTCACCATATCTCTCTGACGTCCTCTCTCCTGTCCGCTCCATGCTGTTTTTGTCGTACTTCCTTAATTTTTCGAAAGACTTAACATTATGCCGGCCATAACAATTTTCATGACATTAAATCGTCGCCATTTAAGCTCTGGAGTGTCGACCACAAATACATACTTGACCTGGAAAATAGAATGTTTTTTAAAATACAAAAGACGACTATAAGCGCGCGAAAGGCCTTCGAATAAAAACTTTTAGAAGAATTAGCAGTAGAGGTTTTCGTCGTGCGAGTTGGAGTTGAGATTTTTGTAATCTATTAAAATGCAAACCGTTTGCGAAGTTACTTTCTGAATTTTAAACGCAAATGTAAAGTTGGGCTTTTTTTTGGTGACGAAGTCCTCCGCATAAAGCATATTCCCTCTTCTGTATAATAATAAATTTTGTATCCATCGATTCATTGGAATTTTAATTTAATAAAGGTACAACAATTCTAGGAAAGGATCTTTCTACTCCTCATTAGGGCACCGAAACCAAATTTGCTCTTGGTACCTAAACCATTTTTTTTCAGGTTTTTAACACTTTAGCTCTTTGGCGAGTCGTAGACCAGGGTGGTTTAATCAGTAGCCCAGCCTGAGGCACGATGACCAGTTACCAATCACTCCTCTAGCATCTCTCCAGCTTAGAGAGGATGAACCCACTATGCTAAGTTTTCCGCATATGATTTTTTTTTCAGAACCTCTGTGACCCTGACCCAATAAATTGATACAGAGTTACGAAAGGAGATCAAAGCACTTGCTGGCTAACTTGATGCAAACTTTTCAGTGCGGCAGTGCACCACGGAGACCCCCTGTACCAGGATCTCCCTGGCAAAGACTCCAATGACATGAATGTCGGCTTGGAAGACCCTGGGACATGGGTCATAAACCCATTGCAACGAAGATCCTGTTATTAGGCCCAAAGACTCCAGCAACTACCTACCACCATGATCGATCTTAGAACCATCCGTGAACCAAACAACGATGCTAGGATCAATGTTGCCATTAGCCAACTCCACCAGATTCGGGATGTGAAGAGCAAACTTCGTGGCAGTTCCGTGATCTTATAATCTGATAATAAGCACATTGGTAGGACAGGAACCTGTTGCAGGATAGGTATAGGTCCACAATCACTGCTATGAGTATCAAACAATAAAAGGGTCTTTGGATCGCTTAGGGCTGCAGTTCTCAGTACGAAAATGTCCATTGGCGTAATTTCCCAGATATAGCTTCCATGAGCCTAGCCTTGGAAGTAATACTAAAAGCACCAGTGATGCACAGACAGGCAAGGCTTCGGAGTTTGTTACAGCTCGTGATGGTGTTGCGTTGCAGTGTTGTGAGCCACCACACTAGCGAATCATAAGTACTAGCGTACAGAATAACCACTCCGTCATTCTGGGCGAAAGAACCCAGGTCATGCCATAGAAATTGCAGCAAGTTCACATCACAGGCGTGGCCTTACTCAAAACATTTCCCAGTTTATCATTTCCTCTTTGGAGTAGAAAATAGGAACCCCCTTAGGGCCAAGTTTTATTCAGAATGGCACTAGAGCTGTTACAGTGCACCATCTGTTGATTACTGTTACGGCCAAGGTGATGAAATCTGTATAATAACGGACTCGAATTTTCCCCTAACCACAATAGGGATATCGTCAGCGGCCTATGGTAAAGAAACCCTGCGCCTCAAGTAGCAAGAGTAATTCATCTGTCACCAGTGCCACAGTATAGCACAGAATAGCTATTGAAATATACAAAAAAATCACAATAAGCAACAATTCACAATGGGTTCTTTTTCGTCTATTTCTTGAACGTATCAGCAAATGTAGTTAAATGAACCCCACCGGATTGGTCTCTACCCGGAGTTACAGAACGACTATTGAAACATATAAAGAATTCACAATAAGCAAGATTATGAAGACAGTTCCTTTTCACATATCTCTTTCTGTATTTCTTGATCGAATTTTCGGATTTCAGTAAATTTACCCCACCGGATTGGTCGACACAAGGCTCCAGCCGGAATAGAAGTCTAATTTATTTTAGTCTATATTTCTTGGTCCGCTTAGCGGTATTTTATAGATTTTACCACCGAATTAGTTTCTTTCCTGAATAGCAGGATAACTATTGAAACATACAAAAAAAATTCACAATGAGCAAAATTATAAGGACAGTTTTCTTTCAAATATTTTTTTCTGTATTTCTTGAACGAAATGCCGGAGTTCTATAAATTAATTCCACCGGATTTGTCTACACCCAGAATAACAAATAAAAGAAATCACAATGAGCAAAATTATGAAAACAGTAGTTTTTCAATAATTTAGTCTTTATCTCCCGAACAAATTTGAGTAAATTTGAACCAATGGATTAGAGTCTACCTGGATATATTGAATGGGAAAGCAACAACAACGCATTCTTCACATGACACGATACAAGAAGGATTGGACTCCTCCCCGAATATCAGAATAAGTATTGAAACATGCACAAAATTCGCAATGAACAAACGAACTGAAGATAGTTTTTGCATTTATTTCTCTAAACGGATAAGCATATTCAGAATAAAATGAAACGCCGAATCGGCCTCTACTCCAGACAAAAATTCACAATGGAAAAAATGTTCAAAGAAGCTCTTTCCTGATACTTTTGCCACCATTTTGGAACAGTTTAGTGGATTGTGGGAAATTTACAACAACGGATTGTCCCCCCCCCCCCCCCCGAACGGTTAAATACCTACGTAAAAAATCAAAATGAGCAAATTTTGAACCTATTTTGCACACATGTATATATGTATCTCCTTAGCAAATAAGTTGATTTCAGCAAATTTTCCACAACGGTTTGTCTCTACCGGAAAACACCAGAGTTTAAATTCGAATATGCATAAAATTCACAATGATACTTTGGCCATTTCGTTTCAACTAATTAGGGTAATTTTGTGCCACGCTTTGCGGCTCACTTGGTTGAGTCACCCTTTACGATGCTAGTAATCTAGAGGACCGGAGATTGAATCTTGGCGTGGTCCAAATCCAAAATGTCCGTACATGTACGGATAGGAAATATATAGTGCTTGCATCATTTATATACACTCCGAAATGATATGCAATGTAACGTTGACCCGAAATTGCCTATAAACGGCTGAGATGACGCACCAAGGCCCCACATGCGGCTATACGATACTGAGAAGAAAAAGAAGGGTAATTTTGTGATTTCCCCCTTGGAATTTTCTTCACATGAAAAAGCTGAATAATCACAATTGGAACTACAGAAACTTCAGAAAAAGCGAGACGAAAATTTTGATGAAAGCCATTTCAATTTTTTTCATTAATTCTTTCATGTTACTATAGCAACTGTGGTCGTTAAAGGGTTGATAATTTATGATTTTTTTTGCACTGCCTCACAATTCACAGTGATAAGGTGACCAGATTCCCGAAGGAACAATGCTGTACACACGCTCGCGGAATTTGGTTTTCAGGCAAATCCTCAGCCATACTTCCATGTTTGAAGTCTACGTCGCAAAAATGTTGGCAAATTCTCTAATGTGCGAGCTACATGTTCAGGTTCACGAAGCGGTATTGACATCCATTCGCTCACCGGTTGCACCTCGCCTTACTAAAATGTTGGCGAATTCTGAAAAGAGCGACATGAATGGCGAGGCCTGAAGTAAGCGATAGGCGAACCACAGGATCTGACTAAACATATAATTTATTTATTTATTTATTTATTTTATCAGCCATGTTTAAGTCTTACGAAATGCATTCCATCGGCTCTACGCTTGCCTCTCGCCTTATCCTATCCCGCAACAGCACTACGTTGCAAAAAGGTTGGCGAATCCTGAATAGCGCGACATACAGCGAGTTCTGAGCAAAGAAGGGCGAGGTATAAGATTTGAGTAATCCTTGGGATGAGCCAATGGTCTACATCTTAATAATTGCCTTCTATTAGATCACCGCTTGCTGCGCTGGCACCTCACCTTGACCACCAGCGCTGGTCGCAAGTGTTCGCGAATTATATATAATTAAGCGGGACAGACAGAGCGAGGTCTGAAGCTAAAGGCGAGCCACAGGCTCTGAGTACACGTATGAACGAGCCGAATTGCCTTCCATTGGCTCACCACTCGCTGCGCTTGCACTACTCCTTATCGTATTTCGCAACAGTTCTACGTCCCAAAAATGTTGGCGAATTCCCTAATGCGCCACAGCCAATGAAAGGTCTGGGCGAGGCACAGGATTAAAGTAAACCTAAGGACGAGCCAGAGGTATAAACCTTACCTAAACTTGGTTGCAATATTTCTGGAGGAGAGTATGCCTTTCTCCATGGTAACATTAGTGATGGTTCCCTGGGCTCTTAACGCCGTTTTAAATGGATTCTAAGGACATGTTGTGGGGGAAAGTTATCTAAAACCCATGCCGAGTCGTTTCTTTAGTATGCATTTACCAATACAGGTAGATAAAAAAATCGGATGGAGTAGTGGGTGATTTTTCCATCATTTTGTGATTGGAAAAATAAATTAAAATTTTATGTTTCGACGACTGTAACTTCTGAACCTTGGAAGCTAGAAAGAGTTTTGAAATGTTCACCAATACACTACACTACAAGTTTGACAAATTTCGAAATTCCGCTCAAGAATTTTCAAGTTATGGTAAATTTTCGATTAGAAAACACAGGAGTGCAATTTGAGCAGCTGTAACTTCCGAACGCGGATAGGTGTACCGTGAAATTTGGAGGAAATATGAGCGCCAACTAGCACTACAATTGTGCAAATTGGAGAAATCGGGAAGGGCTCCCGAGTTATGGTAAATGAAACAATGGCAAACATGAAAGTGCAATTATCTCGCTAAATATCGATCGCACAGGGTACATAGGTCAAACTTTACACCTTAAAAGCAGATTTGACTGATCACAGGCCTTATCGAGGAGTTTATTATGTACTGAATTAGGTTTCATTGCGTGGCATTGGAAATGCTGTACATTTTGCTGTACATTTCCCAGTGCTGTACGACAAGTCAAAATGCTGCGCTGTACAGCGAAATGCTGTACGTCTGGTCAGCTTACACAGTGAGCACAAATTCACAATGGTTTCTTTTTCACAGACTGTATTTCTTGAAAGTGTTAGTCGATTTTCGAATATTTATTCCTTTCGAATTGGTCTCTATCCCGAATAGCTGAATAAGTATTGCAAACTTCGGAAAATTCACAATGAGCGAAATTATGCAGACAGTTGTATTACAGAAAATTTTGTCAGCATTTCCTAAACGAATTACCGAAATTCCGAATTTTAGTAAGCATAACACGTCATTTGTCTCTACAGAGTAGACGATTGATGGCTCCCATAGTACAACTAACAATTCATTGAATAATGCGAATAAAAATAGCAAAATTGCGAAAACAGTTCTTTTTGTCTTTATCTTCTAAATAGAGAAATGGATTTCAGTAGCAATAGCCCCACCCCCATCGGATTAGTCTCTACCCCGAACGATAAAATAACTATTGAAACTCGCATAAAATTCGCAATGAGCAAAAGTATGAACACAAATGTTTTACACATACTTTTCCCCGCATTTCCTAAATGAATTAGCGCATGTTGGTGAATGGGACCCTCCGGATTTGCTTTCTTTCCACCCGAACTGCCAAACAACTACTGAAACATGCGGAAAATTTACAATGACTTCCACGCTTAACAGCAGAATGCCTATTGAATCATCTGTAACATTGATCAGAAGGAAAATTCTGAAGGCAGTTCATTTTCCCCAGCTTTTGATCGGGTAAGCATATTTCAGTTAATTTCTCATCCTGAAGGACTTCAACCTTCGATGGAAGAATAATAAGTGTTAAAGGAAACTTGACGAAGAGAACATTTTCAAGGCAGATCATAATCTCCAATACGTTCCCCTCCGCCCTCTGCCCAGTAAACTGGACCTCCTAATGGATTGGGTTTCACCTAGAATATCTGAAAAACTACAGAAAGTTACAGAAAGATATTTTGGTTTACCTTTTCTTTCAGTAAATTTGTAACCCCCTTTAAATACCGGAATAGGTAGTATTGAAACATTATGAAAACTGACAATGAATAAAAATATGAAGAGAATTATTTCTCACATTCTTTTGCCTATTTCTCCTGAACGGATTAACTGATTTCGGGAAATTTAACCCTATACTCCTCCCATTTCGAATAGCAGAATCGCTGTTTAAAAATCTTCAAAATTCGTAATAGTATAGTGACTTTAGCTCTAGACCCAAACATCCAAAAAAAGAGCTGACTTTTGATGCCAAAATGTTCTATGGCCTGACCGCATTACGCAGTAAAAAGTTAGACCTTTTTCCGCGTCACATTTGTGGGGGAGGGGGTGGCAAAGGGGTGAAATTATGATTTTTCGCCAATATCTTGTTAACTGTAATATTTACAGCAAAATGTTCTGCGGACGATTTAAACTACACAAAATTTCCTTTCTAATGATATATTATATCATATACCTTCTCTTTATTTATTTATTTAATCCGTAAATATTACAAAACAGGAATAATTTCCCACAACATGCAATGTACAGAATTCAAAGTAAAGAAAATAAGTATAAAGGATTAACAAACTTATAAAGATAATGATAAAAAAAAATTCCCAGAAAAGGAAAAAAATTATATAAATAAAAAAAGAAATGTTAGTTACTCTTGGCAGATTTGCCAAGACCTACACTGAAAAAATTATCTTTCCTATTATTAACGAATCACATTCGTTGACTTATTTTCATTGCCATAACGTAATTATTCGTTATGATAAGGTAGACGTTCATAAAGGTTTACGCCACATTTCGTCACATTAAAGAAATCTGATTCGTTTATATTTTGTTCGTCAATATCACGAATATTTACATTGACATGAAGAAAATATTCGTTCATTAGGTTAACAAAAACTTCTTTCATAAAATTAATGATTATTTTCCTTGTTGTAAATTTAATGTAAAATTTCGTTAAAATTGAGGAACATGTTGAAGAATCTTTACCTTACATTCAGGAAATTTTCCTGGTTCAATGCTACGTATATTTTTTATGATATCGATATTAACGAATTGTTCATAACATTAATGAAAGCTTTTCTTAGCTCTGACAAATACATTACGTGTATCTTAGAAACCTTCAGCACGTATAGTCTGGTTGGTGTAGTAGGTAGGGTGCAGGTCTTCAAATCATAGGATCCCGGGATCGAATCCCACCGTAGGTGTAGGTCAGTTATGATGCTTTTCAGAGCAGAGCAGCAGTAAAATAAACGTCGTCAACACTTATAGAGCTAGGTTTTCAATAATGGACTGCGTCAGTTTTTTTTTGAATAAAAAAAAAGGTTCAATTCATATTTTCTATGTACATCAATACATAGCAGCAATGACCATAATAAAAAATGAAAATAATGAATGTTTCATATATACAATGAACTTTTTCATTGCATTTACGTCTTTTTTTCGTTCAGTGAAGTATAATGTTCTTCAATTTTAAGAAATCAAATCGTCAATCATACGAATTATTTAACGCAATACCAACGAAAGTTTTCATATAGAGTAAGAATTGTTTTCGTACTAGAAATTTTAACGAAACTAGTTTCATTGGCGTAACGAACTACTGTTTTGGAGGTTTTTTAATGTAGTTTTTCGTTAAATTGAAGTAGCTTTACATGCTATTTACGACGTCTTTTGTTTCAGTGTAGACTAGACCTTAAAACATTTAGTGTAATTTAGATTTTTTGATAGTTACATTTGGCGCTCTAGCTCCTGAAGTAATTAAATTGGAGCCATGGTAATTGGGATAACTATTCCTAACAATATATAGCTGTTCCACACGGAGACTCAGGCTGCCTCGATAAAGCATTCCCCTATACTCCCTATTAACATTTAAAAAAAAGACATGCCTGTAACTTTTCGCCGAATCACAGCACGCGGGAAAAATTTTGGTAAACGTTAAGGCTAAGTCCCATTAGACCCTCCACCAAATATTACTTCAATCGGATTAAAACAAAGGGTACCTCCCATACAAATTATTCAAATTCAATGCCACTAGTTTATTAAGAAATAAGGGAACAAGTCAACCAAAATTAAAGTTTTGCTCGTAGGCAATTTTCCGGTCATTTTGTATGGAAAGTACCCTTTGTTTTAATCCGATCGAAGTAATATTTGGTGCAGGGTCTAATGGGACTTAGCCTTAACGTTTACCAAAATGTTTCCCGCCTGCTGTGATTCACGAAAAGTTACAGGCATGTCTTTTTTTAAATGTTAATAGGGAGTATAGGGGAATGCTTTGTCGGAGCAGCCTGATTCTCCGTGTGGGACAGCTATATACTGTTAGGAATAGTAATCCCAATTACCATGGCTCCAATTAAATTACTTCAGGAGCTAGAGCGCCAAATGTAACTATCAAAAAGTCTAAATTACACCAAATGTTTTAAGATCTAGTATATAATCTGCCAAGAGAAGGTATATGATATAATATGTCATTAGAAAGGAAATTTTGTGTAGTTTAAATGGTCCTCAGAACATTTTGCTGTAAATATTACAGTTAACAAGATATTGGCGAAAAATCATAATTTCACCCCTTTTGCCACCCCCTCCCCCCCAAATGTGACGCGCAAAAAAGTCTAACTTTTTACTGCGTAATGCGGTCAGGTCATAGAACAATTTGGCATCAAAAGTCAGCTCTTTTTTTGGATGTTTGGGTTTCATCATTTTTTCAGCTAAAATCACTATACTATAAATACAAAAATTATTTCTATAACTGTTGTTTATATCTCTTGAACGGATTTTCCTATTTCAGTAATTCCATCCCCACCCCCCATTTGGGGAACAACCCGATTAGCAGAATAATTTATGAAACATCTTGAAAATTTACCAATAGGAAAATATTTCAGTAACATACACTGAATTAACGGTCCAGTGGCCTGTATGCCTGGAACGGGTTTCAGAAACACCCATAATACATAACAGATATGCTGTTGACACATGTGGGAAATCACTAAGGTACCTGATTTTCTCCAATTAGTCTAAAATAGACTATCTGAGATTACAGCATCTCAGATAGATAGAAAGATCTCAGTAACTTGGTTCCCCTCCAGGCTCCAGCATGAGAACCACCCAACTAGCAAAGTTTACTAGGAGAAAAAATAGAATAACTGCAGTTAATGTTCTCCTTCTTTTATCGGATTAGCAAGGTTCGCATCTGGAAAATTGGCCAGTTACCAAATTATGAAGTCATATCTAAGAAGGAATAGCGTATTTCCGTAAACTTCCACAGTGTCCTTCCACCGAAGGACTTACATCCGCGATAACGAAACTGCTTGCTATTGCCGCATCTGGAAAATTGGACAGGAGTGAAAAATAAGGGAATTTGCTCATTTCTACTGTGTTTATTTATTGGATGGGTTGACGGATTTCCGAAACCTCAAGCAGCTGACCGTATCTCCTGAACGGGTTAACTGATTTCACTAAATTCAAACTTCTCCCCAGCTGCTTCCCAGAAAAAATCATGAAAGCAGTTCATTTTTTCATGCTTTTGTATATACCTCCTAAACAAATTTGCGGATTTTAGTAGTTTTGCCCCACCCGCAATTGAAGGTGGGGCGATACGAAGTTCGCTCAAAACAGGTTGTCTAACTACAATCGCAAGAGTCGCGCGAGAGCCCGAACTTGCTTTGCATTGACTGGATCGTGTGCGATCTCTGCAGCACGACTTTACTTTGCATTCCAGTCAAAGCAAGGGGAAGTCGTTGAGTGAGGGCTAGAAGACGATATCGTGTAATTATTCGTGAAAGCTCTGTTAAAGCTCCTGGCGCAAACGCGCGCTGTCGCTCGTATCGGCTTAAGGGTTGTGTTCGTTGAGACGACTCCTGTGACGATCGCTGAGCGATCGTAGTTTAGGAACAATATTCTGAGGCGTATTTGGATATTTTTTTAATGAGTCATGTCCTACTATCGACTATGACCGGTGTGTATAAAAATTACGCATAATACGATCATCGCTTGAGTCGTCTCTACGAACACAAACCTTGACTCTGCAAAGCGTTGATCCTTGACCTCTACAAATAAAAAAAAACAAATAGGTAAGATCTTGGAAATGAGATGTCACTGAAACATCAGTAGCCAAATCCAATGTTGGGCTATCGCACCAGTTATTTACTTTACAAGCTTGACACATATCCAAATTATTATGACGATAATCTGTCATAATGATGAAAGTTCGAAACACAACAACGCATTGGTCTCGGCGATGACACGATCCAAGATAGAGCTGCCTGTAGAAATATGCTGAGAAATTATCGCCAAAACGGGCGATGTGCCTACACCGCAGGTCGAGCAACGCGGAACCATGGAGCGGTATAAAGAACGAGGCAATTAAGAAGAAGATGAAAGTTCGAAATTGAGGTAAAACATATGTTTTCGTCATTTACTTTTGACGTTTGTGTAAATGATGAAAATGTCCCTAACAACAGCGATATTTTGATGAATATTCTGTTCAATAATTTAAAGACACACTTTTCTTGAAGAATTTGAATAGAAACGTGTAAAGATTGATAACAAATTTAATATTTTTGCGAAAATTCTTGTTCTTCATTTTTGCAACAGATGGCGTCCCCTGTCATTATTGAGCAAATGGGTGAGGTTATAAAACACAACGTTGCGCAATGTTTCGCGCAACGTTTCAAATCAACCGGCCGTTACGGATCAGAAACTTCTCCCTACAAACAGATCCTCTAAGCGCCCCCTTGCGAGGCATAGCTTGATTGATTGACTGAAATTTACAATCTGCCGTCGAACCGTGCATTTCCGCCCTCATTTATTTATTAAACTATTTATAATCAAAATAAAATGTATCTGCATCTCGTTTAAAACTGGAAATTTTAATTTTCGAGCAAAACGTATCAGCTGTGATGTGTCAATTGTCACATTTGTCACTTTCCGAGAGATGGCGATGGGAACACCAAGTCTGATCCGGATCTATGCGTTTACAGAACACAATAGGAAACGTTTCGGAAAACGCGAAACGTTACGCGAACGTTGTGTTTTATAACCTCACCCAATGATGGTCCAGATGTGTAATTTGGAATTCGTGCTAATGATGGTAAATTTTCGTCATAATGACGTATTTGTGTCATTCGAAAAGATGTGTGTCAATGTTATTATTTTCGTAAAGTTATATAAATCAAGAACGTTAAACTATGTAGTCACGGGTTCCCTTTAGAGATCAAAAAAATTGTCCTAAAATTCTCATGGTCGAATATTGGTACCTATTCAAGTCCGGTCGTCAGTTTCGATACATATGCATATGAATTGCACAATATAAACAATTGAGAAACTGAAACTACACACACTCACACATAGCCAGACCCATTATCAACGTCTACACTGCACGTACATGCTCCGCAAAACGACTATTGTGAATTTAACCGAAAATCTGGGTCACCGCAATTTCATAGAACGTACTGTACGTGCAATAAATGAATATATCACGTGTTTATGATGCCAATACCAAATATGCATGTTGTTCCCATAGTGTGTTTCCGTCTGTTTGCAATTTAGATGGGTCTTCGTCCTGTTCTCCCCCACGACCTTCCATTCTACGTATATTTATAGGCCATTCGATCCCCGGCATGTACGTTTAAATATTATTCAATTAGGTTGGCAATCTCATTTTATGTTGATTATTTCGTGATTGAAAATTTGAAATGATATTATCCTCGTATATGAGTATAATGTGAGCCTAAAGGTCTATTTTCGCGCCTACTTAATTTCGTTTTGGGGAGATCTAAATTGGGGATGAAATGCATTCGTATGTGAATATCGAAAATGCAACAGACGCCTGTTTTGTTGATACGTAATATTCAATTTCAGTCCTCTTGAATAGACTCCTTTCTCCAAAACAAATAAATTCCATCTATCCTAAAGCAATAGCGATTTGTATAACTACTTAGCTATTTCCGAAAACTAAAAGTCTCAACATCCACTAAATTATCCCGGGCCACTAAACAGGATCCCTATATACAACTGCCGAGAGTGATTTACATCACCGGAAAAAGCGTTAAGGAGTCAAAACATTGAGTCGGCAAAACAGTCCGAAATAAGCACACCAAAGACCAACTAAATAGGATCGACCTACTTTCCTCTATGGATATTTTCACATTTAAGTCGAAAAGTTTATTTAGGTTACGCCACGAATAACTTAAGTCCCGATTAGCAGTGAATTTTGGTCTAGTCGCATTGTAGTACGGTTTTGTATAGGCTCTGTGACATTGACATCGTTGACATCACACAAAATCATTGAGCATTACATACGTATTGACGCCGAATTGGAGAGAAAGGACAACAAAAACAACACCAACCAACACTTCCCTGGAGGCAGAATAACCGAAAAGGCCAAACCGATTTGAAAGATTTACCGAATGGAACTTAAGTCGGATTTACCACAACATTTAAAGTATACTCGGGAGTAATATTTTTAGGGTGCTTATACTCAGAGAAGATATTGTCTATGGTCGGGTGAAGCGGAAATGCTATGCTTAGCTAAATTTGTTGTCGTCTCGATATAAGGCAAAAAGTTTTCGCGAGAGAGAATGTGAAAGAATTTAAATAGGAATAATTATGTATTGCATTGTACAAGGACGTGATTTGAATTTGTTGGAGGTTTTTCTGGAACTTTGCGCTGGCTTGAATTGGTGTGAAATAAATTTAAGTGTTAAAGATGGACTCTCAAACTCTTCAAGGTTCCATCCTCTTTTTTGTAATTTATATGGTGAAATTTATCCTTTTAATATTTTGTATGTAGTAGTCTGCTTGGTGTTGTGGTAGCGTGCACACCTACGGTGCACAGGGTCGTGAGTTCGAGTCACTCCGTAAACCAATTCAGTTTATGGTGTTTTTTCGACCTCACGGCCCATGTGACGGACTATGATGTCACTCAGATGTTAAGCGAGCACCCAGCTGAGCGTGCTGTTGATCTCAACACCTCAACAAAAAATCAGTTCAGATCTTGGAAGTTTGATGTCACTAACACATCTGCGGCCTTAGTCCAATGTTGGACTGTCGCGCCAGTTAATAGGGTTTTTTAGAATTTTTTTTTTTTTCAAAAAACCCTTATGAAATCGATTTTGTCTGTCCGTCCGTCTGTTCGTCTGTCCGTCTGTCCGTCCGTCTGTTCACTAAATAACTCGCGAACGGCTCAACCGATTGTCATGAAATTTGGTAGGAATGTGTAGAATGGTTACAGTCTTTGGCACATATACCTTAGAAGTTGGTGAAGAAGATAACAGGGTGTCCCGAACGTTTGGAAAAAGTCGACTTTTTTAGTTTATATCGAAGATTGACATATGGGTCTTTAAATCAAAGAACTAAACGAGTACATCTCACATCAGTTAAAATTTTCCAGTTTCGAGTAACGGTAAAAAGGTTATTTTTAGAAAATTACATAGGGAATGTGTCTACGAATTTTCATTCGTTTAACTGTATCCAAACCGGAAATATAGCCAAGTAAGTATTTAGTAAGGGCCTTTCACAAGGGAAGCCTCTTAAGCATTTCTTCAATGCATATCTTTTAACTTGATGAAACAGTGAACATGAAATTTGGTGGAAATGCATAGAATGGTGTTTGCTACAAATATTTTTGAAATTTGTAGGACCAAGTTAACAGGGTGTCCCTAAATAGCTCCAAAAGTATAGTTCAATACTCATAGGAAATCTTGCGTGGGCTCTTATGTCAGGGGTTACAATGGAATCATTTCTTATAAGTTATTTTTCCTTAATTAAAAAAACAGTAACAGTAGATTTACAGCTAATAATTCAGTTCATATATAAAGCTAAGCCATCCTTACGTTTGCCTGAGTTTCTTTTTGCTCAAAGGCCATCAGAAATCTTAAATCGAAAAATGCCTGTAGGTTTGCGTTGGAGTACTTTTATACAAACTGCATTAATATTGTGCACGATTCTTATTTATTGCTTATAAAATATATGTACAACGAGTATTAACTATGCATTAAAATTCTAAAAAATACCGGCGTACAGAGGGCTGCGCCCGCAATACGAGGGTTTTTTAGAATTTTGATGCATAGTGAATATTTTTTGTACATATATTTTATAAGCAATAGATAAGAATTGTGCACAACATTAATGAAATGCTTCCTGTAAATCTATTTTTGGATTGGTCTAAATAAACGCGTTCCACCTTTAATTAGACCAATCCAAAAATAGATTTACTATTTACCCAGTCTGTTTAAAAGTACTCCAAGGTAAATCTACAGGATTTTTTCGATTTCAGATTTCTGATGGCCTTTGAGCAAAAAGAAACTCAGGCAAACGTAAGGATGGCTTGGCATTATATATGAACTGAATTATTAGCTGTAAATCTACTGTTACTGTTTTTTTAAATCAAGGAAAACGCAACTTATTTTATATGAAATGATTCCATTGTGTCCCCTGACACTAGAGCCCACGCAAGCTTTCCTATGAGTATTGAAGAAGTATACTTTTGCAGCTTTTCCGGGACACCCTGTTAACTTGGTCCTTATAACTTCAAAAATATTTGTGGCAAACACTATTACCATTCTATGCATTTCCACCAAATTTCATGTACATTGTTTCATCAAGTTAAAAGATATGCATTGAAGAAATGCTTAAGAGGCTTCCCTTGTATTGTGAAAGGCCCTTACTAAATACTTACTTGACTATATTTCCGGTTTGTTATTCGAATGAAAATTCGTAGACATATTCCCTGTGTAACTTTGTAAAAACCCTTAGCAGAATTTTCATATTTGGAAACCTAAGAGGGGCTACACACGAACAAATTTATTTACTTTACTACTTTATTTACTTTTCCTTACCAAAAGTCAACAGTCTTAATATTTAACGTATATAAGGCCATACTGACCAATCTTTGTGCAACGTTTCATATCGATCCCTATAACGGTTTAGAAAAAAACGAAGCTCGAAAAGGAAGTTTAACTTGAAACGCCAATAACTTTTTTTACCGTTATTCGAATAAGATCTCATACAACAAACTAAGAAATGCCCTAGCGGAGCGGGATATCGAGCCCTTGATAATAACATGGATCGATTCGATGCTTAGTGGGAGGGCAGTAAATCTTAGTAATGGATGTGCCAGAATAAGGGGAAGGGTAGTCAGGGGCTGTCCACAAGGAGGGGTACTTTCGCCTCTACTGTGGAACATCACCGTAGACTCTCTTCTATGTAAACTGGACTCGATGGGCGTACATACAGTAGGATACGCTGATGACTTAGCAATTATGGTCAGTGGCAAATTCATGGACACTATCCAAGGTTGCATGAGGCAAGCTCTCAAAGCAACTGAAGAATGGTGTAATGAACAAGAGCTAACTATAAACGCAAGCAAGTCAAGCACTATAGTCTTTACTCTGAAAAGGAAAGATGTAGAAACCACTCCCATGCTGCTTTTTGGTTCGGAGATAAAAGAGTCCAAGGAGGTGAAGTACCTAGGGGTAACCTTAGATCCCAAACTTACTTGGAACTCTCATGTTAACGAAAAGACACAAAAAGCAGCGAGGATTTTGCATCAGTGTAAGAGAGTGTGTGCACGTAGGTGGGGTATATCACCAAAAGCGGCACATTGGATCTATACAATGATGGTTAGGCCCGTTCTATCCTATGCAGCAGTGGTCTGGTGGCCCAAGGGTAGCCAGAAAACTACTAGGCAACGGCTGGATGGGATTCAACGTATAGCATGTATAAGCATATGTGGTGCAATGAGAACTACGCCAACACATGCTATGGAGGTTATACTGGGATTACCGCCACTGGATCTGTTTATAAAACAAAGTGCGGCGCTCGCAGCAATAAGAATGGTAAGAGATGGCACTTGGCATCTTCTATGTAAGAAGATGTAGGGTAGTCGAAAGACATCACATCACTCTCATAGAGGATGGTAGGATACACGAGGGGTATCCACGTGATGTTGCTATTTTTACTGATGGGTCTCTCATGGACGGAAGAGCGGGGGCTGGAATATACTCCGAGGAGCTAAACCTTGCATGCTCACTTCGTCTAGGAGAGTATGTATCGGTTTATCAGGCGGAGATGCTTGGACTGCTGCACGCGCTGGATCATATTCTGGAAGGCGGGATACTAGGGAAGAAAATTCTGATCGCACTCGACAACCAATCGGTGATCAAGCGCATGCAGCAGTCCAACATCAATTCAAAATTGGTACTGGAATGTGTCCAGAAGCTGAATGAGTGTGCTTCAATCAACGAAGTTACGCTAATGTGGGTTAAAGGACACGTAGGTACATTGGGGAATGAACTTGCCGATACCTTAGCAAAAGAGGGATCAGCAGAAAAGTTCCAAGGACCGGAACCCAAAATTGCTTTGGGAAACGGCATGATTGAAGCCAGGATACATGGCTGGATTGATTCCATCCATCGGCAACGATGGCGAAGCCTATCCACTTGTAGACAGGCTCGTAACGCAATTACCAGTCCACTAGGGAGGAAAGCCAAACAAGTACTCAGTTACACACGGAGCAGCTTAAGTTGGATAACTGCCTTAGTAACTGGGCATGGTAATTTTAAAGCTCATCTATCTAAGATGAAAATCGTGGAAGATGATGTATGCAGACTATGTCTGGAAGAGGCTGAGACGGCAGCACACATTGTATGTGAATGCCCAGCACTAGGTAGTAGGAGGCTAAGGATACTACACTCTAAAACAGCATTGTAAATTTAAACCCATTTTACACTTACTAATATTTTACAAATACACAATTTTCGACGTGGAATTATTTTGGTGGCGTATCTACACCCTTTCAAATGGCGCAATCTAATATTTTTCACCTTTCTACGTAAAAATACACAGAAATTTGCCCAAAATGCCTATATAATGATTATTTTTAGATGTTAAGTGTGTAAATTTTAACAGTGATGTCGGTTTTTACTCAATTTACGCAGGAATAGTGTAATTAAGAGTTTTATAGGCATTTTGTGTGTAATATTTTACTTGATTTATAGAGACTGACCATTTTGAGTGTGAAGTGATACAGTTCAGTTGGTGATTGGTGAAGAAAGTGTAGAGTTAAGTTTAGTTGTAATAATATATTATGTATTTAGCATAAGTACTCTTAACAAAAAATAGCGATACAATAAAATATATTGAAAATGGACATCGCTTCGTTTTATTCAATAAATAAATTTTCAGATATCTTATCATTTTCCTTTTCAGATTTGCATGGAATAGATTGGTAATTGAAATTTTTTTGTTTCTCACACTTTTCAGGAGTAAATTGGTGACCACAGGAAAAGTAGGTAAGTCGAAAATGATAATTTTTCAGGCCAACCACTTTGAGGAATATAGAAAACGCGCATTCGTAGTTTGCGTCTAAAAGTGTAATACACAATTTTGTGGAAAGTAAGCCTCAAAATAGCTGCCCTGAAAAGTTATTTTTTTTTTAACTTATCTACATCTTTCCTGTGGTTATGGAAATGAAAGATTGAATAATACATATTCTAGTTGAAAATTACACACTTCAATGTAGTATATTAAAGACAGAATTACTCTATAGATACCTCATCCAAAGACGCATTAATTCGTCCAAAATGTCTAAAAACACACCATTGATTAGAAACCACTTCAAAACAATGCCAAATTTACACAAACTGTTGCTTAAAATTAGACAATTCCTATGCGTATTTTCTTACGACCAAAATGTGTAAAATACTGCGTTCCGACTTTTGTGTAAATTTATGGTTATAAAAATAGGAAACTAGTTTCCTAGTATTTTGCGTGTAAAATTCAACTAAATTGTCTTAGAGTGTAGGTAAATCCACAATAGGTGTGGAATCCATGAGGGAACTTAGTTTCAAAGATATGCTACTCATCACACGGGACTCAGTGATGAAGGAAGAAGTCGATAATTATCAGTCGACTTCTGGAAATCACTGATGACTGTAAGGGGACGAAAATGGACCCAAATAGTAGTGGTCTGCATCGGATAATCCCCAAATCACATATATATACCGTTATTCGAAACTGGAAAATTTTAACTGATATGACATTTACTCGTCTAGATCTTTGATGTAAATACCCATACGTTAATCTCGAATAAAAACTAAAAAAGTCGACTTTTTTCAAACGTTCGGGACACCCTGTTATCTTCTTCCTACCAACTTCTAAGGTATTTGTGCCAAAGACTGTAACCATTCTACACATTTATACCGAATTTCATGACAATCGGTTGAGCCGTTCGCGAGTTATTTAGTGAACAGACGGACGGACGGACAAAATCGATTTCATAAGGGTTTTTTGAAAAAAATATAAAAAACCCTAAAAACCCTCGTATTGCGGGCCCTCTGTACGCCGGTATTTTTATCAATATCTTTCTAGTTAGTGATTCTAGAAAGAAGTGTTGCATACAAGTTTTATTGCTTATTAAATTATACAGTGAAAAGAGCCTATAATAAGATCACCTACATTAAGGGACCACTTTTCATAACGACCGGTTCTTTCGAAAACGGAATTGGTCAAGAAAGTTAAGTTAACCTGTCCAATTCTGCACAATTCACTGGATATGCAAAGGTATCCCATTCAAGGTCATAGGTATTAGAGATGAGCATCGAAAGAAAAACATCGATGGTTACCATCGAAAAAACATCGAGACGAAACCATCGATGGCAAGAAAGCATAGAACCAAAAACATCGATGTTTTGGGTTTTTTGAGTACTCAAAAAAAATAATGACTTTGATATCAAAAATTAAGCCGATTGAATAGATATACGGTTTAGTTTATGGTTTTCATTCATTGCCTCCCCCACCCAGCAGAATGTAATTCTTCTCCTTGCGTTTTTTGCATAATACGCATTCGTATCGTACCCACAACCCACCGCATAGAGCAGACATGTCAAACTCACGGCTCGCGGCCAGATCGAAGAACTTAATTTAAAAAATGGGTGGCAAAACAAATTCGAGCTGTTGAACTCATTTCAACAATTTACTAAAACCCGTCAAGATGTCGGTGGCTTATGCACGCTTAAAAAATCGCCGACGATTATTTGAGTTACATTTGCTTACGGCATCCTTTTTTGTGGAGGAAAACATTAAGCCTTTTCGTGAAATTGTTTATTCCTAAAATTCGGTCCAATTTATTTTAGTATTAGCCGAACTTGCAAGTTGTCTGCCACGTTGCAATATAACTCGCATTCGCACCCTTGATGTTATTGGACAAGAACATCTTGGGCTGAGATTTATTTGAGGGACAAAGTTGTAAGGCCCGGAAATCGTATATTTGGTTAGGAAATCACCTAGACGTGAAATGTTTTAAGTATGGCAATTTCAGCCCAATTACAGAATTTTTCCTTTTAGCTATTGAGCTTTACTGATACATGCGTTTGTTTCACACCTCATCACACAACCAATTTTTGTCTATTTTTAGCCTTTCGTTCTGACCGGACTGGATGTAACTCAGACTCCCAAAGTTGTTTGGGCTACCTGGACGCTTATGACCGGTTCTGTGACCGGATCAGCTGTCCAAAATTTGACAAATAATGTTGGTTTTTAACTTCTTATCTAAGGTTCTCAGTTTATTTGAAGAACATTTTCAAAAGATGTAATAATTCTATAGGGCGTAATCCCTAGGAAACTATACTTACTCAGATTAATAGTCACATCTTAAAGGAAATATTCTGGGATTAAATTACAAAATACACAGGTTTCAACACATGTTTTAAATTTTTTTATTCTGCGGCCCGCTTAAACCTTAGGACACTGATATTTGGCCCAGGCCAGGCTTAGAGTTTGACACCCCTGGCATAGAGCAACCACCAGTACCGTGCGGGAATCTGGCCATGTGCCGACTACTTTGAAAATATACATAAATACATATATAAATACACTACGGAATTGCAGTGGGCCTGCTGTTCCACTTTCTCATAGTCTCTGAACACTGAGGGAGAAAAAACGATAATTTGATATTCTTCGGCCGTCCGTCGTACACTTATCTTGACGAGTGCTCGGTGCATGAAAAGAAAAGATGCGCGACGAAATTGTAGCACACCTACCGCACCTCTTTAAATTTCAACGTAAACAGCAATGGAAAGGTTGAAACTATTTCAGGGCGAAACCCCATTTTGAAATTGTGCCTTACCGGGCGTATAAAGAAAGACAAAGTTGAATTGTAAAAAAAAAATATGTTGAGGAAAGAAACATCGATAGTTGAAAACCATCGATGGTGAAAACCTTCGACCATCGAAACGCAAACCATCGATGGTGAAAAACATCGACGCAAAACCATCGATGGTAAAAACATCGACCATCGGACCAAAAACATCGATGTTTTCGAAACATCGATGTTCGATGCTCATCCCTAATAGGTATGTCAACCAACGGCAGCCGCCGGTCAAAGGACAAGCTTTGGAACCAAGGGGGCGATTTTAGAACTGTTCAATAGGTAATTTAATTCTTTATAAAACACTAGGGGGCTTCGCCCCCTGCTCGCTACGCTCGTCGACTGGATTCGTCCAGTTATATCAATTATTGCATCTGTTTACTTTTGTGAAGAAATCTGGTAAATTGCCATCCAATTAAAATAATGGTACAGAAACTATTTAGTTTACTGGGCCCATTTTTGTGAGTGTAAGCATAAAGCAGAGCAGAGCAGAAACTCGATATAGGAACTTTCTTATGCTCACTCTTAGAGTCGGCGTACATTATCCAATCGATTGAACAGTCAAAGCTCATTTCTGTGGAGAAAGCTATTTTTTTAGGTTCCACTACCGAATTCGATAGATAATTTGAGATAAAATGAGCTTTCTCCACAGAAATAAGTTCTGATTGCTCAATCGATTGAATAATGTGTGCCGACAATCGATCGAACAATCAAAGCTCGTTTCAAATGAGCTTAAATTGGTCAATAGATTGGATGATGTATGCCGACTCTTATATGTAGGTACATGCTAGTTAGTATTTGCAAAAATTGCAAAATAGTTTCGGAAATTAAGAATTGTGGTAGATTTGGGCATATTTAATATTAGTAGTGATAGAGTCGTAGATTGCCAAATTTTGTGAAAAATGTAGTAAAATCGGAAAACTGATCTAGATCATCATCATCTGATAAGGTAATATTGGTTCGCTGATTCGAAATTTGGGTCCCCAATTACAATCAGCGGAATCATAACCCAAAATGACCTCAGTGTTTCTACCGCGCCGATTCGATGAGTAGTTCTCGAGAAAGCAGAATAATCATTCTGGGGCAGACACCTAAAAAAAATGTTTTTAGTTTTGGCGTCATATTTCGAATCAGCGGACTAAAATAACCTTAGAGGTACCAGGTACTACGCCGATTGGACGAGTATTTCCTTGAGAAAACCTGGGCAACTTTCAGAATGAATGGAATCTTTAAACAGATGAAAGACCAATCGCGACTTAAATGAAGAAAAAACCTAAAAAGAACTGTGCTAAAATGCGGTACAAAAGAACCTAGTATCAGTATCAGTTCATTCGGTGTTGAACAGGTGCTAAGAAAAAAAATGAAAAAGACAGGTGCTGAAAAAAAAACTTAAAAAACCGGTACTGAACAGGTGCTATAAAAACCTGAAAAAACAACAATACTGAACAGGTGCACAAAAAAACGCTCAGGGTTGACAAAAAACCGGCGGGTGGCGGTGCACCGGGTGTTGAAGAAAACCGGTATCCGGTACTGAATTCTCAGTACCGAACAGGCCTCGCTGGGGCATTAGTTCTATTTTAAACCGAAGAAAGAGCAGCAATTTTGTGTAAACTTAGGTATATTTTTTAAGTAGGAACTTTTAACTAGTGCGACTTATAAGGATGACGATGACTAATACCGTCTCGCAGGTCAGAGTACAGAACAGACTCACTGACCTATTTGAAACTCGTACTGGACTCAAGCAAGGCGACGGGCTGGCGCCGACGCTCTTCAACCTGGCTCTGGAGTATGTAATTCGAGCCATGAATTTGGACAGCAGCGGAACGCTACTCATTAAGTCGACTCAACTAGTAGCTTACGTCGACGACATCAACATCATGTCTAGAAGATTGGGTGATGCAGAAATCCTCCTGCATAATCTCAATAACGCCGCCAAAGAAGTTGGACTACATATCAACGAATCTAAAACCAAGGTCATGATGCAATGAAAAACTAGAACTCCAGTAAATTCAAGCATCACAGTGGGGGACCTCAATATAGAATATGTAGACAACTTCACTTACCTGGGTTGCAATTTGTCAAAGGACGCCAACGAAACAGATGAGATAAAGCGACGGATACAACTAGCTAATAAGTGTTATTTTGCGGTCCTCCAAATTATGAATTCGAAGTTGGTGCACAGGAAGACGAAGCTCCACGTATATAAAACCATAATTAGACCTGTGCTATGCAATGGCTGCTAGGCATGGACCCTAACCCAAAACTCTGAGCACCTGTTGGACACATTCGAGCGAAAGGTTCTCCGAAGAATCTTCGGGGCCGTTCGTGAACGAGGTGAATGGCGCATCCGGTACAACCTTGAGTTGTATCAGCTGTATGATGAGCTACAGGTGTCGAAGATCGTGAAATTGCATCGACTGCAATGGGCGGGACATGTACAAAGGATGAACGACGATCGCATGCCCAAAAAGGTGATGAACGCGCAACGAGTGGACGGAGCCAGATTGCGTGGACGACCGAGAGCCCGATGGGAGCATTCTGTATGTGAGGACGCCCACCAGATGCTAGGCTTTCGGAACTGGAGGACAAGGTCGCGTGACCGCGACAATTGGAGGTCTTCAATCCAGGCGGCCAAGGCCCGACGTCGGGCTATCGTGCCATAAAGAAGAAGAAGGAACTTTTAGACCATATCTTGTATTGAGGTTTCCATAGGCTGATGCAATTATTCTGGAGCTAATAGGGAGAGGGTTTTGTTTTCGGTGAAAAAGTAAAAAGAAAACAAAATCTTGAAGATTTTAATTATTTTAAATTATATTTTTGCATTTACATTTTATTTCTCCAGGCTAAAAATTGCCTAATGCATATATAAAAAAATGTCATTTTAAAACATGGCAGCAATTGTGAAAAATTGGTTGAAACCTATTCAAACGATGCAAACTAATTTACGGAAAAAATGTACAGCTAATGTCGCGTTTCTACTAATATCGAGAGTTGGACCCCTCCCGAAACAAAATCCTGGCTACGTCCCTGAACTTAACTAAACGAGACCGAGGCTACTTCCGGGCGCGGCCGAAATTTGATTATTCATCACATTTGAATGAAACTTTTTTTTGGATTAATAGTTTCCACTGCAGCCCTATGACATGTTTCGATTCTATCTGTTCCTGGACGTGTTAAGGCTAAACTAGGAACAAGCTTGAGAGAAGTACGGTAAAGATTGGTTCATAAAGAAAAAAACATTTTTAGAAGAACCTAATTTTGGATTTTGGGTTTGTTTCTATGGCAGCCCCATGACGCCATAGTTAAATTATATTCGTTCCGTCCGACTGGTCTTTAGTCACATCTTTGAATGGCTACAACTTCTGAACAGAGACAGCTAGGTTTCGAAAAAATGACCCCGTTTGCGCTTATATTTTTTTTTCGTCTTGGGTATGCAGAGAGACAGCTAGGGTATAAGGGTTTTTTCGGAAAAAAAATCTAAAAAACCCTTAAAAAACACCACTCTCACCAACCTTGGAATAAAATATTTCAATTTGAGCACATCCCTTCTCAATCCCTGTATTATCCCCATTTCTCCATCCCTTATTCTTGCACACAAAAAAAGAGAAGAGAATCCCTTCTATTTATTGAAAAATAGGTCATATCGATAATATCAATTTCTTATACATATTTTTTTCTTCCGCCATCTATTAGTGTCTATGCAACAGCAAAAAGGTGGTTTCTGATCGGGAATACATTTACATTATATAAAAATAGACATCCCGATATTCTTCGCTGTCTTTATGTGCATACATTATGTACGTCGGAACTTCGCAAATATGCAGATTCCTTTCATGGGGGAAAGCAAGTCATTCTTCAACAGTCTGAACAATGAAATTATTTTCCTTCAACTCCAGCGAATAGATATACGAGTACTATAGTTATAACCTACCCGAGATACTTCACCCGAATAAGACAAAACCCCAAAGAATAGACAGATTCAAAAGGATACGCGGGAGTGCTTAGCAATGACCTTCTTCAAACCAAGAAGAATATACATGTCAATGCAGATCTATGAAGTTCATGTTGTGCGGTTGCGGGTATTTACCAGTTTTTTCAATTCGTTCCTTTGAAATATACCCGACCGAGTCGAGTCCTCTCTAGAACCAGACATATGTAGAAATCTTCGTCACACCTACTGCCCTAGTTTTCACTGAACAAGGCATCTTCTTTAAAATCGACATGTTGCCGACATATCCATAAATGATAGATGAACTTTTTTGGTTTTCCGGGTAAAGATAAAGCGACTGAAAAAGGGAAAGTAGGTCGAACGATTGGACATTTTTTCCGTACGAAGAATGTGTTTTGATCCGCATTTCTTCTCAACTCAAGCTGAAAAAGGTCCTATCTCAACTGAAAACATGATAGTCGTATAGCGTTTAGTAAAAGCTATGATCCGAGACGTATTTTCATAGAATTTTTCGCGTCTATAAACGACAACGAAGCGAAAACCTCGACAAATCGGAGAAAACAACCGCGATACGCTAACGCTATCATTCTATTTCGTAAAATAGTGTGTAATGTACTCGAACCTAATCGGGCCGTTTTTCCACAGATAGATATAGGGTAGGGTCTGTAGATGTATTTTCAGGGTTATTTATTTGTTTTCAAGGACTTTAGAAGCGATGACAGCGCAGCGCAGCCGACATGGTTATGGCGTAATTATTCAAAATTTTCTCGATAAATGATGATAATTTCAAAATAATGGTAAGCTATTCCCGTTTTTACAGTTGAGTGGACGAAATGAGTAAGGAGTTGTTTTTCGAAGGACATCTTCTCTGAAAGAGTACAGGAAAATGAGGTTAGGAACGATGAAAATGTTGAAATAATTGAATATCTGTTTTTTTTTCTAGACTATCCTGTGTTGAGTATGATTAAATTTATTATTAAACGACTTAAATAAAAATCGATTCGCCATCAATCAATGTGCGTCAGTGGATGCTGAAAATTAATAAAAAATATCGACTACATCTCACTATAATTCTCGAAAGTAGGCTACACAATTTCGAGGACAAATACATCCTGAAGAATATTAGACTTCGCGAGAGACGGCGAAAAGTCAAGGCAATATGCAATTACATATTTCCCACATTTCTCTTCCGTTGTATACCGTTTGAATCGGGGCAGGATCTCAATACAATTTATGTTTTGTTTGTTTTTATTTATTTTCTTTGAATGAAGAAACGATGTGAAGGGAATAAAAGGATCCGCAATAGATGATGTGAAAAATGTCAGTCGTTGCGTTGCGGATATAGTCTCCCTAAAGAGCATGAAATAGACTCTATTTGCCATGGATTGTTTACGAGCCTCCCCATTCTTTTTTGTTTTTTTTTTTTTATTGTAACTGATAGAGCCTAATGTGCACCGTTGTAAGGAATAGATTTTATCAGATTTTATCGGTTCATGGTGTAAATTGAAAAATTAAATAAGAGCATCCACGATTTAAGAAATAAATGAGTAAGACGTTGTGTTGTTGACTTGTTGAATTGAAAAGTCGATTTACGATGTCTGGGAGCAGTAAATTAAGGCACAAGTGATCCAATATTATTGAAATGATAAACGGTAACTCGAAAAAGTTCGTGACCTCTTATACAGTGATATACATATAGGTATGAGCACACCATACCTTATACCTATATTACAGCCGCTAACGTTGGAAAAATGTTAATAAAAAAATCTAGTTTTCGGCTAAAGCTTTATTGGCCGTTATTTTCTCATTTGTGAACTGTGAATAACCTATTTTGCTTCATTAAGGTTTTATTGTCCCCTAATATCATTATGTTTAAATTTGAAATTAAATTAAGTGCGTTTCTTTGATCAACGCCGCGTGTAGTTTTGGGGAGGCCTGTTTCAAAAAACCCGGATCCCGGTACTAAAGCAGTTTTCATTCAATATCGGTACCGATATCCCATTTTTCCTGTTCAATACCGAGTGGGCGTACAGTATCGGGTTAAAAACGACTCACAAGTCGGTTTTTCAGTACCGAGTTGAAACCGACCGACGCGTCGGTTTTTGGTACCGAGTTAAAACTGACCGACGAGTCGGGTTTTTTGGTACCGACCGAAGAGTCGGTTTTTTGGTACCGAGTTAAAACCGACCAACGAGTCAATTTTTTGGTACCGTTTCACTTCAATCATGAGCCGGTTTTTTTGGTACCGGATTAAAACCGACAGACGATTAGGTTTTTAGTACCGGGTAAAAATCGTTCGACGAGTCGGTTCTTATGTACTGAGTCAAAACCGACCGACACGAGTAGATTTTTCAGTAGCGGGTTAAAACCGAACAACAAGTCGGTGTTTTAGTCAGGTTTGTCAGCACCGATTCAATTCAATTTTTTTTTCATTATTCTGATGTTTTTTTTTTGTGTAACAATGGATTTTTGTGCATCATTATTGGGTGGTGTTATAAAACACGAATGCTCAGATTATACCGAAAACATATGTTTGCGTATCCGATCCACGAATCGCCATTTTGCGGATCAAAACTAATCTCCGTTTCTTTTGTTTACATGTTACTAATAAACAGGTAGACCACAATGGCGCCGGAACAGGGGGGGGCAGCGGGGGCAACTGCCCATCTAATATTTTGGATAAGTGGGCAATTACATATATTACACCATATATAAAATTACGAATAATTTATTTTATACACGCCTTGTGCTCACTCCTCTCACTTCAACCATCCCCTTAAGCCAGAAAGCTTCACCTTCCGTATAATGATCTCTGCAGAAACTACGGAGATGTGAACGCAGTGCAGAGTATTTTTTTTTTTTTTGTAGATTGTAGAGGGGCGTGAACCCGAAGGGTTTCGCAGCACTGAAACCAGTGGGCCTATTGTGCTATCGCCCTAGTCGAAGATGGGCAGGACTATGCCTGACGATCAAGGTTGATCGTGCTGAGAAACGAGTTGAGGTCGTTAATAGATGTCGAAGCTATGTCGTCCGTATCTGGAAAGGCCACTCCCAGGTGTGACCAGCGACGCTGGGCCAGTGCATCGCACTCGCATAAGACGTGGAAAGAGATTTCGTCATCTTTTTCACAGAATCGACAGCTCGCATCTTGCACAATCCTTATTGTGCGTAAATGTGATCTCAGACAGGAGTGACCTGTGAGAATGCCACAGATGATACGTACTTTAGCTCTGCTTAACTGCAGCAGCTCAGCCGTTCTTCTGTGGGAATACCCTGCTATAAACATTTTCGATTGGTTCAGCCCAGGTATTTCATTTTCTTTTTAGTTGCTTGCCCAGACAGAATCGTTTCTCGGGTCATACTCCTTCTCGAATTGGGAGATCTACCACCACCTACCTACCACCTTTTATATAGATACAATCAAAATTGTTGAACAATGCCTCGCTTCGTGGCCGTATTTTCTTTCGAAGCTATTTTAATTCCTTTTGTATAGCGTACCGTGTATTTTTTTTGGCATTTTTTTTTTAGCTTTACTAAGGACTCAATATTTTAGACCAGTCAAAATCGACATTAACCTCGGAATAAAAGAGCCATTTTTGGAATTCGTGAACATGATTTTGAAATTCGTCAATATGATATAGAAATTCGTCAATTAGAAATGGAAATTTGCCAACATGATCTTGAAAATCGACAATTTGGAACGTGTTTATATCAAAACCAGCATAAATATGGTCCTGGGCCCAGTGCCCGATCTAGGACTTACGCCGCCCCGGGCAAGAGGACAAATTGTCGCCCCTTAGGTACTGTACCAAACAGATTGATTTAGATATCCATACTATCTAGATCAGTGGTTCCCAATCTTTTTCAGTTCTTGCGAGGTCTACTGATCCTGGCGCCACCCAAGAAAATAGGTGTGAAAAAATTGGCGTTGGCAAGGAATGCTTTTAATTCTATAGGTTTATATTTCAGGATCTATTTTCGTATTTTAAATTGTTTGAAAACTTAGTTGTTAGTTTAGCCGATATTTTGTAACTACTGGAAATTTTTAGAAGTACATATTAATTAAATTTTGTGATCTCCGCATGCTGAATTTCGTCGTAAGTTCGGCTGTCACCACGGCTTCAGTGATACGTCGAGCACGAAAAATGAAATCACCCGGACCGACCAAAATCCGCAAGATTTTTACCAAAGATTCATTCTATCCATACAAAAACTAGCTGACGGGTGCAGTTATTTAGAATCGCGAGCTTTGTTAATTTCAATCAGCCATATCATCAAACGCATTTAATCGAAGAAAATAAAATGGTTGGCAATTTGCAACGTTTTACAACAACGGATTACTCCTGGTGAGTTTCGGAAGAAGTTCGAGTCAGAATGGTTGTTGTTGAAGGAAACCATAATTCATAAACGGCACCAACCTTAGAGTTGTGCTCGCACCCCCCTTCCCTAATCATCGCGCCTCCTTAGGGGGTGCGTCCCCAGTTTTGGAATCACTGATCTGGATGTATAAGAACATTGTTTTAAAAACAACACAAAAATTCATGATCGCATTGGGATTCAAACCACCGTTCAGCTATCATTCATACTATTAAGCGCACCACCACGCACCACAGTTCAGCAAGGTCTTATAGAGTTTGGAGTTTCAAAATGTTGAAGCTTGATGTAAGAAATCGAGAATGCATGCGAAATGTCGTTTTCCAGTAAAATACTCAATAAATTTTTTGAAAACTCTGCCCTCAAAAATGTTGGGCCGAAAAATTGTGCTTGTTTTCATTACTAACGCTCTGCATTTGTTTTCCATAAATTTCCTTTTCCATAAAAACTTCAATTAGCCCGATTGCTTTAGTCTTTTCAATGTGCATTTTCATAAGTGCGTCATCTCGAGAATTTTTAAAGAGAATAAGGTCAGAGCTAGTTAAATCGGCTGAGCCTATAGCCAAATTGCGATAATAGCATGTCCAAACACAAATTAGCGAGCTCTGCCAATGTGTTTTCTGGTTCGATCCCTCATCTTGCTAAAAATCAAACCACCTTGTTCGTAGTTTGCCCTCCAATGCTAGATGAATCAATGCAATGGTAACCAACTTAAGTAATCGATTCATGCGAAGCTTTGGCGAATTGAAGTTGAATTGCAAAATGCGTGAAGTGTCGATGGAAATTATAGAAAACAACTCCAAAAAATTATTGTGAATAACATTTCTCACAGAGGAGTCTGTTTTAAACGCCTTAATGTTTTCAGCGTTTATTCGACTCCCTATTTCTCATTTCATATGAATTTCTTCAGGAGTTCAATATTTATTTAGTGGACTTGCTATCCTGTTACTCAATATACTAAACAAAAACTTTAGATATCATCTTGCGGAAATCAAATCGCATATAAATGAAACAATAATGAATTTCGTGCAATAATTTCGCCCTCTGAAAATTAAGCAAAAATTAGGGTTCATGCAAGGTTCTTAATTCTGGTGAAAAGAAGATGAAATGAATGTAAAATCGGAGGACGAAATTTACACATACAAGTAATTCTTCAGTTAGTATGTTTTTTTTCCGAAGAATAACTTAGCGCATAATTGAGCGAATAGTCCCACTTTGCTTTTCGAAAGTAGGGCGAATGCTAGCATCACAGACGTAAAATTAGCATTTTAGGATTCTAAATGCAGCACTTCGTATCAATGGTGGGCTCTTCATAGCTTCATAAGGAATATGCATTTTCAAAACACAACTTTAATCTTTATATCATTATTTTATTTCGCCCCCTTTTTATTTCATCTGTAGAAAGGGAATCGCGGCCTTTCCACTTAATCGAAGTTGTTATTGATTTTTTTCTTTCGGCTTTTTTAATCTTTTTTTCTTTATTCGATTGCTGGTTTGCCCTCTCTTAGAGCGGGCGCCGCTGGGCCATTGGGGGCCCGTGTTCCAATGAACACATGAAACACCGTACGTTACGCTACTGCCTACCCGAATACGATAGTACTCGTATTCACGGTTGCAGACGTAGTAAAGATTTCCGAAAGAATACGGAGTCGATGGTAAAATTGCTGTGGCCAACATCTAGGTTGACAACTGACAAGAGCATAGGTTTTGTGAATTGTTGTATTTTGACGATTATCCCTGACGAGCTGCGCGGGGAAGAGAATTGTTGCGATTCCAACGACACCTTGATCGTGTCGCTCGGCTCAAGGGTTCAAAAGATATCGACGGATTTCCGAAATAGTACGAAGCTGATTGTGAAATCGCTGTGGCCAACCTCCAGGTTGACGGTTATTTATTTATTTATTTATTTAATACTTAATATTACAAAACGGGAATAAATTCCCAAAACATGTAATGTAAAGAATTCAAAGTAAGGAAAATAAGTATAAAGGAAAAATAAACTTATAAAAATAAAGAAAAAAAAACAAAAAGAAAAGAAAAAAAAATAATTAAATAAAAAAATAAGTTCAAACTACAATTCAAAAAGTTAAAATAATGAAAAAACAATTAAAATTCAAAAAGTTAAATGAAAAATAATTAAAGTTTTTGTAGCAAGGTGTTTTTTAAAGAAAAAAAAAAGAAGAAGGTAACGGACCAATCTCCAATCGGTCGTAGTTTCTCATAGCTCTAAGTAACGGAGAGTTTTTATAAATAGAGAGTGAAGATTGAGGAGGATTAAAAATTGCAACTGATCGAGTGTTGTAAGAGGGAAACCGATATTTTATATCTTCTATGAGTGATGAAGTAGTAAGACCCTTGCATAACCCCTAAAGGAAACACTGGTCAAGACAGTCTCTTCTTTTGCTTAGTGATGCTAGATTTAGGAAATTAAGCCGATCTTGATAAGGCCTATAAGCCAAGTTATATTTAAACAATAAACTAGAAAACTTTCTCTGAACTTTTTCTAATGCATCACGAGAAACAGAAGAATAAGGAGACCAAACTACCGAGGCGAATTCTAATATGCTGCGTACTAGCGTCACAAATATGTAAGTTCACACAAGTATTAATAGATTGAAAGCTAGAGGAGCACCGTAAAACGAACCCAGCTAGTTTCGACGATTTGCTAACAATCGACGAGTAGTGATCAGTAAAACGTAATTTACAATCAAAAACAACCCCTAGATCTGTAACCGTAGAAACACATTGGAGGGGAATGGAGTTTATTTGGTATTGAAAAATGAAAGGAGTAGATTTCAATGAATATACCATAACGGAGCACTTAGAAATATTAAGATACAGCTCGTTTGAGATACACCAGGACGTAAAGCTATCCAAATCGGATTGCAAAGCTATACAATCAGAAATAGATGAAATAGCTGAAAATAGTTTGCTATCATCGGCGTAAAAGAGAGAGTGACGATTAAGACAAGATGGTAGATCGTTTAAAAAAAGTAAAAAAAGAAGGGGACCTAAAATAGATCCTTGTGGCACACCTGATGATGGACAAAATTCGGAAGAGGTTAAATTTTGGAAAACAACTCTAGATGAGCGATCATTAAGATAAGAGAAGATGGGATACAATAAGGTAAGATGGGAACCCCAATGCAATTAATTTATTAAAGAATTTGGTGGTTGACGGTGTCAAATGCTTTTGCGAAGTCTGTATATATTACATGTACGTCCAAGTGCTTATTGAAGGATTTTGACACAAAATTAACAAGTTCAACTAAGTTGGTGACAACGGATTTGTTTTTGGATTATCTTGTTTTTGGTTATCTCTGACCACCCTGTGCACTGACCGGAAAAGAGGATCCGACGACCCTTAAGGCAATTTTGTGGTGAGTCCAGCGACACCACGATCGTGTCACCACGCCAAAGGATTGCAGAAATATGGACGGATTTCCGAAATCTATTCGTTCATGATTGATGCATGCAATAGAAAATGTAGATCCTGACTCGCTCGATGCTTGCGCTTGTACCTGAGGGTACATAACACACTGTTTTATTCTCAAAGAGACTCATTCATAAATTGGCATGCGTACTCGAATTCGCTACTCGCACTCGGTGTACAGTACTAAAAACCTTGACTCGTCAGCCGGTTTTAACTCGGTACTAAAAAACCGTCTCGTCGATATCAAAAAAACCGACTTGTCGGTCGATTTAACTCGGTATCAAAAAATCGGTTTTAACCTGATACAAAAAAAAACCGAAAAAACGGCTTATGGTTAAGGTGAATCGGTACTGTAAGACCGACTCGTCAGCCGTTTTTAACCCGGCACTGAACAACCGACTCGTCGGTCGGTTTTAATCCGGCACTGAAAAACCGACTCGTGAGTCATTTTTAACTCGTTACTCGAAAGAAACCGACTTATGGTTAGACAAACCGTCGGTACTGAAAAAACCTATGAGTCAATGAAACCGCTTGGGGTATCGGGTATTGAAAAAATTACCGAAACCCGATACTAAAATCTTGGTACCGAACAGACCTAGTTTTGGGTAACAACATTTTATATAAGAACGAGACCGAAGCTAATTTCGGGCGCGACCAAAATGTTAATACCGTTCACTCTCCTCGGGCTAAAAGTTTTCTCGGGCGTACCTACGGCTTGTATTTAATCCCCCCCCCCCCCCCCCCCATTCTTTCCCTTCATCATCTTCACATAAGTTCCGTTGCATCGACAAAACAATATTTGTGTGGGATTATAAGTGCACCAACAAAAATATTAACACAGAAAATTTTATTGGAGGAGGCGGGAGCATGGCCCCATATTACGTTGTTTTTGGCCCCATAGTACGTTGTTTTGATATTTTTTGGTATTTTCGGCACATTAATTCAAGGTTTTGTAAAATTAGTGTAAAAAAATGTTTCTTAGAAGAACCAAAACGGGAGGTTGGGTTTGTATGTCAGCCTCATGACCCGTTTGGTCCGATTTGATCCATTCTTACATATGTTTTGTGTTATCAATAGAAACATTTGTGTGGAATTTGCTTGAAATTGGTGCACAAATGAACAAGTTTTTCTAAGAAGAACCTAAATTGGGGGTTGGGTTTGTATGGCAGCCCCGTTCCAGAATGAAAGTCGTTACAGTACAGACATTTTTCGATTTATAATTTCTGATGAATTCTCAACAAAAAGAAATTCAGGCAAACGTACGGATGGCTATACATATAAGCTGAATTTATTAGCTGTAAATCCGTTTCTCCGAATAAAGAAAAAGGAACTTATATGAAATGATTTCGTTGAGCCCGTTGATATGTGTACCCACACAGACCTTTCCTATGCGTATTGAAAAAGTAGACTTTTAAAACTATTCAGGGACACCCTGTTAACTTGGTCCTACAAACTCCAAAAGTATTCGTGCCAAACACTATTTCCATTCTATGCATTGCCACCAAATTGCAAGTTCATTGTTTAATCCAGTCACAAGATAAGCAGTGCACTGGTATTGTGAAACGCCTTTACCATATATTAGATTCGCTATAATTCCGGTTTGGTCATTTCTTAAAAACCCTCATTTTTCTATATTTGCAGACCTAAGAAGGGCTACACACGAACAAATTGAAATTTCACAAATTTACTGTTATTCATTTTTTCTTAGCAAATGTAGTATTTAGCGTATATAAGCTCATATTGACCAATCTTTATGCAAAGTTGCTTTTCGGTACCTATAAGGGTTAAAAAAAAACGAGGTGAAAACGTAAGCTTAACTTGAAATGCCCATAACTCCGTTACTCGAAACTGGAAAAAAGTAAATTTACTCGTCGAGTCCTTTGATTTGAGTACCCATACGTCCATCTCCGATCAAAACTAAAAAGGTCGACTTTTTTCAACTCTTCGGGATACCCGGTTATCTTTTCCCTATCAACTTCTAAAATATTCGTGTCAAGGACTGTTATATCATTCTACACATTCCTACTAAATTTTATGACGATCGATGGAGCTGTTCGCGAGTTATTTAGTGATCGGACGGACGGACAGAAGGACAGACAAAATTCATTTCGATTCGATTTCTTAAGGGTTTTTTGAAAAAAAATTAAAAAACCCAAAAAAGGATTATCAAGACAAGGAAATTAAATTTTGAAATTATGCATTTTTGATATTTTTTTAATTTTGAGATTTTGAAATGATAAAAGCAAGCCACTCAAGTTTTAAACCATTTTATTCCTGGAATCATAAATACGAGTACATAATAAGAAAACAATGTTTATGCATAAGCTCAGCCAGGATTTCGGGTAGAGGAGAGGGGAAGCCCACAATTTTGTAATAATATAATATTTTTCAAGGGGGATTGTGTAGTTTAATAAATCTACAACAAGAAATAAGATTTCTCGTCGGTTAAATTGCTAAAATATTGTTCGACAAATTGTTAATCTATATTTTAAGAAAGGGTAATCGAAAGGCGAACGGTGTAAGCATTTTTAAATCAAAATTGATTTCTCACCAAAATCCCTAAATTTCGAACTGCAGCACTAAAGGTATATATGAATAGAAAAACTAGGGGGCTTCGCCCCCTGCTCGCTTCGCTCGCCAACCCCCGGGGGCCGAGGCTAATTTGGGGCCTGGCCGAAATTTGGATACCCTTCGCTCTCTTCGGAAAATTTTATTGCGGTTGCGGGAGCATGACCCCACAGTACGATTCCATTCGATTTTAACTTTTTTGTTGCTTTGGTAAAGTCACATTAATTCAAGGTTTTGTGAAATGTTTCTTAGAAGAACCAAAATGGGGGTTGGGTTTGTATGGCCACCCCATGACCCCATGGTCAGATTTGATCTATTCTAAAATATGTTTTGTATCATCAAGAGAAACACGTTTGTGTGTTATTTGGTTGAAATTCGTGCACAAATAAAAAAGTTTTTCTTAGAAGAACCTAATTTGGAGGGTTAGGTTTGTATGGCAGCCCCATGGTCCGATTTGATCTATTCTTAGATATGTTTTGTGTCATCAAGAGAAATATATTTTTCTGAAATTTTGTTGAAATTGGTGCACAAATAAAAAAGTTTTTCTTAGAAGAACCTAATTTGGGTAGTTGGGTTTGTATGGGAGCCCCATGACCCCATTGTCCGATTTCACCGATTCAAACATACAAACTGCCTGCAGCAAAAAGAAGCATTTGTGCAAAATTTCAGCTTCATAGCTTTTAAATTGGCCAAGTAAAACGCGTCGCAACAGACAGACAGACAGACAGACGGACAGACGGACATCGCCCAATCGACTCCCCAAGTCATGCTGATCATATATGTATACTTTTTATATGGTCGGAGATGCTTCCTTCAATGCGTTACAAACTTCATGACAAAGTTAATATACCCTTTCACTCTATGAGCGAAGGGTATAATAAAGGGATGCTTCTAGAGAAAGCCTTCCAGTTGTTTTTATATTCCAAATCAAAAACGCCCCTATTTATTTCACGCAAATCAATAAAATGCATAAAACTACTATGCGCAAAAGTGTGAAAATAAAAAAAATCTGAATGTCACATAAAACTGCGAAATAAAACGATTTGACGAGATACCACTTTATTTTTATGATCAATTAAAATTTCAGTCAATATTGAATTAGAAGGGCGGCAAGCACTAAAAATGTCTTTAAGTATCAAATAAACCATTCAATCGTCCTTATACAGTATGCAAATATTCTGACCCTCGCTTCAACTCCCCCAACTCAAACTCCTTCTGCAGACAAATCTCGCACTACGTCTGACAGCCAATTTTTCTGCAATATAAAAGTCAAATATAGGATTTAATCTATTCCGCAAATATTACATTCTCAATGGCATAGAAAATGACAAAAATGGCGAGAGGGGGAGAAGACACTTTCACCGAAAAGTGGCTAAATCTACAAGTCAAAGCAACAGGACCCACCATCACTTCGTCTTAATAATTTCCTTTTCGTCAAGTCCAGACGCACGGTAGTTCGGCAGTATTTATTCATTTTTCGTCCAAGACCTATATGTAAGTTCATAGCATTCAACCCTCCCACACCCCAACTATATAAGATATTCACTTTGCATTTTTATATGTAGGTCATTGGAGCTTATAGTCGTCGACATAAAATGGAAATCATGCAATCAACAAAAAGATGAAATTCCACATTCGAAATCGCAACCCTCCTTCTGACGCCCAACAAATTCCCGTTTTTTTTCGCACTGCGAGATATTATTATTGCTGTTGTTGTTGTAGTTGTCAATAGTCTCGTCCTTGTACAACACAAATGAATGATTTGTACAGCCATCCAGCCTGATGCCCTCCATTGTTGAGATTCACTTTAAAAGGTGCAGAATTTCCTCATCCAACAACAGTATACGTAGGGTACGTCCCTTCATGCTGCGGGATTTCACAACTATGTATACGAACGAAAGAAAAATCCTTTTATCACAAATAGCAGAAGTGGTTATGTTAGGGATGACTACCCATCGTAGCAGTGAAGATATGCTATCTCAAGGCAAAGGAATGCAGTATGTCATTACTACGTTATAAGAAGCCTATGTCAAAATTCCGTTTTCCGTATATTCCCTACCCTAGTTTTATGTGGCCTCCCGTTCATATGTACGTTGTACGGAAATCCCGTCTCCTGTATATAATATAAAACGAAACAAATTCGGGATACAACATTTCCCTAGTTTTCCTAGTCTGATGCGGGTTATTGAAATAAATAGGTCAAAAGACGATCGAAAGTCTATGCTTGTGAAAGGTTCTCGACCCACCTTCATACAGTCGCGTTTTATTCCCCGTACTCCGTCCAATGCTATATATACAAAACGCGAGTGTATATAACAATATTCTGCTCACTATCGCTCAGTCTTCCTCTCTTCATTCACTGCTGAATGAACATGAACATCCAATGCAGTCCTAATGTTTCTCTGCTTTGCCCTCTCTTCGGTTGTTGGGTCACGAATAAAGAGAAGGAGTATTCGGCATACTATTTTGTTCCAGGAAGGAAAACCTTCGTAAAGTTCTCTCCCAACTTTAACGTTGGGAATGCAAACTGGAAATATGAATGCATCTATCCCGACTGGATGGCTGTTGCGTCGAAACTGGAAAGTTATTTTAAATTAAATTCAACTTCAAGACTTTGGTTGATTGTTATTGTAAATAGTCAAATAAGTTACGTTTTACATTAATGAAGACTTGAAATTGACCTTGCAACTATGCTTATGCTGGCTAAATTTTCAGTTAGGGTCAAGGCTTATCACAAAGGATCCAAGCTTTGTGTTTTCCGTCATTTAGTCTGGATGCAGCTTAGAACACCCTCAATCTCCGTCATCATAGATGTGTATTCACTGCCCACATAATCCTGTTCCCGAATGCTCTAATTCGTGTTTACGGTATCCTTTGTGGTCCTTAAGAAATTGAGTAAGTTTGTTCATATCACTATTTTGCTTACCCAGGTGGAGGACTACAGTGTAGGTCCTTCGAATTATGGAAGCGACAACCAATCTATCCCAGGGACTCCAACCTCTCAGATCTACAGAATTTTCACCTGTTCAATTGTTGCGCTCATGGTGCAGCCTGCTAGTCACGTCCACGAGTACCTCCATTGGCATTATTTCAGCATAAACAACTTCATGCCGAGTAGTTTAAATGCGCACAGCATACTCCTAAGGTGAGTAACCTTCTATAAACCGAGTATATGGGTTTCGCGTGCATGCCAGGCATGCTCTATAGAGTACCGGCCCAAACCTGCGAACAATACATTATAATAATATGGATCTTATAACCCTAGACAACAAAAGCTTTCTAGTAGTCCTATGACCCTTGTATTTGGTATAATTCTCGCTAGAGTTGCAGTTTCGTACGCTGCCTACTCGCATACGTACCTCCAGTGCTTTCCGAAACTCAGCCTCGTATCAATCTTCTCATAATTCCCAGGACCCCAATGGCTTATGATTATACCTGAAATTTTGAAGAATGGTTTTTTTCTGTGCTTACTATTTTGTACAGTTTCAATTTTCGCTCCGCGAGTTTGAGTTCCACTGTTCCAATCACAGCTTGCTGTTTGTTAAAACAGCTCAATGTACTGCGGGTCTTTTGCGATGGTGACCACCGCAATGTCGACCGCAAATCCAACTACCGTCACTACCTTAGGCATGGGGAACTCCAGAATGGGACCTAGCACGGATCCCTTTGAAACCCAAACAAATAGCGTGTACCAATGCGATTATCTACTCCCGAGTATGCTCGTCGAAAGACATTCTGTCAGATTGACATTTTCCCCTCTTCATCCGTTGCAAACAATCCGTTAAAAAAGTTTTCCTATGGTAGTTAAATGCGATGATATGAATTCGGCTAGCCAGCCGATTGGTTAGGTTTCAAAATGAGCACCAATTGGAAGAGGCCTTCCCCCGTTTCCAAAACGGGTTTCAAAAACCTTAAAAAAAATTTAGGCTTTGTTTGAACTGCTATTTTAAGAAGTTTATTAGGAACGCCATTTGAGCCTGGCGACTCATCGTCTTCCAACCTGGATGAAGTGTTCGGCTCTCGGTGATGGCAGGAATGTGACCTTGCGATAATACCGTGCTACTTTCTCCGGGCTGTAAATAGGATTACCACCTCGACCACAACCCTCGCCCGGCACCTGGAAGAAGGAAAGGGAGGGCGTGTGATAAAAAAGTTCTTTGGAAGTATCCTATTTTTGACGCGTAGTTGCTAAGACAGCCCTATGAAATAAAAGCTTAATTTATCAGATCTGACTGTTTGATTAATAAATTAATAAATTTTGAACCGATTCGTAATAACGGAAGAGACCCAGTCCATGACACGATCAAATAGAAATCGCTGGAGTCATGCCAGCCCATTCCATTCGCTGCACCACTTCCCTCCATACTTTTATATCCCGGCTGTCAACAAGTATCCATTGCAATTGATATCCTGGTAATGAACCCAATACCTTCAGAAAAAACTCGATGTTCACTTTGAAACCTATCTGTGTACCAAATTATAAATACTATTTGGCTAAAAAGGGACTGCCTATTTTTCATTCTGAGCTGGCTGGAAATTATTGCCTAAATATAACTCCCCGGTCATCAGATCTTATGACGGCCCCATGCGGATCGGGGTTCGTCAAACCGCGCGGTACAAGAGATCAAAGTTATGGACAATGCACGGCTGGGAGAAAAACACACGATGATGGAATTGAACGAAAAAAAACGTCCTAATTCAACGGACGTTATTTTTTCGTTTTTCCCTATTACCTCTATCCTCCCAGGCGTGTGTCGTTCGGGATTTTGATCTTTTTTTTCAGCACGGTTCGGTGAACCCCGATAAGTGTGGGGCCGGCATTAGTCAGATTTTCATGTCTGAATATGTTATAATAAGGTAACCCACGGGACCCTTACATGTTTAAAATGGCTCTATGAATTAACGCCCCAGGAACTATCGCCCCAAACTGAAAATGAACTATCGCCCCAAAAATTTTATATGAAATTGGGGCGATAGTTCATTATGAAATATCGCCCCAAATTTAGGGCAAAAGTTCCTAAAATTTTGGGGCGATAGTTCATACAGTTTGGGGCAATAATTCCAAATGAACTATCGCCCCAAAATCATCCTTTATAAAAATGAACTATCGCCCCAAAATTGGGGCAATAATTCATTTTCATCATTTGATTCACTATTTGCACTTCGTTTCAATGATTTATAAGTTAAGTAATTTGATAAGAAAAGGGGGATATTTCCGCTTTACACATCAAAAATAAAATTTTAAATTTCATCTCATGGGACTAATTAAAATTAAAACGTCAACTTGATAGCATCGAACACTTTCCCCAATGTGTAAAGCGGAAATATCCCCCTTTTCTTATCAAATTACTTAACTGGCTTCATAGAAAAGTTAAAATTTGACATTGAATATCTGGAGAGCCGTTACGATTTCGCAAAAAAGGATTGCAGATTCGGTCGTTTCAGGCTAATATTAACGAAGTGGCATCATCAAAATTTGGCACCGCAGATATTGAAATGTCCCCTAGACGACTTAATTTTGGGGCGATTGTTCATTCCAAATTTGGGGCGATAGTTCTAGGATGATAGTTCATAAGTTTTGGGGCGATAGTTCATTTTATTTTGGGGCCAAAGTTCATTATGAACTATCGCCCCGAAATTGAGGCGATAGTTCATTTTCGTTTTGGGGTGATGGTTCCTGGGGCGTTAATTCGTAGAGCCGTTTAAAATGTCTAAGAGAAATTAGAGTAGCAGTGTTTTCAATAAAGATTCGATCCGGTCAAAAGCAGGAATTGTACAGTCTTGTGAGTCGCAGCCATTCCAAGGCAATTAAGCTCTAATTTCAAATTTAAATTATTATTTTCTGCTTAAACCCCAATTACGTCCAAAGAAATATCTGTGGCCTTTGATAAATTAAGTTTGCAGCGATGCAAGTGACACGAGACGTGTGACGATATTTTTAGTTTCCATTGAATATGGTAAGACGGTCATACCTAGGGATCCCCAGACGTAATTGTACATTTTTTTTGAGAGTAAACATTTAAGCCACCAGCTATCGCTAAATGGACTATAGGATCTCTTGAAAAGCAGACATTGAAAAACTAAACCAAACTCGCGGACGTCATAACGGTGAATATTTTTAAGAAAAGCTTGGCTAAATACCCAATACCTCCCCTTGACGAAAAAGTTGCATTTATGTCCACGATGAAAAGAAATGTGGAAAAACGGAACTTTCGATTAAATTTAAAAGTATAGTACTGACTTTTCGGGAGGACAACATTTTTACACCAAAAAAGCGCGGCCCGTCAGCACCTTCAAGGCCCGTCACTGCCGGGCGAGGCCCGAGCAGGTGGTATCCCTAGCTGTAACTCATGTGGAAAAAAAAAGTTAAAACAGTGTTTTCCAACAACAACAATTTTCTTTCCGACTACCGGAGCCAATTTAGTTTTGTTATTGTCGATTTGACATCGAAATACAAATCGGTTTTGCGAACCCATGGGCACAGCAAACTCAAGTCTTTCGCGGGTTTCCTTTCGTTTTGATAAAAAAAAAAACTCCATTCCGGATATTTATCTGATGTCTCATATCACTTTTCAGCACCATAAAGAAAGGAGACATACTTGGCTGTTAAAACTAAACGTTGAAGCGTCAAGAAAGCGTTCAGAAAAATATAAGCTCCCAATATTTTGAATTTTGCCTACGCCTTGATCGCGTGTGAGTGTACCCGTAAAATAGTTGATTTGGATCTCAAGATTTTCGCCAAATGTCTACCCCGTGGTCGACGCGCTGTGAATAGTATAATATTAGCATAATGTCTTTGCGAAGGGAATCTGATATACAGTCAGTCATGGAATTAGAGTATGACGCGTAATATAAAGAAACTTTAAATGAGTTACATAACATGCGTATAACATTACATTAACAGCAGCTAGCAAAAGTTGGCAGTTAACCGCGGTTAACAGAGCATTAACATACAGTAAATAGATCGATACAGAGTTTTAAGAGAGTGTTGAGAGAACGGTAACAGAGTGATAACAGTACGTTAGTAGACGCATGATAAAGTTTTAACATACAATATTATCAAATCGTTAGCAGAGTTTTAACAGAATGTTCACTGACCGTCAACAGAGTGTTAAGAGACCATTAACAGATAGTTAACAGAGCATTAACAGTATGTTAACCCACCGTTAATAGACCATTAACAGGCAAATAAGTGATCATTACCAGATCACTATAGATCGTAAACAAAGTATTAACATAGCATATACAAAACCTTAACAGAGCAAACAGATTACTAAAAAACGTTAGCAGACCAATAACGTAGTGTTAGCATATCAATTAACAGATGGGTAACAGAGTTTTAACAGAAGGTTAACAACATACCATTAACAGAGTATAACAGAATGCTAATAGAGTATTAACCGAATAATAACAGAGCATTAACACTCGTTAGCAAATTATACATACACTTTTATCTGAAGAACGCCCTTCATAAAGAAGCTAACAACTCTACCAAACGGGTTCCCAAAATGTCCCGACATATCAATGACTCTAAGAAATAAAGGAATCAATGTATGTATGTACTAGCATATAATAGACTTCTTTATGTTTAAGCATAGATTTATAATAATGCTTTTTCTTATAGCATGGCCTTTTCCAATCTTCGGAATAAGGGTTTATGTAAAATCCTCCAATCTTTTGGCACAATTTAAGGCAAGAATTTTTTTATAAAAAAAAATTGGGCTCCCGCAATTTGCCTGATAAACTTCTGTCAGAACTAACAGTTTTAGAACAAAATGAAATTCTATTAACGTACAGGCTTGAGTTAAAAGCAGCTGGTAATAGAGTTCAAAAAATAAAGCTTTTATTGTCTACTAAAATTACCATTGCTGGATTTTTTTTAAATTTATGTAGTCGTAGTTTTTATGGTATATGGCTTTTAGGACCCTACTTAATGTTTTTCGGTCGCTCTACATGCCAGGGCTTAGGAACACCACTTCAAGATTAACCAGGAATTTTTAGACGAATCAATTGATTTAAAAAAAAAAATCTATCAAGAACTTTTTAGTCATCAGTCACAGTCATTTTCCATACAAGTTGACAGATTGTCAGTTGATTTATTGACTGAAAATATGTCAACTTGTATGGAAAGTGACTGTGACTAATGACTGAAAAGCAGGGGCGGCGTATTAGACCCGCAGGGCCCGCGTAACTGTAGCTGTGGTTTGTAATCCTATCCACACTTTTCCTTGCAAGTACCATTAGGCCAAAACGATCCCTCAGTTCCTTCTGCAAATAAACTATCTTAAAGCATTTTTGGAGATAGGGTGTTTACACCGGACTAAATTCCGTAGTCAAAGAACAAAATAGTTCGAGATGGGTACTAAACATAGTTCAAACTTGTTAGAAGGGCCTGTGTATGTCGTTGAAGACTGAAATATTTTATCTTGCTTGGGGTACAAACAAGGTCATTAGGGTTGTGTGTGGGGCTAAAGTCACATTTAGTTTTGAATGGTGTCTTGCCTAGCTTAGATTGCGCTACGGCGGCGTCTAAAATCTGGAGGAGACCATTAGTATAGTGGTGAAATGACCGAAATGGCTGGACCCCCAAACGTGATGTGTAGTTTATATTTAGGAACAGATTTAACTTAAGTCGCTTCTTCCAATTGTCTAGCAAGTTGCAAACTTCATCACATATAGTCCGGTTGGTTTAGAAAGTAGAGTGCTCTTCTTCAAATCATGGGTTCCCGGGGTCGAATCCCACTGTTAACAGGTAATTAATTATGCTTTCGGAGCGTGATGAGGTTAACTAAATGTCGCTAAAATCTATTGAGATCAATGCTGGGCTGCGTAAGTAGTAAGAACACTGTACCGTGAAAATCATGTTTAAAAAAAGATGATTTAAGCGTGTTATCGATTGATTGCACTCTTCTTTTCTCTCAGTGAAGGGGACCGACTCAAGAAGTAGGCGGGAGGGCCCCCAGTGAAGTTGTTCCGCCAATGCTGAAAAGTGTGGTATATTTGTAATGTTAGAGTGGTCGATTATCAAATTTTGTTAAAAAGTGGTAGATCTAAACAATAGTGGTAAAGTCGAAACACTGAGTAGACATGTACAAATGATCTAAGAAAAATGTTCTTCCAACGGAAAACTTCCGGGAGTTTGTGATGTTAATTCACAGCAAGTTTTATATCGCTAACCCTTCAAACCAAGTAGCAGCAATCAGTAAAATCTCAAGGCTAGATGCTCACCACGTTTTAATGTACAATGTTAATATTTTAAATTAATGGAAGTAAATAAAGGGCCTCCGGCCGTATTTATTTTCACTACAACGGATCGAGATTTTCTTCACATTAAACTACCACTGATCGGAGTGTGGCAAACACCGCGCAAAAGACCGGCCCAAGAATGATACCTTGGATTCGCCCAACCACACTGCTGCACTGCTGCTGCACGATCTTTCGTATCAATCTTTTGCGCGGGGTTTACCTCACTCCGGTCGGTGTGGGGCTGGCTTTAGATGTGAATTCAGCACACAATAAAATTGCCCCTCTCACTAATCCGTCATTCTTAAAGGAAAATTACCCAATTTTGGTTGGCTGTGCAAAGTTAAAAAATCAAAAAATTCTCAAAAACAGAAAAGCCGGTAGCTTTTCAAATCAGTAATAACTTTTTGCCCACCCTGTACACTCAATACACCCAATAAAATTCAAACAAGTCAAAACATTTTTAAAATTTATGAATTGGAAATATACGTGCATAACAAACTATAGGCAGACCTCACCACATACATCTTTTTTTGCCATTCTCGAATATTCATTCCACGTCTTCTTTTTTTAACAAAACAAAAAATGAAAGAAAATCGAAAATCACAATTTATTAACCCTTTCGGCAAAAATCGGCTCAATGATGTGGAAAATAGCCAACCTTGAAAATATGAAGAGGACCACGCTCGCTCTTGCGACAAATCTACTTAAACGAAATGACTTGTCGGAAAGTTTTTTGACAAGATTTTTGAAGTTATGCGAATTTGTTTGGTAATGTTGGAATGGTGAATTTATACTCGGTATTTTCGCTGTGTAGACCTTGAAAATAAACGTTGCTAGACGAAAATTTGCTTATTCAACATGAATACGTAGAGCGAGATGAATTTATGGAGAATATACATAGAAGCGAATGATGAGAGCGTTGTTTGGAGTAGACTGATATAGTGTTCACATTTCGTTTTGCTTTGGATTCATATGGAAAAATTGAAAATTTCATTTTCCTCATGCGGAAAATTAGGTACTGAGTTTATATAAGGAAAATAGTTGTTCTTGTTTTCGTTGTAATTTTTTTCAGTTTTTGAGAGCACTGTTCCTAACATCGGTACATCGGTTTTAAACCGGTATTTAATCAGCACCGGTACCAATATTTTAAAGTACCAATATCCCGGTGTTTTACCGTTTTTTTTTTTCAATAATGGGCCCGTCCCGGTTTTTTCTTCAACACCGGTGAATCGGTGTTTGCCCGGTTTTATTCAACCATGTTTTTTTCCGGGTTTTTGGCACCTGTTCAGTACTGGGGTTTTTTCATGTTTTTTCTACCACCTGTTAAGTACTGTTTTTTTTTCAGGATTTGAAAGATAAGTTCGGTATTTTCAGATTCTTTTATAGCCACGATTCAATATATCGATGTATAACGTATCGATGTAACGATATCAAAAAGGTGCTGAACACCTGCTACAAAACAGGTGCTAAAAACCTGAAGAAAAAAAAAACGGTACTGAACAGGTGCTAAAAACTTTAAAAAACGATACTAAACAGGTGCTAAATAACCAGGCCCGGATTTACCCTCTGTAGCGCCCCTGGGCAGTAGCCGAGTTGCCGTCCTCCGTCACTAGTTTAAGCTGTATAAGTAGATCAGTAGCATTAATGTGAGCTGTACAATTTTTTTAGCATACCTTGGTTTCCGGCTTTTTCGGAAGTAGCAGAACTTCATGTGAAAATAGCGGTTAATTTACTTCTTAGAATAAGCTGACCATACGTACAGCATTTTGCTGTACAGTACAGCATTTTGACCTGCCGTACACCGTACAGCACTGAGAGATGTATAAAATGTACAGCATTTCCGATGCCACACAATAAAGTCTAATTCACTACATAAAAAGATCCCCGGTGAGGCCTCTGATCAGTCTTGTCTGCTTTTAAAGCCCCGGATGGAGTTTGAGCGGAATGAAAATAAAACGGTAATGAACCGGCATAAAAACCGTGGTGAATTTAAAATTTTAGCTTCGAAAATTGCTACAAAGGCGTTTTACGTCCTAAATCATCTTAAAAATAACTAAAAAAAATAATTTCCCCCTTGTCCGAATGCATTTTCAACGTGAAAATAAGTCGACTCTGTAGCATATTCTCCGTCGGGCGTGGTGAGTTTTGCAAACGTCAAACCGATTCACTGTCCACGACGAGTTCATCGTGGAAATTATCTAATGACCGGGGAATCGAAAAATAACATATAAAATGGCAGAGACAAATTGTGAAACCATTCTCGGATTTTAGTTTATGGAATTCCCCAGCATTTACCACATATTCCACGACAGTATGTATGCATTTTCATTGAGAAAATCGCAGCGGACTAAAATTTCATTCTCATTCCGCCCGAGGTCTATCCAGGCCTTAAGGTGTAAAGTTTGATATCTGAGCTTCTTGTTGGCGCTCACATTTCCACCAAAATTAACGATCCTACCTTTCTGCGTTCGGAAGTTACGGATGCCCAAATTTGCAATTTTGAGGTTTCTAATTGAAAATTGTTTATCACTTGGAAATTCGTAGGGGAAAAATTTTGAAATTTAGGAAACTTGAAGTGCATCGAACACATTTCGTGAAAGTTTCAAGGTCCAAAAGTTACAGCCATCGAAAAATGCGATTTAAGGTGTAAAGTTTTACACATGAACGAACGATATTTAGTGAGATAATAACACTTCGATCGTTCATTTTCGATAACTCGGGAATCGACTGGAATTTCTGAAATGTTGCACACTTGTAGAGCTACTTGGTGCACATTTCCTCCAAGTGAAGGCCAGCGCCCGCTCTAGCACTTACGCCGCCTCGGGCAAGACATCAAATTGCCGCCTAAAAGAATTTTTGTTTTTGTTTTGCAAGAATTCAAGGGATGCATTGACTTCATTTCACTAGGCAGGATTTGCAACGTGACTGTAATCACGAAGACAAAATTTATGCTCATACTTTCAGGCCAAAACCGACATTCACGTATCATTATTTAATATCCTTTTATCCGAGGTCAAGGTAATCAGGAGTAAAACATTCAGTTACCATTTATCGTTAAAGGTAAAAAAGGTAATTCTCAATTGTATTTGTAACACTTTTTCTGTCACTATTTTTGGGATTGGCAACTTAAAACTTAATTAGTATTGTCCTCCCTCCCTCCTCCACTTCTTAACGAAATCCTGGCTACGCCCATGAGTGGAAGTCCAAAGCTCTGATATGCTTTCCTGATGGATGCTTATCGTCTGCTAATGTGTCAGGAAAAATGTTTAAAGTTTTGAAAAAAAAAAACCTTTTTCTAGGAAAAGGATCATTATTTTTCAGTTGCAGACTCAGAACACCAATTTAGGATGAAACTCTCCAAGAAATTTCCGAGGGGGTTACAACATTAAAAATCCAATCAACAAATTGAGAGGACATGTTGGTTCTGGTGTGCTTAAGAACTCCGCCAGAAAGATTTAGCACAAGAAAGAAGCAGTATTTTCGACCTGTACTTTTTTGTCATACAGAACCATAACTAGGTAAAACTAGGTTATTAAATTTTTCGGTTGATTTAACTCCGGTCTGGGCTGTGCTACTACTAGTTCGTTAGTGGAAGAATATATTCTGCCTACGAAATACTGCATTACTGGAATAATTCCCAAGGCAATACGTTCTTATGGTCTAAGAAATCCAAGTCTGAACAAAACTCAGTCCGTACCGCCTTATCATTGGTAATTTGACGGGTTTCTTCTGAATGAGATGAAACAGAGATGACGAAACATGCCAGCTCAGACTCCCGTTTCTTGAAAATGTATCTAGTTTTCTGGGCTGAGTTTCTTTGGAATTAGTTAAGGCTATACAGGACAACAACATAGTGGCTTCCTTCGGGTGCTTTGTTTGTCTTACGACAAACAATTCTGAACATAAAAAAAAAAACCAAAATTATCGGCATAAAAGCTGCTTTTAACCTGGACCCAATCAAAGATGTCTATTGGTGAATGAATGTTGACGTAAATATCAGAAAAGTGTAACGTTTAGGGCTGAATTTGAGCTTGGGAAATTACACACCACACTACAACACTGAGTCTAACACGTTGAAAACAGCTTTCTTCGTTAATTTAATCCTGGAAATTATAAAGTTTCATTTTTCAGATTTCTTGTAGTTTTATTTGTATGAAGTGCCTGTCAAAATTCCACCAGGGCGACAGCCCGGCTTGTCCTCCTTAGAGCGGGCGCTGGTCATAACTATCCGCGCTGGGAAGTTGCCCATATCTCACTTCTGTGTTTTCTAATCGATAATTGTCCAAAACTTGGAAATTCTTGACCGGAGTTTTGAAATTTGGTAGACTTGTACGACATCGCTTGGTCCATATTTGGTGAAAATTTCAAGGCTTTAGCTTACAAAGTTTTAAAGTTAAAGCCGGCGAAAGATACGATTTCATTTTTTTTTCTATAACGAAACGATGGAAAATCCGTCACATCCGATTCCCTATTAACCTCTTAGGAAAATGCATACTAAACAAAGGACTCTTAAATAGTTTTTAGATAAAGTTTTTTCCCACAATATGTCCTTCGAATCCGTTACAATTTGCGAGTCCTGAAGACCGGCATGACATCACTAATATAACCATGGAGGAAGGCATACTCTTCTCCAGAAATATTGCGATCATAATAAGCCACCCTTCCACCGCTCTGGAGGTTCTCCATGGAATCCACTCCACAATGAAACTACCTCGAAAGCCACTATATCAGCTTAAGAAATCTCGGCCAAAATGAGGTATGTATGGATGAGTATGGCTGAGGATTTGCCTCAAATCCGAGTTCCGCAAGTATGAGTACAGCATTAGGTCTTCGAGAATCTGGTCACCTTATCTTAGAAAGGTGTTTGGAATGAACTTTTAATCAAAGTTAATGTTCAGAATATGTATAGGTACTCCATTCAAGATGATATTAGATGCTCATGGAGGAGCGGATACTCCTTAGAGCTCAAATTTTTTTTTAAAAAATATGATAATTTATGCAAAACTAAATACATACACTCGGTGCCACCAACACTATTAATACGTTGCTTCTTAAATAAGTACTCAATACTGACTGACCCTTATTTAATTAATGCTTAATTTTCCCCTCGCACATTAATGCGTGCGCACGCATGAGCTTTGAGATTTCCGCTTGGTGGGTCCTAAGCGTCTTTCAATCGTTACCACAGAGCAAAATTAAATGGCAGGATTTTATTTTATTGGATGGTCATATAAAGTAGTAAGTAATTCAAAAATTGTGAAAATTATGTTGTTAAATTAAAATTGGGTAAATCTCCGGCTTCATTGAATTTGGTAAAAAAACCGTTTTTTCTTCCTTGATTTTTCCTTGAAATTCTTGACAATAATTTCATAACGGTACATTCAACTGGTTAACCTACAGAGGTGAACGAATTCGCTTGAGTAAGTTTAGACTTTCCAAAAACATGTTATTTCTCTTGATGTTTCAAGACTAAAGGGAAGTCTTTGAAAATGGGATTCTTTGGATCGAAAGAACAAAATATTTTTTACTTCCCTCGGACATTCAGCTCAAGTTTTGCTCTTTTTGAGCAGTGCCTCCACTTCAAATTCAGTAGGAGGAGATCATTTTTTATCCTTTCGCATTTGTGATCTCGCTATCTTCGTATAGCTGATCAATTAATTAATTGATTGCCTCTATTGTTTCGAACTGACGAAAAATCTCTAATTCCTTAAACACATACACTTGGTGCCACCAACGGGTACTTTTTATTCGATATTTATTATTTTATTATCGCGAAAGGTCTTGACGCCCTAGGAGCGGATCTGAACTCTTTTCGCCCGGAGTGACCCCCGTTCTCCCGCTTCAGCACACCAAATTGATTGTTTTCAGTACGTGGAGAAAGTGAATCCATCAGGGAGCAGCTCTGTTCATTGGTGGTCAAGGCCTTTCAATCTGATAGGGTAGAAGTAACAAAAAAAGTAAAACTGTCCGGTTTTCTTGGTTTTGAGTGTATGTTACTTCTGCCACGGGCGATTCCCAAAGTTATAGTGGTGAACTGGCAGGCTGAAGCCTACGGCGGCATTTTCAACGCCCCGCGCATAGATAAACAAAATAATAGTTCAGTGATCAGACTTTATTCCAATTTGAGAAGTGTTCGCTTAATTCGTTAGCCAGTCATATTGAAACAATTTGAGAGTCAAGGATCACAATCGATTAATCGTTACATTGTCAAAATAAGGGGCAAGGACGGCAGATATGTAAGTTCGCCACTGACCAAAGGAACGACTTTTGCGGAGTTCCGTTAATTTTTTTTTTCTAATTTATTGAAACTGTCTCCTGAAATATCGAAATGTGTATATTTCACAGAATATTAATTCAATGGAAGGTTGAAAGTTTCAGAAATATGCCGCCCTTCAAAAATTTGCCGCCCCGGGCAGTTGCCCAGGTTGCCCATATGGGAAATCCGGCCCTGTAAATAACCTGAAAAGAACCGTTACTGAACAGGTGCTTCAAAAACTAAAAACTATTGAACAGATGCTTACAAAAACGGTACTGATCAGATGCTGAAAACATGAAAAAAAACGGTACTGAACAGATGCTAAAAACTCGAAAAAACGGTTCTAAATAAGTGCTAAATAACCTGAAAAGAACCGTTACTGATCAGGTGCTTAAAAAAACTAAAAAACTATTGAACAGGTGCTAAAAAACATGAAAAAACGGCACTGAACAGGTGCTAGAAAACATGAAAAATACGGTACTAAACAGGTGCTAAAAACCTAAAAAAAAAACCGGTATACTTGAAAATAATAAGCCGGGCATGGTTAAAAAAAACGATACTTGCAATCGAATCGCTGTCGAATTCCGGACTATAGAATACATAGTGGTCCGCCGGATTAGGGTTATATCCGGATTACAGGTGTTCCGGATTACCGAGTGAAGACATTGAAGACATTTATTGGGGTTCACTTTCCCGTCATTTTCTTTCCAGTTCCCGTAAAAACCCTATTTAGCAGAGTGTGTCTTGATTTATTGCACTATTGGCCTTTTAAAGCAATTCTCCAAACATCTCCTATGGGAATTGTTAACAAACAATCAGCAACTACACTTTCCTTTGTCGATTATGTCGATTTGTTGAAGTGTTCTTCTATGCCTGCATTCAATCCGCTTGCATATGCATGCAAACTATGCAATTCCCTAATGCAAAGCTTTTCTTTCTCATCCATCCCTTATTCACAACGTACTGATGAATTTATAGTTGCAAACTTGTCTAGACAAAACTTCATTCGCCTGGGGGCTTTCTTTGCCCTGCGCTCTGAGCTTTTATGCGAAATGCAATTTACTACGGGCATGGGCATAGTTCGTCCGACAAAACCTCCTGCCTTCATAAATTGTTATTGGTGGTAAAATATATGAAATTTTTCTGCTTCAAGGAATTAAGGGTAAAGGGAAACTCCACAGCTGTTCTCATGATATTGGCCGACGACAACGACAGCGCTGATATGTATAGGGAAGGATAAGCAAACAGCTCTTCATAATTCTCAAGTATGATTCCTTTTGCTATACGACTCCTGCAAACCGCAGATACCTACTTGCTATGTATCTATTTTGCTATAGAAAAAAGCCACAAATTGCATATCTACCAGCCAGGCAGCAAGGAGGGCAAGACGTTGGCGATATGCTCTCGACCTGGACTACTACAGGGCAGGGTAGTACTCGTACATAGTTGGATCATTGAAGTAAAATCGTTGCGCCAGAAAGTGGGTCAAATAGTCAACGAACTCTCGAGTAACTTTTCACCTGGTCAGGGCTGCACGTGAAAAGCGAACGTTCTGCCAGTCGTTGTCGTTTCGTTCCCTAGTATAGGATATAGGTACCCTATGCTACGCGCTTATGGCTCATCAGCCGTTGTTGGCAAAGGCGACTTGAGGTCTGTCTGTGTGTATTTGTATATAGTTGGGGGTGGGTCGATTTGTGTCGCGTGGTGGTTTAATACACTTTGCCGTATGTCCTATGTCCTTCCCGGTTGCAATCGTATTTCTACACTGTGTGTAACGCTTTACTGCAGCCGAGCTTATGTTGTTGTATAGTTTTTCGATTAAGAAGTTTGCATTGCTGTTTCGTTCGTTTCTTCGCTTATTTCTTATTTTATATATTTGCCAAGGCGAAATCGAAGCCGTTTCTTGCACTCTTTTGTAGAGTTATTTTCCACACTGTCGACGTATTTTTCAATTTGATAAATTTCACTGGAAAATATCTGCGATGGGTACGACGAATAGACATTCTTCCTATGTACATATACGAAATAGCCATGAACTCATTTTATCGGGTTATGTACGTATAGAGTGGCTAGAGGTATTGAGGTATCTTCAAGCAGGTTCCTTCCTATACATGTCCGAGGATATGCAATTTTATGCCTTGTTTTGTACTCGTTGCATTCGATGATGTTGGTGATGTGGTATAGAGCGTGTCATATTGGAGTGGAGGTTTGTGACCGAGAAACATGAGGTTGAGCTGTTTATTTGGTCAAGTGAATGCATAGTAGTGTGACATAACTATTTCCGTTATTTCACCTCATTGCCATCAACCTACTTCCGATAACGATAATTCCTAGAAGACATATTCGAATTTGTCAAATTGATTTGACCATGATGGATGAAAAGCTTATAAAAAGGATTCGTAGAAAAGGCATTTGCAACTTCAAAGGATTATAGTGCATCTATCATATGCCTTCTCGATTGCACCTGCCATAATCATAAGAAACAAGAAATTTTCTACTGTAGCACCAAATCATTGATGTAACTTGCCTTCTAGGCAATTTATTGAAAATATTTTAAGCAATTGCTGTAAATTGACAAGATAAATTCTATTTCATCTCTCTTTAAAGAGATCTCCCAAAAATTAAACTGCCAATCCTCTTCACCATCCTCCTGTGACATCAATCATCATTGTCCTGATTTCAAACAACACTGAATTCCATTCATGCTCATTCGCATTGAATGACTAAACATTTCTTAACATTTTCAGAGATGCTCAAATAAGAACTTCGTCTTCTTCTTGCCATTAATTTTCGCCGTCGTGCTTAATTTCGCCCGACGCACTATGCGTGCGTATACACGCCGGACAAAGAGGATGATGCTTGCCATTGTGCTCAACTTAACTCCTTCGTTTTCCTAATTTGTTTGCTATTAAGTATTAAGTATTTGCTTGACCTAAATTCTAGGCACATACCGCGCGCTCGCACGTCACATCAGTCGCGCGAGAAAAAATCATTTCTTTTTCTAGTCGAAATACCAGTGTTGATTTTCTTTTTGGCAGTCGGGCTAATCGTGGCGCGCTGTACGTCTTTTTCCGTTTCCCATCATTCAGGCAATTGTTGTTCACTTCTTGTCTGATTGTTTGGTCGGGAGTTGAAATGATGATGATACTGCGTCAATGATGGTTGTAGACCAAAACATGAAGTCACGGAGATCCTTCCTTTCTTTTTTTTTCTGGGAGCAAATGATCTGATGTTGATTTTTGATGTTCCGGCTTGGAGCTTGGTGGCGGCCGACGTCAGTCAGACAAAGGAAGATGTAATTTGAACAACCACCGCACCCGCCCAGACCATTCAATACTCTTGTACCGTATCCAGTATTACCATTAAATCAAATCTTCGAAGTGCTATACCATACTCGTATAGGGTTGTTTTTGCAGGACTATTGCTAGATTGTATGTTTGTACGCTTCGGCGTGTTGCCTTGAACATAATGACGGACACTTTAGCTAACGACTTTTGTATTGTTGGGGCTAGGAGGAAGTATCAGATGTATATCATAGAGTCCTGGGCGGAACAGTCAATGTTGAGGTGCCTGAATGGGTGAGAAATTGGGCGGATTCGGTTTAACGCCGGGGTTAGATTTCACTTTCAGGATATGAGAATGAGAATATAACAGCAGTCATTGATAAATGTCTGTTCATTTCCGTTGTATATTGTTCTTATCAAAATGTGATTACACATTTAATATTTCATTGTTGGCCGGATGAAGTTGTTCGATTTCATGTATGTAATTAACTTTGTGTTATTGAAAAAGCTTAGTCACTAAATACACTGATTTTGTTAAGGGTGACCTAACGCCTATTCAGATATTTTTTTAACAGTAAAAAAAATAATCATAAAGACGAAATGTACGCAAATCCTCAAATCTAAATGCTTAGAAAATTCGCAACAATTTCGAATTATTTAGGATTATTTTTCCTGCTGTTAAATTCAGCCGATTTTTATCGTTTCAAAATAGCCAAAGTACATCCTAGAAAAACTTTTGGGCGTTTTCCTCTCGGTCACCTGGGTGAATTTATGTTCATATGTTAAACAACGATTCGCCTTATCAGTGAACTCTGAACCGGTTCATTAACCAATTCTGACCGTTTCAAAAGAGATAAAAAATACAACAAGGGTTACCGTAAAGAATTTGAACACAATAGGTATAATTCTGTTACCTCACTGAATCTATGACCATACGGTTGTTCTCGTTTCGCCAATACCAAAAGTGCTGGCAATACACCAAATCGGTTAGCTGGTTACTTAACCGTTTTTTAACAATTCGGAGAATTACCAGCACTTTTGGTATGGGCGAACCGAGATTATACGGTAAATAACCATATACGTAGGCCATCACATTCAGGATGGGCGAACTGAGATCTAACACATGAACATACATTTTTTACCTACTTCTGTATCGGTGTAGCCTGATTTCAAACGATTGAATGGCGGGCTTAGGGTAGGCTGACCACTATTCTCGGTACGAAAGGACTCCGAACAAATTCATTCACTTGATCGAATCAAATATGTTAAAAACAACTTTTAGGGTTTTTTTGCTATTTTGAATCGTTTCAAAACGGTAAAGGAACCGGTTCAGAGTATAGTCAGCCTACTTAGTTCCAGTATGGCATGGCGAAGCGAGACCTAAAATTCAGCCGGTTAACTATGACGAAGGTAGCGAGTATTTTCGTGCAATAAATAAGGATAGTTTTACAGCACAGTCGAAGAAACCGGTAGAAAGTGGGCTGACCCGGTATAAGGAAATGTCGATCTAAAAAACATGCTAACTTTTGGACTACATTGCAGTTTTGAACAGAAGCGGTGATGAGCATTCGTCTGCGCCTGCGCATAATTTGAGCCAGTTATTAATCACGAAGTAGTCTGCTTAGTGTAGTGGTTAGTGCACACACCTTCGTTCCACAGGGTCGTGGGTTCGAGTGAACGTATTCAGTTTATGGTGTTTTTTTTTGAAAACACGACCCATGTGGCGAAATGATCTCTCTCAGATGTTAAACGAGTACGAGTAAACGAGTGAGTATTTATGGGGATAAATAACACAGCTGAGCGTGCTGCTCATCTCTCATCTCAAGGGATAACATATCAGGCGGCCAAGGTCCGACGTCGGGCTATCGTGCCACATTGATGATGAACATACCTGCGGCCTCAGTCCAATGTTGGACTGTTGCGCCAGTTATTTATTTTTTATAGACGAAGACATTTCGGTAATGGGCTCCCATACAGTTAGGTGTTCGGTTTGGTTTTATAAAATAAATAAAAATAGGTAGACATTAAGCTGCTAAAACGGAAAATATCTGCCCTTTTGATGCCTCTAAATTCATCTGTTCGTAAGCCATTGTCGGTGCTATAGATGGTCTAACACCAACATAAACAGGATTCCATAAAATAATAAATAACGGTCACCAGGGCCGGCGCGAGCCTCTGCTGTGCCATTGGCGAAGCGTGCATATTGCGCCCCTTAGGTGTGGGGGAGAAACTTTCGCGAAAAATACAATTTGTGTGCACCCAAGCCTCGTATTGATGATACAAGCTTGTGGTAGCTTATGGTTAATCGTAAAAAAAAAACAAAGTTCTGGCTGAGCATCAGGGAGCTAAACACGGCGTGTTGAACCGCTTTTTCACCCAACTGCATTTAACTCGGACCATACATTGACTCAAGCTGCGGATGTCTCCAGAGCATTGCGGCAACCACGGGAGGGGCTAAGGAGGCTAAATGGCAATATTAAATCCGAAAAAATGCATTTAATTGCAGAATTTTTTTAATAATTCTTGTTCCTAGAGTATAGATTATTATTTCTCTGTTTCGATGGTCTATGCGAGCTGATAAAGATGATAAAGATGCTTACCAGTCGAAGAAAAATACAACATTTGATCTGCAAAAATTAAGTATCTCTGAATTTTTACGGGATTACATAGGACATGTGAAAAGGAGGGAAATCCAGAGTGCCCAGAATCCTGCGAAAATTCATAGAGATATTTGCTTCCGCCCGACGGGAAAAACCAATTCTTAAAAAAATGGGTCAAACAAAAATCCTCCTATTTCGGTAATATTTTTTACCAATGATCTAAATACTCTACAGCTGAGACCAAAATTTAAATTTTTTGTTGCAATTGAATTTATCAAAGATTTTCATATGTATTTAGTATAAAAATGAACAGGATACAAGCGATGCATCATTCGACGATATATAACGACACATAACGAGCCGCCATCCATTCACATCCAAAATCAAATGGTTCTTTGTTAGATAGAGTCCTGTCAGTGCTAACACTGTATATTTCTCCTGAGAAGATAAATTTTTCTTGTATTGTACTGGGCATTCACAAATTCCACTCTAATTTTGGTGGGCCAACTGTTTTAATACCCAGCTGCACTCCTTGACCTAACTGATCAAAGGCCGAAGTTATAGGAAACCTCACAACTTTTTCGGAGCAACGATTATAAAATTGCTTATGGCGCATAGTGAGTAGCATACATCCTTTCCGTCCGTACTTTTGTATTAGCATTTACTAGGTCCTGAAAGTTCCGGAGAATTAAGGATATGAAAAAGTGTAGTATTAATTCTTATCTTCTAAAGAAGAGTCCTACTTTAAAACGTTTCTGACTAAAAAAAGCGAGACCGAGGCTAATTTCGGGCGCGGCCGAAATTTGGATAGCCTTCGCTCCCCTCGGGCTAAAAGTTTTTTCGGGCGTACCTATGACTTGTGTTCAGTCCTCCCCGCTTCCATGCTTTTCCTTGAATTTTGACATAAGTGCCGGGGCGACGATTTATTGGGAGAAGGGGGGGACGTGGGTTTCTTAGATTAACTTAAGGGGGGGGGGGGGTGTTGTACGGCAACCCAATGAACGCATGGCCTTCCATAAATTTTTACGTATGTTTGAGGCATTAAGATTTAAGATTTGGTTGAAATTAGTGGACAAATAAAAAAGTTTTTCTTCGAAGAACCTAATTTGGGGGTTAGGTTTATATGCCAGCCCCATGACCCCATGGTCCGATTTAATCTATTTTTGCATATGTTCTGTAACATCAATAAAAATACATTTCCATGAGGTTTGATTGAAATTGGTGTGCAAATAAAAATGTATTTTGTTAGAAAAAATTTATTTGGGGGGCTAGGTTTGTATGGTGGCCCCATGACCACATGGTCCGACTCCATCTATTCATACATATGTTTTGTGTCATGAATAGAAACACATTTGTGTGAAGTTTGGTTGAAATTAGGGTATAAATAAAAAAAATCTTAGAAGAACTTAATTTGGGGAGCTAGGTTTGTATGACAGCCCCATGACCCCATGGTCCATTTTTACATATCTTTTGTGATATCACTAGAAACACATTTGTGCAAAACTTGATTGAAATCGATGAGAAAATAAAAAAGTTTTTCTTAGAATAACCTAATTCGGGGGACTAAGTTTGTATGGCAGCCCCACGACCCCATTGTTGGATTTGGTCGATTTTTACATATGTTGTGTGTCAGCAATGAAAACACATATGTGCGAAATTTTCTTGAAATTGGTCCATAAATAAAAAAGTTTTTCTAAGAAGAACCTAATTTTGGAGGGTAGGTTTGTATGGCAGCCCCACGACCCCCTTGTCGGATTTTAGCGATTCAAACACACAAACTGCCTGCAATAAAAAGAAGCATGTGTACAAAATTTCAGCCTCATAGCTTTTAAGCTGGCCGAGCAAAACGCGTCGCAACAGACGGACAGACTGACATCGTCCAATCGACTCAGCTCGTCACGCTGATCTTACAAACTTCATGACAAAGTTGATATACCCTTTTCGCTTAATAAGCGAAGGGTATAACCAGTTGAAATGCTGGAAGAATGATTCGAAATTAGCTTTCATGAAAACCACAGAAACAACGAGTATGACATTTGACTAGTGTTTTCAAGGCGCTAAAGGTTACGAAAAAATTACATCGAAAATAAGCTTGAAACACCACTGTATAGCCTCATTACTGATTCAGGAACACCATCACTCAGCTTGCGGAAGCAAGCTCTAATGTCCAGTAATATGAACGGACTTAGCCTTCCAGGCAAAATCTTGGATGCGCCACTGCTCCAGAGTGTCCGAATCTCGCAATGGAAGAAAAAGCGCGGCGAAATCAGCTGGAGTAGAGTGTGGGGAAAAAAACCTTAAAAAACAAATTGTTGGAATCTCAAAATGATAGGGATGCAGTTGATGGGGGGGGGGGTCTGAGAATTTGTGTACGCCTTCCTAATCGGCCGAATTTGTGCCCTGATGTTTCACGCCGGCTACTTTGGCCTATCGACGTGCCGGGCCTATCGGTAACACTGAAAAGATTATGTATGGCAAATTTGTAGCTCTTGTAATTCATTAATTGCTATAAATTGTCAATCGCGATTTGCGCATCGCTATTTTTAACAAAGTTTCGTGAAACTTATTAAAAGGTTGACAATCAATAAACAGTTTTAAATTGCAGATTCGAAGCCTCTACGGTTTTAAGGAAAGTGACGAAATTTTCTGCCAATACGTGTATTCTTAAGGGTGCTACCCTTTTTAGGGTTTTTTGCGAACAGCATTGTAACATAGGCGTATTTAGAAAGGTCGCGAGGCTTGGTAGCTTTTTGGATTGGAAACTTATGGAAATGATTTTCGATGATATCAATGAAAGTGTAACGTGTGCAGAAAGATAGTCTTTTATAAATTTGTATTTACCATGGATCCAAATAAAACACCGAAAAATCAGCATCGAAATGTGCTCCAAAACACGTCTGTCATGATCAGATTTTCGAGAAGAATTTTTGGAAAAACATAAATCTCCATAACGGCATCTTTAACGAAAAACTTCAAAACTCCGTTAAACAAAATTAGTGTTACTCTGTGGTCACACGTGTAAATAAACAGTTTTCAAGAATGTCTCTATAATAGTACCCTCAAAGCAAAAATAAACTGTGACAAATTTATCGCCAAAAGCTATACATATAACTACCGCATAAACGCACCGGAAAATGATTCGTCATGGGATTTCCAGCAAAAAAGGGGTTTACTGAAGGATCATCTGTTATTAATTTGTATCTGCAAAGGCTCCAAATAAAATGTCAAAAGACTTGTTCCTCAAAGGAATCTTTGTCAGATCAAATTATTAAATAAACGGTTTTCTGGAGGATTTTCCTTTGTTTTTTTTTTTCAAACGGCAGACCTTACGAGATAGCCGTTTTGCACTGTTCGGGAGTACGCCAATCGATTTATTTTTTTGAAATAGAAACCAGAAAGACCACACACATAAATTTCATTTCGAGAAAGTGAGTGTATAAACCGTACAACTTGAACTGCAAAAATTCGTAGAAAATCTTGCAGCAAAAAGGGCTTAGGAATGTTTTAAACATCAGTGTCTTAAAACAAAAATTGCAGTCAAAGTTTGGCATCTTATCACCGAAAAACAATTTGCTATTTTTGGGTCAATCGTTAAAAAGTTGAAAACTTACCGTTGGAATGTCTCAAACAACTCCTCGAGGAATTGCGTTCCTTCCAATCAGCCAATCTGCATGCTTGCCCAAAGCAGCTAATGATAATTTGACGCAAATACTTAAGCCACTGATGCGGCAATATTAACCCCAAGCAACTTTGTAGGCTTAAGTGTCGAAACGTAATTATTTTACAACAGTACTCGTACACGAATTTTAAACAATGACAAGACAAAGCAATGTCTCAATACTTACTGAATCGGATTCTTCATAACTATAGCATCAAATAATTTCGGAGAATGTCAATGAAACCTTTTTGGTTGAGTAAATAATATTGGGTTAAATTTACTCTCCCGTTGAGGCAAAAATAATAGAACTATGTCGATTATGGATTCCAGCATCGAATTATCAGGAAGTGAAGCGTACGAGTATTCTGAGAATCTAGAAACTTAAAATTATGTTTTCGCCTGACTTTCAAGCTCCGATACGTGTCATTGAGGGGTCCCTATACCAACTTTGATTAAATACCGAAATTATGAGATATCTACGGTTAAATATGACTGTTCAGGAAAAAAAAATATTTCTTTTGACACCATTTCTGGTAATTTGTATGTATAGAAAGGACAAACTTAATTTCGGGCCATAGGATTCAGGATAATTGTTAAACAAATTAGTTGGCGTTGATAGGCCTAATACAATTTAACATACTAGGTACGTTTTATTGGGTTCAGTACAGGACAGAACAGAACAACAACCATACAAATTAAACAGGAGGTTTTCTATATAAATAGAACTTCATATTCTTATTCAGGAAGCCATTTTAAAGAGAAATTATGTCAATTCCAGTATCCACTCTACTCATTATTGCAGTAGAGTATGACTCTATCCACCAGTCGAGTTGAGGCGACTAGCACGGTGCTAGAGTGGGAAGTACTCTACTCGACCATTTACTCGACTGATGTAAACCGCGCTTCACCAAAGATTCCCCGCTTCTCAAAAAAGCTCTGTACGTCTGAGTGACATCATACTCCGTCACATGAGTCGTGAAGTTCAAAAAATATCATAAACTGAATCTATTCACAATGGTACTCAAACCCGCGACCCTGTACTTCGAAGGTAAGCGCACTAACTACTACACCAACCAGACTATTTATTCTACTTGCCGACTGAATTATTATCAGCCGTAGCGCGTACATATGACTTTAAAGCTGCCATATCCCAGAAAAGTGACATAAAGGTGCATAATCATGAAGTGGAAATACGCATATGAATTTATGATGAACTTTCTTCAGATTTATCTGCAGTCATGTGCATCATGAACGATTCTGCATTTTACCCAGAAGACAGAAAACTAAAAGTGTACACACATCATATATTTTTATGCAATGGAAAATGTGTCTGTATGTGTATAGGATGTATTATCCTTTTACCATGAATACGAATAAGTTCGTGACATGTACGGTATATGTCATTATGTGAACACAATGAACATGTCTGATTACTCTCCACCAAACTCATGACAATCGGATTTGACTGAGTTCTTCTCTAAAGTTTATGTGCATACATGCTAAGAAGCTTATACTCAAAAGTGGCAAGATAAAGATGAAGGAAGATTCTTTACAAAAGAGTTTTTTCGTTCCAAATAAGTTTTCCGCAAAAATAAATATGTGTATTCAAAAGGATCACTATTCAATTTAATGTGACAAATCCGTAAAACAAAATCGATAATACCCATTTTTAACAACCTATAATATGTAATGAGAATGACAAAAGGATATTCAGTAGTGATTCTAACTACCGTAAAAGTTTGTTCAACCCTTCAAATGAGGTTTATGATTACAACATTTGCCTATACACATCAATGACCATCCTGGCGATTATATGGGTATATCTTTTTCGCATTCGTTCCAAACGGATATGAAGCTCTCGAAAATTTCACAAAACACTCAAAAACGAACCGTGCAAATAATAATAAAAATTCTGTGGACAAATAGGTGTATTAAAATTTAATGGTAGTTTTGACATTGAACTCTCGTCATGTTGTCGATGGCAGTGAAATTTTAGTGAAAGAATAACGTATCTGACAGATTCATCCACCACACGTGCATGTCATCATACATCGCTTTATGGATTCCGTGATTCTGTTTTCTGGAAGATATCCTTTTTGGTCGTTTTATAATTTTAATGATTGTAGATACGTGTTCATAGTGCTTTATATTTAGAAGACGATTTTTTTCGGAATATCAAGGATGGGGAGAGGAGGGTACATAATACTATAAAAGTCTTTCAAGTCTTTCCTTTTTTCCTTTTTCTTTATTTGAAAACTGCAATCGTTATCATGTTCAGCTACACCTGATATATATTGTTGACTGATAAATAGCTCCGAAAATAAAGACCTCATTTATAGAGGTCAAGGAACCAGCTAGGGATGTATCCACATTAAAGAAATTAAGCACATTTCGTCAAAATTTTATTTTTGTACCCCGTCTGATAATTTTTTTTAGAATTCCACACTAATGTTTGCAGTATGATACATCTAAATCAAAAAATCTAATCAAACTTTTCTCCATTAAAGCAATTTTCCGAAAGTACCTACATCCGAAAATGATTACAGCCGCACTCATACACTCATACGCCAAACGAATGTGATTTTTTAATTTACCTCTCCAAAAACAGAGACTATAATCCACAAAAAAAAAAACACAACATGATTATCCCATAGACCTAAGTATGTACATACCTTCTAAATTCATTATCCTCGTGACCTACTTACCAAACATTCCACCTGTTTCTACGATTCCGGTAGGGATGAACATGAAAATGAGCATGTACACGGAAAAAAACAGCTCCAATCCAACCCCAATGTTGCGGCTAAATGAAATTTTAAAGAACAATTGAAGCAAAACATTTCACCAGATTACTCTCTCTTTCATACCATGTTATGTAATTTTTCTCAACTTACAGTCAAGTCATGGAAAGCCAGGATACTTCTTCTGGGTATGCTCTCTTCCTCTCTATCGCTCTCGGCATTTTTAAGATACAACGTCGAATGTTAACATACTTTGCCATCAAGTTGAAGTTACTTTTTGATTTAATTAATATCGTCTTATTAAATGAGTCAATTGAGTTTTCCGGATAATTTGTGATTGTTTCGTTGAACAGGAATACCGTTTTGATAAAATGTGTATCGTCTGTCTGTTTACAAAACTGTCATCGAATCAATTAATTTGCGACGTCGGGAAGGGATACTTTGTTTGAAAAGGAGAAACAGAAATTTTCGAGAATTCGGAGAATTGTAGTCAGGGAATAGCTTCGAAACGAGTCAGAAGTGAATATTGATTTTTTTATGACAATAATCATAATTGGCAGTGAACATGGAGTATAGTATGTCAGAATTTATTATATTTTGTCAATTTATAATCTGCTGGTTCTAATAAAAAAAAAACTAAAAAAAACACTTTTGGTGAAACATAAGAAAATTCCCTTCCCAAAAAAAAAATATTTTCTAATCGAAAAGTTATCGAAAATGATGCAATTTAACTCACAAAACAAAGTGAGAAAGAAAAAGTATTCCAGATAAAATAGAGACATAAAGTAAAACGTTAATAAACACTTTGTCTTTTACCATCAAAAAATAGACTCCACACAACGTTAAAGTATTCCATCGATTGCCACGACACGCATCAGTTCGACCCAATGAAACGAATCCTATATCCTACAGGCTATCCATTTGTATTTATATAAAAAGTGTCCTCTTCTGTTCGAAATTACTCCTTATAAATCTCCATTTGTTTTTAATCAAACCTGATAAATTGTATTGGTTAGTCGTATTTTCCAGATACTCTACTACCCTCTATCGCCAATGTGTAGTCCATTTAAACACGATCTCTTTAGGATTTTATTTACGACTATATCGTCCCTTATCAGACCGTGTATAGTACTACTCGGTATGTTTAATTGAAGTGTTATCGTACCAACTATGTATGTATATATAAAAATTGAAGTTTGAATCCGATAAATGTGTGAGTTTTGACAAGGACTGTGTGTGTCAGTAAGGACACTATCAGGACAGAATAGTTTGATTAAATAGGAAGTTGTAAAAAGTTGTGCTATGAAGAGAACTGGTTTATATGTAATTGGTATGTGATTTGATTGATTGATTGATGTAATTGGGTCAATATTGACAATTTATTATTAGAACTATGAAGATTCACATACATTATTCAGATTTTGAAATTAATTCTAGACTGGCAATGAACTAAAATATGTTTTGCTGTTTTGTCCCTAGTACGTGGTTGCGGCATTTTCGATTTACTACACAGCAAAAAATCAGGCGGTGTGAACCAAAATTTATCCAAAAAGGTTTAATTTTTTTATACCAATGGAGATAAATACATTTATTTCACTCCGTCCCGAGTATAACATTTTCCTTTTATCCATTAGGATAAAACACTCAAAATAAAATTCATTTGGATAAATAATAACTTTTATTCGAAATTATATCAGTTTTTGTTTATATGGTGTTAAAATTTACTTAAAATGGAGTTAATTCCGCACGTAATATATGGTGCAAATTACGAACGTCATCCCGTATAGTCTGTGTGGTGTAGTAGGTATGGCGTTAGTCTTCAAATCATAGGGTCGCTGGATCGAAACCCACTGTAGGCAGGTAATTTATTATGCATTTTTAGAGCGTAAAGAGGTAAATGAAATGTCGCCAACACCTATAGAGAGGTAAATGCTAGTTATTCAAAACTCATTTATGAGTTAAATGTTCTGTGAAACTTGTGTTTTATTTTTATCCCAAAAATATCGAGTATTACTCCTTTTGGTGTAATTGGAAGTACAATTTTGTGTTCATCCATTTGGATAAAACAATATTTTATCCAAACGGAGGGACCCTATTCGAAAATTTCCGGAGTTAAATTCACACCGGATTTTTTGCTGTGTAGTTTTCTAGTTTGTATTTTTGATAAATTATGCATACAAAATACAAAATACTCAAAGGGATCGTCTAGTGAATAATGTGACTTAATGTGAACTGTATAAGGCAGGGTGTCCTTCACACTGCTTGTGATGCGAGCCATTGGGAATTTCAATATGTACAGTATTGTTGATTTGTAGATATCAAATGAATGGACTGTGGGTAATGTAATGTTAATCTCACAAAAACAACTGTGTTGTAAAAGGTGTCCGCCAAAGAAAAAGTCATCAGCCGCAAAAAGGATTGATATAAATACAATCCCGCCAAAATACGCGAAACTTGTCTCAATGAAATTTTTTTCAACGCTTATTGGCGGGGAGCTGAACGAGGGTACTATTTGCTGCTATGTTCTTTTCTTGATCAGATTTAATTTTGAAGCTTCCAGTCTTATAGAAAATAAAAATGCGTTTTAGAACCTTATTTTGCCTTCCTTTGTATGGAACTGTTTTTTTTTCTATATGATGAAAGTTCCTTCATAAATTTCTTAACATTGATTTTATTCTGCTATTAACCTTATTCAAGCTCCCCGCCAAATAGCGTTGGAAAAAATTTGCTCCACCACCATCATTGAGACAAGTTGCGAGTATTTTGGCGGGATTGTATTTATATCAATCCTTTTTGCGGCTGATGACTTTTTCTTTGGCGGACACCTTTTACAACACAGTTGTTTTTGTGAGATATCATATCTTTTTGCAGTTTTCGATTTACAAAATTCGTAAATAAATTATGAAGACGATATTCATTGCCCTATTGTCACGAAGTTGTTTGAGAACAATAATTATAAGAATGATAAACCCCTTGCTAAACTTTGTCTGCCTGGTCCCCTTGGTAACCTTGCTCGCCTTGGTAATCTTAGTAACCATAGTACACTTAACAACTTTGGTGATCTTGCAAACCCTTAGTAACCTTGGTAACCCCGATGGCCTTGGTAGTCCTAGTAACCCCGCTAGCCTTGGTATCTTTATACATCACATTAAACTTAATGATAACCCTAACTTTGACCATAACCCTGGCCTATACCTAAACCTCAAACCTGTTGAGTCCTGACTAGCATTGGTTTTACAACAATAAAGTGGTTTCCTGACCAAGAATCAGGGATAGATAAGAAATTCACTATGTAACTAACAGTACCTTTTTGCCTACCACAACAGGATCAAACCGGGTGGAATTACAAGAATAAATCCTTGAAAAATCGATTTTCCACATGCCATCATCACGTAACTCTGGTTTGAACACAACAGAATACACCGTCTAGACAAAACCGATTTGGTGTCCCAGCGCCATATTTAAGCTCCCACCAAACCAGTGCAGAACGGTAGCGGTACGTGTCAGAATGTATGAAATAGTTTCCGCGCCGCGGTACACCACGGAGTACTTGTCAATTCTTGTGGTGTGTTGTGTGTACCGCGCTGATTTGGTGGAAGCTTTAGGATCATCGGGATGAATGAAACAGTGCGTATGAATCGCACTATATGCTCATCCAATATTAAACTAATATGTACGTACTCGTATATATGTATGAGACGAGCCAAAACAGGAACTTTGACCCGCCCCTGCTCTTGCAGACGATCTAAAACTGAAAATTTTGGATACAAAAGATTGTTCGGTCCTACCAACTATATTATAGTGTACTATACGATTCTTTTCTAGGCTTTTTTCGGGCCTATCCCCGACTTTTACAAAATGCTTGCATTAAAACATATAAAAAGACTTAAGCGAGAAACTCGATGCATTTTTTCCACATTTTTCGCTGTATCTTTTTTTCTACCGCACGGATCGGAGCAAATGATAGCCTATGCACACCTTCAGGACAGACTCTATCAATAGGAAAAGAGAGCGAGTCCCGAGACGCTCTCTACGAGGCTGTAGCCCTGTCAATAAACAACAAGAACAACGAGAACAACGAGAACGACGAGAACAACAAGAACAAGATTTTTGAAAAAATGCCATTTTCAAACTCTTATATCTCCGGTGTTTATTATCGCATCATCTTGAAATTTTCTACACTTCGTAAGACGGCGCAAGCGACAACGCTTACCGAATTTGAAGACTCAGAACCAACCAGGGTCCGAGCTACATAGGTCCGAAAACCCGTACTTGTTCCGTCGTGTAAACATAGTCTTAGTCGCTTCTCACTGTTTATTTGTTCAAATTTCTTCGTTTTTCTTTGGCGTGCGGGACGCTCCCGCGTCCCTAGATAATGAATTGATGAAGTAGCCTTTGTGAAAATTTGCAGTACTGTACAACCCGGTTTGTAGCGTACGCGTACCAAAAAAGCGACAGGTATTCGGATATGACAAGAATTCTTGTTTATATCTATGAAAGCAGTGCAATCCGGTTTGTAGTGTACGCGTACGTACCTATACAAAAATTTCCGGCGGCGTATGGATTTGGAATGAATGGTGGATAGGTCAGTTGTGGAAACATGCAGTGCATCACCACCGAATATTTCCCCGAGTCGAGAGGTGGTACTATTTCAGGGTGGACAATCCCAACCTTTTTTTCTTGTTTTTTAACTTGAATTTATATTCGCGACCCAAATTTGCCTGAGTGTTTCTACCTACGCTAGTCTATATGCAATGTAACGTTGACCCGAAGTAGCCTATAACTCCACTACACTGTGGAGAAGCTGAGGGTTGCAAGCTGGAATGTAGGTTCCATAACGTCGAAGAGCGAGGAGATTGAGGATATCATGAAGCGGAGGGGGATAGACATTATGTACGTGCAGGAGACAAAGTGGCGAAATACCCATATCGACAGAGCCCGGTTTCTTACAAATTCCAAGAAGTACAAATTGTACTACTATGGAATCACAAATCAAAGAAACGGAGTTGGCATTATTCTGGAGTCGTCTTTGCTTGGCAGCATAATAAGTGTCGCGAAGAGAAGTGATCGCTTGATCAGCATCAAATTGGTTATCTGCGGAAGGGTGTGGAACGTAATAAGTGCCTACGCTCCCCAAGTGGGACTGCCACCAGAAGAAAAAGAGGCCTTTTGGAACGACGTTGACACCCTGATTCAGACCATTCCAGATACCGAATTGGTGTTCTTGGGAGGCGATCTAAATAGCCATGTGGGTGAATCAAATTATGGTTACGAGGATTGCCATGGTGGAAAGGGTAGCCCTTCAACGGCCAGAAATGACGAAGGTGAAGCTATTCTGACCATGTGCAGATCGCACGGTTTGGTCATCCTAAATACATGGTTTGTGAAAAACGAGAGACACTTGACCTGATCACCTACAGAAGTGGACACGGAGATAGGAAACACGAAACGCAGATCGATTACCACCTTTGCTTCGATTTTATGAGAAGGTGGGTAAAAGACTGCAAGGTGATCTTGGGTGAATCAGTAGTTAGCCAACATGGTTTGCTCCTGTCAGAATTTATTTTGAAAGTAGGAGGAGCAAGAAATAGAAGAACTCCCAAGCCTGTCGAAAAAATCAAGTGGCACAATCTCACAAACGACAGCTTTGAACCTGTAGTAACTCCATCCATTGATAAAATGACGGAGTGGTTTCAAAACAACACAAACTGCACCGAGCGCAGTCCAACACAAATGTGGAATAGTTTCGCTGACATGTCAGTAGGTGAGGCGGAAAAGGCACTTGGAGTTTCGAAAGGTCCACTCCACACGAATAAAGAAACATGGTGGTGGAACACCGAAACTAAGGAAGCAGTGCAAGCCAAATCGAACGCATTTAAGGCATGGACGAAATGTGAGTCAAGCAGTGAAACCGAAAGGGTTCAACTTCGCGAAAATTATATGCAATGCCGGAAAAACGTAAAGCGCTTGGTAGCTCAAGCAAAGGCGAAGGCAGCTGAGAAATTCTACTGAGAATTAGAGACTCAGACTGCGACCGAAGGACCGTCTTTGCGCGAGAGACCTAAGCACGACGCCAGGATATTTAGGGTCGCAGCCCAAAGGAGAAGGAACGCTCGGGAAATACAGGCGCCAAAGTATGTGGAGGACTCGCAAGGAATGTTGCTGATTGACGATACGGCGATTTGTAGCAGGATGCGAGAGTATTTTGACGAACTTCTAAATGAAGAATTTCCTCGAGCAGCTTTTCGAGATGTTGAGCCGAATACCACAAATATTGAAGATATCTCAGAGGAAGAGGTGATGGAGGCAATGCATCAGATGAAACGCGGAAAGGCAGTCGGACCGGACAAAATCCCCGCGGAATTTTGGTTGAAAATGGAAAATGTCGGGCTTAGTTGGCTCACAGTTCTCTTCAAAAAATCAAAGGTGGGCAACCGATGCCTGATGCTTTCAGGGAAAGTTTTCTTCTTCCTTTCTATAAGAACAAGGGAGACTCACGCAAACTCAACAACTATAGGGCTATAAAGTTAACACCTCATACACTGAAGATCTACGAGCGAGTTGTCTGCAACCGATTGAGAAAGATTGTGCGGTTGAATGACAATCAATGCGGCTTTGTTGAAGGTCGATCTACAGTCGATGCGATTCAGTGCATTCGTATTGCAATGGAAAAGTATAGAGCAGCACGAAAGGACTTGCACTTTGTATTCATCGATTTGGAAAAGGCATTCGATAGAGTACCTCGTGATCTGATATGGTTGGCCTTGAGAGCACTTAATGTCCCTGAGGCATACGTCAGGATGATACGAGACATGTATGATGGAGCTACGACTAAGGTTAGATGCACAGCCGGTGAATCAGAAGAATTTCCGGTGAATGTCGGATTACACCAGGGCAGTGTATTGAGTCCGTTGGTCTTCAACATCATCATGTGCTACTTATTAACACGTATATCCGACGGCCTAGTAATAACTCTTCTTTTTGCCGATGATATAGTCCTCAGTAGCCCAAACATCGATACCTTGCTGCACTTACAAAATGGTGTGACATTCTGGAGGAGCATGGACTGAGGGTAAGTATAACAAAGACTGAGTTCTTAAACAAAGCAACAAAAACATTGTTGTTGGACGGTCCACCGTCCACCGTCCAACAACAATGTTTTTGTTGCTTTGTTTAAACCCGTTCTCTGACACATAGTTCAGAAACGCGGCCGTATCGAATCGGTGGCTAGCCATTGCCTAGCCCCATTTAAAAATGATTCGATACCATGGTGTATTTCGTGTCCTATATAAGAGGATCGTACACCTTTGCCTGGTTGAGTCCGGTAATGCCTCTCCTGGTATTACATGACGCGCTGCATACGTAGAGGCATCTGATGAGAATTGCAGCGCGCCATGTAATACTAGTTCGAAACCGGCTCGAAATGCACTCTGTGTGCCGCAACTCGCTGGAGTATGCATACTGAGTTCTTATGCTGCCCATTCTCAGACCCAGATGCACCGATACCAGATATGTACGTCAAAGGAGAGCAGCTTAAGTCTTGTACCAAGTTCAAGTACCTTGGCTCGATGGTGAACAACGGAGCTACATGCGATGATGACATCAAACATCGCACAAAGGTTGGGTGGATGACGTGGCGAGAAAACTCTGGAGTTTTCTGCGATAAGAAAATGCCACTGAAGCTAAAGGGCAAGTTGTACAAAACGGTTGTACGTCCCGCACTCATGTATGGATCAGAATGCTGGACCATGTATGAAGGTTACGCGAAACAAATGACAGCGACTGAAATGAAAATGTTACGCATGTCAGCTGGTGTAACGAAAAGGGACCACATCAAGAGTAGCTACATCGGAGGCAGCTTGTCCATAGACCAACCAATCACCGAAAAGCTCGAAGACCGACGAATGGATTGGTATTGCCATGTTCAACGGCGTCCGCCTGAGAACCCCGCAAAGAAAGCGATATCAATGGAAGTTCCCCTTGATGGACCCAAGGCCAGAGAGGCTGACCGAAGAACACCTGGATGTGTCAAATGAAAAAGCAGCAACAACGCAATGGTCTCGGCGATGACACGATCCAAGATAGAGCTGCCTGTAGAAATATGCTGAGATATTATCGCCAAAACGGGCGATGTGCCTACACTGCGGGTCGAGCAACGCGAAGCCATGGAGCGGTATAAAGAACGAGGCAAGGAAGAAGAAGACGCCTATAACCGGCTGAGTGGACGCACCATGCCCCACAAGGGGTTACGGTACAGAGATAAGAAAGCCCCTTCAAAATTTGTTGATACATGTTATAATATTAGAATCATTGTACTAGTAAAGAAAAGTATCATGATGTTTGGTTGACAATCTGGGTCATAGAAAAATAGGACATTTTTCACGACAGCAATTTTTAAGACCAGGGGAGACGTCCAAAGGTCCGGATTCCTCCCAAAATGATGATGAATGTTTTTCGTTTTATTAAATGAGGTAATACGAAGCTCCCGTAAGGGTTCCCAAATATTCTGAATACCCTTAATCCTTAAAGGAAAAAGATCCTGAAGATGGGATGACGACTATGAATTCGGCCTTTAAATTTGATATGTTTTATATTTTATTTGTCCCTTTCGATAAATAAATACGAAGCTCCCTTAAATAAAGGAAACCCTCATATTCCTTAATTAAATCCTTGTCTCTTAAGTGGCGACTATTTATCCCGCCATAATTTTACTTTTAACCTTCGCTTTCATGAAGAGGTTTTTCTAGAAGGATTCATAGTATCTACCCGGGTAGATATAAACATTTCGCGCAATTTCTATACATAGCATATTAGCTTCCAAAACAATTCTGCTGAGATAATAGAGAAAATAATTTTAATTTATCGATACAAGTGTATTATCGATAGCATCGATTTTTTTTATGTAAAGTATTGCTATTGGAGGGAAGTGAAAAACTTTTTGGCAAATGTTTAAATTTAAATTACATATTGGGTGGGTTTTTTTTATTTAATTGCTAGCAATGGTACGAGTTTTTAATTTAAATTGCTTGGTTTTCATATTTACTTGGGTACGTTTTTAATTTAAGCCTTTATTTTGCAGGTATCTGCCAAAAAAAGTTCAGTTTTATAGGTCAAGTTCCACCGACTAAACAATATTTTTCTCTGACATTTCCTATACAATGGAGCCTATGAAACGAAGTTCAATTTCCGAAAAAAAAACGTATTGAAACATTACAAAAATCTTTGAAACAATTTTTGAAAGACTTTTTTTACGTCAAAAAACAGACACTGCTTTTTTGTCATTATTGTCCATAGTATCTAATTATACGAAAGGGATTGGTCACTAATTAACGTATCCTGGTTAGAATCGAAGAAAGGAACAATGGAGGAGCATCGCGCTGAGAAGGACAGCTAAGTGTGTGTTGATTTAGTATTGTGATAAGACGGCTGTAATTTATACATATGGTACCTTCCTTGAATGTGAAGAGACCTTGAAATTTGAGATGTCCATACACCCCCCCCCCCCTCCCCATTTCACGGAAAATAACGGGGTGATGTGACACCAACTCCAGTTTTTGTGAATTTAGATTTTTTAAAAGGAGGCGGCCTACCATATTGTATACTGCAACAGACAACTCGGATCCTCGGAGCATATATAAGATGGCACATGTGCGCGCAAGTTATACACTTTTCACGCAGTTCTCCCCCATTTTAACCCCCTTGTATATCGTCTGCCTCAGGCATGTGATTTGTAAAAGGACACCCCACCGTATCTCCTGTAACTGAGCTACAGCAAGCGCATGCCGCTACTCGCGCGTTGAGGAGCCCTGTCTTCGTTGCCTAACCTGCACGGTTGTAGACGTATTGGCTCCGTCCCCTTTAGTTAAGAGTCTGTAATTTACATATAAATCAACCAATAACTTGCCATTGCAAGTCAAATCAATATTCAAAAACAAAAATCATAAACACACATAGTATCAAGCAGCATCAATTACCCATCCCTACAAATCTTCAATTTCGACACTTGAGTTATTTTTTGGCGTAATAAAGTTGGCCGATTTAATTTGACAATAAGTGAAAAATTATTTTATGAAGTTATTTCAGTAAAATGTCACAAGTCTGGAGTTGGGGAAGAATTTCTCACATATCTACCCGGGTAGATACCCATGAATCTACGTATCCCAATTAAAGGGCTGAATTAAGATCGAGAGTGAAATTTTTCCCGCTGCGATTTTATCAATAAAAATGCATACTTACTGTCGCGGAATATGTCACAAACGGTAGGGAATTTCATAAGCTACAATCCGAGACCGGTTCCATAATTCTCCTCAGTCATTTTATGTATTATTTTTCGATTCCCCGGTCATTTGACATTTCACGATGAAATAACCGGGGAATCGGAAAAAATACATAAAATGGCCGAGAGAAATTATGGAACTGTTTTCGGATTGTAGCTTATGGAATTCCCCAGCATTCCCCACATATTCCACGGCAGTAAGAATACATTTTCATTGAAAAAATCGCAGCGGACAAAAATTTCATCCTCGATGTCAGTACTAGGCTTAACTATGAACATTAATAACTGAGGCACAGGCATTTTTAGCGAAATATTGACAAATGAAAATTGAAATATCTACACTGAGAAAAAAATCCTGTAAATTCAAAAAATACGCATATAATTCAAAGAGATTCAAATATGATTTTGCTTCATATTTGTTTCCCTTTGAATCATTATATAATCCCTTTATTTCAAACGGGTTTCCCTTTGAACTAATAAGATATTCCTTTTGAAAGTCTATCTATAATCACTTTAAATTAAAGTGATGCAGTCAATTTAATCAGGTCACAACCATAAATCGAAAGGATTTCCTTTTAATTTAAAAGGATGACTCTTTGTTTTAAATGCATGAACTCAAAAGAATACTTTAAATTACACCAAAAGGAGTAATTTTCACAGGGTGTTCTTTCCCTGTGAAAATTACTCATAAATGAGTTTTGTATAACTTACCTCGCTACAGGTGTTGGCGACATTTCATTTACCTCTTTACGCTCTAAAATGCACAATAAATTACCTGCCTACAGTGGGATTCGATCCCGCGAACCTATGATTTGAAGACTAACGCCCCTACCTACTACACCACACAGACTATACGGGATGACGTTTATAATTTACACCATACATTGTGACATCGCTCTACCACACTGCCGACCCACTGCGAGTGTAAACAAAAAAAAATCCTATTGAAAATTTGGATTTAAAGGATTTCCCATTAATTTAAAAAGATTTCCTATTGAAAATTTAAATTTAAAGGATTTCCCATTAATTTAAAATGATTTCCAATTGAAAATTTGGATTTAAAGGATTTCCCATTAATTTAAAAAGAATGAGTTTGAATTAAAGCGGTAGATATTTAAAAGGAAAGGATTATATTTAATAGGAATGTAACTCGATTTCAAAAGGATATCGAGTTAATTTTAAGGGACGTTATTTTTCTCGGTGTACCCGAGTTGTTACTGTGAAAGCGAAGATTAATTGTGTGAAATGCTTCTTTATGCTTATGCTAAATTAATTTACAAAATTACATCCCTCTGAAAAAAAAATAATGAAAACGTAATTCCACATTTGTAATTTATTAAATAAGAAATATAATCCAAAAAGTGCCGAGTACGAGAACAATACATTTATCTCCAGAATTTGTTTGAATCTTCACTCGTATATTGGCAGCTTATATGATGAAATATGAATCCTCCTATACACATCTCCTAAAGCCAATTCAAATCCTTCGGAAATCATGAATTTCCTTCATATCCGAAACATACATATAGGCTTGGAGGCATATGTAGTCTTATGAATTTATTCCGAAATGTCTGCGACTAAGGATAAAAATCAGCGAAAATCCAAAAGTATGTAATTCTTATGCAAATTTAATTATGTTCAAGAAGAGAATTTTTCTTTTCTTTTTTCTGCTGTTGTTGCGTAGACAACATTGAAAAAGGATATTCTATTTAGCGTTTGATGAAAGTATACTATCCTTCTAATAAGCAAAATGTATAGATATAAATTGTGTTTTATCTCATCCTATGGAGTAAAACCGGATGCAACGAAAATTGTATTTTCGTTCGCATTCTTTGCAAGGATATTCTACACTTGCACTTAGTGTGTAGGAGTTGTTGTGACTGTGCGGAATGAATCCCACGCAAAAATGGAATTGCATTTTGCTTTCTTCACTGATTGAGCTTCAAGATGCAGTTCTATAACTAGATCTATCTTTCAGTGCATCAGACCAGATTAGACCGGACGTTAAGAAATAGCTGATCGAAAATAGTTCTTAAAAATGGAGTTAAATTTAGAGAGATCGACATTTTTGTCCAAAAGGCAAGGCAAGTTTACACTCTCCAATTTTCGTTCCTTCGTTTCAATCGCAATTAATTTGAAATACGCGAAACGTTTTCCACGAAATGAAAAAGATGAGTTCAAAAGGCTGGACTAAATGCAATAATTGCAGAAAAAATAGCAATCGGATTGCATCAAGATGCATGCCTTGCAATATTGTGCATTCTTTCTTTGAAGAATGCCCCATTGAAGAAACCGTCCAATGGCTCGACTTCTTGCTGAAGGGGTTGAAAAATGCCAGTCAAACAGTTCACACGATAAATTGCTTACAAGTCTGGTGTCCTCCACAAATCGATAGTACCAACGTCCTATATAGTACAATTCAAAGATTTTTCAATTCAATTTAATTTGAAATAAGTGGAATAAACTGCTGACATTTCCATCATTAATTCCGTTTGGATTGGAGCTATTTGCTTTTATTTATCGTTCAAATACCAGTGTTAAAAAGGAGAAATTGTTTTTCACTCGTGGAGTGTACACTTCGATGTTGAATAGTAAATAGAAGAAATTCGTCTGCGAAATTTTTGAAATAAATCCTTTAAGTAGATGTGTAATTGATAGATAGATAGATAGATAAATGTTTTATTCAATACTTAAAGTAATCCATACATTTATATACATTTACAAACAATTTTAAGGCATGGCGTAGCCGTCTGCCATTCATTTGGTATTTGTAATAATAATATAATTAAGCTTTAACAATTTCTCACTAGTTAATTCAAGTAATTAATTCAAAAATTTCAAGGAACATTACATCTGTTCAATATAAAATAAATCCTTTTATTTCACTTTCTTCAATTAGTTTCCCTTTTGGTTACGTGCTGGCGAATTTCGGTATTGTATTTTGTGATATTTGGAATATATTCGTCATCGATGCTGTCTTTTTCACAATTTGTGGTCTTGCAAGGGCACAGGGCGATGAAGTTCACACAACTCCAGATTCTGCATGTTCATCTACCCTGTGCCCTCTACCACAAATGACGTCTCACAAGGTTCCTTCCAATATATTTCGACGATATCTCAGGGCAATTCGACAGAAGTCATACAAATTTTCCCAATTACTTCCATTTAACAAATTAGTTAATTCTCGTTCATTCAGCACATTTCGATCAAAACAGGATCTTCTGATTTCCCTCAATACGGGACAAATGGCAATAAAATGTCGGGAATCCTCTCTTACTTTCATGTTGCACAGACTGCAGAGAATCGGCAAATCCGGTCTATGCGGTTGGTAATTCAGCGAAAGTAGCTCTCCTCGAGCTCTAAATATTAGTGAAATTTTGGTAACGCTGAAATTATTTTGAAAATATGTGCTTTCTCCTAGGGTGTGGTTTAATTGAACATAAAGCTCCCGATGTTGCGACGATTTAGCCTGTTCTGCTACTTTCGCTATTTCCTGTTCTCTTACGTGCATTAGAAACTGTTGCAATATATTGCTGTTTGCAGAAGTCCCATCCCAGGAAAACTCGGTTTCGCGCTCGTTTGCTAACGAAATCATGTCCATATAAAATGCGCTCTTTTTCTCTACGGCATAAACCAGTATCCTCTTTGGTAACCTATCGCAGTTCATAGTAGATACTTTTGCCAGATATTTGAAATGCGTTTTTAGAGTATCCAGAAAGATTGGTGTTAAACCTGTTTCTTGATGTAACATGTAATTTGGTGTTGTTGTCGGAAGTTGGAAAATTCTCTTTAAATAGTACCTCTGCAGCTTTTCTACTTCTTCGTACTGCTTACCGCCCCAAACTTGGGCACCATATAGAAGCACAGATTTGGCCACTGCCTGGAAGATCTTGTACTTAGCCGCATGACTTATGTCTGGTGAGTTGAAACATTTTTTCCATATCGCATTTATGGCCCATTTTGCCTCCTTCAGTTTTTTCTCCAAATGCGTCTCCATACATAAGTTACATGAGACCCAAAAACCGAGATATTTATATTCTTTGACGACTTCAACATCGTTGCCTTTATATTGCCACTTCTCATGCTGAGCCAATCGAAAACGTTTTTTAAATATAACAATTTTTGACTTATCCAAGTTTATGGTAAGCTTCCATCGATCGCAATAGTTTTCTAAATAATCAATAATCTTCTGCATGTCCTCCGGCGATTCAGCGAAGAACACCATGTCGTCCGCATATAACAGACCTTTTAGCAGCACATCATAGGCTTTTGCTCCCCCGGGAATTTCGTCTAGAATGTCATTAACAAAAATTGCGAATGCGTCGGGGCTAAGCTTGCAGCCTTGACGCACTCCGATATTCGTGCAGAATGATTTCGAAAGGTGACATCCATTCCAAACAGCTGCGCTTGTATTTTCATAAAGCTTTTCGAATACATATCCAAATTTCGCAGACATGCCAGCATTGTAAAGTTTATAAAACAATGACGACCGATCGACCGTATCAAATGCTGCTCGAAAGTCCACGAAAAAAGTATACAATCTTCGTCCTTCATTTAAAAACTGCCGAGCCCAATTGCACAATATGAATATATTATCATAAGTAGAATATCCCTGACGAAATCCCGCTTGATTTTCGACTATGATTTTCTCCGATGCCATCCATTTCGCAAACCTCGTTTGCAAGAGCGTTGTAAATATCTTTCCCGATGCATTCAGGAAAGAAATGCCGCGATAGCAAGCCGGGTCGTTTACATCTCCTTTTTTAAACAAAGGGAAAATTATAGCATCACGGAACTGTTCTGGTACATCGCCGCTGTCGAAGATTCGGCTAAACTCATTGCGAAGCATGACTAACGATGTATCTGTGCCATACTTGTAAAACTCCACTGGAATTCGGTCGCTACCTGGAGCTTTATTATCTTTGCACTTATTCAATGCTTCGCGTACTTCTTCTATGGTTATTTCTGCATCTAATATCTCGTTCTGCCAATTTGGTCTTGCAAAATTGATCATATAATCGCACACACTTTCCGAACTTTGTAGCAATTGACTGAAGTGAAACTGCAACATTTCAATATTTATGCCATTCCCTATTGTATGCGTATCAGTGCCGTTTATACGTTTAGCTATTTTCCAAAAATTTTTCGAGCTTGTACATGTAGATAGAAGCTCAGCCTGATTTTGGTAGAAACTTCTTTTTTTTGTTTGGCATTCAGTTTTATATTGCCTATTGGCTTGCAGATACATATTCCTTGCAAATACCGTATTATGCTTCTTGAACAACTTCAACCACGCAAACGACCGTTTTCTATGTTTATTACATTCATTGTCGAACCAGGGCTCCTTGGCAGGCCTTTTTACTTTGTTAGCTGGTGGTGCACTCAATTTGATACAGTCTGCTATTCCGCAGATGTCTGTTTGTGCAGTTTGGGATAAATTTATGTCTAGATTAGCTTTGTACTTCACTTGGAGCTCATCTCGCCATTTTAGTTTAGGTAGGAGATTAATTGGCATAGTTTTTGTTCTACCGATACAATCTAACCCAATCGTTGTTATTATTGGGAGATGATCGGAGAACTGCTTATCATCAACCTTGAAGTCCGAAACGAGGGGCATCCAGTCCCCTCCGGCCAGGCACAAATCAATGACGGTGTGGCTATTATATCCAATGTATGTACACTCTCCTTGTGTATCGCTGTTCGAGCAACCATTCAAGATTTTTAGACCATACGAATCTGCAGTATCTAAAATTTTTCGACCGCAAGAGTTAATTGTTGCATCTTTTGACTGTCTCTTTGCATTGTCCATGACATTTGCAATTGGCTGTTCGGCGCCAACTCGTGCATTCATATCGCCCACAACAAGAAGATTCACATTATTTATACTCGCAAGGGTGTCGTTAAGCTTATCATAATCATTCAGCCAACGGTTACAATTCAAATAGGTTGGTACTAGTGCCATTTCTTGATTATTGATTCGCATTGAAAAATATTTCACATCGTTACAAGATTTATATTTACAAGTGATTAATCCATTATAATTTATATCCTTTTTAAAGCCAAGGAGAATTCCACCACTAGCTCTTCCTTTCACATGGCGTCTAACAGCCGGAATCCAATGTAATTCAAAACTTTTAAATTTGTTCTCGTATACTTCAAATCCGTCGACTAGATAAGTTTCTATTAAGATAATTATATCAAATTTGTTAATATATTGGTAAAAATCGCTAAAAATGCTTTTATTTTTGAGCCCCGCAATGTTGTAGGCTAAAATAGTTATTTGTTCTTTTCTCTGGCAAACGGCTACTCTCCCCTATGCTATGTTTATGGCTTGCGATAACATCGCATCTCTTGACGTCGATGGTCTGTCATTGCTAGTGTCACCGCCATTGCTACTGTTTACATTTATCGAGAAATCGCTGCCTATAATTGTATTTAACTCTTTTTGTCCATCTTGCTCCCCATACTGCAATCTGTTTTTAGTTAAATCCCAAGTAAATTGTTTACCTTGGACAATCAGTACATCATCTCTAACATACACTTTGAGATTGGCGTGCTTTTCAATAACTTGCTTGCGGATTTTCATTAGACAATTTTTCTTCTGTCTGGTTTCATAAGGTAAATCTTTTTGGACAAGAATACCAGTGTTTCTTAATAACTTTGCATTTTGCAGTGCACGTATCACCTGTTGCCTATCATGAAGAATAACACGGAAGTTGTTTCTTTGGTTTGATGTGCTGCGTAAACGCTGTATTTGGTCCGCGGATAGGGTGCTGCAACAGTGTAGTGTTTTTGTGCATAAATCTTGGATTGTTTCAATTTCATTTGTGTTACTAGTGGCAGGAATTTTCAAAATTAAATGGTTAGCAGTGGCATTTTTTTCCAGTGTTTTAATTTGCATGGCTTGTTGTTCGCATAAATTGGTTATTTGGCGAATATCGTTTGACAGTTGTTGGTTACGTTTTTCTAATTCTGCGATCTTCGTGAAAAGCTCTTTTATGTCGTTTATTTTAACAACGTCTTTCAATTTCACCTCTAGCGTATCATTCAATTTCTTATCCAGTGTATCAGCAAACATTGCAATTAACTCTGCTTTATCTGCCGGGGTCATTTTCGTGCTTAACTTTTTGCTGTTCGGAAATGTATCGGGCGATGTAGCGGCTAACGATCTTTTTGACATTTACCTTTCTTTGTTGCAATTTTCGTATGTTTTGAAATTGTAAAATTTATCGTTATACTAAATTTTCACTTCAGTTTTATTTCTCTCCAAGCGCTGATACTTCACAATCACTGGCGCAGCGTTTAATCGCGATTTGGTCTAGATTGCGCGACACTTTTAAGTGAAAACTAATAAACACTTTGGAGAAGTAATTAAAGCTTTGCGATTCAATGATTTTCAAATACATGTGATGTGTAATTGTATAACAAAGATTGTACATTATCAATTTTATTTGCTTGTGCTAAATTGGGGAAAAAATATTGCCAGCATTTTGTTACTATTGAAATTTCGAATTTTTGAAAAAAAAAAAACAATAAATCAATTGTTTGTCTAGAGACGTTTTTCAATTACTTGCAAAGTCCCTCACCATTATCATTGTACAATTCCATGACACTATCTTAACGTTTACAGATCCGAGCAAATTCCTTTCAATGTAGGTCGACAAGAAGATCTTTCACCCACGAATTCAATGTCCTTATCCCCCATTATTTGTCAACATAAAATCAGTGAGTGAACTCTCCGGTATAGGCCTAGACAAAATAAATTATCACAGCAAATCCTGTCTACGACAATTTTAAATCAATTAAACCTTCAACAGGAGATTGATTATCTTAATCACTAGTAAAAGTGTTAAAAACGACCAGGAGGGAGATCCCAACAACGAAAATGTCCAAACACATCGGTCAACGTACAGGAAGAATTAAGCCATTTTCGGCACAAAACATACGACTTGTTCGTCCCACTCATTTGTCATCCTTAAGTGCGTCTCGGGATTTCCATATGCCGCTCTGATTAAGTTCACAAATACAAGAAAAGTTCAAAAAACCCTTTTGGGGCTAGTTACAATTTCTCAAAATTCCTGGCACACTTAATATAAATTATTATCGGAGATAAGAGATCATTGTCCCCAGGACCCGAAGATTGTGTGGGAAAATGGCCTTTTACAGCCAGGGAGGACAGCATAGTTTATCCTCAACTGTGACTTTGAACTCGGGATAATTAATTGCCTTTTGATGGTTATCATTCTGAGTCAACGACGACAACGACTTGTGATAGTTTAACGATTTATTTTCGACACGTTTCGCATGATTTTCAATCAACGGAAATCGTACAACAGTACACGAAACATGGTGTTCTGATTAAAGGATACAACAACCTATAGTGACGACGAAGTTGATTCCTATTCATCTTGCATCGGTCGACGGAATAGTGAATGAATTCCATTTCGTAGCGTGCAGGGGTTGAGGAGGGTTGGCGAGTTGTGTGAACTTTTGTACGCTTTTGGGAAATTAAAAGTTGTTCTATTCAACTTTTATGTGCATAAAAATTGGGAATTATTTTAATAAATTCTCTAGTGGTTGGTTTGATGGAGTATAGTTGTGTGTCTCTCTTATCTTTTGAATGACTAAAAGGATGAATGCAAAGAGTTCGGTCAACACAACCATATTGCGAAAGTTTGACTTAATGATGAGAATTTATTATTTACGGAAGTGATTTGGAATTTGTTTTTGACAGATGGTTTTGTGATGGTATTTGAACAAAATAGAGAACAATAGAGATTTCCATTTAGATACAATAGAAGATTGATTTTTTCGCCTACCTAATGAGAGGAGAAGCTATTGGTAGGAAACGGTAAATGTTAAATTTAGATTTTTTTTTAACATTTTTAATACGTTTAAATATGGGTTTTGACTACTATCCGGTGGCTCATAAAGCTTTTCTTTAAACAGGAACTTAGTAACCTATTGACTAGGGCATTTTAGTATATCGGCATGCAAGCAGTTCTGCAGTTTTCGATTTACAAAATCAACTTGTCAATAAATGATATTGAATGCTTTTATTCTCATGAAGTGAAGACAATATTCACTGCCCTATTACAACGAATTTGGTTGAAAATAATAATATAATAGTCCCCTCGGTAACTTTGTACCCCTTGGTAACGTTAGTAACCTTGGTCCCCTTGGTAACCTTAGTAACCTTGGCCCCCTTGGTAACCTGTGTAACCTCAGTAACGTCGGCTCCCTTGGTCGCCTTGGTAACCTTAGTAAACACAGTACGTTTGATAACCTTGGCTACCTCGGAAGGCCTTAGTAACCACTGTAACCTTGATAGCCTTGGTAGTCCAGGTAACCTTGGAAACCTAGGTATACTCAATATGTGATTTAAATAACATCCATATTTCCTAAGTCAACACCAAACGGTTAAGACACGATTTCCGCTACTGCAGACCCAAGACTGTCCTTACGTCCAGGTTCCATCATTGTCCCTTTTAAAATACCTATATCTACTAACTTTGGCTTATTAAGCTTAACCGTCACCACAATTTTCCAAATGCCTTAATCATGTAATTCTGGTTTGAGCACAAGAGAATACACCGTTAGTGTAGTAAAACCGCCATATTTAAGCTTCCACCAAACCAGCGCAATGCGGTAGCGGTACGTTTCAGAATGTATGAAATTTTTCCGCCACGGTACACACGGCGAACATGTCAATTCGTTTGGTGTGTTCCGCGTATCGCTATACAGTGCTGTTTTGGTGGAAGCATTAGGATCATCGGAATAAACGAGCGCACTGTATGTATCGCACTATATGCTCATCCAATATTATATTATTCTGTACCTACTCGTATATCAGACGAACCAAAACGTGAAAATTGACCCTTTGCCGCTGCTCTTCTAGACATTTTACAATTGAAAACTGTGGAGCACACACACAAGGGATTGTTCTAAACAATTCTGTCAAATCAGAAAACTATACGATTATTTTCGAGACATCTCCCCTATCCCCGACTTTTGAAAAATGTCTCCTTTCAAACATATAAAAATACGCCAGGAAATTTGAACAAAAATTTTGCCAAACTTCGGAAAAATTAAGGGAAAGCTGGATTTTAGCATGAGCCTTCCTTTCGAGGTCCTAAACAAGACCCTAAAAGTCCCCGTCTCTACGAGTGCCGCTAGCGGTGCTACAGAGGGTCAAAGACCCTCGAAAACAGGTTTTTCTGAATATCTCGATATCGGTAGCATATACAAAAAAGTGGTGTATGGCAGATTTGAAGCTCTTATGCTTTTTCAATAAACGATGGAAATACCGAATACGTTCGTGCACTCCTAACGGTGCTAGGAGGTCTAATGGTATTTTTAACAATGTTTCACGAAAATCTCTATAACGGTAACTCGTACTAAAAACTTTGGTATGGAAAATTTGTAGTCTAAACTCCCCAAAGATGGGAGCCCCCCTTTCGATGTTATGAGGGTCAAAACATTCATTTAAGCAGTTTTTGGGGAATATCTCTATAACGGTAACGTGTACGGTAACGTGAACCCCCATAACGCCCTTGAGGCTGCATGTATTGATATGAAATTTGGCCGCTTTCTTCAAAACTCCATAGACTACAAATTTTCCATACCAAAGTTTTTAGTACGAGTTACCGTTATAGAGATTTTCGTGAAACATTGTTAAAAATACCGTTAGACCTCCTAGCACCGTTAGGAGTGCCCGAACGTATTCGGTATTTCCATCGTTTATTGAAAAAGCATAAGAGCTTCAAATCTGCCATACACCACTTTTTTGTATATGCTACCGTTATCGAGATATTCAGAAAAACCTGTTTTCGAGGGTTTTTGACCCTCTGTAGCAACGCTAGCGGCACTCGTAGAGACGGGGACTTTTAGGGTCTTGTTTAGGACCTTGAAAGGAAGGCTCATGCAAAAATCCAGCTTTCCCCTAATTTTTCCGAAGTGAAATGCCAATTTTCCTGGGGTAAAAAGACGCAAGAAATTCTATGCAATTTCACATTTTTCGCTGTATCTTTGTTTCAACCGCACGGATCAGATCAAATGCACACTCCCAGGACAGACTCTATCCATGGGAAATGAGAGCAAATCCCGAGATGCTCTCTACGAGGCTGTAGCCCTGAACAAGAAGAACAACGAAAACAACGGGAACAAGATTTTCGGAAAAATCCGATTTTTAAACTTTTGTATATCCGGTGGTTTCCATCCTATCTTCTTGAAATTTTCTACACTTCGTAAGACGTAATTTGAACACTCAGGACCAACCAGGATCCGAACTACAGAGGGCCGAAAACCCGTACTTGTTCCGTCGTGTAAACATGGTCGTTTCTCACTTTAGATTTGTTCAAATTTCTTCGTTTTTCTTTGGCGGGCGGGACGCTCTCGACCGATCCTTCCCATCCTTTCCCAGTTCGCGTATACATGATCAAAACGCTGCGAAGCTAATTAAAAAACAAATCACTCTGGAAAGTGTCGAACTCGAGTTTCATTGTTTTTCCCTATGCGGAGATATTCTAGTCTCCGCGCCCAACCACTATAGGTGACTTGAATGTCTCCGTACCGTATAGGGAAGTACTTAGACGGGCACGGGCAGTAAACTCAGCTCGGCGTTGTACACATTCGATCATATACATATGTATGTGTGAATGCATCTTCTATCCAATCCTAACCCCCGTTCACATATATATGATCGAATGGGTACGATGCTACACAAAAATCGTCCTCAATCCCTGGGGTGTTATACGACGCGTGACCATCGGGGCAAGATGTCCAGGGACACAAATTGTAAATCACTAACGGAGCTGCCAGGTATGCTGCACCATGCGGGGCTCTGGTGTAGCGGACCATTTATTTCCCTAGCTACTCATGGGAATCTAATGAGCCAGCCATTTAAAACAAATAAAAACACGAAGACCTATCCGAAAGGAGCAGCCTCAGACTCGGAGGTGTCGATGAGTTGATAGGTGCCCCTACAGGAGGAAACCTATTCAAGAAGAGCTATAAACTCTCGAGGTCTCCACAACAACAACATCTAGCCGTTGTTACAAAAAGCCTCGCGACATGTTCCTAAAGTGCCGGCACCCAAACGATTAAAGCTCATGCGGGACATGGAGGAAAGTAGAGTTCTTCAAACCTCAAAAAGGAAGAAACGCAGTCTCCATAAAGAGGACAGGAGGGGGTGGCTCAAACTGGAAGGCCCCCACTGGAAGAAAGTCCCAGACCCTGGACCAACTAACTAAACGGGAAAACAAGAAAAACGAAAGAAATTTAAGAAGTTTCTCAGTCAGAAGAGATGACCTATGCCGACATCCTGAAAAGAGTGATGTCCGAACCACGGCTGAAAGATATGGGTGACAACGTCTCCTGAATTCACCGAACAAGAAATGGGGACCTCTGAACTCTTGTTTCAAATGAAAACCCGCGGTATAAATTCGGTAGAAGGATACAAGGCAATCGTTATGGGCCTGTTAGGATTGAATCCATCTTGTATAATAGCTTTGCGGCAGGAGTCGAGGATAGAGGCTCCAGATCTCGATGAGTTCACAACGGGTGGCATTCGTTGAGAAACTGGAAGTGGAGCTTCCCCTTGACGCCGTGAATTCGTTGAAGAAGGCGCACGGTGGCACTCAAAGAGCAATCATAACCTTGCCCACAGACGTAGCCAACAAGGTGATGAAAGTAGGCAAAATCAAGAGGGGGTGGACGATCTTTCGGTTGAAATGGCAATTGTATCCGAAGAGACGCTTTAAGTTCTTAGCAATTGGCCACTTTGCGAGGGACTGCAATATCGCCCAATTTGTTTACTCGACACAACGGGAAAAGTGCTCGAAAGAATTATATGTAACCGCTTGTGAGAAGTAGTGCAGGAGCAGGGGCGTTTATCAGACCTTAAACGTAATCTATGGCTGTGGATGTGAAATTTCACATGACCCAGTTCTTAACAGGCCACGGAGTGTACCGTCAATGTTTGCATCGGTTTAAGCTGGACTACTCGCCAGAATGCCCGCGAGATGCAAGGGAGTTGCGATGGATGCAAAATATATCTTTTTTGATTCCCACATTTGGAGATATCCGCAGTCAACTAAAGCCAAGTTGGGAGAGAAGCTAGTGGTTCTGATGCTGCTACCAACAAATAACTGGGATTCAGTAAGCAGGGCAATTTGGGCCGTCCACATGAAGCTACAGAGGGAGGTGCGTAGACGCAAGTCTCCTACCAGTGGTGATGGCTGATTAGTCTAAATTGACCCTGTGAAGTAATACTGAAAGGTGGTTCCGCAGGGTCAAGCGGTGACGAAAGAGGTGTTTAGGTTTAGTCGGTAGGTAAGAATCACATTTAACCTTCTGTAACCTCCTTCTTTATTAGTTTAACGGAATATGTGGTTTCAAAACGGCGCCTTCTGCGCTAATTGGGCTTCTGGTCTGCTTGACCTAAGCCACCACTTTTACCTACCTACCTATGTAATATGCATGCAAGATTGCAAGTAGTCTTAATCGTCAGTTACGCACGTATTTCGATTCCACCTACGGACATTCCGATTTGCCTTCATTATTATGGAAAACATAAGCCATAAAAATAGGACTTCATCTCTCAGGCTTCCTTGGAATGCATTTACTCTCCCCCCTCCCCTCTCCACCACATTAAAATTTCACACTTTCAGAAATAATACTCGTGTATGCAGTTCCATGTCGTATGTGAGCTTCATATGCGTCTACTCCTTTTCGATACGTGTCTCAATTTTTGAATCAGAATTCTGTGCACGCTATCGATTTAATTTCTACGAGCTTCTGACCTATGAGTATAAGCCATCCATAAGGTACTATACGGTTCTATGAAGCCAATATGTAGGACACACTATATCGATTCCATAATAATATAATGAATGAACTCAATATCTAAAATTCCAAACTATTTTAAGTTTCAGCAAAAAGTTTTTAATCACTACTTTACTCTACTCACTATATACAATCGGCACGATTAAAATCGTTTCGTCTCAGTCGCTTTCTGGTCTGATGCATTCAGAAAGCATAAAAGTCCATGTCCATTCATCCATGCTTTTGACATGCAATTTTAAATTATTCTTCTTGATGTTTGTCCGATTTTACAAGGAATTGGGCTAATTACTCTGTCAGGGTGGGCAGGGGACATTATGATAAATGAAATGTGATATTTTTGGAATTATTTAAGCGTTTCTATGTTCTATATGTATATGTATTTTTTTGACATCGATATTGATGAATGGGAAATGTGAACATACAGTTTGGAGACTTGTTACGACTTTTATCTCTTTATTTTAAAACAAATATTACTACAAAGTGTTTGTGTTATGCAGCAATTTCCGACTTTCTACCAAATTCGACTGAGCTGACGAACCTGAGTGTAATAGATGAGTTCAATGTAACACCATATTAACATTCGCCAGTTCAGATATCTGCACAGTGTTTTGAACAGATTTTCTCCGATAACTGCGCAGTTTAACTGATGGCTGGCGCGATATATTAAGTTAGCTTGGACGTGGACGCAGATCATTTTCAGTGTGTACAAGCCTTAAGCGTGTAAGTGTCTGGTAACAAAAACAATGCAGTTTTGGCCGCTTGTGCCTATAAATATTTGAAACTAGTGAATGGTTTGTTCTAAAAGATTTTTTTTTGTGAAACTATTAAAATTTCATAAAACTCCCAAGCTTTGTTTTTTGAATAAATTTACTTTAAACATGACCGTTACTAAGTCGGCTAATTATATATACATATTTCAGAGCTCTAGATTCACAATTACATATTAAATATTCATCTAAAACCACCTTTGAATAAAACCATTCACATACACTGCGCCGGCCATGCTGACTGACCTAGATTTCGTCCTGCGTTGAAATCAAACCGAATCCAATTGACCCACCCACTAGCATACATATTTATGTATCCCATCCGTCTTTAATCCATTTCGTTCGTATACCTTTCTGTTTGTCTAGCACCTCCGCATTTTTCCCCACAACCATATTTCCAACTAAAGACAGGATTAAGTTTCGAGAAAAGTGAATTTCTTAGTGGACATAATTCGCCCTAACACACGCAGATTTTGTCGACATCTATCGACGCTTAACCCTAACCTCATCCACACTTTCGCCATTTCACCGTTGCTCGTTGAAATCATATGTAGTTTGGAGCGATGAAAAGCCCGGTGACTTTCACAAAAGATACACACCTGACATTTTTTTCTTCTTCTTAAGGATACACCTGTATATAGGAACAGCTATTATATCCTGCACCTTAAGAGCTTTTGTATGTTTTGGTCGTGCCCTTTATGAGGTGGAGGAGGTTGATGGAAGGGTAAATTTCATCCCAGTCACGTTTCGTGGAGTGTCGACAAAAAATTGTAAGGGTTTTGAATTTTTATGCTAGCAGGGGGTTAGAGGGAATATGAATGAGCGCGCTTAAGTATATGTTGTATACTTGTACATATTGCATATATTAAATAGTATAGCAAAAGCACTCGTATTCAGGACTCGAAAACGTATTTATAATATGCTTGTGGAAATGCAAGGACTTTTTCTGTATTTGTGTGCGGTGTTATTGTTTCTGTATAGCTGTACAGCTGTTAAGCCAGCTGTTTTTCGACTTAGTATATGGGTGACTTTGTTGAAGGGTTTTTTTCCGCCACACGTACGAGTATATTTAACTGAAATTGAGCTGCTACAGTGGAGTTGGGGGTGGGGGTGGTTGATGACTTATTTGGATACACATAGCACAGAATTAAGTAGCTCTTTAAATTGAATATAAAAATGCTTATGAATAGAAGGGCGCTTGTTAAGATATCATCTTGAGAACTGCTTATTCATTCGCAGTACGCGGTTGTATGTGCATTGGTGACATACATTTTTCGTGAGATTTGACATGAGTAGAGTCATTAAATGTGCACAAATTGGATTATATGATGGCGCTACTTGATATGGTAAGGTAAATTTATGTAATTATTTACTTTTATTGTGTGGAATTGAAGTACCAGAAACGCCAATAAAATTACAAGAGTACTTGATAGTACATGTTGAATTAATTTGTACGAAAATCAGAGTTAAATCGAAATACTATAATTAATTGGTTTTCAAGTACGATTCCTTGTATTCCAGTATTCCTCCAGTTTTACCAATATTTTTCCTCAACTACTGATTTAAACAAAAATCGTTGACACCGTTCGGACGCATTCTACGCGCAGGAAAAGAACCATTAGTCGTACAATAACCCATAGATTTTTATCGGTTTTACTCGTTCTTCTCTCAACAGCTTTCACATCTCATTAAAATCCGAACCGACTGATTTAAGGATAGACGCAAAAAGGACATTTGCCTCGAACTCGAATTTGAAAGAAAGATTAAACATACCTACATAATGTGCATATGGAATTCTAATAGAAATAGGCATTTGCACGTTCGATTAAGGAAACATTACAATCAATTAAAAAACAGGCACAGTCTTGAACATCGGCACCGAGAGTTACCAGCAAAAAAATGGAAGGCTTATTTAAGGATTGTATCCATACGCTGTATACCTTTGAAGTAAGGGAAAGCTTCGGTAAGGAATTACGCGTTGCAAAGGCATTAACCTGTCAGATACCTTTCCGAAGCACAGGCCATGTCATCGGCGATAAGGTTTAAGCTCAAATACGTTACTTTTACCTTATAATAAAACTATTTAAGCCTTTTAAAGAGATTTAACAGTAGCTTTTAATAAGTTATACGGATGCCTCAAAAAAAGATTATAATACCTTTTGATATCCTTATGTAAATGGTTTGATAATGTTTAGAGAATGCTAAAAAATTGTGATTTTTCTGAACTATTATGGCATTATTCTTCTTCTGTGTACCCCCCATTAGGGATGTCAAAAACCGGACGGTTAGTCCGAAAACCGGTACTTTCAAAACGGTTAACCGGTTTTTTTCGGTTTTTTCATCCTCCCGGTTTTAACCCGGACGGTTGTTTGCCCATCCGGTTAAAACCGAAAAAAAACTTTCCGAATTCATAAAATTTTTATATTTTCTTGATTTATCAGTCTGTAATTCTATTACTTGTCTTCTATGAGAAATTTCGTATTTCCGAACACTCTCCATAGTGCTATTATTCCAGGAACCATCGCTTCGTCAAACTACCGCTCCTTGCATTTTTCCTTTCCAGTGGCGGATTTGCACATTTACCGCTAGTAGGCTGTTGACATTTTGCCGCCCCTACCAAGCTCTACGAGAATATTGCTAAAGGGACATTACCAGAATCAAGGGTCAAGGCGTTTAGCTTTTTAATCGTTTCTTGTGCAAAAATGTGCGGAAGACTGTTTTTTTAGTCGAGAATTAATACTCCAGGACGAACTTCTTTGATTAATCTTCATTTATTCTCAAATTTCTCGTTTACACTTTAATAGATTAGTGCTTTCCACTTCGTGGGTCCTGAGTATTATTCTATTTTTATGTGATAGATAAATATAAAGAAAAAGTGATCTAATAATTCCTTGGTTGGAGCGTCCGTTTGAAGGGTAGGTTCTTATTCTTCATAGTGTCCTGCTTTTAATGTACAATTGAGCGATACTCAGGGCGGAACTTAGCCTCTATGGCGCCTCTGGGCAGAAGACATATCTCCGCCCTCCGTCACTGTAAGGTAAGACAATTTCATGATTTTTAAACTATTTCAAAAAGAATTAAAATTCCAATTGAGAACTTGACGAAATGCAAGGACTCGTTGATATTATTTAGCAAAAGTTTTGCTTACTGATTTTAATTATTTGAAATGATTTTTGGCATCGTTGGTATTGTATATTTTTCTCTGCAGAAAAAATTACAAATTCAACAATTTAAACTTCAAAATTTTTAAAATTTCTTTTAAACCTTTTCACAAGATGGATACATATATATTACCTACTTAAAAATTTGATAGTCAATATAGCATATAATATCGAGAGGACCCCTCCCGAAACCAATTCCTGGTTACAACCCAGCCAATTTCAAGTGGGGAAAACTAAAGTAGTAACAGAAAACGCGAAAATAAGAACTTGCTTTTCTTTTACTAGGGTTGCCTATTCTAATTGATCTACTAACCCAGAAACTAGTTTAGAACGAATGCTAATTTTTGACAATGTAGTCTTTGTAAAAATGATTTTGTTTATGAAGGCATTTCCCGTTATACAAAAATTGAAAACTGTTTCAGACTTTGTATGAAATCTTTAAATTAGGATATCTGGATCCAAACAAACAGTATGTATAGGTATACCGTATACGTCAGAACAATTTTTAATTTTGCAAAGGATCAATACAATAGGCGCAGTGGTGTCAAACTCAAAACTTGGCGCGGGCCAAATAAGACTCTCTTCAGATTTAGGTGGGTCGCAGGAGGAAAATTTCAAAAACTTTTATGTAATCGTATTACGAAAGTTGACTACAGAATATTACTTTAAAATATAGCAGAGATCAGAGATCATATAGCAGACCGTGAGAACTCTCCTTTCGGAAATGTACTTCAAGAACATTATAAAATTAAGACAAGAAGCGAAAAACGTGAAAATATGATTGATCTTCAAGTAAGCACAATTACATGATTTCCGCCAAATTTTGGACAGATGATAAAAAATGTTTAGCACCAGTCACCCGAGGCCGCCCAAAATAACATTGGTAGGCAAAATAGTCAGAATAAATTCATTTCAGTAGAAATGTGGCTAAAAGAGACAAAAAGTTGTTTGTGATATGGTTTTAAACAAACTCATGCATCAATACAGCTTGATAAGTATAGGTCTAAAAACCATCACTTGGGCTCTAATTATTATGTTGGAACTTCACATCCAGGTGATTTAATGACCAATTCCAAGATTTCCGAAGTTTTTAAAGTTTTGCCATTTTTCCAAATAAATCTCAATTTATGTTCGGTAAAGCCATCCAATTTTGTATTAACTGCATTTCGGGACAGAAGAGTTTCACGAAGAGACTTAGTATTGTCCTGTACAAAAAAGTTGAGCTGTCTTATAAAATCCAATAACCATCCTCAAATTGTTGGTAAAGTATTTGGAGAAAAAATCCTAAAATAATCTTGCATAAGTCACTGACGAGTTTTAGTAACTTTGGTAGACTTGAGCTCAATTTCTGAATTTGTTCACCTTTCCAATTTCACAATTTTTGTGTTGATATTGTGCTGCTTCGACATGGCCGCGGGCCGCACAGAACTGCAAGGAGGGCCGCATGTGGCTCGCAGGCCGCGAGTTTGACACGTCTGCAATAGGGATATAAAAGCAGAGAGTGTATATAAGTTGCTTCCTTAGATTTGGCCACTGTCTCAGATCCCGCATGTAACGAGTCTGTCCCTCATTAAAAATCCCGAAATTGCATCGCAAAACATCCAAAGTGTCCCTCATTTTCGGAAAATTGACATGGTTTACGCTTGCAATTTTTTTTACCATTAGGTCATCTTTGAACGGCTGTAACTTTTGAACGCGGACAGCTATGAAATATTCAGCAAAAAGTGCACCACAATACGCCCTTCAACGCATTTTTTGGAAAATCGAACTATGATTCCCTTGCTCCCCTCTTTTTACGAATTATTTGTTTTTGGCTTTGGGTCTCATGAAAAATTGAAACCGTTTGTGCTTGGGCCTCCTTTGCAAAATTTTTTATCCTAAGGTCGCATCTTTCTATCCACTTTTTTTTGTGGGAAATCGATCCCGTTTGCACTTGGTCCTCCTTTGCGACTTGGTTGCCCTTGTGAAGCGACTGTATCTTTTGAAGAACAGCTAGGACCTTCTGAAATAGAGTCGATTTGCGCTATCCGGCGGACCTTTCTGACCAAAGACATTATTCATTTTTTTATCTGGTGGGATTTGAAGAGGCTTGCTGTCGGGAAATAGGAAATATAGTCAAGTACTCGTATATTAAAAATATGTCCAGCGTTTAATGTAGATTATGGAGCCTAATTCCTTCACCCAAAACATCCTCGCATATGGTAGATTCCTACCCTTGTTTCATTGAAGCCAATTTATGCGTTACTCCTTTTAGCTTAACCGAACTACTCTCCACCAGTAGGCTATTCGGAGTGAGATTAGCAGAATTTTGCGTGAAGTGTGTGCAGTGAAGTCTAGTTCATACGATAACTCAAATTTTTATCTGAATGAGTATTATTTACATTCCAATGTAAGTGTGCGATTGGGCACCCTGAAATACGCCTAGGTAACTACAAAAAGATAAGGAAAAGAGCATTAAGATGTTGTCTAATTATGACTGCTTCTTGAGTTTCCCAAAATTAATCATTCACAGAATTTTAAGCCAACGGAAAGTTTCAAAAATTGCCGCCCTTAAATATCTGCCGCCCTGGCCACTTGCCCAGGTTCTCCATATGGGAAATCCGTGCCTGGAAATACTGATAGAATCGATTATGTTTTTTTTTATTAAAAAAATATGTCAGATAAATAAAAATAAAGGAAAAAATCGCTTGGCTTCGAATTTCAGTCTGCAAGCAATTGACCAAAAGAGGCTTCAATAATAAAACGTTGCTAGTGTTTGAAGCTCTGACATAACGGTGACAAGCACACTTCACACACTGCTCCCAAAACGTATCTCATGAAAAGGATAAATTCTATATCTGGCGTTATAATTTGTATTTGGAATTCAGTTTTCCAAGGTACGGATATTAAATGTTTACAATGTGTTTAACTCAGAAAAAAAATATTTGCTCCAAATTTGCCGCCCCCGTAAAATCCGCCGCCCTAGGCTCCAGCCTACTCAGCCTACTGGTAAATCCGCCACTGCTTTCCAAGGCAGATATTGTTTACGTTGCGTGAGGTTGCGTGTCACACGTGTATCTTTTGTGCGTCGTGAATGTATATGTGTATCAGATCAGTGCATTTAGAGTTAATTGTTATAGGAGGACGAATCGGCAGTTGCTACGACGTCCGCGTCCACATCGATATCTGCGTCCACTTCAACATCCGTCGTGTCCACAAAGACTTCAACATCTACATCATTTATTAGTGCAGTCATACATATTAGCATTTCAAAAAGAAAAAAAATAGAGTAAGGTTAATTCTTGTGGTTTTTGAATCAGTGGGTTCCCAGGAATCTAAAACTCATTTTGCTAAAAAAAATTTAATCGGAAAGGTCCCAAAAAGGACAAAAAAGGATACTCTTTAATCCTTGACTGGAGGTCGGTATGTGGGGTATCAAATCAAAGTCAAGTACATTACATAAAAAAAATTATCGGAAAGCTCTCAAAAAGGACACTAATTTCAAACCTTGATCGAACGTGGGCATGCGGGGTGTCATATCAAAGAGGACGTCGAGTACATTCCATATCAAGGCCCCTCACAGGAGAAAATTAGGATCCAATGGAAAATTTTCATGTTTCTCGTATGTATCTTTCCAAAGCCGTAATTTTTCGTTTTAGCCCGAATTTTTCCATTTAGTGTCCTTGAAACAGGAAACAAACACCGGATATGCAATGCACTCGACGTCCTCTTTGACATGACACCCCGCATGCTCACTTTCAATCAAGGTTTGTAATTAGTGTCCTTTAATGTCCTTTTTCAGAGCTCTCTGATAATTTTTTTCTTAGCAAATTTAATGGTAAAATCTTAACCTATCATAGATTCGGAAAAGTGAGAAACGTAGTGACAACTTGGATTATTCTCGTAGTTATGGCTTTGGAAAGATACACGGAAAACACAAAAATTTTCGATTTAATCTCGATTTGTTCCGTTGAGTGTCCTTCAAACAGGAAACAAACACCGGACATGTAATGTACTCGACGTCCCCTTTGATTTGATACGCCACATGCTGACCTCCGGCCAAGGATTAAAGAGTATCCTTTTTTGTCCTTTTTGGGACCTTTCCGATCAAATTTTTTTTAGCAAAATGAGTTTTAGATGCCTGGGAGCTCGCTGATTCAAAAACTACAAAAAATAGCCTTACTCTATTTTTTTTCTATTTGGAGGCCTGAAATGGGATATTTTGACTGCACTATATGCATTGTCTAGCAATAAAACTCAGTTAACTATTTTTGAAACATTATGAATACTTCTGACAATTTTCTTTGATTATCTTTTTTGTTCAACATGTTTCTCTTTTAGGGCTCCATCACACAGTCATATTTCTATACGAACATCAGCTTAAGGAGTGTGTATGCATTAATTTGCTAAAATTCTATTCAATGAAAAACCGGTTAACCGAAAACCGGTACTTTGAGCCCGGTTAAAACCGGACGGTCTAACCGGCTTTGCAAAACAACCGAAAAAACCGAAAACCGGGTTATCGGCCGGTTTTTGACATCCCTACCCCCCATGTGGGACATAGTGCATATCCGCATCACATGCCCGGAAATGTTTGACCACGCCGAGATTCGATCTCCGCACCTCTAGATTACTAGCATCGTCAAGTGTGACTCAACCAAGTGAGCCACAGAGCCTAGCGACATTTTTTTCCAACATCCTAACGCTTCACGTAATTGCAATTACCAACACATATTCTGTCCGCAACAAATATAATTTTCCACACCACAGTGGAGTCTCAATGTATGCAATGGTCATCATAAGATGCCACAAAGTTACTTCTTCTAAGGAAAACCATTTGCGTGGTGGATCAAACGAACCTTACAAAAGGTCGTTATATTGAAGTTACAAATTAAGGCGCGTATTTTTCCAGTATTTTTTTCCAATGCATTAGCCATCTATACATTTCATTCCTCTAAACTCTATCCCGTGTGTAGTGTAATGGCACGGGTGAAATTATTAATTGTCTTTTTTATATGAAACTCGTTACCCAAAACTACACTCGGCCGCAAAACTATCGACTCAACCTAAAAGCGCGTGTATTTGTACGTGTTTTTTGGAAAGTATGGTAGTTATCCATAAAAGTCGTATGTCGTTTAAACGTCTGAAACTTTAGCTAACTGTTAGTACTCTTTTTATCAATATTTGCTTCGCACTTTTTAAATTATTGCCACTTGTAACAAAAAACCCCGAAAAATTTAATTTTCAGGTAAAGGTCAGGTCAGGTAAACTACCCCTATAAAAGCGCCCGTAATCAGTTTCTCATTATCAGTTGCATCAGGAAAGTTAGGTAACTTACATCTGAAGTAATTTCAATCACTGTTTGGTAATCAATGGATACGACGCCAGATCAGGCGGCACAAGTTCTAGCCCTATCGTCGGAAAATCATAGTCAGCGAACCGTCGCTCGCAGTCTTGGAATGAGTCAGTCTGCTATCTCGAGAGTTAGCAGGAGATTTCGAGAGACTGGTAGCTTTAATTCGAGACCAAGAACGGGCCTCGATCCACTTCAGAGAGAGACGACCGTTTCATTGTTGCAAGTACGTTACGAAATCGGTTCCTCACGGGTGTTGCTGCGTAGCGGAACCTGAGGCGTGTTCGCGGAGTAGCTGTTAGTGTCTGCACAGTAAGGAGACGATTAAGGGAAGCGAATATCAATCCAAGACGGCCTGCCAGGGGCCCCAAATTGACTGCACGACAAGCGCGCCTCTTATTTGCTCGAGATCATCTTACTTGGAGCGATACGGAATGGAGCTCAGTATTGTTCACTGACGAGTCGAGAATGTGTCTATATGGCAGTGACAGAATATGTCGAGTCTACAGGTGTCCAACTGAGCGATTTGCGCAGTGCTGTTTCACTGAAATGGTTGCATACGGCGGCGGTTCCTGTATGATGTGGGCTGGCATTTCCTTGGAGGGAAAAACGGATCTCGCATTCGTGCCCACAGGAGGCCGAAGAGGAGGGCTGACAGCTGAGCGATACGTTACCGATATTCTCCGTGTCCACATTGTGTCCTATGCAGCATTTATTGGCGAGAACTTCACTTTGATGCAAGACAATGCCCGGTGTCATGCCTCGCGCCTTACTCGACAGTCCTTGAATAAAGCCAATATGTCGTCACTTCACTGGCCTGCACGCAGTCCCGACATCAATCCCATTGAACACTTATGGGACAAACTAAACAGAAGAGTCCGAGCCAGAAATCCAGTCCCTTCGTCCACTGAAGAATTGAAGGCAGCCCTATTAGAGGAATGGTCCGGTATTCCTCAAGATACCATCAGCAACTTGATCAGATCAAGGCAGAATCGACTGGAAGCTGTCATTAGAGCAAGAGGAGGCAATAGCAAATACTAAAATAATAAATGCTTAACTTATTTTCCAACAGTTTTTGTTTTTTTTTTTTTTTTTTGCAAAAAACCTAACCAAAAACCATTTTCATATTTGCTCATTTTCGCTACGATTTCGCTCAAAGAGCATCAATTTTAAAAGAGCTCACCAAATATTGGTTAAAATGGTACCAACGTAAAGCTGAGGCCTTAAGCTTTTCAATGACATACGATTTTTATGGATAACTGCTATACTTTTCGAAAAACACGTACAAATTCACGCGCTTTTAGGATGAGTCGATAGTTTTGCGGCCGAGTGTATACGGAATGAGCAAAAAAACGAAACTTAAGCATTATTCTAGTACAGATAGCTCAAAACCCAAACATAAAAAAAAAATTGTTGATGCCAAATTGTTGAATACACTGCCCAATATACGCAGTAAAAAGTTACACCATTTTGCGCCATGGGTTAAGGGGGGAGGGGGTCGCAAAGGGGTGAAAATTCACTTTTTTGCAAATATCTGGAAAACCATGAATTTGACCTTAAAATCTTCTGAGGACGAAACAAACTACACAAAATTGCCTTTGTAATGATATATAACACTATAGACGTTTTCTCGGAAAATTATACCCTAGACCCAAAAGTATTATAGAGAATTTACATTTTTTGAGTTTTACATTTCGCACTGTAACTCTTGATAGAAAGAACCTAGGGTGAAGAAAACTTGTTCATTCTATTACCAACAAAATTTATTTGGGTTGTACAAAAAATTGAAGTGCTCCGACCATTGACGCCGCCCTCACTCCTCCTAACATTTTTCAAAAAGGCATGCATGTAGGTTCTTTTCAAATTGAGCCAGGCAAATAGAATGTGGTGAGGTGCCTAGTCTAACCCCCATTATGCTCCTTACCAAAAATTATTACCATCCGATCAAAACTAAGGGTACTCCCCATACAAAGTCAACCAAAATTCTAAAAGAATCCACATTTTTTCACTTCTAAATTCTATTTAAAATGAAAAAATAAAATTTATTTCTTAGAACGTCATTATAACAGTTAATTGTAGTCTTCTTAATGTATATTCAAAAGTTTGTAGCAGACCGTGCCTTACAAGTACGAAAAATGGGGTTTGAAGGTTGCTAGTACACGTTACTCGATGTATTCGGAACTAGCCTTTAAACTAGTACCAATGACTTTCAAACACAATTTGTTGATATTTGTAGTGTACGCTTTGATGCAAAATTTTGAACATACATTCAGAAGACTACAATTAATTGTTATAATGCCGTTCCAAGAGATAAATTTTATTTTTCCATTTTAGATAGAATTTAGAAGTGAAGAAATGTGAAATTTGTTAGAATTTTCGTTTACTTTGTATAGGGGGTACCCTTATTTTTGATTGGATGGTAATAATTTTTGGTGGGGGCATACTGGAGCTTAGACTAGGCACCTCACGAAATTTGATCTGCCTGGCTCAGTTTAAAAAGAAGCTACAGGCATGCCTTTTTGAAAAATGTTAGGAGGAGTGAGGGGGGCGTGAATGGTCGGAGGACTCCAATTTTTGGTACGAATCAAATAAATTTTGTTATCAATATATGGACAAGATCTTATGACCGAAGTAAATGTAAATTCACTATAATACTTTTGGGTCTAGGGTATAATTTTCTGAGAAAATGTCTAGAGTGTTACATATCATTACAAAGGTAATTTTATGTAGTTTGTTTTGTCTTCAGCGTATTTTAAGGTCAGACTCATAGTTCTCCAGATATTTGCAAGAAACTGAATTTCAGTATCTACGGCGCCAAATTTTGATGATGCCATTCCATTAATATTGGCCTGAAACGACCGAATCTGTAATCCCTTTTCGCGAAATCGTAACGGTTCTCCAGATATCCAATGTCATAGTTTTACATTTATATGGGGTATATAGTTCAGTTTTTAATGGAAAATTGGGGGTATTTTTACTACAATTGATGTGAATCAATAGCATTGCACCGAAAATAGCATTTTAAACTTCATTTGCCTCACTGTCTAGCAAATTTTACAATTCTTGCTCGCTAATATATTTCGACTTTTAATGTTATTAACATCTTTGCCAAATTGGCAAAACTTACTATTCTAGTGGGACTGATTAAAATTAAAACGTCAATTTGATGGAATCGAACACTTTCCCCAATGTGTAAAGCGGAAATATCCCCCTTTTCTTATCAAATTACTTAGCTATGGCTTCATAGAAAAGTCAAACTTTGACATTGAATATCTGGAGAACCGTTACGATTTCGTGAAAAAGGATTGCAGATTCGGTCTTTTCATGCCAATATTAATGAAATGGCATCATCAAAATTTGGCGCCGCAGAACTGAAATCTCCTCAAGTCCCGCACTATATCCTAGTTTCCTGACTTTTTACTGTCCAAATACGTTTATATTTTTCTTAGTATAACTGTTATATAAAATGTAACCCTATTGTAAACTAGTACTAACTTGTTTTGGTTTAATAAATAAATAAACATTCTCTTGGAACAATAGACTAATTTGGTCTTGGTCTGGTAACACTCATTTTGATAAATTTTAGAAGTTGTAAACAAATGTGATGTCAAACAAATGTTTGTAAACATGTTCAAATCCAAACAAGGATGACAGTTCAACCTTCTTCAATTTGACGAAGTGCTTATTTTAAAATCATTTTCTTGCAATTACATATATGTATTAATAAAACAAATTTCTCTGAAACCTGAAACGATACTTACGCACAAAAATATTACTCATCAGCGTGGCCGGCAAACAAAACACTATCACCAGTATATCCGCAACGGCCAAATTGGCAATAAAAAAGTTAGTAACCGTACGCATACGCGGTGCACGCAACACGACGGCTATTACAAAACTATTGCCAATCAGACCCACTATAAAAACGATAATATACGCGACACAATAGACGGCCGTCATTGTCACGGAATGTCGATACAACATGTCAAATTCGGGCTCTTTCGATGACACAACACTCGCGGAATCGTTCACATCGCCCGCACCGTTCGAGACAAAAAAGGAATTTGCACTATCGTCCTGCATCGCGGATACAACGTTTTGACTACTCGTCCCACTGGCGCCCAAAAACATTGCCGAACCCGGTATTGTGCTGAAGCCACGAATCAGCGTTCGTGTTCCGGCCATGCTCGTGTCAAGATCAAAAATATGATTGGAGGTCTGAAATGAAGGGTTTTGAAAATTAGCAATTTCGGGTATTGGGAAATAAAAATCATTTTGAAAGATTAACGAAAAACTGATCCACGGATTTGAAGATTCGAGAATACAGTTATGCTTTTATTTATTTTTTAGTCTTTTGTGTATTGAAGCTACATTTAAACAATTTTATTATGAAAAAGAAGAAAAAAATTGGTACAGGATGCGATGTGATATGACCAGTTCGGCAGTTTTGAAGAGTTGCAAAAAAAACTTGAATATATATAGAGTGCCCCCAAACTGACCGTCAGGCCGGAAACGAGTAATTGCGCGTATGGGTATCCGTTATAAAAAAGTCTAATATTTTTACATGTACAGTAGAGCGTCGATTATCCGAACTAATGTTGACAAGGGTGGTTCGGATAAACGAAAGTTCGGTTAATCGAGCTTCCATAGAAAAAATTGAAAATAGCCCAAATGTGAAATTACGCGACAAACTGAAAACGTGTAAAACGACTAGAACTGAACAAAAATAACAAATTCGAGGTAATTGAGCGATGCAGAAGAGAGGTTGCTTCCGTCGGACCCTTGATTTTTCATTTTATTCGATGTCTTTCACAAGAAAAGAAGCTGAGTGCCCGGTTCGGTTAATCGAGTGTTCGGATAATCAACGTTCGGATAATCGACGCTCTACTGTAACTGTAAAAATGTGTGCCTTTTTTGTAGCGGATAACCATACGCGCTATTACTATGCACACGAAAAGAAAGTTGAAAAAATATACACCTTACTGTAATTTTTCATTTACTATAACTCTTAGAGAAAACATAGTAACCCATGCCATGCGTTAGTCCAGAGTAGTGGCTATGTGATCACACAACCCATATGTGTCTGACTCCAAATTTGTTACACTACACTCCACGAAATAATATCAAAATATTGTCGATGCAATTATTAACCCTTCTGACGCTGCCTACGAGCTATTATGCCTAAGGTGTAGCTGAATCTTCTGTGAAATCAATCTTATTTTTTGAAGAGGTCTAATTTTGGTTCTAGAAACAGTTTACATACTGTGTCTTACGATGATGCGCCGTTTTTTCGATTCTTTAGACATAGTTTACATTTCGCCGAACGTTTGATCGCATTTGTGGCCGTCGGTTCCTTTGAAATTTATATGGAAAGGGGTGGAAAATATTATTGAAAGATATTTTTCATCAAGATATACATAGTACCAATGGTCTGTTTAGGTATATGTGCCTATGTGCCAAGAGAAGGGTTAATTATCAAGCGGCATTTTAAGAGAGTAATAAATATTACGCGGATTTTATGTTCTCAATTGTAAACAAAAAATTGACGTTTGAAAGGAATTTTCACGCACACTATGAACTGCAATAGTGTGAGAACGGTGCCATTTTCCCAGCAAACAATTTTATCGTTTTATTCGAAAAATCACAAAAATGATACGAAAACGATATCATTCAAATGAAAAATTTATCGTAAGCTTGTCTCCCCGACGAAAAATCGCTTTATCGTCATCAATATGTCAGCAATGTGACTCCTATTAACGAAATATCTTCTCATTATTGCAAGGATGATAAAATCGTAATTCTTACCAACGAGCGAATTACGAAATTGTCAAAATATAAAACGACTAATTTATTCCCATAATTTGTAATCTTAGATAGCTCAGGTGTAGGACGTAGGACTACGAAACGATAGGTGCCCGGTTCGATTCCCAGTAGAAGCAAAGTGTAAAAAGGTAAAGTTAAAATAAGGTAAAAAAAGTTAAGGATGAAATAGAAGAAAAAAAATAGAAAAAAGGGAAAAAAATTTTTTTTTTTTCACTTTTTCTATGTATTAGTCTATTATCGCCAAATTATCATCCTGGCGAATTAATATCGGTCACTATTCCTTCACGAAGGGAGTGACGCCTTTAATCCGAAAACGATATGAAATTCGAGAAATGTTTTCTATCAGGCGAATTGAATTCGTATCGCGGACGATAGAAATTGTTTGCTGGGTTTATTTTCTGATGCCCACTCTGTACTAACGCATGCTTTCTCTAAGGCTATAACTACAATTCGAAATATTTTTCAACGATAGAGTGACTAGACGTCATCGCGCCTTGTCAAGCCAATTTTCACTTTGTCCACTTTTTTAGTCTGAAATGTCACCCTTTAAGATCGAATGGCAGTATATTTGAGTTTAACAGATTAATGTAAATGGATTCTAATCTATAGTATAGATTTCCTTTGTAAATGTAGAAAAGAGTGGAACGAAATAAAAGAAAATTGAGCACTGACGTTTTTTTTTCTACTTTTTTCGATACTTGTCCCGGTAAGAGTGAAAACGAATTGCAGTCAGTGGAAGTCGATGATAGGTGCAAAGCAAAATATTTTTTTTTAAATTTCTCCTTCAATATACTTTACCATCCAACTTTTTAATGATTGTTCATCATCCCTCCCAACAGCTGCTATTTATGTTCGTTTTCCATTCATTCGTTTCGTGGCGTAACGTTTTTGAAAATTTTTGTGTGCTAACACAAAACAGGTAAATTTTCGTCTTTATAAAAAAACGCTCTTGCGGTAGCCCGACGGCAAATTGACGAATTCATAAATCAAGTTTACGAGTTTCCATGTCAATTTGACGAATTTAAAAATTGTGTTATCGTATCTTATGTAATTACAAATTGGCGAATATTCAGATCAAATTGACGAATTTTCATTTTAAATTGTTCAACTTACACATCATTTTGACGTTTTTCAAAATCTTAACGAGTTTCCACGTTAACCATTTTGAAGAATTTCTAGATACAATTGACGGATTTAGAATTTAAATTATTCTTGATTCGTCAATTTATAATAAAAATTTGCCAATGTGTGATTAAAAATTGTCAATTCGTAATGGAAATTCGTCAACATAATTTTTAGAATTGCCAATTTGTCATGGAAATTCTTCAATGTGGAACATTTTTTAACTTGAAGCGTAGCATTAACTTAAGCTTAAGGCAAAAATCGGTGAAAATAATTCGGCACTTCTCGGTATCTATCTTGCCGTTGCCACATTGATGATGCTCGGTAAATAATATTTATATTTTTTTGAAGCATTGATTTTTGCAAAATGAATTACTCAGTTAAGCTCGATTTATATTATTATTGCCTGTGTTATCTGGCATGGAATGGAAGAGTCCAGTCTGGACACCAAGCAATTAAGAAAAAGTCTCAAATCCATATAGCGAACTCAAAGTCGACGTAATTTCCACGACTCTGGGAGAAATATTAAGCAAGCAAATTTTGTTTGTACATTAGCGACTTTTTGAAATATTTTGCGGACTACAATACGCCCTGCGATTTCGAGAAGTTACCAAATGGGGTAAAAAGTTCGGAATCTGATAGAATTTTCGAAGGCTTCGATAGACGCAATATCAATTTACGAATAGGTAGCCATCTAAAGGCGACAAATTAGGCTGACAAAAAATTAAAGTCCAAGCTTTTGATTTTGTAAGTGCAATTTACATGTGATGAGTAAATGGTCGAAGTACTTTCCACTCTACCTCGCCATGTTGTTATGTTGTTGTCCAACTCAACTGTTTTCTAGTTTATCCCAAAATATCAGTCAGCTAATTTTAGCCACGCTCCGACAGGGGCACATGAAATTGTGAAACAGCCGTAGATGCACCGCCAGCAGCGCCCGCTCTAAGGGGGGGCAAGCCGGGCGGTCGCCCGGGGGCTTTTTGTCTAGCACTGGAATAAAAACAAAAGATTAAAAAAGCCGAAAGAAAAAAATCAACATCAACTTCGATTTAGTGGAAAGGGTTGCGGTTTCCATTCTACAGATAAAGTAAAAAGATTACTCGTATGTGCTAATTTCTTCCTCCGATTGAACACTAAGTTCATCTTCTTTTCACCAGAATAAAGGGCCTTGCATGAAACCTAGTTTTTGCCTAATATTCAGAGGACGAAATTGCAAGAAATTTTATTGTTTAGTCTGTTGAGTAACACGAGAGCAAATCCACTAAATAAATATTGAACTCCCAAAGAAATTCATATGAAATGAGAAATAGGGAGTCGAATAAACGCTGAGCACATTAAGGCAATTAAAACAGACTCCTCTGTGAGAATTGTTATCCACACTCAGAGAAAAAAATGCACATTCATATTAAAAGCTCCACATTTAAATTGAACGCAGTATTCGTTTGAAAAATCTCGTTTGATTTTAACGAGTTCTCATTTACGCTAAGAGAAATTCGTTTAAAACAAAAGAGCAGCTAAACCCCAAACGCCGGTCGTTTAAATCAAAAGATTCCGCATTACATAGTAATGTGTATACATTCCTTTGCGTAACAAATACACATACCTACATCCCTAACTCGTTTTTTGCCATAAATGCGTGTAAGTCAATTTGTGCATTGATAAAATACATTCTCTCTCTACAACAAAGGACGCGATGCCAAAATATCATTTGCTTCAATGTAGTACAACAGTTGTTAGTAAATACTTCTGGCCGGTCTGATGAGTCTCGCGTGTTCATATTCCTTCCAAACAAGTGTGTAGTGTCTAACAACAAACGCGTATGTCATTAGAATCGATGTTTAGAAGTATTTTTGAGAATGTTCTTTTGCATTCATCTGGAGGAATGGACGCTTGCACACGTGCAATTTAAGTTTAGCGGGTGTTAAAATAAAAGTGAAATATATTAAAAGTGAAATATATTAATAAGTTTTCATAAGTTTTATTTTTTATTGATTTGCCAAACCAGGTAACAGTGAGTATCTAATCGAATGGAGAATGGACAATCAAACGGAATGTTTTATTTTATTTTAGCAGAGTTTGCTTTTAATTCCATATAAAACTCAATTATTTTGAATGGGGTAATTTCTATGAAATGAAAACGGGATTCGTTACTTTCGAAATACATACAGTTTCTTTAAAAAGAATGCTTCGTTTAATTTAAATAAAAAAAATGTTCAATATAAAAACGGAGACGTTTGATACAATTGCCTTTCATTTATTCAAAATGTGTTACCCGTTTACAATAAAAGAATAAGTGTTTATTTCAATGAAGAATACGTTTAAATCGACTGGCTTCTTCTTTCCAGGTAAACGCAAATTCTTTTAATTCAAACGCTTTTTTACAACTCATAATGCTTTTGAAAGAAACGCCACTCGTTAGAATTAAACGCATTTGCTTGTGGAGCCAAATCAAAAGCGTAAATCGTTTGAATTAAATATATTTCGTTCAATATGAGTGAATATTTCTCTGAGTGCACAAAGGCATTATCAATAACTTTTTGTTTTCCAAAATTTCGACATTTTGCAGCATAATTTAAATTCACTTCGCCAAACCTTCGCGTGAATGGATTACTTAAGTTGGTACCGATTGCATTGATTCATCTAGCATTGGAGGGCAAACTGCGAAGAAGGTGGTTAGGATTTTAGCAAGATGAGGAATTGAACCAGAGAACAAATTGCCAGAATTTCCTAATTTGTGCTCGGACATCTTTATATCGGAATTTGGCTAGGTTCCCCCGATTTAACTAGCTGTGCTTATTCTCTTCAAAAATTCTTGAGATGACGCATTTATGAAAATAAGCCATGCACATTGAAAAGCCTGAAGCAATCCGGCTAATTGAAGTTTTTAAGGAATTTATGGAAAACAACTGCAGGAGGTTAATGAAAGCGAGAACAATTTTTTGGCCCAACATTTTTAAGGGCGGAGTTTTCTCAAAATGTATTTAGTTAGAGCGTAGAGGGCCCATGGAAGTGTCGTTGTATGCGGAGGCTGCGTCGGAAACATGTTTTTTTGTAGTTAAACATGCCGAAAAACAAATGAAAATGACGAAAATTACAAACTTTTTGAAATCCTCTTGCGGTGAAAATTTTATTCCAACACAAACCTTTTCGATGTACATATTTAGTGTTTTAGTGGAAAACGAATTTTCGCATGCATTTTCGATTTCTTAGATCAAGCTTTAAAGTTTTGAAATTCCAAACGAAGTCTATAAGGCCTTGCTGTGGTAAATTGCGCTTAAGAGTAGTACCTACGAATGATAGGTAAACGGTGGTTTGAATCCCAATGTAACCATGAATTTTTGTGTTTTTTATGCTCTTAGTTTCTTGGTTTCACTATGTAAATTGTTTTGGAGCAAAACCCCTTTGAATCAATTCTACAGGCTCAATGAATTAACGCCCCAGAAACTATCGCCCCAAACCGAAAATGAACTATCGCCCCAAAAATTTTATATGAAATTGAGGCGATAGTTCATTATGAAATATCGCCCCAAATTTAGGGCAAAAGTTCAAAAATTTTAGGGCGATAGTTCATACAGTTTGGGGCAATAATTCCAAATGAACGATCGCCCCAAAATCATCCTTTATAAAAATGAACTATCGCCCCAAAATTGGGGCAATAATTCATTTTCGTTATTTGATTTACTATTTGCACTTCGTTTCAATGATTTATAAGCTAAGTTATTTGATAAGAAAAGGGGGATATTTCCTCTTTACACATCAAAACTAAAATTTTGAATTTCATTTGCCTCTCTGTCTATACCACCCTTATTCTTCTTGCTCGAAAATATATTTCGACTCTTCATATTATTAACATCTTTGCCTAATTGGTAAAACTTACTATTCTAGTGGGACTGATTAAAATTAAAACGTCAACTTGATAGCATCGAACACTTTCCCCAATGTGTAAAGCGAAAATATCCCCCTTTTCTTATCAAATTACTTAACTGGCTTCATAGAAAAGTCAAAATTTGACATTGAATATCTGGAGAACCGTTACGATTTCGCAAAAAAAGGATTGCAGATTCGGTCGTTTCGGGCTAATATTAACCAAGTGGCGCCGCAGATATTGAAATGTCCCCTAGACGACTTAATTTTGGGGCGATTGTTCATTCCATATTTGGGGCGATGGTTCTAATGAACTATTGCCCCAAAATTAGGGCGGTAGTTCTAGGATGATAGTTCATAAATTTTGGGGCGATCGTTCACTTTATTTTGGGGCAAAAGTTCATTATGAACTATCGCCCCGAAATTGAGGCGATAGTTCATTTTCATTTTGGGGTGATAGTTCCTGGGGCGTTAATTCATAGAGCCGATTCTACAATAACCATTCTATACATCTAGATCAGTGTTTCCCAGCTCAGGGGCGCATCCCTTAATGAGATGGAGATGCGACGATTAAGGACCATTATGGTTTCCTTTAACACCAACCATTTGAAACTCTTTCGAAACTCACCAGGAGTAATCCGTTGTTGCAAATTGCCAACAATTTTATTTTCTTAATAAAAAAATCGCTACTACTTAATCCGTTTGATGACCACAGCTGATAATATGATAAAAAAAAACCGCACAGGTCAGCTAGTTTTTGTATGGATAGAATGAATCTTTGGTAAAAATCTTGCTGATTTTGGTCTATTGGTATCCCTGAAGTGTCATGGTAACGGCCGAACTGACAACGAAATTCAGCATGCAGAGATGAAGTTTAAAATATGGGATGCACTAACAAAAAAAAATGTTCAAACAATTTCAAATGCGAAAATAGATCCAGAACTTACGTATAAAATTAAGACCATTCCTTGCCAACGGCAATTTTCGCACATATATTTTCTTGGGGGCGCCAGGATCAACAGAACTCGCAACTTAACAGATTGAGAACCACTGATCTAGATAGGATGTATATCTACTATCAATCTGTTTGGTACTGTACCGAAGGGGCGGGAAATTTCTCCACTTGCCCGGGGCGGCGTAAGTGCTAGAGCGGGCGCTGCCGCCAGGCCTTGAATTAGGCATCTCTACTGTAGGGTCAGTAGAAGGGAGCAAAAAAAAATTCGACTATAGTGTCACTCAGAAAAATTTCAATGGGAAATCCCATTAAACCAATCATTTTGTCCCATTATTTTTAGTCAATAGGAAGGAGATTATTTTAAAAATATAAAAATCATTACTTTCACTCGTTAAATATCCATTTGTTTTAATAGTTGACTCATTTTAAAACAAACACATGGAATTATTAGCCCTATTCGACATACTGGATCATTTCCAGATTTATTGGAAATCCCATATACAAAATGATGATCCTGGAAATTGATCCAGGGTATGACTTGGATCATCTGCCAAACTAATCCCCTAAATGTCTCCGCGAACAATTTCCCTGAAATTTCCCGTATGTAATTTTGTATTGTATTTAGTATTTTTGGTTTGTAAACTTTATTCAGAGTTAATCATTTTAATATTTCTTGAGACTTTTCATTTTAATTGTATCTCGAACGGTGCATAATTACAAATGCAATTTGTGATTCAGAATATCGCATTGGGGACAGATGACGCGATAGTCAGCTGTTACCGATTTGGGAAATTTTGATCCGATTTCATTAATTTTTTTTTTTTTGAGAATCACGATATTTGGCCAGGTAGAGTATTGAACATCCGATTTGCTAGTACTTTTTAAGACTTACCAAGTCACGGGGAGGCAACCGAACAATATCGGCTACGGAGCAATGCTGGTTATCTTGCAAAATACATCAGTATCCTTGAAATTCAATTAAAAGGCCTATCCCATAGGGCGTGATATAAAACAATCCAGCTGGTGTATTTTCGGAAGAGGTCTTGTCTTTTGCCGCTCCGTTAAATTTATAAGGCAAAAATTATTAACTTTACGGGATGCATTTTCCTAAGTAATAGTTGATTTTATTAGTTTTGTATCTGTTTTAATGGGATCCATCCTATTATTAGACCTATTCGACTGACTGGATCATTGATCCTGTCCAAGTCGAATGAAATCGGATCAAAATTTCCCAAATCGGTAACAGCTGACTATCGTGTCATCTGGCCCCAACGCGATATTCTAAATTATAAATTGCATTTGTAATTATGCACCGTGCGAGATACAATTAAAAGGATAAGTAGCAAGAAATATTAAAATTATTAACTCTGAATAAAGTTTACACACCAAAAATACTGAATAACAAAATGACATACGGGAAATTTTAGGGAAATTGTTCGCGGAGACGTCTAGGGGATTAGTTTGGCAGATGATCCAAGTCATACCCTGGATCAACTTCCAGGATTATCATTTTGTATGGGATTTCCAATAAATCTGGAAATGATCCAGTGAGTCGAATAGGGCTATTAATTAACCATATCAGATCTTGTTAATTGAATGGGACAAACTGATTAAAATTTAATCTGATGTCCCATTGGAGTTACGGGACACATTTCCATTTCCATAGAAAATATCTCAATAGGATTCATCCAGTTATATTAATTATTGCATCTGTTTACTTTTGTGAAGAAATCTGGTAAATTGGCGTCCAATTAAAATAATGGTACAAAAACTTTACTGGGCAGTTTACTGGGCCCATTTTTTTGAGTGAGCTACTGGCGAATCCTCATATTAAGGCTCATAGATAATACTCACGAAATTCCAGTTATTAATCTTCTTAATAAGTTTATTGTTTATTTTAAAATAAAAATTTAATTGAGGGTCCGTTTCCTGTATGACACTAGCCGTGATCGGGGGCCCCCTAGATTTGGGGGTCCGTGTTCCACCGAAAAACCGTACGTTACGCCACTGCATTCATTCTTAGTTCAAGAATCAAAGGCAGAAAATCGCTGTTTACTTAAAGAAAAATACGTAATGGTTGAATTTTTTTGTGGCTGTTGGGGGACATGGGCTTTAATTAAAAATGAAATTTCGAATTTGAAGAAATTATAGTAAATCGCATGTTTCTATGCGCAGTGGTTTTCTGCTCTATATATGTAATTAGCAATAAAATTTGCACTTAGCACTTCTTTCTAGGATCACTAACTAGAAAGATATTAATAAAAATCCTTAAATTTAGGAGTAATACGAAACCTCAGTCTTAAGACTAGGGCACGCCTCACAACATTTCTACCAAATTTCAGCCATTAGTTTTTTTTTTAATACATATCCTCGTTTATTGCACTAAAACCATTCATCCAAATTTATTTCCTTCAAGCTAAAAAAATTTATAATTTGATACTCGTAAAAGTACCATTGAGCGCTTATATACCGGCTCTTAATTTAAACTATCTTAAAACATTTTTGGAGATAGTACCTTTTCCATAGGGTGAATATACCGTCCTAGTCTAGTTCGCGTATTAACTTTCTTCTTCTTCTTTTTATTCGAATTGGTTGTAGAATGTGCAGATGTTTAGAAATGGTTTATCTGACATTTCGATTATTTGGACAATATTATGATTGGAATTTGTTAATTTCGTGTTTTTTTCTAACCAGGAATTTCATATGAACTTTGTAGCGAAACGAAAATCGAAAACGATATCATTCCATTAACAAGGTGACTTCGCTCTTCCTGGATAAATTTCAGAGACAGTCGCTTGTCTAGGCATTATGGATTGGCAAGCACCTCGCCATCTGTTGCAAGCGGGACTAAATTTAGTTTCGATTAGTTAGTGCAGCCCGTATATGCCGTCCAAGAATAATTTAAATTAGTCTAAAACTCTTTATCTTTGCTTCGGTATATAAGCGGTCATTGAGTACCATTTTTTGTTTAAAATGAAAAAGGCTAAGTCCACAGTCCACAGTCCACATTGTCCAGAAGAGCTCTCTCTCTCTCTCTATTTTAGGAATCTTATCTGGTCTATATAAGGTGCTTGACACACTGATTTTAGGTTTTGTGAAAAATCTGAGGTATCAAAATCAAAGTTCAATTGACTTTTGACTATCTTTTCGTTGTGTATAAACATAAATGTAAAAATAAGTGACTGGAATTTTGTTGATTTTTTCTTGTAGCCAGCACCATCCACTGCCATGCCGGTTTGACGTTGACTTATGGGTCACCCTGTATACTTATTCGGACGTGCTTCATTCAATGCTTTAGAAATTCAATATCTAAGCCATTTTCCGCTCTGTCCACGGTTTTGTACACATAAGTGTAATTTTTTAACTTTTTGACGAACATAAATCATTTTAACAAATTAATATAAAAAGCAGTTTCATTCGTGCATGCACTGTACTGTCAAGTCGTGGAACAAGATTACGAGCATTGCGTGAACAGGATGCGAGATTTCATAATCAGCCTACATTTTGCGGCCAAGTGGGAATTGCCTTTAATTGTGTAACATGTCGCGGAGAGCAATTGTGAGTCAGTAAAGAGCTAAATAAAAGGCTCGCTTATGGGTTTAAGTGTGGTAAAATCTGTCAGTAAAATTAATGTCTAAATCCTTATAATGAGCGGGTAATTTGATGACAGTTGAAAGTACCGTTATGAAATCAATGCAAAATCCGCCACGGCATTATTATTTAAGTAATCTGACCAGATTAAGTAAAAGTTTTAATAGATCCTTACAGTTTCGAATATCAGCGTTGTTTTCAAAGTACATTTATTCAAATTTTACAGAAATTTCGAAATTGATTTTGCATTGAATTTTCAAACAATTATTTCATAACGGTACTTTCAACTAACAAATCGGAATATTTGTCACCATTTACTTCAGTTGTTCCGATCCCTTCACTCTAAAAAGCCGCCATTCCCGCTCATTATAAGGACTTAGGCCCGTATTTATAAACATACCTTAACTCAAGGAGACCTTGAGTCAAGGATGCCGAAATTCGAAAAATTAAATGTCATTTCCCCTATTTTTTCATGAAAATCTTTTATATTCAGGAGTCGATGCATCTTTGATTTAAGGCGAAACTCAAGGAGACCTTAAGTTTTCAATAGACTTGAAATATAATATTTCAAGGTTGGGTGGTAGCTACCTTGACTTCAAGTGAGGTTTACTATAGAAAATTTCAAGGTCTCGAAAACGGATTGATTTCGCCGTACGTTTTCAGAAATCACAGAAAAGTGTTCACAGTACACTGTTTGTAATTTCATATGACAACCGACAATAATATTTTGCCTATAAATCGTTCTAAGTTTAAAAATGTGCTGGTGCAGTCATCTATAGTCATTTACAACATATTTCGTCACTTCAAACTGACCGTCCATTCTCTTATCATGGAGAAATTAAGAACATTGGCAAACACACGAAACTGAACAATTTTTTCGGGTGTCAGTTAAAATATTGGAGTGAGCCGAAATGTGCTGAATAGGGGAATTTAGGTTTGAGACCTGGGTGCTTACACGTTTTCATTTGAAAAAAATCAAGGTTAAAACACGCAAATTAGCGTATTTTCAATGTGTCAATTTGTATGGGAATTGAAATGTTTTCGGGCTGTTTTCATACGAAAACATGATAATAGCCCCAAATTACATGGTTTCGTTCACTGTGAACGTATTATAAGTGATTTCTATGAAAAAGTATAGAAAATGACAAGTTTTTAATTTCGGCATCCTTGACTCAAGGTCTTGAGTTAAGGTATGTTCATAAAAACGGGTCTTGGACATTTAAAACCGCGCTTAAGTGTGAAGACGTTGCGTTGAGTTCCACGATCGGTAATAATTTTACCAACTCCATTGATAGCAAATAAATTTTCACCCTGTACATATTTAATTCTTGAATATAAATTCGAACTTAAATTCAAATAGTCAAAAATTATTATTAACGTTTTTTGCATTTAGACAGTTTTTGCTACTAAGCCACGTAATTTTATTTAATTAATTCGATCGAAAAAATCGAGCTGTCATAATGCATATTGTGAACTTAAAGTCAAAACAATGAAAAGATTTATTTTAAGAAACCAAACCCTTATCTTTCCGCGGAAAAAAATCTTTATAATTTGACATACTCAATTTTACAGTTCTTTTCTTTACTAGAATGGCTTTAAAACAAGCAGCATTTTTGAAATAATTAAAATTTCACTACAAACATACAACGGCATAAAAAGTTTGCAACATTTCTCCCAAATGTTAAGTCGGGCATTTTTGTTTCTATTAATAGATATGATGCTAAAAAAATGTGTTATTCGAATGATGCTTCAATAAATCATTTAAATTAATCAGTCCAATTTTTTATTCGATAAAATTATTCACTATGTCGACACCAGCTGAACCATGCTTCCGCCGTTAAGCCCACAAATTAAATTTCACGTCCAAAAGAGCAAATCTAAATTATTTTCACATATCCTTTTGACCAATGCAAATCCGCTAATAAATCATTGCTCCATAGCAAGAACAAAAAAAAATTTAATATTATTTGCACATTCGTTTGACGCAAGAATGCTTTTAATGAAATAAGGATTTTTTCGCTTTTATCAATTTTCACGTTGTATATGTGTGCACCCGTATCATCACATCACATGCATACTGCATCGCCACCAGGATATATCCTGCTGCATATGCATCTCGATTCCCGAAAAATCCCCATAGTATTTACCTTGAGAATGTTATAATCCGAATTCAACGGGATCATGTGGGCATAGTCGCCTAAACGATGTGAGGAGGCCACGTCGACCGTTGGAAATGTGGAAAAGCTCGGCTCCGTTGATGAACTGCTATCAAAATCCATTATGCTATAATACGAGTGTCAATTTATCAATTTCTTTTTTTTCTGAGTTGTTTTTTTTATGCTATAGTTGTAGGATATTCGTATATATGTATAAGGTATAAGAGATATATATCCAAAACGTTCCAAAGGACCACTTTTCACTAGTTTTGTATAGCTCGTATCGTCTAATGTTCAAATTTCATAATTCAAACTCAAGCACATACGCACACATAAACGCGATTATAACATTCGCACTGCATTCTTCAAATTGTCCCAAAAAAGGACCAAACACTATTTTTTGTATATATATTTCATATGTGTATACATAGATTTGCAAAAACTTTCAATTTTCACTATAATTCGTTCACAAAATTTTTGTTTTAAAGGAGTTTTATTTTTTAAAGTTTTTATTTTTGTTGTTTAATTTTTTGTGACTGACTATACTTGTTCAAATATTTGATAAGCGTATAAGTGTTGTTGTTATATTATTATCATTGTATTTTTGGGTAAAAATTCAACAAACTAGTCTCCTATATTTAATGTGTTTTTAATACTTTTTCATTTATTTATTATTAATAATAATTCTAGAATAAGTAGTACTAAGTGGTAGTATAGTAGAAGAGATATGAAGAGCGAGGAGGGCCTTTTTTCGAAGCACACTTGTTAGCGGCTTCATCACGAGCACGATACTGAATGGAAAATGTCCTGAAAGTCTGCATATAACATTTTCGGTGTGCTGGAAGTTGAGTTGAGTTTCGTCCTTGCCACCCACTTTGCAATTGACCCGCCACGCCATGCCACCACCCCATCACTCAACTCCATACCATGCCATATTGACTCAGAGTCGCATATATAGAATCATCTGTGCGGTCCTATGTTAGTTTCCTGTTTTGAAAATTCTCTATGTCTATACTGGAAATGTTAGGGTCTATAAGACCACATAATAGTTAATAATCTCATCGACATCCCAATTTAAATTAAATCTCTTTATTCGTTCGGTAAATCCAAAATCATCCTCGAAAATTTGATGCCCAGCATGCGTACCACGCATCGTTATACTGCGAAAGGAAACATTTCCAAAAAAAAACTCCCCCATTTGC